>CM062099.1:8456132-9056132 GCA_031163375.1 Conogethes punctiferalis
GACGATCAAATATGTCAGATATAATATTTCTCCCGTTATCCCCAATCATTTCCCGTCGTATCGTGATTTTTGTATACAATCATGTTTCGCTATAGATCGAATCAGTTAGACAGACTGACAGTAAAAACAGTATCTGATTGCATTTAGGCTTCAGTATCGATCACTCATTAACCCCTGATAGTACTTTGAAAATATAAATTACTAGCTGTAGCCTCGCGACTTCGTCCGCGTGGAATAGTTAATTTTTTCCCCGTTATTATTTTACAAGTTTCCATATTCTTTGCCGCTAATAGCTGCAGCGTGATGTTATATAGCCTAAAGCTTCTCGATAATGGTCCTATTCAACCTCATAAATATTTTTCAATTCGGACCAGTAATGTTTCTGAGAGTAGCCGTTCATACCAACAAACTCTTCCAGCTTTATAATGTACCTACAGAATTGTCTCTTACAGATTTATTATACCTAAGTAGGGATGAGATAGATTTCTAAACTTGACTGGTCGATGGTCATTTGGTAGTAATCTCTGCCTCGGAAGCAAAGGACACGGGTCGATCTTTGCTAAGGACAAACGTTTGGTGTGCATGATCATGCCTGTTGTATGGATCGGGGTGTTTTCCTATGTAGTATTATGTATTATATTTCCCAAAATAATAACTAAGTAAGTCATCAGTTGTCTGTACCTATTTATAGTACATGCTTCGGCTTACAGTGGGCACTGACCGCACTATGTGGTCAAAACGTGGATGTCCTTGAGTGATCTATATCTTTGATTCAACAACCTTTTTAACTAGAATCGGATAATATTTCGTTCGTGCTACTATTATACGAATATAGTTCCTGTCTTGATCATACAAATAATAGAAGACTAAATATTTTGGTATTACAAAAGTTATAACATGTCACTTAATTTAGTGCTTTTCTCGTATCCATAGAAATTTTGTCAGAAGTTTTTTTTCCCAGTAGGTGTTTATTGAAAGAGCTTCCGCTATATCTTTAGAAAATTGACATTTAAAAATAGCCTCGTATGCCTAATACTTATTTATGATACTTTTATCTAGTCCTACTATATCTATATATAATATTATAACCGCGAATGTTTTGTTTGGATAGATGGATGGATGTATTGTTCCACTTTCACACAAAAACTAATTGAACGGATTTTAATGAATCATTACAGGAATATAGTTTATACACGATTAAAACATAGGCTATGTTTTATACGAATTCACGCGGCAGAGGCCGCGAGCTGCAGCTAGTGGTCTACAATATTGTGTCGCGGATTTGTTTCCGGACAGATAACTTTGGAAAATAAGGCTTTTCAAACTCAAAAGTTTGGAAACGCCCCGATGCGAACTTCCAAACTCAAAGTTCGCACGTGGGGTGTTACGGGAGACGTCCTCGTAACACCGGACACAATCGGTAACCTACTCATAGTGTGGTACAGGCTAATAAATAAATAATTAAGTACTCAGACATTGCCACGTGAGCACACAGCGCCACCTAGCCCCAAACTAAGCTAGCTTGTACTTTGGGTACTAGACAACTGATATAAACTTACTTAGATACATTTTTTTTTGTAAATAATACAATTATCATAGAAAACACCCAGTCCAATACAAACAGGACATGTTCATGAACACAAAAGTTCGTAGGTACTGTAGCGGGAATCGTACCCACGACCATGGCTCAGAGGGGAGGAGGTCCCTACCAAATGAGCCCACCGAGCATCTGAGGCTTTACCCATAACGCCACGCTGGGGCATGCTGGTTGGCGATCGCAGGGCGTAGCGTTTCGCTCCGGTGACGCTGCTGCCCTGTGATGGCATGTGATTACTACTTAGCTACGCCTTCAATCGTATTGGATGTCTAGACCACCTATAGGCCATACCCTCATTTGTTTTTTCGGCAGGACGCACCACGGGGCAGTGAGGGTGGCTGGAGCGAAAAGCTGTTAGATCGCTCCCTTATCTTTGTCATTGCATTGCAAAACCTATCATGGATACACCAATAACAAACAGCTTTTATCAATGTAAAGACTATTCCCATCCGTTGATAATAACGCCATTTTAAATTTGTCTACTATGTTTACGCATCGCAAATTACAAAGTAATTATCACGATTTTTATGTTCTCCGTAATTATGAGAGGTATTTTGTAATCTTCAGAGTTTATGTTGGACGTAATATGGTCCTGTGCGCAGTGGGGGTACCTGAGTGTAGACATTGGTAATTAATTTAGTGATACGGATGATTGTTTAGTCATCTGTAGTATAGATGAGAGGTAGGGCATAGCGAATCTTCGCCGAATTGAGCCGCCCGTCCGGAAGAGGACCTCCACCCTATAGAAAACCGCAGCCAATGACCTCCGGGTCGTGTTTCAGCTGGAGAGTAGGTTCCGGAGCTCGTGGGGGGTAGGGGTTGGGCGGCATGGCAGTGGCAACTGACAGGTTACTAACCAGTTACTTGCCAGTTGTCACAGCGATTTGGGCTTCTCTTTCGCTTTCCTTCAGGCGTAGGGAAGCCATCATGTCGAGCTAATATAAAAAAAAAATAGTGGTATTTCGCATAGATACGTAACCGACTGAAATTCCATCCTCATCATCTCGATGGCTGGCGATGCTCGACTGTACGTTTTATGAGGAACTTCTTGCCTCGCGGCCTCGGTTTTGTGGAACCACCATCCTGCAACAGTATTTCCGAACATCTACGACTTCGGAACCTCAAAAAACGAGCGTATTCATATTTAAAAAGGCCGGCAGCGACCCTAACCTAGTCCTACTCCATGGGCGGTGTCGACTGCCTTACCATCAGCATCACACTGCTCGTCTGCCGCCTTCTCACATAAAAAAGACAATGTTTTTTTTGTTTCAGACAACATCACATACATTGCTCCGATCCAAAGTAAGTAGCATAAGCACTTGTGTTATGGGTATCAGAACAACGAAGGTACCACAAATAATACTTAAATACAAATATAAACACCCAAACACGAAACAAACACAAGTGTTCATCACACGAATGTTTGTCCCGGGTGGGAATCGAACCCACGACCCTTGGTTCAGAAGGCAGGGGTCACTACCAATAAATACAATGTAAAATATTCCTTAGACGTCTTCTACGACATCCACGGGATGAAACGATTAAGGGAATATCAAGAAGCGGGCAACTGGACACCTGCCCGTGGTGCATCCTGCCGAATAACAAACGAGGCGATGGCAACCGACTGGTGGCGGTTTAACCATCACGATTCAAGGCGTGGCTGAATACCACAGACAGATGACATGTTGGCAGCAGCGTCACCGGAGCGAGAAGTTATGCCCTGCGTGGCGATTATGGGTATATCCTCCAGATGTTTGCCCTCAGTGGCGAACAACTGGAGAGGCCTGTGTCCAGCAGTGGACTGCGATAGGCTTATGTTGTTATTGTTGTTGTAAGACAAAAATTGTGAAGGAACGCTTGAAGAATGTTAAAAACAATAAGTTGGTTCCTTTTTCAATACAAACCACAGAATAATCAGAGATATCGCATTGCATTAATTAAAATAATTAATTATTGTTTTTTTTTACAACGTAATCTTATTTAAATCTAGTACATTCAGGACTTTGTACCAGGCTATCAGAACCTGCTAGGCGGTGCACGAAGCATGTTTACATTACAAGCCATATCGGATCGAGACACCTAACGCGACTTCTGCGCGCCTGGTGGTCGCAGCCCGAACGTGATGATGTCATAAATTAGCTATGCAACTTACCTACACATATAAAAATGGAGTCAAGTACGAGTCGAACTTGCCCATGAAGGATTCCGTAGCAATATTCTTTTTTTATTTAACTTGATAGAATGAAAGGCAAATTGAGGAGCGGAGCTCGGTGGCGCCGCGGTCTTGTTCGTTTAACAATGATCGCAAATGTTGTGCAACCATTGGCGCGGTCAATCCGATGATGGGTGACCAAAATTTGACACCGATTTCCTCCGTGCTTCGGAAGGCACGTTAAGCTGTTGGTCCCGGGTGCTATCTTTACCAACTCAGATAGCAGTCGTTACATCATATCAGAGATCATGATAACTCTGACGCCTAAACTGGGAATGGGTATAGCTTACCCTAAGTGTTGCGGAGGTCTGATGGCAGTCGCTCTGTGTAAAAGCTTAGCCCTCGCCAAATCTCTCAGTTTGGGAAGCCGACCCTGAGACAATCGGGGAAAAAGGCTAGGATGAGGATGATGATGAGAATGAAAGGCAAATTGCGATTTACGTATTTAAAAAAAAACTACTTTCTAGATATCGTTCAAAACAATTTACGGTTTTAGTTTGCAGCCGTGCGAAGCCGGGACGGGTCGCTAGCAATTAATATAATTTCGGTAAAGTTCGCAGACGGCACACTTTTTGTGCGATAGAGTCTGCGTCTGAGACATTTAAAAAGAGAGTCTAGGTCTGCCGACAGAATATTCGAACATGTGCATCGTGTGCGTTGAGTCTGTGAAATATCCGCAACAGATTTTTGCGTTACTGAATATAATTGCAAAAAAAAGTGCGTCACGGATAGTCTGTCGTCTGCGCTGCCCCTAAAAAGTGGCTGTGACGGACAGACAGACATAACGAATCTTTATGGTTTTTTAAATATGGCTACGGAACCCTAATTGGCTATGCAACTTACACACATAAAACTTTGTTATTAGAACAATACAAATGTATGTTTTGTTGTGTCCATCCATTTTTAGTTACAAAGACACGCCGCGTCTCTATCATGTGACAGTGTTTACTCTATCATCAATATGGCGCCTTAGTATTTGCTTATATTGCATTTTGAAACATTTATTTTACCTACCGCACTATTTATTAAAATTAGGTCATCGTAACTTAATTAATATATTATGAACTAGCTTTCCGCCCGCGACTTCGTCCTCGTAAAGTTTTTTTTTCCAAAATAAAATTGTGCCTATGTTACTCGTGGATAATGTAGCTTTCGAATGGTGAAAGAATTTTTAAAAACGGTCCAGTAGTTTTTGAGCCTATTCATTACAACCAAACAAACAAAGTTTTCCTCTTTATAATATTAGTGTAGATGAGTACATTAGGGGAAGTATGAAAGTGGCACCAGTGTTACGTAGTAACTATTTATTAATCTGTGACCAGTGACAGAGAAGTTAAAGGGAACCATTTGTCTTGGTATGGGCATATAATGAGGAGAGATGAGAGACTTGTGACCAAGAACTTGATGAAGATGAGTGTGAATGGGTGGAGAGGGCGAAGCTGCCCGAAGAAAAAAAAAAAAACGAAAAAAAAGATAATGGGAACTGGGCATTCAGATGATGATAGGTCACTTAATTAAACTTCATCATTTGTAAACCTGAAGATTCGTTATGCCCTATCTCTCTTCATTTTTTAAGTTAAAAAAAATATTCTATTTTTTCTGCAATACATTTTTTTTTATGTTTTTTTTTTGTGTGCCGAGGTCCTCAACTACCCACACGAAACTTCAAATGCGATTTACTCGAAATCAATTATTTTCCTTGGGGTCCTTTTAGTCAACGACTCACATTCATCTTGTCTTAATGAGCTAACTTGTACAATTAAACTTATCATAGACAGATCCTAATCTACTCTTATTATCGAACGAACATGCCCTCAACTAATTACTAACAAAACATTTCACAGATCCATCCAACTAATTTCACGTTAATCCACACTTAATCTACCCGGGTGTTATAAATAACATAGATCCAGATTGTTATCTGGTATGCGTACAAAAACTGGCATGGATCAGATGTACTATAGCTGGCTATGTTGAAAGGGCCCTGATGTTTATCTCCGAGGTACCTCTTACAAACTTTTGGGAGCCTGGTACATTGTAAGAATTTGTAATTTTTCTTTTTCGAGTTACACACACAAAATGTCAACAATTTATTATTATTTCACTTTAAATACTTAGTATAAAAACAAAGTCGCTTTTGTCTATCTATAATAATCTGTATGTCTGTTCTTATGTATGTAGATCTTTAAAACTACGCAACGGATTTTGATAGGCACCGTTTTTTAATAAATAAAGGGATTCAAGAGGACGGTTTATAGGTCGTATAAACATGTATAATATAAATAGTAGAGAAACACAGATATAGTTAATTTGAGAGTTTTCTAATGGGATTTTTAAATACTCGAAGCGAAGCGAGGACCGCTTTGAAAGTACGTTGTACCTACACTGAACGAACATCTACAAAATCATTAACCGATTTTATTACAAGATTGTGTTGATTTTTTCTAGATACGTTAAATAAAAGAGAGGTTTATTAGATAAATCCATAAGTAGTACGAACGGTTAAGCTTTGGCATTTTTTTCTAGAATCCGTGTTCTCCTATAATGCTCAGATTTTCAAGGCGAGAACGAATCGGTTTTGTTTGGTGAGCGCGCCCTTTTGTAGGCTCTAACATCAGGCGAGTTGAGATCAAGCGCTATTTATTTACTTTTAATAAATAAACAACGGTTACTGAAGGCTTTGTTTCGTCGCCAGGAGTTTCTAGTTATAATAATTGAACTACTTATCTTATCTATGGGCGAACATGGGAAAATGAGACAAGATTCTATTAAAATACGTACCATCTGGCACTGGCCGGAGAACGTACAATTAAAATGAAATTGCGGTTATATCGCCAACATCTTAAGAGTAATTTTAATCAAAAAGTTGGTATTTTAATCAAAAAGTTGGTTGTTTGTTTATAAATATTAAATGCGCTATTATTTAAAAATTGACGCAACTTTTTTCTAGCTGTGCTGCAAGAAGAAATAATTCAGACGCGTAAAGGAATTTCAATGTTACCTAATCCGTTTGTCGAAAATGAATTTTTAATTTTGCAAAGTCTGCCACTCAAAGGAATTCATTCCATTCGGAGAAAACAATGAATTTTGAATTTAGCGAACCCTCACCATGAACCTTATCCCGGTGTATTAAAGGTGACAACTATTTTTCCTTACAACGGATGTGTTTGTTTAAAATCGCTCGGCATTTGGGAGCGCAACACGACGATTAAATCGTGACTAATGTATGTAAACTCTTTACAGTTTAGGCAGCGCCGTTGACGCTTGCAAGAAGTGTGTCCTTTCCCCAAATTATCGAAGTTGAATGAGGAAGGTTATGTGTTGGACCAGTTTTAAAACAATATTTCTAAATATCATCATCAGTCTGCAAACGTTGTTTGGCGGGCAGATTTTTTTTTATAGTGGCTCGACATAATGGCTTCCCTACGCCTGATGGAAAGCGAAAGAGAAGCCCAAGTCGCTGTGACAACGGGCAAGTAACTGGTCAGTTACCTGTCAGTGGCCACCGCCATGGCCGGCCCAACCCTAACCCCCCACGAGCTCCGGAAACCCTACTCACCGGCAGAAACACGACCCAGAGGTCATTTGACTGCGGTATTCTATAGGGTGGAGGTCCTTCCCCGGACGGGGCTCAATTCGAGCGAAGATTCGCTATGCCCTACCTCTCTGAAGATTTGAGTCTGCAGCAGGTTTTATTTGTACCCAGGCAAACGCTGCTGTTCCTCTCCTGATATTCCCATAGTATTCTTCTACGACATCCACGGGATGGGATAGGGTGGTCCTATTATAAGACCGGAGGCCATACGGATAAAGTTTTGTGCTTAAAGAAAATTTATTTGGTGATAATAAAGACAGAATTTTAAGAGTAATGTTGGCTTTGCTTTAAAATATCGAGCCGGATACATCAAATTATTATCTTTGACAAATCTCATCTCATAAGTAATAACCACAGATTCTAATAGACGTCAAATAGATACCTATCACTCGAAACCATCTCGAATCATCTACTATCACCAAGGAAACGCCATTATTAATGTAACCCGTTTCACTTAAGACATTTTTAATTAATCTTACGTAAAACCAACACCATAAAATCTGTATATTCGCCATAAACAACTCCAACATTGCCTTATTACATTCCCCCGCGTACCAGGGCGACATAAACCATTAGGAGAAAACGTATTAATTAAACCAACACCCCAAAGTTCAGTCACTTGCCCTTTGGAAACGAGTCCCATCGAATGACCATAAGGTCCAAGAACAAACGCCACATGTGGTCACAGATTAACGAAAAGAAAAACAAAATTAATATCCATCTTGCGTCCCTTTCGCTCGTGCTGATGTTGTATATGTCCGTCCTTTTCGCACGTTCAACGAAATCATTCTTGGAAGTCGGAGCGCACGCGCATACAATGCGGGTGTTGTGCGGACGAAATTCGAAAAAAAAAGAGCACCGGTCAAGTACGTGCGAACATTCACGCCTGAGGGATCCGGCTATACGCTTAATAAGTGGTTAGATATTAATCAATAGTTATTAATCATCTCATCCCTTGTCGTAGAAGACAATTAAGGAAATATTATGGAAACAGGGAGCAACGTTTACCTGGGTTCGAATAATACCGCCTACCAAGGGTACTGACTGGTAAATCATTGGTGAGCCCTACGTCTAGTATTGTACAGACTGGCTCGGTGGCTCAATTGGTAGTGACTCCTGCCTTCTGGATCAAGGGTCGTGGGTTCGATTGTGACACGGAACAAACACAAGTATTCATCACACGAGTGTTTATCCCGGGTGGGACAAACATTCTTGGACAACATTGTAACCAAAACAAATAAATGTATTTTGTCTTCAGTCTATGTTAGGTACCTAGAGGCTGGCACAGACTCCAAAAATAAGTGATAATTGTAATTTTTTTTTTATAGTGGCTCGACATAATGGCTTCCCTACGCCTGATGGAAAGCGAAAGAGAAGGCCAAGTCGCTGGTCAGTTAGTTACCTGTCAGTTGTTACCGCCATGTCGGCCCAACCCTAACCCCCCACGAGCTCCGGAAACCCTACTCACCGGCAGAAACATGACCCAGAGGTCATTTGACTGCGGTATTCTATTGGGTGGAGGTCCTTCCCCGGACGGGCAGCTCAATTCCAGCGAAGATTCGCTATGCCCTACCTCTCTTACTTTAGATCTCTCTTATTTTGACGATATTCAACCTTATTTAAATATTAATTAAATAATTATGGTTATACGTATAATATGTATTAAGCAGATAATTACTTACGTTATTTATCGCTTTTTAGTATTGGTCGTTTGTGTTTTTTTTGACACATTTATTCATCACTGAAAAAGGGTTTCGCCTTTGCAGTTCTGTGCCTGCGGAACCCTACGGGAACAACGGCCGTGCCAAATCGCGTCGGCTTAATTTCTATTAGCATACGGCTAAATTCTTGCCAACATCCCGGCAAATTCGCATTGACAGATCGGAGTGGACTATAGGGATAGAATCCAGAGCAAGTGACTTCGAAAGTCTGGAATAAATGGGGAATTATATTCATACTTCAGTCTGAATCTAGACTACAAAGGCTCTCCATGGACTAATCAAATTCGCAAGCAATTAAATAAGGAAGAAAAGAAGTAGAGTATGGCGAATCTTCGCTAGATTTGAGCCGCCCGTCCGGGGAAGGACCTCCACCCTATAGAATACCGCTGTCAAATGATCCGGTCGTGTTTCTGCCGGTGAGTAGGGCTTCCGGAGCTCGTGGGGGGTTAGGGTGTAGGCCAGCATGGCGGTGGCAACTGAAATGTAACTGACCAGTTACTTGCCCGTTGTCACAGCTACTTGAGCTTTTCTTTCCCTTTCCATCAGGCGTAGGGAAGCCATTATGTAGAGCTACTATAAAAAGCCGCGAGGTCCCAAGAACCAAAGAAGACGAATTAACGCTAATCTAATTTGTTATAGTCGTCAAGACAAAATAAAAATATTTCTCCTATCATAAGTCTCCTTCAACCCTTAATCGGTTCAGGTCCAAAGCCGAGCGGTCCCAAGGACCAGAGAAGACAATTTAACGCTAATCTAATGTGTTACAGTCGTCAAGGCAAAGTAAAAATATTTCTTCTATTATGTCTAGCTTTCAACCCTAAATCGCTTCAGGTCCAAAGCCGAGCGGTCTCAAGGACCAGAGAAGAAGATTTAAACGAATGTTATAGGCGTCAAGGCAAAACAAAAATATATCTTCTATCATAAGTCTAGCTTTCAACCCTAAATCGGTTCAGGTCCGAAAGCCGTGCGGTCCCAAGGAGAGAGAAGACGATTTAACCCGTCAGTGGCTGCCCACCGCGCGAACACGACACCGGCAAAAATGGCGACTTTGGCGATATTTAACCTTTTATTAATGAAGTGTGCACTGTCCTCTTTTTACGGCACGAGCGGGGTAGTGATGGGACCGTGTCGATATCGATAAATGATGAACCGGTGACGATTAGTCCCTGTGGTTTCCAGATTTAGTAGGGGAGACCGGGTACGAAAGTGACGCATGTCAAAAGTAACAAATGCTCTATAGATTTATCCAATGGGCGGAAAGGTAGCTTTGCCGCCTTCAGGTTCTGTGTCCTGACTATTACCTGAAGGCGGCAAAGCGATCTTTCGCCTTTTTGATAAATCGAAAGAGCATTTGTTACTTTCTACCCGCCGTTACTTTTTTACCCGGTCTCACCTATATAACCATACCATCTCATCCCGTGGTTAAGGCTCTACTAACGGACAGCAGCATTTGTAAAGACCTAGGTACAAATAAAACCAACCCGCCTGCAAAGCGTAGTGCTAGGGAAAATCCCCCCAAATAACAAATGGTCATCGGAGGAGGTCTTTGTCCAGTAGTGGACGTCTTAGAGCTGATGATGATGATGTGTAGTTCAATATTGTGCTTCACCCAAGGGTTAAGCCAAAAAAAAAATTGATTTTGATCGAGCAAAGTCATTTTAATACAAGCTACGGCTTGATAAAAAGCATTTTGTCACACCTGAATTGTAAACGTCAGTACTCTTATTTTAATTACATTTAACTAATACATAAATTAATACATAAATTACGCAAGGGTAGACTCCTTCTATTAAGTACTATGTGAAAAAGCAAAACAATGCAAAAGGAAATTTAGAAAGGTACATACTAAAGGTGGTTGTGTGAAAGTGTGTGTGTGTGTGTGTGTGTATGTGTGTGTGTGTGTTGAAATTGAATAATACTTCATTTAAAATGAGCTGAAATGTATTTCCAGTGCTTCCTTATTTTAACTTTAAAAGCTACTTGCTTTTTGATCAATATACATAACGTTATCTGATATTTATACGCACAGAAAACATTTCTTCGTTAACACTTGTATAGCGAAGCTAATTTGAATTCGCATTGAGATATCAAGTCATCTAATTTGCTCAGTCGTAAATCATAGAGAAGTCGCCGAGGTAACCAGAGCCTGCGACTGTCACGATCCGGTCACATGGTGGTTGCCACGTGCTCTGTATCATGTTGCCAGTCTGTTATAAGTACATTCCTCTTTAGCTAAAATGAAGGCTTTGTGTAATTCTCTTGGCGTATTTTGGTATGGAATTATTTGCAATTTCGTAATGATCATCAAACTACGTCGAAAATACACCATCGTCTATTAGAATACTCTACATTCGTAAATATAGGTCTCTTTTTCCTAAATTGGGAGAAGTAATAGTTCCTAATTTGGGAGGAGTAACAAGTAATACTAAATGACGTAACAGTACGACGACAGAGTAATACAAAAGGTAAGCTTTTATCAGATGTTAAATCTGCCATTATAGGCATTGAAATCAGAAATTCTATCCTAAGCCAAATAGTTATTTTTAAAGCAAGATTCTTATCGATACTATATGCCTTCCTAGCCGCATCCTGTTTACATATTGTTTCAAATATTTCCAAGAAGTCTAAAGCTATATGCTTAAAGTATTACAAAACTCAATACGATAAAATAAAAAGTCAGATTCATCAAAAATATATCAGATGGTTGCTCCAATAAGGTCCATATCGATAAGTGCTAATACCAACACTACAGCACTGATTCTGCCCGAGTGGCCTAATCTACCCCGACGTGAACCAACCTAACTTCGGAGAAATGCCACCAATACTCTACCAGAAACGGCTCAGCAGCTATTATTTGCCTGTTTCTTCCACTAAGGACTATTGATCTTTACGAATAAGCTTTCGGAGCTTGTAGGCAATGACAGCTTTGGGTTGATAAATGCCTTTGTCGGTAGAGGTTGGGTTTTCAATTGTAGAATTGTCACTTTAAGTTAATGCAAATAAATTAGTGATAGTCAAAAGTTTGCACTATTTAAAGAAGAGGCGAATAGAAGATACGATTGAACGTTAAAATATTTGATAGGTTTTGACATGACAGAATGAAAACTGCATGTCGATGTTTTTATTAACTGCAGTATGCGGTAATTTTAGAATACATTTGACATGATCAATAGTAGTCACACATCTGCAGAAAAAGCTTCCCTATCATTGCTTATTTGTTTACCAAATATTTTTTTTACATTTTCCATTATTTCTTCGCTCCTAATAGTTGCAGCGTGGTGTTATATAGCCTAAACCTTCCTCGATAAATGGTCAATTCAACACAAAAATATTTTTTCAATTCGGACCAGTTGTTCCTGTGATTAACGCGTTCAAACAAACAAACTCTTTAGCTTTATAATATTAGTATAGACTAGCTGTGCTCGCGACTTCGTCCGCGTGGAATAGTTATTTTTTCCCCGGTTTTTCTTTTACAACTTCCTTTATTTCTTCGCTCCTAATAGTTGCAGCGTGATGTTATATAGCCTAAACCATCCTCGATAAATGGTCTATTCAACACAAAAATAATTTTTCAATTCGGACCAGTTTGTTCCTGTGATTAACGCGTTCAAACAAACAAACTCTTTAACTTTATAATATTAGTAAGTATAGATTAATGAATCCTGTGCATGCGCGTCTAGGCTAATAATCTACTTGGAAATATAGGTGAATGATGAAATATGAAAAAATTGTTAAACTGTTTATGAATCCCACCTATTCAAACGGAGTTGGAGTCCAGAGAAGAATGGAAATTGCTCCACCGACAAGAGCGAAGTTTTGTTTTTTATAGTAGCTTGATATAATGGCTTCCCTACGCCTGGTGGAAAGCTAAAGAGATGCCCAAGTCGCTGTGACAACGGGCAAGTAACTGGTCAGTTATCTGTCAGTTGCCACCGCAATGCTGTCCCTACCCTAACCCCCCCACGAGCTCCAGAAACCCTACTCACCGGCAGAAACATGACCCGGGGGTCATTTGGTTGCGGGTCGCTATAGGGTGCAGGTCCTTCCTTGGACAAGAGGCCCAATTTGAGCAAAGAATCGCTATGCCCTACCTTTTAAAAGCTCTTAAGTTTTGAAATAACGAAAAAGTCTCCATCGAACTATGACATTAAAAATGCAATTATCGATAAGTATGTTCCTTCACTATAGTGCGGGTTCCGCTTGACTTAACTAATCAATCCCGATGTTAGGTCCAGGCGGGTTCGCCGAAACGCCACCACCGACCACAAGACCTTGTTTCAATATTTTTTTATTATGGTGATAATATAATAGGTACTCATACTTAGTGGTTTTTGTCTTAAAATAGTTTTCGGTAATGATAATATTATCAGTGTGCATAGATCCACAGCTGGACATATTCCTCCCTCAATGATAATTGTCTTTTTTTTTATAAGAAGAGCTTTGTTGGAGCAGGATGATTTAAATCTCATCACAGGCATAACCTAACAAACCCATTGCGCCTGTCGCCCTCACCCTGAAGGCTCACTGAAGAACCCAGAATTGTAAGAGGAAGAAAATTAGGGGGATTTGTCTTAGCCACTACGCTTGGCAGGCGGGTTGGTAACCGCAGTAGGTTTTATTTGTATCCAGGTAAACGCTGCTGCCCGTTTCCTGGTATTAACTTAGTAATCTTCTACGATACCGATACCGACAGGATGAGATGGGGTGGTATTACTTATACTAAAACTTTAATATTGTTCGTCATGTAGCGCTCCTCTGTTCAAGGTGTCTCACTGAAAACCAGCGTCGCGGTGCCCCCGCGCCTCGACACATGCTGAGTGGCAGCCTATTTGGATGCATCCATGTAATTAGAGTTAAGTGACCTACCAAATTGTAGACATGCTCCAATAAATTTATTTTCATTTTCATTCATTCATTAATTTCATTTTCATTTCATTCATTTCAAAACTGAAAACCACACGGACGACTGACGAAATTTCAGAAATATTTATCTGGGTACTAAAATCTACTGCAGTCACCAACCCGTCATGGCAAGTGTCAGTGGGGAAGACCTATGTCCAGCAGTGGACATTTGCAGGATGATAAAAAAACGCACATCTCCTTTTCCTTTCTTTCCAAGTTATCCGCTTGTCCAATGATTGCACCGCACAGTGTTTATGAACGTACAACGGACGTGTTATAATTAATACATTTTCTACGAGTGAAGTTTCCCAAATACTCGGCCGGTTGTCAAACAAACGATAATAATTTAAATTGTTTAGATTGCTGAATGCATTTGTGTGAGCGTGGTTTTTGTACGAAAACGTGTTATTTTTTTGTTGGAAAATAAAATTATGACATAAATCTGTTGACAGATATTTTTTGATAAATTTTAAAACGACACGCTTTATGTAAAATTTCAATATGAAT
Source organism: Conogethes punctiferalis (assembly GCA_031163375.1). Taxonomy (NCBI): domain Eukaryota; kingdom Metazoa; phylum Arthropoda; class Insecta; order Lepidoptera; family Crambidae; genus Conogethes; species Conogethes punctiferalis. Next base: position 8,470,667 of record CM062099.1, read on the forward strand.
TAATTTAAATAAATTAATGTTCATTTAATAAAAACTTGCTAATTGCTTGCTCTTGATCTTTTATCTTTTATAAAAAATATATATATCTGCTTATTAAATATCCGTTTTATCTATATATTTTCGTAACTTCGTGAAATAAAAGCCAAATAAAAATGTTTAAGATGGTTATTTATAAGCCACAGGATATTCTTCAATTATCTTAGTTTAAACGTAGCTGTTAGTTATGTGACATGTATTGTCTCTTCATTTTGTTTTAGTATTTTATTTGTTGATAATAACTATTACGTATTTTGTTTGGCACTGTAGCGTGATAGGATGACATGACGCTTACCTTGCTATATTGATCTTGCTCATCTCGGTAAATTTATACATTTAAGAGATGTAATTATTTATATAAATTATATTAATTACTAGATTTCATGCGATTTCTTCGACGATTTGTAAGTGTTTTTTTAAAAAACCTATACAAATAAAGATTATTTTGACTTGACTTGACTTGACTTGACATGCATAAATTCAAAATTATTAAAGGAAAATAAACAAACTGGATTTTAATAATGTGGAATTATTATTACACTATATTATTATAATTAGCTACCGCTCGCATTCAACTTGTTTTAAAGAAAACAAGTTAAATGCATTTTTTATTTATCTAAATAAAGGTTGAAAAATTACACATTTTATTATTTTTTTATGCATTTGGTGCAACGATCTGGTAAATAAATCGATGGATTGGCAAGAGAAAAAATACTCTGGAAAAGTTTGAGGGAGACCTTTGTCCAGCAGTGGTCAGCCCAGAAATAATAGTACCTACCCCCATTTTATTATAAAGCGTTTAGTAAAGAATGGAGCTGTACTAGTACATTTTGGACGCTTATAGGTATTTTCACCAGATAAATTAAGCGACATAAATTGGAATAACTCTATATTTGCATTTTCTAATAAGAACAAAAGTATCATAGTGTAGGTATGCCCGATAGATCATTTCATGTCATTTGTTGTTTTGTTAAATGACAGCGCCGGTTCATCTTAAATAATTTAGCTATGTACTAATATTTATTATAATTTTGGGAAGGAAATTATGATTATAGGTTGTTAAAGTTATAATAAAAACATTTAATCCCTATAAACAAACAAAACTAAGAAAATAATGAACTTCCTAACTAAATGTAAATTCGCTGCCGCAATTAAGTAATTTCTTTACATAAGTGCACAAAAATTGTCCATTATACAGGACAAATTTCCTTTTTCATAAAATATTACGTGTCACGATTATATCTACATTAAAAGTAATATATTTTTCATAATTTATTGATGTATCAGTTATGAGAACTCATTATAATGGATGAGTGTGATCTAAAGATTAATATAATAAATTACTTGCGAGTTATGTATGATCATTATTAGACATTAAATTAAAATTAACTTATTGACTTTCCCGGTGGCTCATTTCCTACCCTACCTTCTGAACCGAGGGTAGTGGGTTCATCAAAAGTGATTAAAGATTTTGTTCCGTGACGGAAATATAAGAAGGACCAATATAATAGTAAGTAGGTACAATTAAAAGCACATAATCTTTCAGAGTGTGTAATATTGATCCTTCATTTATTTCAGTTACATAGGTTAGTACGTACCTACTTGAACTTTATTCAGAGATCGAATGTTTTTTTTTTTTTTATAAAAAAGAGCATTCAGGATGATCTCACTCCACCTGATGGTAAGCGGCCGTGAGGTCCAAATGTTAGGTCGACAGGCACAATAGGGCATGTCGCCCTTACCCTGAAGGCCCACTGAGATGCCGTTTCACGCCCCGCCTAAAGAACCCAGGATTGTAAGAGGAAGGAAATACATGTTTGTGATTTTCTCTCTGTTTATCGATCTCCAACTATGCTAATCTTTGACATAATGTAAATTTTAATAAAATTTTGATACATTTGCGGAAGTGAATAAATTATGCACATAATTATGTCATGTTTTAGTTACTAAATTTTTTTATTTGACTTGTAAAAGGCGAAAATACAAGAATCTATGTTCTTGAATTTTCGCTAATTACTTAAGTCTTTGACTGCCGAGAAACTAGACACAATAGAAAACCTATTGTTTGCCGGTCACCGGTGACCGGCATGGCGGTCAACGTGTTAAAAGTTATACACATACAAATATCATCATTCGCCTGTCCTGATTCCATTATCTAGGTTCAGTCCCATTACTTGTAGAATAATGCACTTATGTAACATGGAAATGGGACTATTCATTAAAACAAATAGAATACACGAAATCATAACAAACAAACTATGTCTACATTAAAAACTCTACACTCTGCAGATCATCTTTCAAAGGTAATTTGATAAGGCCGATCGCATTATCGAATACAATAGAAATACTATATTGTATACTATGCTCATAACTTTCCATATGTTTCACATTTAGATATAAAGTGTATATTTGTTTGTTTCATGTATTTTTTATGTTTATTAATAGGACATTGTCTGTTTTCGACAGTTTACTGAATTTTTAATGTAGGTAGTATTTTTATATATAATATTGTACACCTTTTTAATGTATCTATGATGAAATAATTCAATAAATAATTTTGAATTTGCAACGAAAGATTAAGAGACATACGGTCTCGTGAATAATTGAATAGTTATGTATGTAGAGTTAAATAAGTAGTTTACCGCATGCATTTTTATTCAAAAAACTTTTTCGCACATTATGTACTTTATATTTCCATATTTACCTGTATCATAGCTCCCGCCTCATCGTACATAATAGCGTCTCATCTCAATAACCTAACGCAAACATATCAAAAACATGCTTTAAGTAACCGTCATGCTATTTTTCCACACCACCACAAGATTTTTCCATTAAAATTGTTAATTTCCATTCAAACACCACACTTACCTAATCAACAAAAAAAATACTATCTTCACAACACCTCTTTTTTAATTAAAATAGAGCTTTTAACACAAAAACACTACACGAAAGTCACTGTTCGTAAACGAGTTACGTATTTAGTTTCAAATGTGGACCGGTTTTTAGTTTTCGTACGCGACGAAAGCGCGTAAAGGGGCAAGAATTAAAAAAAAAATTGTATCTTGTAAACAATTGGACGAGTCTACAAAGCTGCGCTTCGTAGCTATCCGAAGCTATACTGAAATTCTAAACCCCGACTTTGGTGTCCGTGTCGCGCACCCCCCAATACTGAATTTCTAATCAGAACTGCAACGTTATACGTCGAAGACAATCCAACCTGATGTCCACCTTGACTCCACAAGCATAAAGTTCAAAATCAAACAGCCTACACTCCCTATATAGACCCTTTCGTCAGCAGCCAGCGCACTACAAGGCTATGAGAACGTGTAATTTAAAGACGGAGCTCACATTTTCGCCGCTCCTGTATAGCCGTCTCGCTCTGACACGCCGAGACGGCTTCGCAGCTTTCGACTTACCGTACATTTTTCGCTATCCCGCCTCAAGTTGCGTATTATTTCGCGAATTGGATTCTGTTTCGGTGTCGGGTTCTCGCTCGGTACCTGGGATGGACAGGTTGTAGGTATTTTTGGAAGATAGATAATAGTACCTAATAACAACATATTTTATAGTGATCTGTTACATTAGTTCAGCTACGTAGAGACATAGCCAGTCTTAGTGTTCTCTATCGTCTTTACAATGGGGAATGCTCCGAAGAGTTATTCCAACTCGTTCCATCCTCTCCTTTCCACTCCCGAACAACACGTGCTGGACAGCGTTGCCATCCGCATACCATCCAGACGATGGTGGCGCGCACCAAGAGGTTTAGTTCCTCGTTCTTGCCCCGTGCCAAGTCATGGAATGCCCTTCCAGCTAATGTGTTTCCTTCCTCTTACAATCCTGGGTTCTTTAGGCGGGGCGAGAAACGGCATCTCAGTGGGCCGTCAGGGTGAGGGCGACAAGCGCAATGGGTTTGTTCTATTGTGCCTGTCGGCCTAACTTTTGGACCTCACGACCGCTTACCATCAGGTGGAGTGAGGTCATCCTGAAAGCTCTTTTTATAAAAAAAATATGGTTAAATGTACAGTTTGAGTCTGTGTGCTTTCTAAATTTATAGGACCACCATATCTCTTATCTCTATCTCTATTAGTTTTGGCAACTTAAGTATTTTGATCTCGTAAAAGAGGCCTAAGGGATCATCAGCAAAAAGGCAGCATCATTTATCTGGGTACAAATAAAACTCATTGCCGTCACCAAACACAACGTTGACTTGTAAGTAACGAAGGCAAATCTGAAATGACAATCGTCATTGAGAGCGGCCTATGTCCAGCAGTGGACGTTTGCAGGCCGGTGATAAAGTTGAGGACCTTCTAGGAGGTCCAGTTTCTCGATCACCTACTTTCTCGCCAATCATCATCATCATTATCAGCCCGTGTCAGTCCACTGCTGGACATAGGCCTCTCCTAATGTTCGCCACCTTGATCGATTTTGGGCTTCTCGCATCCAGCACTTGCCAGCCGTCCTGCGCAAATCGTCACTCCACCTGGCCTGAGGGCGTCCTACATTACGTTTCCCGATACGCGGTCTCCATTCCAGAACTCGTTTACCCGACGGTTATCGGTTCTGCGGCTGATGTGGCCAGCCCACTGCCACTTTAGCTTACTAATCCGATGAGCTATTTCGGTGACTTTGTTTCTCTGCCGGATCACCTCCTTTCGGATCCGATCCCGCAGAGAGACGCCGAGCATAGCCCTCTATGCTCGGCTCTAGCTATGGAGAGCCATAGCTCGCCAATACTTTTTCTTTATTCTTGTATTGGTCGTGAGATCCTCACACCATGTAATGACCATTTGAGTTTATCATCATTAAACTGCACATAATTATATTTAAATTAATTAATTCTATTGATATTTTGAAGTACAAACGTCATAATAACCTTTGTTTTAATTTAATTAAGAATTTATTGAATACATACATGTACTGAATATAGGGCTAATGCACTGAAATAAATACATTTCATTTTATTATTGAGAGCGGCCTATGTCTCTGACGCCCAACTGGGAATGGGTATAGCTTACCCTAAGTGTTGCGGAGGTCTAAAGGCAGTCGCTCTGTGTAAAAGCTTAGCCCTCGCCAAATCTCTCAGTTGGGAAGCCGACCCTGAGACAATCGGGAAAAAGGCTAGGACGATGATGATGATGATTTTATTATTTATTACAGGATCATTTTTCGGCAGTGGACTTTAATTATGATTTACGGCTATTGATTGATTAAAACTCTACATTTTAGTTCATAGTTTATTTAATTTTTCATTTAGTTTTGGTAACTTATTTTGATTTGGCTTTGGGTACCGTGAAGCAGCTTATTTTGTAGTGAGAGCAGAGCTGTCGTACCTGTGAACGAGACAAATTAAAAAACCATCACCATCATTTAACGACCAGTTTAGTTCAGTGGCAACGAATTTTTTTTTTTTTTTTTATAGTGGCTCGACATAATGGCTTCCCTACGCCTGATGGAAAGCGAGAGAGAAGCCCAAGTCGCTGTGACAACGGGCAAGTAACTGTTTAGTTACCTGTCAGTTGCCACCGCCATGTCGGCCCAACTCCAACCCCCCACGAGCTCCGGAAACCCTACTCACCGACAGGAACATGACGCGGAGGTCATTTGGCTGCGGTATTCTATAGGGTGGAGGTCCTTCCCCGGACGGGCAGCTCAATTCGAGCGAAGATTCGCCATGCCCTACCTCTCTTGCTGCGTCCGACATAATGGTCACGGGTTCGATTCCTGTGATGTAAAAAAATTGTGTGCATGATGCTTGTTTATTTATTTAATCTTTATTGCACAGTAAGTAAGTGTACGAAAGGCGGACTTAATGCCTCGCGCACTCGATTTAATGCCTTGTTTGTATTAGTCTGGGTGTTTGCTATGTACCCATAATATCTTATATATAAAAATGAATTCCTGTTCGTTAGTCTCGCTAAAACTCGAGAACGGCTGGACCGATTTGGCTAATTTTGACCTTAAATTATTTGTGGAAGTCCAGGGAAGGTTTAAAAGGTAAATAATGGGTGGTACGAAGTCTGCCGGGCCAGCTAGTAGATAGATAAATGGATATATTTTCTTGCACACCATATAAATAACTAGGCATAATAGACATATTTTGATGTAGAGTTTACGTGGTCTCTTAAATGGCGGTGGGTTATAAATTTACCTAAGTACGTTTATCAGTTGTCTAGTAGGTACCCATACCACAAGCTACGGCTAAGTTTGGGACTAGATGGCGCTGTGGTTCAGCGTGGCATGTCTTGGGTTGGAGAGAATGGAGTTGTCCTGCTACATGCCGGGTATCTAAAAGGCCGGCAGCAGGATGTCACGGCAGCAGGAGATCACAATTGAAGTCGTAGCTATATTTAGCATTTGTGGTATTCCACAGGCCAATGACTGGCAGCAGCGTCTCCAGAGCGAGGAGCTACGCCCCGCGATCGCCATTCCGCCTGCCCAGTGTGTCGTTTATGGGTCTCCAGATGCTTGTCCAGAGTGACGAGCAACCTATGTCCAGCAGTGGACTGCGATAGACTGATGATGATGATACTTCGTGTCTTACCACGCAAGTAGCGTAATGGAGGTGTCCTGCCAAGCTGACGGCGAGTAGACCATACATGACGGGTATCTCCAAGGCCGGCAGCAGGAGTGCCACGGCAGCACCAGCTGAAAGAGGCCAGCACATCCAGGTGATGACGTCACAGGGCTGCTTGCTGATCTCCGCTACTATGAGGAGACACTGGAAGTAAAGTCGTAATATTACTCTTCTGGGATGTAAAGGAGCGGCCTATCATCTTTTCCCTCCAAGCCAACCTCACCTGCCCGTGGTGCATCCTGCCGAATAACGAACGAGGCGCTGGCAACCGACTGGTGGCGGTATAACCATCACAAATGAAGGCGTAGCTAAATACCACAGGCCGATGACGGGCAGCAGCGTCACCGGAGCGAGAAGCTACGCCCTGCGATCGCCAACCCGCCTGCCCAGCGTGGCGATTATGGGTATAACCGCCCTTGCTGGCACAGACCAGGGTTATTCAATTATATCTAAAATAAAAAATTGTTCTAAGGCCTATTTAGTTCATATTTTTTTTATATGTAGTAGCTTAACATAATGATTTCCCTATCCCGCATCCCTACCTCTCTTAAATTAAATACTTCTTAAATACTTACAGAAATATTACTAAAGTGAGTTCCGTACAGCAAGACGAAGGCCTTAGGGTCATATTCTATGATGTCATTAGGCGAGTACAGGGTCCAGGCTATGATGACAGCATTCATTAACAACATGGACCACACCGGCTTTAGGGTCTGAAATAGAGTCTTTTGAAGACTTTTTCGGTTCTTACGAACTCTGAAAATAATTAGTTAAAATAAAAAATCGTTGTTGACTGGCTCGGTGGCTCAATTGGTAGTGAGTCCTGCCTTCTGAATCATCTTTTGTGTCTGTTCTATATCCCCAGATATGTTTATATTTGTATTTAAGTACTAGCTGCGCCAGCGGCGTTGCACGCATGGATATCTGGTTAAAAAAAACGGACTTCCATACAATGGTGAGCAAAAAATTTGAGTTAGACCTCTAGCAATATATTGATGAAAACCGCATTAAATTCCATGTAGTAGTTCTCGCGTGATGCGCGTTCAAAGATACAGATAAAATTTTCTCCCGTTTTCCCAAAAATCCCAACAGTTCCCTTCACTGCTCTGCTCCTAGTATTGATTTTAGCGTTATGAAAAGTATACTACTTATAATCTGCCCAGGAGTAAGTATGAATAATAATTGTACCAAGTTTCGTTAAGATCCGCCGAGTAGTTTTTCTTCTCTAGGGTGATTAGTCCGTTATTTTTGAAACCCCATATCCACGCGTGCGACGCCGCCGGCACTAGTCAGCTAGTGATAAATATTTTGATATACTTACAGGTACACGTTATATATTGCAATAGGCAAAGTGGTGAATAGACCAGTGGCGTGAACCACGATTTCCAGCGCCTGGACGAAGGTTATGTTCCCGAAAACGTACACATGGTATACTGTAGGCCCGTATAAGCCTGGTAGGAGAAAGAGCAGTGAGGTGGCCTGTGAAAGGATAAGTACTTGTTTTAAGACTTAAGAAGCAAAGAGTAGAGGAGAGAGAACCAAATCTAGAGAACTAAATCGCGGCGTGGTGTCTGGGACCCACACCTTTCCAGAATCTCCCATTCTGGAAAGGTATACTCACTAAACGGGAATAAGGTACAGTAAAACGGAATGTAAGGAAGCGACCTATCACCGTTTCGCTCCATGCCACCAGGGCTGTCTCTACCAGGGGGTGCAAATGGTGCAGAGCCCCCTCCCCCCCCCCCCCCCCCCCACGAGGGCGCAGGTTGAGTCCGGCACCCCGGCGCCGAATATACTTAAGACTGCCCTGCATGCCACCCTCACCTGCCTGTGGGACATCCTGCCGAATAACAAACGAGGCTCTGGCAACCGACCGGTGGCGGTATAACCATCACGATTGAAGGCGTAGCTAAATACCACAGGATGACGGGCAGCAGCGTCACCGGAGCGAGAAGCTACGCCTTTTTTTATCCGGTGTTTGTTTTATTTACGGTGTATCTGGACCGCGATTGGATGAGATCGCCAACACAGCAGCCTAGCAAGTCGATTATGGGCAAAGCTTCCAGATGTATGACGAAATCTCTACGATAGGCTCATGATTATGACTCACTAAACCTCCCTGTGTCCCCAGTTTTCTACGACTACTACGTAAGTGTTTAGAAAAACATAGCTACAGGAAGTATTCAAAGTTTAAGATAGATTTGTTTCAAGAGTATACAGAATTGGTTTGAGAATCTTCTTACCCACATGCTGATATCATATCCCCAGGGTAGATACAGAGTACCAGTGCTGTACTTCTCCCAATGGCTCACGTAGAAGTTCAGGCAAACACTGACCACTAGGAGTAAACCTCTGTAAACGAGAGCATACATTCAAGCAAGAAAGACTCCATTCAACCAATCAGCCAATTGCCATCCACTGCTGAACGTAGGCTTCCCCCAAAGACCGCCCATCATCCCGATCCTGGGCAATCTGTATCCCCTCTCGACCAGCCATTTCCTAAAGTGTTGGAGGGCGTACTACACACTTCGTTAAGAAAGGTTCCATTTCTGGTAAAATTAAAAAATGCGGGTTGTTCGTTCATCCTCATACCCTGATGCCTCATTGGTCGCGCATGGTCCGATTTCTGAGGAATTTCCTCCCGCAAACGCTGTGTTTGTGGAATGACCATGAGGTTTTCTCAGGGGAATACAGTAAAGGGCACTTTAAAAGTAAATACCGGTAGGTTTGATAGGAAGGTTAGGTAGGAGGATTGGTGGCGGTATAACCATCATAATTGAAAGCTAAATACCGCAGGCCGATGACGGGCAGCAGCATCACCCTGCGATTGTCAACCCGCCTGTCAGCAGTGGACTGCGGTAGGCTGATGATGATGGTCAATCAAAATAACTTTCGTTGATTTTACCAAAAGTATTTACTTACCTAAACGTGTCCAAGGTAAATTCGTGGTCCCTCCCAAACACGGCTATTAGTCCGTACGGTATAAAGAAGACCACGTAGGAGTCGATACCGTGGTCGAACATCTCTCCCAGAGGACCTGACACTCCGATGCGTCGCGCTTGCTTCCCGTCCAAGCCATCTAATGGAAGGAAAGAGAGTTAAGGCTGGTTTCATTCACGCTTAATTGTCGAGTAGGGGGCAATCGGTATTTAGAAAATGAAAAACAAATGCAGCTAAGGTTCGCTCTAACGATTCATGACTGGGTCGATGGCTCATTTGGTAATGACTTCTGCCCTCTAAGTTTCATCATCAGCCTATTGCAGTCCACTGCTGGACAAAGGCCTCTCCAGTTGTTCGCCACTTAGGACAAATATCTGGAGGATATACCCATAATCGCCACGCTGGGCAGGCGGGTTGGCGATCGCAGGGCGAAGCTTCGCGCTCCGGTGACGCTAATTAAGTAAGTTTATCAGTTGTCTAGTAACTATAGTACAAGCTTCGGCTTATAGTTTGGGGCTAGATGGCGATGTGTGGCCCAGCGTGTCTTGGGTTATTTATTATTCTCTCAAGCTTCTTACCTAAGTTATAAGCTAAGAACAAGAAGACTGCGCAGGCGATATAAATCCAGGCTGGTTGTGGACTACCACGCCCACCAGGCCCGTAACAGCTGTAGTCGTAGACCCCCAGCAGCGCCACTAGTGCCACCATCAGGACAAACCCCAGGAACGTGAGCAAGTTTGGGGCCAGCCATCTTGGGAGGATCTGAGAACAAATAGAAGAAGCTGGCCTGTTTATTCTTCTTAGTTTCTACGCCTACCACCAACGCCATCTAGCGCCGGACGGCGCACACCACAGGAAGCCGGGGACAGAAGCCAAGCGCAACGGCAATTCACTTGCCTTTCAAAACTCGTTCCCTCCACTCTCGATTGCTAAGCGTCTCTCGCACTATTTTACAGTACATTTGCCAATAATTTATTATAACTGAATAGACACTGCATTAAACAATATTACAAGTAAGAAACTGAGCTATCATTAGAAAGAAGACGGGAGCCCTCCTTTTTTTTGTTTTTTTTTAGAGGGGGATGCATTACGCACCGTCATGCCACCTCCGGAGGGAGGTGACATGGTGTGTGGGACTCACACCTCCCGAAATGGGAGGTCATACCCGCTAAACCCCCCTGTGTCTCCAGTGGGCAGCAAGTTGCAGGGACACGAGTAACGCCGAAGCATACAGCCACATCCCTGCATCGCCTCCTAAGTTAACGCGGTCGAGTACGAAATCTAGTAGGCTTGCTTTATGGTATTAATCTATGGTAATATGGCTTGCGACCTGTGGTATGGGGCTGTTGCGGATAAAATCAGAGAAAAATATAAAGGTGAAAATATGAACGCCAATTTCAGATGACAACTAATTTATTCTTATAAACAAAACATCAAAAAATATCAAAAACCAATGAGTCGGCAACAGGGGCGAAAGAATACTGCCAAAGTGTGCTAAACCAAGCTGGGCGGCAAAACGCTGCCACGCTTTTTTTTGTAGTCGCTCGACATAATGGCTTCCCTACGCCTGTTGGAAAGGGAAGCGTAAGTCGCTGTGACAACGGGCAAGTAACTGGTCAGTTACGTGTCATTTACCATCGCTATGCCGGCCCAACCCTAACCCCCTACGAGCTTCAAAAACACTACTCATTGGCAGAAACACGACCCGGAGGTCATTTGGCTGCGGCATTTATTCTGCAAGGTAGAGTTCTTCCCCGGATGGGCGCCTCAATTCGAGCGAAGATTCGCTATGCCCTACCTTTTTTCTCCTAAGAGTAAGGCCCACATACCCAGATCTTCCGTACCCAGGGCCAGAATTTCTTGTGTGCAGGTTTCCTCACAATGTTTCCCTTCACCCTAAGAGCGTGGTATAAACTAATACACCTATATCTTCTTAAATTAAATACCTAACTTTTGCACATGCAGCTTCACATAAAATTGCTCAAATCGCTTATAACATCTAGTTCTATAATGGACTCTATACATTAGACATTTAGTTGAACGTCGCTAAATAAATATCAGATAACATCACATACATTGCCGATCCCAAAGTAAGTAGCTTAAGCACTTGTGTTATGGGTGTCAGAACAACGAAGGTAGGTACCACAAATAAATACTTAAATACAAATATAAACACCCAGACGCGAAACAAACACAAGTGTTCATCACACGAATGTTTGCCCCGGGTGGGAATCGAACCCACGACCCTTGGTTCAGAAGGCAGGGGTCACTACCAATTGAGCCACCGAGCCCGTCAGAAAAAGAAAAGAGTAAATGGAAGTTGATTGTACGGTCAGCATCAACAATCGCTAAACACTTTAGTAGCTACTATGTCAAAATAACAAATTGTCTGTGCTCAAGTGATTTCTAGCCTAGTTTCTATCCAAGCATATATAACTTGACTTTACTTCGGCGTGGTACTACAGTGTTCAGCGACTTTCGATGCCGTCCGTACCATCATAAAAATAGCTCGATGAAAGCAATACCTTGACGCTGGTGTTCCACAACGGATGCATCACATAATTGCTCAACGGGCTGGTGTCGATGGCACTGTACTGCAATGCAATATATGTACATTAGAGATATATATATATATATATATATATATATATATATATATATATATATATATATATATATATATTTTATAGTAGCTCGACATAATGGCTTCCCTACGCCTGATGGAAAGCTAAAGAGAAGTCGCTGTGACAACTGGCAAGTAGCTGGTTAGTTACCTGTCAGTTGCCACTGCCATGCCGGCCCAACCCTATCCCCCCACGAGCTCCGGAGACCCTACTCACCAGCAGAAACACGACCTGGAGGTCATTTGGCTACGGTATTCTATAGGGTGGATGTCCTTCCCCGGACGGGCAGCTCAATACGAGCGAAGATTCGCTATGCCCTACCTCTCTTTCTCAATATACAATTACATATCAATGAGCGATGCATGGGACCTATCATCGTTTCGCTCCAAGCCACCCTCACCTGCCAGTGGTGCATCCTGTTGAATAATAGACGAGACTTTGCCAACCGACTGGTGGCAGTATAACCATTGAAGGCGTAGCTAAATATAACAGGCCGATGGCTCTCAGAATACTACAAGGTACCTTTAACGATTCATAAGTGCTCGTCATGAGCCTACTTGAATAAAGATATTTTCATTTCATTTAGTTGCGTGTCGTACGAAGCGACTACAGGTGTCCCGTGCCCCGTAAATTCCTCTCATTTGTCCCTCCCGTTCGAATATACGAACTAAAATTCGTCAACGTCGATTTTCAACAATTTAATTGATATATTATAACACGAGAGGGACAAATTAGAGGTATTTATGGGGCAAAAATACGCGATCCGTTCAACGAACGATCGTTTTCGTTTTCTGTAGTAGGGCCCCAGGGCTCTTGTACTTAAATGCGTAAAGGCATTCGCGACGTAAAAGAAATGGCTATTAATACAACACCGACATACTTTTAATTCGAGAATGCAACATCTGATTTATAAAATAAAAAGTCGTATTTTACCTTGTAGCCGTCCAATCCTTTTAAATGCTTTTTGCTTAGATACTTGTAGTCAAAGATCTTCCCCATTTTTGTTGATTCCTTATACTTACGGTCTACTTAATTGATAATGTTCGGACTAGTAATTTCCTGAAATTATACAAAAATCTAGGTATTTCAATATAAATTATACACTAATTAAACACTAATTATTGTTCTTTTTATACATATAAGTAAATACTTGGCCCCAAGTTACCTGATTATATCTATCGTTGAATACAGACTCAGGCAGAGAGTTTACATATTTAGCTTCGCCGTTCGCACTATGGTTTTTTGTTTATAGTAGTTCGACATAATGGCTTCCCTACACCTGATGGAAATAAAAGCCCAAGTCACTGTGACAACGGGCAGTTACCCGTCAGTTGCCACTGTCATGCTGACCCAATCCTAACCCCCAGCGAGCTCCGGAAATCCTACTCACCGGCAGAAACACGACACGGAGGTCATTTGAGAGGATCTTCGCTCGAATTGAGCCGCCCGTCCGGGTATTCTATAGGGTGGAGGTCCTTCCCCGGACGGGCAGTTCAATTTCGAAGATTCGCTATGCCCTATCTTTCTTCTCTCCATGAATGCATAGGTATGTTATAGATACCATAATATTGGGATACATACCTCACCAATATAATTTGTTCATTCACTAGGTATATTTTTATACCTACCTATGTAATGATTTATCACCTTTATAGCCGTTAACATGAGAAAACGCCCTTAAAAATTAAAATGCACTCACAAATTTAACACAATAGGTACCTACTCAGATTCTGTAAAACTTATTTACATACAACTGTATGTAAGTTAGACGAAAATATTACTTAATTTAAGTAAATAAGCCTTATGCAACACGTGCTTGTGAAGCCGGCAAACTGGCTTACTGATTACGAGGCAGACTACTATCGGAACAGAAATATTTGGTCAATTTGTGATATCGAGTAAGTATGATTTCATAACTTTAAGATTTATAAATGTTTCGCTTTGCTTCTACATTCATAGAGTTCTATTAGTTTAGCCGTTTGCTAAGGTATGGGACTCCTTGCCAGAGTCCGTATTCCCCGATAGATATTTCATATCACATTTTTAAGGCGATTTGGTTTTTGTGGGATAAGTCTCCATCGTAGAGTTCAACGTTAAACTACCTAAGGGTAGCATTAGGGGAGTTGGGGGTCAAGCTCTACCCATTTACTTGGTGAAAAAGAAAAACTATGTTTACATAGAAACGATATCCTATTTTCCAATAAGTTATAAGATTCAGTTATAAGATTCAGTGCTTTCATATTAACATAATAAAATAACAATAAATAAATACCTACCACAATAACAGTTATTTTAAAAGCCCTCAAGACGTCATTTTTATTCGCACGATATTATGAAAATTGCATCCTTAAATAGATTACGATGCTATCAATTGATTACGTAGTATACCTACCATTTAATTTCACAGCTAGCCCTTGTATTGAACGAAGTCATTCAATTATACGGCTAGTCGAGTAACCATCATAATACGAGTAACATTCACTATGACAGATGACTTAAAAGTCGCTTTAAAATGTGTTTCCCCGCAACACTAACTCTAGTTTCCCATTGTTTACATAAATGATTACAGCTGATTCCTTAATTAAAGCAATGAGCTTTACGGAAGTATTCTTTTGTAACATGGTAAGTTCTTGAAAAAACAACCATTTTCGTAAAAAATTAAAATCGTCGTTATGGAGTATTCGCTTCAGACCGTAAACTTATCTTATAAAAGTGTAATCGGCCGTATAATGACCCAGAAGTTATATTTATCTATATCTGGCAGATAATATTGCGTCTAATATCAGCTGATACTCATATAACGTAAGTTTGTGAGTCAGAACGATTTCTTATTAATACGTTTGTGTGTCCCTATTTTGATATCAATACCTTATCTACATTTATTATTATTTACTAAAGAGTCTTAAAGTTTTGAGGCCAAAGTTCTTTTGAATCAACGTTGTAGTAATTAACACACTTCAAATTTTATGATATAATGATAAATACACTGCAATACGGATGATGACAAGGTATGAAAATGAAGAAAATAATTAGTCCGTCTCTTAGATAATAAAAAAATATGAGACCCGTATTTTTTGTTTTGTCGAAATAACAAGAAAATACTTAGATATAGCGCATTAAAGTTACGGAGTGGGGGCTAACTACGTCACGTTAGAGTATATTTTGTACTCTAACGTGACGTCATGTGACATTTAAAATCAATGTATCTTCGTAAGTTTTTGAACAAGAGGCAAAATAAAAAATACGTATCCAATATTTTTCATTAATCTATCTGATGGACATTAAATTATTTTTTAGTCATCATCCCAATTATTCTGGAATGCCCTTTCAGCTCATGTGCTTCCTTTCTCTTACAATCCTGGGTTCTTTAGGACGAATCCTGGGAACGGCGTTCAACGGCATCTCAGTGGGCCTATAGGGTGAGGGCGTCAGGCGCAATGGGTTTGTTCTATTATGCCTGTCGATCTAACATTTGGACCTCACGACCGCTCACCATCACGTGAAAGCTCTTCTTATAATAAAAAAAAATCTAAGTGAGATACGACGCCATGAACTACATATGATATAGGACCCCACAGTAGACGTTTGCAGGTTGATGATAGTGATCACTCTATAGTGGCATAAAGGGTTGCATTGGTCACTGACCATGGAAGTAATAAGTAGTACTTAATACTTCCATGTCACTGACATCAAAAAATAAAGAAATGATCTTCATAAAATTGATTGGAAACGACAACTCGAGTTCGTGTATGGGATTTTCCATCTTTTTCATATTAAATTGTTACATAAATTATAATCAGAAGTACCAGGCGCCCATAACGCCGCAGGAGTAACGATCGATACGACACCTGCGGTCGCCATGGCGACGGCGGAGGGCGCCACCCGACACCGCGCGCAATTTGAAATTCGAACCGCGCCGATAATGCCGGCCCGCGCTTCCGAACGAATTACACGTAATTTCCTTTGCGTATTTGTCTTTTTTGATGTAATTAATGTGTTGCTTATTTTGTTTTATTACGCAGTTTGTGGGGGATTATAAAGTTTGGGATACGGAAGAGGGATGGGAGGTGTATTTTAGAACTTAATAATAGTAGGTACGAAGATGATACGAAGATCGTATCTACTTTGGAAAGAGACCAAGTGCATGACAATCGTTTTTCTACTCGGTAGAATGCTGCTTTCCGAACCGGTGGTAGCTTCGACGATTTGTAAGTGTTTTTTTTAAAAACCTATATAAATAAAGATTATTTTGACTTCGACTTTGATTAATCATTCTGATGGTGGGGTTAATGACCGCCAAAGTTTACTTTAGGAATCCGCGATATCAAACGAATTAGGTAACATGTCCTCTTTGATATCATCATCAGCCCATTGCAGTCCACTGCTGGATATAGGCTCCAATTGTTTGCCACTTTGGGTAAACACATGGAGGCTTTACCCATAATCGCCTCGTTAGGGGCAGCGCAGACGACAGACTATCCGTGACGTACTTTTTAGTCTGTGATGCAATTATATGCAGTAACGAACACGACGCGCAAAACTCTGTCGCGGATATTTCACAGACTCAACGCACATCTTCGATCATTCTGTCGGCAGAGCTGTAGGGACCTAGATGCTCTTTTGAAATGTCTCAGACGCAGACTCTATCGCACAAAAAGTCTGTCGTCTGCGCAGCCCCTTAGGCAGGCGGGTTGGCGGTCGCTGGGCGTAGCTTCTCGTTCCGGTGACGCTGCTGCCCGTCATCGGCCTGTAGTATTTAGCTACGCCGTCAGTCGTGATGGTAATACTGCCACCAGTCGGTTGCCAGCGCCTCGTTCGTTATTCGGCAGGTTGCACCACGGGCAGGTAAGGGTGGCTTTGAACGAAAATATGATGCGATACCCAACCCAGCCAGGCCCAGCGTGGAGATCATGGGTAGAGCCTCCAGATGTGGCGAACAACTGGAGATGCCTATATCCAGCAGTGGACTGTAATAGGCTGATGATGATGATACAATTCGAATCTTCGCTTGAATTGAGCCGCTCGTCCGGGGAAGGACCTCCACCCTATAGAATACCGCAGCCAAATGACCTCTGGGTCGTGTTTCTGCCGGTGAGTAGGGTTTCCGGAGCTCGTGGGGGGTAGGGTTGGGCCGGCATGGCGGTGGCAACTGACAGGTAACTGACCAGTTACTTGCCCGTTGTCACAGCGACTTGGGCTTCTCTTTCGCTTTCCATCAGGCGTAGGGAAGCCATTATGTCAAGCCACTATAAAAAAAAATACAAAAAAAGATGTGTTTGTTTGATGTCCGTTATCACCCATCACGTGTATTCCCATACACATTCCTCTGTAATCAGCGTAACGTCGGCTCTGCGTCTGCGCATGGTGACATCACACTGCACTAATTGCAATTGCAGCGAGGACGCCGCTCAATTGGGATAAAAATTAATTTATTATGCACCCGTACGGTGTGAGCTACGAGTGTGGTAATTGGCACGCCATTTTGAATAGATGTTTGTTACACCATGTGTTAGTGTTGTGGTAGGCGATTCTTGCTAATCAAGTCTTTATTTGTAAGCTAATGTTTTTCTTTTTTATAGTATATCGACATATTGGCTTCCCTACGCCTGATGCAAAGCCATAGAGAAGCTCAAGTCCCTGTGACAACTGGTAAGTAAATGGTTAGTTACTGCCATGCCGGCCCAACCCTAACCCCCCACGAGCTCCGGAGACCCTACTCACCAGCAGAAACACGACCCGGAGGTCATTTGGCTGCGGTATTCTATAGGGTGGAGGTCCTTCCCCGGACGGGCAGCTCAATACGAGCGAAGATTCGCTATGCCCTACCTCTCTTAATATTTAATTGTGGGGAGGGTCACCTATATCTGCAGGTGGCCTTTATCTAGCAGTGGGCGTTTGCACTGCCAGCAGTTCTTCTAAGGTCATCAGCCCAAGAGGTTGCTGGGCGTCTTAGAGTTTAGACCTACCTCTTTGTATTTCTTCTCTCCACCGCCTAGTCTTTTTGTATTCAGAAATTCAAGATCTTTTTGACTTGCATTGTTTTTGGCTCTGTTTTAATTTGTTTTTAAAGATTGTTATAGTTGTAGACATTACTACAATTATCCGCCTAGACGCCACATCATTATTGTTATGTGTGCATTAAGTAAGTACCAGGAGTCCAGACGTGCACAAGAGGAAGCGTAAATAGGTGTGAGACTGAGACCATCCGGCCCGGCGGGCTAATGGCTCGCGGTTGGGCCAAGTCACGAACTTTTCTCGTAGAAGGAGGCGGCGGAAAGAGAGCGTGCGGCAGCAGCAGACGCGCCCGCTCTACTTCGCCCCCGGCCTGGGCGTCGTGGGTATACAACGAGTCGTATGCCCTGTGAACCTCCCGCAGTGCCCTGAGTAGTATGCGTGGGGGCGCGATCCACTCCATGTGTCGTGACGGTGTGGTGGGTGCAGCCACATTTTTGTACGAGGTCTACTCGGGGAGCACTCTTTTGCTCCTCAGAGCCGAGGGGTATAACTAAGCTTCCAGGGTTTAGGTCTCTCCAACTATTCGCCACTTTGCTCGATCCTGGGCTACTAGCATCCAGCGCTTGCACCTTGTAAATAGTCGCTCCACCTAACATGTGAGCGTTCTGGCCGCGAGAAGAGGCATCCACTCTAGAGCCAGTCTACCGCCACTTCAGCTAATCCGGTGGTAAAAACCAGAGGTTTATGATGGGCACAGCGTCACCAGAGCGAGAAGCTACGCTCTGCTATCGCAAACCCGCCTACCCAGCGCGGCGATTATGGGCAAAACCTGTTGATGTTTGCCCAACAACTGGAGACACCTATGTCCAGAAGTAGGTAGACTGCAATAGGCTGATGTTCTTTTATATTTTCACGAGTTTCAACCGAACGAAGCGCAAAACCGCTCACACCTGTATTCACAAACAACACTTGTCTATGAAAGCTAATAATACTATTCGTAGTAAGGCATTTACAGTGCCGACCGCCATTCTAATGTTGTCTACAAATAGGTTTTTGGGTATCTGTGCTTCCGCGCGAACTGTGGACCTCATAATAATTAATGTTTCTTCTTTTTTGCGAGAGGCGGCAGACGAGCAAGTGTGATGCCTGATGGTAAGTAGTCGACACCGCCCATGGACACTTACAACTCTAATCGAGTTTAGGGTCGCTGCCGGCCTTTTAAATATAAATACGCTGGGTTGTTGAAGGTTCCCAAGTTTGTGAATACTGGTGTTAGATCTCACCGCTTACTCTCATGCCTCACACGGCTGTTTTAGACAAATTAATCGCCAGCGGGCTGATGAGCCGACTAGACGCGGCCGCAGACGGTCACGCGCGATGCAAATGGATACGGCCTCAGACACCACAATTCAGACTAATGTGCTGTTAGTGAAATGCTGACGCCCACGGGAATATCCTGGCCCTAACTCTGGACCGTGTTTTGGATATTATACTTAACTAGTTACTATTTAGTACCCATACTCGTAGACGTGTTGTATACTCGTAATAGCAGTAGGTAGCCATAAGAAAACCTTAGTTTACATCTACCACCTAAGCCAGTTGACCTCCTGAATCACCATCATCATCAGCCTATCGCAGTCCACTGCTGGACATAGGCCTCCCACAGTGACAAATTGTCTAGATACCTTGTAAAAACCTTCAACACAGGTCTTCCACAGAAACCAAGAGGTCGTCAGGGCATATCGACAATGGGCTATTATGGCTAAAAATTGTAAATGCCTCATCGAGTGACGTCACGCGTAATTTCAACGGGCTATATCTATGTTATTTTTAGTCTAATTTACAAATAAAAAGTACGTGTGTTTTATTTTTGAATAAGCTAAAAGCTTTTTAAGAGAGGTAGGGCATAGCGAATCTTCGCTCGAATTGAGCCGCCTGTCCGTGGAAGGACCTCCACCCTATAGAATACCGCAGTCAAATGACCTCTGGGTCGTGTTTCTGCCGGTGAGTAGGGTTTCCGGAGCTCGTGGGGGGCTAGGGTTGGGCCGGCATGGCGGTGGCAACTGACAAGTAACTGACCAGTTACTTGCCCGTTGTCACAGCGACTTGGGCTTCTCTTTCGCTTTCCATCAGGCGTAGGGAAACCATTATGTCGAGCCACTATAAAAAAAAAGACAGACTAAGTAATTACAATTTTTAGACACAATAGCCTATTTAGTCACATACCCTAGGTGGTCGCGAACGGTCCGTTTCAAAAGAAACTTCTTGCCACGCATACTATGGAATGATCTTCCCGCGGAGAATCTCCGCTGAGGCTACAGTATGGGATCCTTCAAAGAGGTTGTAAAGAGGTTTTTAAAGAGTCGGCAACATGTAATTCTGGTGATGCAGGCGTCCATAGGCTGCGATAACCGCTCAACATCAGGCGGGCCGTAGGCCTTGTTTGCCAACGCAGCATAAAAAAATATTCTTACGCCCAAACTGTACTGCAAACTTCCCGTGCCAACGCAAACAGGAATCGAGTCCTTCCTTCCTACCAATTTGGTCATAAACAGTGCGAAATCACAAAGTAGTGCCAACGAGTGCAATAAAGCCCAATTACGTGCCAATTGAGCTGAACGACTAATTAGGGACATTAATTTACGCTCCGCGGCAAATGTTCACACCGCATGTTGTGTTTTTTATCTGTTTTTATGTGTTTTGAGTTTGAGCTTTATTGTTAACTAGCGACTCGCTTCGCTTCGGAAGGTATTATACATCATCATCCCCTTAGCGTTGTCCCGGTTTGTGCCTCTAGGCCCAGGGTCCGCTTTGACCATGATCCTAGATTTAGCGAGTCTGGTTATTACATTGAAGCGACTGCCATCTGACCTTCGTAACCCTCAGAAAGGGGAACCAGACAAATTTGGATCATGGTTACACATTCAGAATTAAACTGGATGTGCAGGTTTCCTCACGATGTTTTCCTTCACCGCCAAGCTAGTGGTATAATTCCGCACATAAATGTTTGCAAATCCAGAGATGCGTGCCCCGCGCGGATTCGAACCGACGACCTCACGTATGTTAAGCGACGATCTTACCACTAGGCTACCATGGCTACTATAAACCTTAAACATATAAACCTTCCTTTAGTCTATCTATTAAAAAAACCGCATCAAACGTAACGACGTCGTTTTAAAGATTTCAGCATACACAGACAGAAAAAAAGTGACTTTGGTTTATATAATTATGTTATTTATTATGTAGTGAAAACATCAACCAATCGCAATCCACTGCTGAACATAGGAAACATTTAGGCTTTATCCATAATCGCCACGCTGGGCAGGCGGGTTGGGTATCGCAGCGTAACTCCTTGCCGGTGAAGCTGCTGCCCGTCACCGGCCGTAGTATTTAGCTACGCCTTTAATCATGATGATTACAAAAAGTTTTAACCTGGAAAAATGCTTACCCCGCTCTTCGGGGGAACTATGTGGTATGTGGGACTCTCGCCGTCCATAATAGTGCATAGTAGTCAGTAACTTTTCCAAGATTTTTAGTGTCTGTTCAACAATTAGCGTTGAAAACTATTTTTGCTAAAGTGTGGTTTGTTATCTATCGGCGAAATCTGGACGGACAAGAAGAAAGGTGTATTGCCTTCACACAATAATAATGAGTAGTGAGAGACGCATAATGATTTCGTTGAGAGTAATGCGCAATATACGAGCTGTAAATCGCTTGTTTTGTGTCTAGCTCCTAAAATACTCACTCTATTGACTCGTAAGAGCAACGAGACGGCCGCAAAGGGTTGCCCCTAACGATGTTTGGCTAACATTCAGAGTAGGTAGGTTACAAATAAATAAATAACCCAAGGCATGTCACGCTACCGCGCGGCAACAGCGGGTATAAATAACACCTATAGCGGTCACCAATCTGCCTGCCAAAAGTAGTAGCTAAGGCGAATCCTCCTGACAAATGATTCAACATCATCATCATCAGCCTATGGCAGTCCACTGCAAGACATAGGCCTTACAAGTTGTGCACCACTTTGTGCAAACAGGCTTTTCTCATAATCGTCACGGGGCAGACGGTTGGCGATCGCGCCGGTGACGCTGCGGCCCGTCATCGGATTTCGGTATTTAACTACGCCTTCAATCGTGACGGTTATCCCGCCACCAGTCGGTTGCCAGAGCCTCGTTTGTTATTCGGCAGGATGCACCACACGTAGGTGACGGTGGCTTGGAGAGAAAAGATGATAGGTGCCACTTTTGACAATTGTCATTGCGGGAAGCCTATGTCCATCAGTGTTTGAAGGCTGATGATGATGTTAAAAAAAACATAGTGTCAAAACATTGGCCACTGGCAGCCCTATACTACAATGTCGTCCAATTACTCGTAACGTCAACAAATCAGCGCAAACAAAACATTCTGTTTGTTTGTTTGTCGTTTTGTTCGATCGCGTCCGTAATTAGCGGAACCGACTATAAATACTAGTGTTTTACAAATAATAAAGGGTCCGTGAGTACGAGCTTTGGTATTTGTACTATGAATACAGGTCTAAGTATTTAATCTGTGTAAGTCCGTTTACCTAATAAGGTATTCCGTTCGGTGACTGAGAAGGGCGATAGTTCTTCATCCGCAAATAGTCTTATTCCAATGGTCGACTGAAATGGTATTATCCACTCAAATATCATGAGAATTTTTTACAATATACTCACTCGTTAGCCCAATCAGCAGGTATCAACGGCTGAGCCAGGACCTTGCGATAAGAACAATATACTTAATTGGGATGATGACTAAAAAATAATTTAATGTCCATCAGATAGATTAATGAAAAATATTGGATACGTATTTTTTATTTTGCCTCTTGTTCAAAAACTTACGAAGATACATTGATTTTAAATGTCACATGACGTCACGTTAGAGTACAAAATATACTCTAACGTGACGTAGTTAGCCCCCACTCCGTAACTTTAATGCGCTATATCTAAGTATTTTCTTGTTATTTCGACAAAACAAAAAATACGGGTCTTATATTTTTTTATTATCTAAGAGACGGACTAATTATTTTCTTCATTTTCATACCTTGTCATCATCCGTATTGTAGCCGAATTACACCACGTATCCAAAAACTAAAAAATGTGTTAGATAGCTAGAATAATATTGTTCATAAATATTTACACATAGTTTAGTTGCAAATAAGAAAAAGGAATGTTAAAGTTATGATACTTGAGTGAAGGTAAGTGAAGAACACTTTTTTCAAAGGCCAAATACTTAATATAACATTTGAGTTTCATTACTTAATCCCTGTTACAAATATTAATAACACAACATTAGAGTTTAATACAGTAAAAGGACATCAAGTTAGATTGCTGATAAAACAATCCTTCCATAAAGTCTAACAGCAGCCGATCTCTTTCATCCTTGTACATCTCGTAACAATTCAAGATTTTGTCCTTATCATTTTGATACTTGAAAGGCTTCCATAGTAACGTTTTGCGAGGAATTTAGCTGCGATTTTTCCCAATGGATACGACTTAGGGACCTTAATAAAGCGAGTCTACAAATTTCTCAAGGGAAAGCTACGCCTACCTATGGGTCAATAATTAAAAAAGTGATCAATTACTATCAGGTGACCTCCAGGTCCGATTATCCCCTCTGTCGTATAAAAAGTACCTACTTTAAGCTGAGGTATACCTATACCCCTGCTTTGTTGCATAGGGTGGGTATCCTGCGTTGACTTATCATAAAGTTGTCCGCTATATGAATATCTAGGTATCTGTAAAACGTTCCACACGATTATTGACTCTCACATCTTTTATTTCACAATTATCTAAGTCTAATCCTATTTCAAGAGTCGGAAACGCATTTTTACTGCTCATTTTGCGACGTCCGCGACGACCGGTCACGGTGCCGCGCAAACCGTAACCGGACGCCATCTTGGCGGCCATGACAACGTTTTGACAGCTGTCACACGCGATGGACGTTCGTATTTAGAACTTGAATCGTGTTCTAATAGCCGGCTGTCGGAATGTCATTTGGGGCTGATTAATATAGTCTCTTTTTAAAACTTTTTTATATGATGGATTTGTATATTAGTTTCTTGGGAGAAGGTGCGGGTTCGATTTTCAAAGGATTAAGAGTAAAGATGCCAGATACATGTCTTTACCTTCTGTGTCCTCCAGTGAACATTAAGTGAGTACTTTTTGAGCGCATTTTTCTGCCTCGTGCAATGGTTCTTTGGAATTAGTTCCAGATTCAACTTTTCCGAATGGATCTAAAAGGCCAGCTAACAATTTTTTAAGGGTCGGCTAGGGGTGAGAGCCTTCCGCTCCCCCAACAGGCCGGTGATGATGACAAGGCCACCTTGACTATCATCGTAGTCATTTCGAAAAGAAAATCAAGGCTCGGCAAGGCATAACTGTGACTCCCTTGATGTTGCGGTGTCTATGGGGTGGAGTGATCCCTTACCACCAGGAGACCTTCAGGCCGGTTTGCTCCCTCTGTCGCGAAGTAAACATTATCTAAAATACAGTATTCATCATCATCATCATCAGCCTATCGCAGTCCACTGCTGGACTTCTCCAGTTGTTCGCCACTTAGGGCAAACATCTGGAGCCAACCCGCCTGCCCAGCGTGGCTTTTTTTTATTGTAGCTCGACATAACGGCTTCCCTACGCCTGATGGAAAGCGAAAGAGAAGACCAAGCCGCTGTGACAACTGGCAAGTAACTGGTTAGTTACCTGTCAGTTGCTACTGCCATGCCGGCCCAACCCTAACCCCCCACGAGCTCCGGAGACCCTACTCACTAGCAGAAACACGACCTGGAGGTCATTTGGCTGCGGTATTCTATAGGGTGGAGGTCCTTCCCCGGACGGGCGGCTCAATTCGAGCGAAGATTCGCTATCCCTACCTCTTTTAAAATTATGGGTATTATCCTAAGGCTCCAGATGTTTGCCCTAAGTGGCGAACGACTGGAGAGGCCTACAATACAGCATTGTTATTTATCAATTGACCATCAGACCAGTTAATTCTAACTAGGCCATACAAAACTCTCATCACCTCGTCTTCACACATAGAGACACAGTATTTCTAGTTGTCGAGTAATACCAAACCGTTATAATTTCATAGAATTAGATTATTTATTCTCACTGTATTTACTCTAGACGGTAATACGAACTGGACAGATTTCACCGAGCCGCCAGACCGTGACTTTGTCATCGATATTGTATACACAACACGATATAATATGTTTACAGCGATTTCA
Source organism: Conogethes punctiferalis (assembly GCA_031163375.1). Lineage (NCBI taxonomy): Eukaryota > Metazoa > Arthropoda > Insecta > Lepidoptera > Crambidae > Conogethes > Conogethes punctiferalis. Next base: position 8,496,039 of record CM062099.1, read on the forward strand.
CTTCTGTGTGGGGGTCAATATTTTGAAAAAAATATCTAACAAATACGACGTGAGATGTTAATAAAATACGAATTGTGTATGGGCTACATTCACCAACTCTTTTCTTTATACTTATTAATACAATGATAGATTATGATGGTTTGGGAGAATTATGAGGAGGGATGAAAGGCATGTAACGAGACGAGAGGGGATGTAAGGGAGCGGCATATCATCATTTCGCTCCAAGCCACCCTCACCTGCTCGTGGTGCATCCTGCCAAATAACAAACGAGGCGCTGGCAACCGACTGGTGGCGGTATAACCACCACAATTGAAGGCGTACCTAAATACCACAGAACGATGACTCAGCGTCACTGGAGCGAGAAGCTACGCCCTGCGATCGCCAACCCGCCTGCCCAGCGTGGCGATTATGGTTAAAGCCTCCAGATGTAGCTGTACCTTCGATTGGGATCATTATATCGCTACCAGTCGGATGACAGAACTTCGTTTGTTATTCAGCAGGATGCACCACGGGTAGGTGAGGAGCAAAAAGATGATAGGCCGCTCCCTTACATCCCACAGGGCAGGCAGTGTAATAAGGGTTTAAAGGCCGAAACTTCGGTAATACACTTCGGAGTGGGCCTGGCCAGGCGTCCCGGGCGCCACCTACCGCGGCGCGCGATAAAACTTGTCTAATTTATTCCCGCGTCGCGCGGTGTGCGGTTACACGCGATGGATCGCGACTCCCAGGAGAGGTGGGAACGACGGGGATACTGTAATGGCGGTATTTTGATGAAGTTTTTTTTACAAGTTATTTTTTAATCTTTATTGCGATGGAAAGGAGCGACCCATCGTCTTTTCGCTTCAAGCCTCTATCGCAGTCCGTTGTGGGACACGGGCCTCTCCAGTTGTTCGGCACTTAAGGCTAACATCTGGAGGATATACCCATAATCGCCACGCGAGGTAGGCGGGGTATCGATCGCAGGGCGTAGCTTCTCGCTCCGGTGACGCTGCTGCCCGTCATCGGTCTGTGCAATTTAGCTACATCACTCGTAATGGTTATACCGCCACCAGTCGGTTGCCAGAGCCTCGTTTGTTATTCGACAGGATGCACCCCGGGCAGGTGAGATTGGCTTTGAGTAAAAATATGGCAGGTTGCTCCCTTACATCCCATCCCATGTACAATGTTCAGTTGCCACTTTCCAAGCCACTGCAACTAAATAAATAAATAAAACTCCGAGCATAGCTCCGGTACATCTTTTAGACTTTTATCTGCCGTCACCAACGTTCAGTTACCGCGTTCCCGGCTTGGACAGTAAACGCGCGTTAAGCTCATACCGGGCGATAACGCGGCGAGGGACCACAAATCGCGTTAGCACATACCTACCGCCAAATTTGCCGCGGATCAGATAACTCTTGGTGACTTAATTCCGTCTTTATTGGTAAGTACCCTACAGAAATATCTAAAATCTACATCTATATATAAAATAAAAATAAAATAAAATAGTTTATTTCTGCAAATAGATTCACTAGTAACACTTTTGCACGTCAAACTTTTTTCCTACCAGCACTTCGACGTGTAGCCTGCCGAGAAGAAATGCCGCAACAAACTCGACAGTTAGCCTTTTTTAAAATATATAATACAATAATATCGTTTTAAAAAAGCGCAAGCGAGCTATCATGTCCATGTAATATTGTCATCCATATAGTCTTGTACTTTATAATAACCTCTTGACATTAAAATGGACTTAATGCGAGATTTAAATCTATGTATAGGTAGATCAACAATATTTTGCGGTATAGATATCAGTACATATACATAGTGTAATGTGGTCATGTCTGCCGCAGAGCCGACAATAGGTGGAGGAGACGAATCTTGGAGTGGACACCGCGTTTAGGCAAACGCAGTGTTTGACGCCCCGCAACCCGCTGGGCGGATGACCTTAGAAGAACTGCTGGCAGTTGCTGGATGGGGGAAGCCCGGGATAGAGAAATGTGGCGCGAATTAAAGGAGGCCTACGTTCAGCAGTGGACGGACCAAGGCTGTTGATTGATATATTCGAACACGGGAGAGGCAAATGGGTACTTTATGCAAAAGTAGGTACGCGATCCGTTCACTAAACGATCGTTTTCGAATTTGGTGGTAGTCCAAGCTTTCAAGTAACCCAGAATTGTTTAGAAAAGAATATGATAGGCTGACAAATTACTATTTTTTACGGCAACAAGCCTTATATTTATTTCCTTCACAGTCAAGAGACGCAACAAAAGGGTGAAATGAAAAATGTGTGAAAGAAAAAGGGGTGATCATTATCACCACAACACTTGTCCGCTAATTGGCGCGATAATGCGGCCTAATGAAGGGATGTGACCATTTTGTTTTATTACAAGGGGTGAATATGATTTAGGTAGCAATTACGCACGGTATCTGTCGCCGTATTAAATTTTAAGTTTATTATCACAAGTTGTGGACTTCGCAGGAGATTTATATAGATAGACTGGCTCGATGGCTCGAGGCAGTGACCTCTGCCTTCTGAGCCAAGGGTCGAGGGTTCGATTCCCGCACAGTACAAACATTTGTGTTCATGAACATGTCTGTTTGTATTGGTCTGGGTGTTTACTATGTACCTATAATATGTATTTACAAAAAAAGTATCTAAGTAAGTTTATCAGCTGTCTAGTACCTCTAGTAGTCTTCGGCTTAGTTTAGGGCTAGGTGGCGATGTGTGGCCCAGGGTGGATGTCTTGGGTTATTTATTTATTGAGTTATTCGTTAATGCACATCATACGTTTGACTTAGACCCAATTATAGTAAGACATGAATGGTAATTGGGATGTAACCTATGATCTTTTCACTCTAAGTCGCTCTCACCTGTCCGTGATGTATCCTGCTGAATAACTAACGAGGCTCTGGTAACCGACTGGAGGCGGTATAACCGTCACCGAGGCGAGGAGTTATGCCCTGCGATACCCAACCCGCCTGCCCAGTGTAGCGATTAGGCTGTAAAGCCTCCAGTTGTTTGTCCAAAGAGACGAACAACATCATCAACCTATAGACTGCAATCTGCTATAGGTTGATGATGATGATGATAATAGACATTTGTTTACAATTTAGGAGCGGCCTATCATTCGCCAACCTCACCTGCCCGTGGTGCATCCTGCCGAATAACAAACGAGGCGCTGGCAACGGCCGATGACGGGCAGCAGCGTGACCGGAGCGAGAAGCTACGCCCTGCGATCGCCAATCCGCCTGCCCAGCGTGGCGATTATGAGTATATATCCTCCAGATGTTTGTCCTAAGTGGCGAACAACTGGAGAGGCCTATGTCCAGCAGTGGACTGTAAGAGGCTGATGATGATGATGATGTACATTTAGATTTGTGGAGTACATGTGAACGACTAGACATCTTATATAGAACCCCGAATGCTACTTGGGAATTGTACTGTTACTCTATAACAAAACTAAAAACAGATTACCCAAATCGAATAAAAGAGAATATTGCTCGTGGACAAAATAATTGAGTGTTACATAAATAACGCGCTATAAACAAGCCCCGGACTCAAATTGAATCAATCGCGCCCCCGAGGCTCCGCCCACAAACAGCCCTTAAGGATAGGGCTGGCCACCTTGGTGGTTAATGTACCTACTAAGATTCTTAATTATGAACCGCTGGCTCTTCAAACGCGTGTATTCCAAACACTAAATTAAGTAATAGGCCTGTTGCCGTAAAAAATGTAATTAATCTGTCTTTTAGATTATTTAAAAATAAGGGACACGTATTTTTAATTTCTAAATTAGACCAAAAATTACAAAGATATAGTCCGCTAAGGTATTTTTTCATACATTACCTACCTGCATGTTTTAGCATTCTATACATTGCCTAGGTATTGTATAGAATGCAGGATTGTACAGATTGCCGTAACATATACATAAATATTATGACCCTGGAAAGAACCCTATTGTCATTGAGGGGGGTTTGCTTCAGTCATCATGCTGGGTTTCTACGACACCCATGGGTCAAGATGGGTTAGTCTTAGTCTATTCTAAACACTCATTTTACAGATTTATCTGTTACAGAAATGATAATGTTTCCCTGGAACACGGACCACCCCTAACTTACTCCCGGGGGAAGGTCTCAAATACATTACAGCGAATTATTTCAACACTTCGGGCGTCGGGATTATGCTGATTTCATTATCACAAATGCTTGTTATTTTTATCGCCTCTGGTCGTAATTTGTAACATGATTCTAGCACAGATAGATAGTAATTAGTTTAGATAGTAATTAGTTACGCATAGTTTTTTCAACATATGTAGTAAGGGATGAGCACATCCGAGGCAGCCTCGGAGTCCGTGACGTAGCGGACAAGTTGCAGGAAAGTCGTCTCCGATGGTACGGTCACATAAAGCGCAGGCCGTCAGACTATGTAGGGAAAAGATGTCTCGACCTCACAGTCCAAGGCCCGAGAACACGCGGCAGACCCAAGAAGCGCTGGCTGGACGTCGTTAGAGCGGACATGGAGGAGAACAGTCTCAAACCGGAGGATGCCGAAGATCGGGCAAAGTGGAGGAGATTGTGTCGGAAAGCGGACCCTGGCACTAGGCCGGGAAAACGCTAGGGCGAAGAAGATGTAGTAAGGGATTGTATGAAATATGACTCCAGTATTGTATGAATACGTATAAACTATCGTCATTATAATCAACCTATTACAGTGCACTGTAGGTTGCTGTGTCTGGGTGTTTGTATTTGTATTTAAGTATATATTTGTGGTACCTTCATTGTTCTGATGCCCATACATAAGTGCTTAAACTACTTACTTTGGGATAGAGCAATGTATGTGCTGTTGTCTGATATTCAACCTATTGCAGTCCACAGCTGGATAAAAGCCTCTCCAGTGTGTTCGCCACTTGAACATCTGGAGGACATATCCATAATCGCACGGGCAAGGCGGGTTTGCGATCGCAGGGCACAAATTACATTCATTTAATAAAATAACATTTAATTTATATCTATACTTATAATAAATCTGTAGAGAGGTCAATTCTGTACATAAAATATTTTTTCAAAATAACTATCAGGGGGTGATAAGTGATCGATACTGATACCAAAAATGCAATCAGTAAAATTTTTGTCTGTCTGTCTGTCTGTCTGTCTGTCTGTCTGTCTGTCTGTCTGTCTGTATGTTCGTTATAGAAAAAAAAACTACTGAACAGATTTTGACGAAACTTGGTACAATTATTCTTCATACTCCTGGGCAGGTTATAGGATACTTTTCATCACGCTACAATCAATAGGAGCGGAGCAGTGACGGGAAGTGTTGGGAAAACGCGAGAATTTAAACCTGTATGTTTGAATGCGCATTACGCGAAAACTACTGCATAGAATTGAATGCGGTTTTCACAATGTATTGCTAGAGGTCTAACTTAAAACTTAGGCACAAGGTATAGATGGGTATTATATGGAAGTCCGTTATTTTTGAAACCGATATCCACGCGAGCGACGCCGCTGGCACAGCTAGTCGTAATTAAAATGGGAGTGCCATCGGCCACATGGCCGGACCGATGATAACAGCTTATCATAACGCTTTTTATTAAGCCATAGCGATAATGAATGTATTTTATCTATACGGAATTAGCTGGATCATGGATCGCGAGTGGGCGTAACCATTTTGTAATTATTCAAAGTAATTTTGTTACTCACACTTTTATAAATAAAAGAAAATGTAATAATTTGAAGTTAAGTAGGTTTTTTATGGGGATGTAAGGGAGCGACCTATCACCTTTTCGCTCCAAGCCATCCTCACCTGCCCGTGGTGCATCCTGCCGAACAACAAACGAGGCTCTGGCAAAACGACTGGTGGCGGTAAAACCATCACGATAGAAGGCGTAGCCTAATACCACAGGCCGATGACGGGCAGCAGCGTCACCGGAGCAATAAGCTACGCCCTGCGATCGCCAACCCGCCTGCCCAGCGTGGCGATTATGGGTATATCCTCCAGATGTTTGCCCTAAGTGGCGAACAACTAGAGAGGCCTATGTCCAGCAGTGGACTGTAATAGGCTGATGATGATGATGACTTTTATAAATAAAAAAAAATTAATAATTTGAAGTAGGTAAGTAGGTTTTTATGTCAAAAAATAATTCAGGATGACCTCACTCCACCTGATGGTAAGCAGTCATGAAACCAATAAAGGTACACAAAACAAGCCAACACATCCGTGTAATAGGGCGGAAGGAGGTCCCGGGTTCGACTCCCGGCGGTCGTGGGGCTTCGCTTCCACCGGCTGCGTCCCTGATGGATTGTGGCCGAGCCGAGGTGACAGGTAACTATACAAGGGCTTTAGAGTGCTACTTTTAAACTTACAATGTTGTATCCGATAGGTTTTTACCCGACTTTGCCGAAGGAGGGTAATGTTTTATGTGAGTACTTACGGGATAAGCTGAGGATGGAACCTAATTGGCTACACACTTTCGTTCTTTTTCTGTATCTTTTATAAATTTTTAAATTATAATAACCCAAGACATACCACGCTGGGCCACACAGCGCCACCTAGCCCCAAACTAAGCCGAAGCTTGTACTATGGGTAATTGGGTACTAGACAACTGATAAACTTACTTATACATACATACATACCGTCACGCCTTTCTCCCAGAGGGGTAACTTACTTATATACTTTTTTTTTTGTAAATAAATACATATTATACATAGAAAACACCCAGACCAATACAAACAGACATGTTCATGAACATAAATGTTTGTACTGTGCGGGAATCGAATCCACGACCCTTGGCTCAGAGGGCAGAGGTCACTAGGTACCAAATGAGTCAAACAAAGTTCGTTAACTATTCGAGGTTTTACGATAAATAATTACGAATCACTGTTTCTTATTTTTTTGTTCGTCTGTTTATTTCCCACGGTCACCAAACGCTGACCGCGCAGTTTTAAAACCACTGTGTATTGTGTTCCGTATTGTTTAGTGTGCATTTGTAGAGCAAAGAATATTGTACAGAAGTGTAGGAATGGGAAGGACATGGCATCAATACCTATTAGTGGCGAGTACATCACTCACTTTCGATTCGCAGACGACATCGTGCTCATGGCAGAATCGCTGGAGGAACTCGGTACTATGCTCAATGATCTCAATGCAGTCTCTCGACAGGTAGGCTTGAAGATGAATATAGAAAAGACCAAAATTATGAAGAACATCCATGTAACGCCAATACTGGTCAATGTTGAGAATTGCGCCTAAAAAGTTGTTGACGAATATGTGTATTTGGGACTACTGGCTGAAGGGAGACGGTTTGCGATAATTTGCCCCGTCGTTAAAATACATAGGTCATTAGAAACGTTAATACATAGAAACGTTATACCTAACATGACGTGCTTTGAGAAACGTCGATGATCCCAAACTAACAAGCGATATTGAGCCACTAAACCTGATGAGGTACTTTGCTTCTTCTTCTTAGGGATGTAAGAGAGCGGCCTATCATCTTTTCGCTCCTAGCCAACCTCACCTGCCCGTGGTGCATCCTGCCGAATAACAAACGAGGCGCTGGCAACCGACTGGTGGCGGTATAACCATCACAATTGAAGGCGCAGCTAAATACTAAAGACCGGTGACGGGCAGCAGCGTCACCGAAGCAAGAAGCTACGCCCTGCGATCGCCAACCCGCCTGCCCAGCGTGGCGATTATGGGTATATCCTCCAGATGTTTGCTCTAAGTGGCGAACAACTGGAGAGGCCTATGTCCAGCAGTGGACTGTAATAGGCTGATGATGCTGATGATGATGATGATGACTTTGCTACTTGTTGTGTGTTCTACCGGTAGTACAACGGGTTCTGAAGAATTACTCGAAATAATGCCAGCAGATTCATTTTATCATCGCACCGTACCTACGCCATTGTCAGTGAGTTCATCCTCACACTTTGAGGCTTAATTGAAAACTTACGGTCCAATTTCAAAGAAATTTCCTTCCGCGAACGTTGCGTTTGTGTAATGAGCTAACCTTGTGTCGCTGTGATTTTTTGTCAACGTATAAAGAGTGACCCTTCTGCATCATATCAACAAAAGTGCTACACTTTGACAAACATGCGTCATAGAACGGTCATAGTACATTGCCAAGGTTACGATTCCAACGCAAAATCGTCATTTTGCGACACTCTGCTATAACGTACTATTGCAAAACTACAACTACACTACACTACACATGAAAGCGTAGCGACATATTTTTCTCGGAACAAAGCCGTGTCGCGTTACATAGGAATGGCTAGTTAGCGTAAAGTGTAGGTATGTGGGTAAGTAAACAAAAGGTTTTGAGTAATTAATTAAAAATGTGTCAAAGTGAAATGTGACATTTTTATTATGTTTTTGTTGATGTTGGTAGGTATTATATGACTGTCCCGGTGGCTCAATTGGTAGTGAACCCTGCCTACAAATATTAACACCCAGACACGGAACAAACACAAGTGTTCATCACACGAATGTTTGTCCCGGGTGGGAATCGAACCCACGACTCTTGGTTCAGAAGGCAGGGGTCACTACCAATTGAGCCACCGAGCCTGTCTGTATATGGATGTTATCACTCGGTGATGAAACGTCTGTAATCTTTATTAAATATTGTGAAATGGTGGTGGATTCAATGTACTTTAAGAAACAAAAGTTTGGTAAGTCGGAAAAGGATAGCTTTAGTCTTTAAAGCTAGCACTGACAAAACAATAGTGATCATTATTCATCATTATCATCACGCATCGAACTGTAAATTCATCAGTAATCAAGATTTCAGGTACCAGGCAACCATAATTGTCATGATCATCATCATTAGATGTGTGTATCTAAATAATTATTCATCAATAATCAAGATCACAAGTACCAGGCAAGCATAACTGAAGGTAGCTCTCCAGAACTACCGATGATCGACAAACGCATCCGCCCGTCAACTTTTTTACACAATCGCCTCAAACCACCAAAACAGTCCCGTCAAACCGAGATCACACACGATACAAAAAGGGCCGTGGTTAAAAAAAAACAAAACACGCACAGAGATAAAAGTCCTTAGCTCATTCCCCAAAAAAAAAAGAAAAATTAAAAGAAAACTTAAGATCGCGCCATACTGTCTGCTATCCGGTTTCCGAACGTATTATGTTACGCACTCACTCGATGGGTTTACTTTATTTAGGAATAATAAAAAAAATGTATAATTTTTCTTTATTGAAATAAGTTGTGGAAGATCGGCGGGGAAATTTACGGATAAAGGGAATATGGCTTCTATGAACGTCAACAAGAACTTGTTTCGAAATGTTTTTTGGATTCTATTTTTTGCGCTTTACGCGTGAATATTTTTATACGGGTTTCGAACTTTCTTTATCGTTGTTCAAATGTTTCTGCGTGTCTATATTTATGTATTTGTATTTATTACAAACATAACTAACTACATATTTCAGTTAAGGGAATAAGTTAATTTCGTGCAAGAAATACTGGAATTTCAGGGAGCATCTCATCATCTTTTCGCTCCAAGCCACCCTCACCTGTCCGTGATGCATCCTGCCGAGAGACTCCGACAAATGAGGCTCTGGCAACCGACTTATGGTCATCACGACTGAATGCGTAGCTAAATACCGTCTCCGGAGCGAGGAGCTACGCCCTGCGATCTGATCGCGAACATGCCTGCCCAGTGTGGTAATTATGGGTAAAGCCTTTAGATGTTTGATAAAAATAGCGAACGAGTGGAGAGGCCTAATATAAATAGGCTGATGATGATGAAAGATTAAATTACTGTAATTAAATTATTAATTCGTCCAAAATTCAAATAAATGATATCGAACGCGAAGACTTGAAAATGGCTTCTCAAATCTACTGCATCTTATATTATCACCGGGCATAGCAAACACATAAGAACGTTAAACTCCTGAGTATCTCAATGTCTCCGAGATATTTATTGTATTAACACAATGCCCACATTAATAATAAAGATTACAATTCGTTCGAAGTACCAGGGGATCATAAGTCAACCGCAAGCGTTTCCTATAACTCTGAATCAGCGCTGACGGCGAGGCGCCTGCCCTCCACGACGCGACACGCTCTCCAGTGTTTATGCTTGTCTGGTATATAATTAATTACTAATTTACATAATTAGTTTGTTAATGAACAGTTTGGTCTATGGTAATGTTTTTGGTCATTAGTTTCGAAGGAAAATAATTACATAGTTTACTAATTGCATAATCTAGGGTAGTAGTATTCTACTGCAATTGTGGAGCTACGTTGGTCACAATTTTTATTTTATTTTATGTCTCTTGAAATGGAGTTTTAGTTGCTAGTCGATGGCATAAACTTGAATTTACAATTAACATTATACCTACCTACTTAAAAACCAGTTACTGCTTTTAAGTTATAATTATTCTTTATTGTTCATGATTGCCTAGTACTTCTATATACTTCATTGAATATGTTATCTAGTTATGTTTGGGCAAGCATAATAATTAATTAGATAAACAATGATGTATTTGTTTATCTAGAGTACTACCTACTTTTAAAGATAATTCCGATTATTTTAAGAATAGATTATGAAACACCGTCATGGGCCGATGTTTTCCTAGTATATTGTTTTAATTACCATGGCATCGTTGTATTTTTATCCTAACATGTACACGTCTTCGAATGAAAAAGACTTGTGCTAATATAACTTAAATATTGCAAATATTACATTAATTCCATGTTTTAAAAAATAGTATGATTATTATTATTATATTTATAACCCTAAAACACCACAGAACGTAAATTATATACTTATATTAGGTATTTCAAAGATGGCGCACGTTGTCATTTTAAGCAAAAGTTATTTTTACACGCTCATTATAAGTTTGAGTCAGGTGTCGAGTGGTAAAATATTTGTGGGCCGTCAAAGGGTTGAGTGTCGACGGTTCCTTTGGGTGACACGCGTAAACATGAAATGAGTTTGTTCGTCTGGATGACAGGAGATGAATCCTGGAATAACATGACGGCTGAATGGCTAAAATTTGAGTAAATGATATGACCCAAAAATATTATTTTAATACCCTTAATTACATACGGAAAAGTCGCGGTTCACTTGTGCATTACTTGTTATTATCTACACTTTTTCAAAGAGGAATGATTTATTTTTTTGTGTATGTTTTATAATGAACAAAACTGCTGTGCTAGTTTCAAAAATTCTTTCACCATTGCAAAGCTATTCCTCTTATACCCCTGTGTAACATAGTCTATATTTATTGCTAGAAAATATTAAGGACCCTTACTAATCGCCAATAACGTAACCTAATGAAATATTAAGTAAATCTGAAATACCCGAAGCGAAGCGAGGGCTAGTTGTGTCGCGCGTAATGTCTCCCGCAAACCAATCCTCTGATTAATGGACCAGATTGTCACACCATCTTTTCTTAAGCCTTCGTCTTCAGCGAAATCTTGGATATCACTTAAATTAAGGCGCAAGAACTGTAATATATTAGTTTTTACTCAATTTATCTACGGCACTTCAATTGATTTTTATTTCAACAAAGACACAAAAGAACAGAACATTTCTTTTGTTCTGTTTTGACGACATTTAATATTCTTTTTGTAACAATATACGTTTACTTGACGTTCTAGCAACTGTGTGGCGAATTAATTACACAGCATATTTTCTGCTTACTTTTTTTGTCTTACAATATGCACTTATGTACACGATATAACTGAATAGGTCGTAAGAATAAGGTAATTACAGGTAATAAAGATGAATCTGGATGTCAAATATTTGAAACATCCAGACCAATACAAACAGACATGTTCATGCACACAAATCTTTGTACTGTGTGGGGATCGAACCCACGACCATTCTGAGAGGCACCATTTCATTATTATTTAACCAAAATGGTTGTTTATACGAATATATCAATGATGTTTACTAACCTGGAAGTAGGTATTTGGCAACAAGACAAAGTCTCTGTCTATCTTTAAAACGCGTAACTAACCTTCGAAAGATGTAGCGAAAACATTTTTCCTAAAAGGTTTTATGATAATATGGCATGCATAACTGATATTGTTAAGTTGTTGATATTATAACAATGGATAAGAGCCCGTGTAAAGACTTGCAAAAATAATAATATGTATAACTTACTCAACTCAAAGAAATATAGTTTAAAACATGGCCAAAATCGGCACCGAAATAAAAGATTTTATACACTCACAAACCTACTTTTTCACTATAAGTAAATAGCTTAATAGAATAGCGACCTAACTCAAAAGTTTGTAAAAATCAGTTTATGTGAAAAAATTCTATAAAATTCCGAAATGTTAAAATTTTTATGGGTTAAGTGGGTTCCCAAGCTCGTAAAATTTAAAATCAATACCTTTTCAAAAATATCAATTCCAAAGGTTAAGGTCACAATAATATTAATGAAAACACAAAATATCTTTATTGTCACCCAGAAGGGTCAATCGCTCCCAAAGGGTTAACACAAACGACAATAATTTCAACTTCACAAAAAAAACAATGCCCGTTTGACCCTTTCTACGATTGTCGTCCATAATTCACGGGAAAAGGTGACAGCCAATAAAAAAAACAATTTTTAGTTTTTTTTTGTAACTTAAAACCGCAACGCACATGCGCGGAACGATTTGTAAGAAAAATAGAGTTTTTACACAATATTCGTTAATTTGGCGCAAAAATATCGAATTTCGTATTTGGAACGATGCGGTGCGCTCTGTTTCACTTCTCCGCTGCTGGTTCTTATTTAATACATGTGCTTCTGATGAAGGTTCGTTGCGTATTTTCATAGACAAAGGCTGTATGACGCGGATGCACGCGTTTCCTTTGTCGAAAAGAATTTAGAAAAATATAAAAAGACAAAAGAGGGTTGATGCAATTTGAACTATTGAACATGTAATTTAAAAAATTATGTTGTTTTCATCTTTTCAAACTAATAATAAAATTAGTTTTAGTTACGAAGAAGAAAGATTTGTTTTGATTGATCGATTTAACGAGACAACTGTAGCCACCAATAAAACTCTTTAGCTCAAGTTTAATTAATCGAATAACCCTAAAAGTACATTTACTGACGCTAACGAACACAGAAAGCCAACAGGATGTAAGTCGGTTTTAATATAAAACGACATATTTAAACGCATCTTCACGCCTGGCAGTTTTCAATTAGTGACCATTTAGAATTAAAACTAAAGCAATCCGTCAGAGGACACAGCTGGCCCGCGTCTTGACTATTTAGTTTAGTTCTGTCCTGTTAGTCATTCATTACATTAGTAATGTCTTACAAACTTACCAAAACACTATCCAACTAATGTCCATTCAATTTTGAACCTTAAATTTAAGTTGAAAGAGTTAGAAAGTATTTTATTATCCGTTTAAATTATTTTGTTGTAAAACAACATGGCGGGTGCCGCGCGAGTGAGATGTCAATCAACTGTCAGCGGTACATCCCGACTTCCTATGCGCTCCTGGTACGTTGAAATGTAAATTGATGTAAGAGTTTTCAATCTGAAAGTTTTCTTTTCTGTCTATGTGTCACGTTGGATTGTAATGCATTCCGGTTTTGATTATGTCATCCATTCGTCACTTGTATTTACAACCCATGAGGTGTTTCAATATCACTTGGTTTGATTTTTACGATTTTTACAAGGAGATGTACTTAACACATAAATTGAATGGAATAATCTTTTTTTAGCGTGTACAATAAAAGATAAATGACGTTTTTAGCTCATGGAATCAAATGTCATTGCAATTAGTGAAAAAATAAATGCTTTGGGTAAAAAGAAAACAGAATTAAATTATTTTTATGATTGAACATACTAAAAGTTGCGTAACTCAAAAAATAGCTCTATAAGTAATTTTAATTATATTTTACCATCAAGACCACCACTATCTTAAACGTTTATGTGGCTATAACAATTGACTACTTATACCTAATGCGACTTCTAAATCCTTTATTAAAGTGTTAAATTAATATTAATTTTCTTCCATATTACCTCAACTTGCGGTAAAAGTTTGTAAGCCGACTCCCTGAGAGCTGAAAATCTCGCTCAGTCGCGGTTCACCACACTTCTGAGTTCTCACGAATATCATACAAGCGACTAGCCTACCTATGAGCTTTCATACGTCCTTAGATGATTGGTTTTTATAATTACACATCTAAATACGGAGCAATCCGAACAGCTACGACTTGGGAATCTTCTTCAAGAAACGAGCGTATTCATATTTAAAAGCCCGGCAGTGACCCTAAGAGCCCCCGCAAACTACAGACTTTCTATCGGCCGATAGTTGGGTCGGGCTCATAAATCAGTATGAAGATGTATGCAAGTCCGCATACTACGACGATTTGTTAACGGCTGATCTTCATACTGATAGTGAGCCCGACCAAACTATCGGCCGATAGAAAGTCTGTGGTTTGCGGGGGCTCTAAACTTGATTAGAGTTGTCATGGGCAGTGTCGACTGCTTACCATCAGGCATCACACATGCTCGTCTGCCGCCTCTCGAATAAAAAAAATATGTAAAGAATTTATTCAAAAATAAAATGCTTATATAATACAAATATTAGTAAATTAGATTAATTTCAATCAGTTGACTAGAAAATATTGTGCCGTCATAGTTTTTTAAAGCCGTACAAAATGTATGAAGCGATAATAGCTAGGTACATGTCACAAATAATTTAGCAGCAACTAGCCTATTGAAAACTAATCATTCAATTTGTTCTATTTGTACTTTGACCCAACGGCATAAATAGAAAAGTGGTTACATTTTTATAGGAATAATAAAATGTTCAAAGTTCATTTCTGAAAGTTTACAAAAGCATAATTTGAACCTCTTCATAAAAAGGGTCAAATGTCAAAGGTGATTGAAAAGAAAGTAAAAAGCGTAATATTAAGAAAAAGTTCCTTTTTTACAAAAAAAAGGAAGTCACAAAAAATCGCAAAAGGTCACAAAATTTAACCCTTTTACAATTACCCGCGTGTGAATTTAAAGGGTGACCTTTTTATTCCCAAATTGAGCACAAAGTTCCAACATTATAACAGGCAGTTATTTTTGTTTTTTTTGTTCTACTTATGACGAGAAATCTCACCATTCTTTTATACTTGAACTTGCCCAATACCGAACTTATCTACGTGCTCTTTTGGAGAAGATCTTATTCATCTACATAAACTTGTTATGTATTATTATGCATTATTACTGTCTATATTTACAATCTACATAATTACGATAAATAATGTTTTTAAAGAGATTTTAGATTAAAGCAGTAGCTTTACACTTGTGTAATGGAATTAAACGTCCCAATTTAGTTTGTCCATGTATAAAATAAATATCTGACATCTTATTTTGTGAATGGAGTTACATTATAATATATTTTGCATAATGTAATGCATCGCATATTCACGAATACTTAGGTATAGACATAGTTTTCGCGTACACATTTTAACAAACAACTCGTTCCCCTTAATATGACACAGCTTCTTCGTTTTAATTAATGCATGATAATTATAAGTACCAGACAACATCCAAAGGTAGATAGAAATACATTGCTCTATCCCAAAGTAAGTAGCTTGAACAGTTGTACATAACACAATTGGTATCAGAACAACTAAGGTACCACAAATGTACACTTAAACACAAATTTATATAAACACCCAGACACGAAACAAACACAAATGTTCATCGCAAGAATGTTCGTTCTGTGTGGGAATCGGACCCACGACCATTGATTCAGGAGCAGGGGTCACTACCAATTCCACTACCGATTATAGAATATTCTTGTCTAAAACCATGGTGACCCAAAGAACGGGTTAAGTTACCGGTTGGTTGAATTTATTTATTTATTTGATCCTTATTGCACAATTAAGCTGTGTACAAAAGGCGGACTTAATGCCACATAGGAACTCTAAACCATTAGGCTGAGCAGAAACTAATTTGAAGGTAGTGTTTTTTTTTATTTTTTTTCTATTGCCATTAGTGGCAGACGTGCAGGCGGCCTGTCTGATGTTAAACTGTAACCATCAGCAATACCAGGGGCACAGCCATGCCGCTGCCTACCGTGAGGAAAGAGCTCTCTTTAAACCACGCTTAAAGAAGGACATGTCGTAGCGATAGAGTTTGCAAGTGTGCCACAAAGTTAATTTACTTATAAAACGAATACCTATAATTAAGTCTGTTTTCAGGTGTTCTGTGAGGCACTCCCAATCATTGTTAATGTATGAAAGGCATAGTAGGTACTTACGAAACTTGAAAAGATGCGTTTTAGTCTTGATTTTAGTTAATAAAAATAAATAAAACTTGTTCCCGGTAACGTATAAATTACGTAAAATACATCTTACAAAACTACCCTTTTCACCCTTCTAAGAAATATCAATGAATAAGTATAGTACTTAAAATATTAAAAAAAACTTTTTTGATTTTTTTAACAACATTTTTGGGGTCAAAAGTATTTTAGTCTTGAGTTTAAAATTATGCGCAATACAATCAGGAATTACGTTTCATTCAAACCTTATTGTTTGTAACACAAACTTCTATTCAGTAAAAAAATACAATACATAACTATCTTATCCTAAGCTAACTATAAGTGACATAGTTTTTTTTCATTAATTTTACTAGATTCTAAAGAACCAAACTAGTCATCTGGATAGAAATGTCATCAATTTATACATCATTATCCAATTATATTTATACAATAGTTATTTCATTACTTTGCACTGCATACCAATATTTGTACAGTTGTGTCAATAATGCTGTATCGTGTAACTAGTGGATAAGCCGTTTTATTGGTGTAATTATCTTGTTTCGTTTTCGCCTTTCAATGAATAAAAAATTTTACCTCACCATCAGTTTAGTTTACATAATAAGTAGTTAGAAATGGTTCAGTGGCGGTGATTGGCTCGATGGCTCATTTGGTAGTGACCTCTGCCTTCTGAGCCGAGGGTCGTGGGTTCGATTCCTGCGCAGTACAAACATTTATAACTACGCTGCCGTCATGTTCATGAACATGTCTGTTTGTATTGGTCTGGGTGTTTACTATGTATACTATAATATGTATTCATTTGTAAAAATAAAGTATCTTAGTAGGTAAGTTCAGTTGTTTAGAGCGAGAAGCTACGCCCAACAATCGCCACCCTGTCTGCCCAACATGGCAATTATGGGTATAACCTCCAGATGTTTGCCCTAAGTGGCGAACAACTGGACAGGCCTATGTAGTGTGGACTGCGATAGGCTGATGATGATGATGATGACATTATAAATAATATGTTGTGAGCTACCTCACTGTTACCTACTCCAGTGTGACACCGCCTCTAAGAAATCCATTTAAAATCCATAACACATTTCATTTACATGTTAATACTTTGTACGAGCGCCTGACAAGGCTTATATTATAACCGGGCAAGTGTTTTTCTACCACACAAGAATTCGTCTAGAAAAATCCTTTCATCAATTTTCATAGTCATTATAACTTTAGCATTAGAGTTGAAATTAGCTCGACTGTACTTTTTTCCCATTTACAATATTGTGTAGCTTTCGCGCCTGACAAATTGTTGATTCAGATGTAAATTGTATACTTTTGTATTATACCTTATGTTGGCGTAGACTATTTTAATTTGCGGCCAGCTTGACTGTGCAGCGGTTGCGAATTCAGTTGAAACAATGAAAATTATCCGTAAGTATTCTCGTATTTATATTAAACTAGCTGCTGCTCGCGGCTCTGCCCGCGTGACTATTCGTATAAAACATAGTCTATGTGTTAATCTGATGTACAAACTATATTCCTGTAAAGTTTCATTAAAATCCGTTCAGTAGTTTTTGCGTGAAAGTGGAACAAACATCCATCCATCTATCCAAACAAACTTTCGCGTTTATAATATTAGTAGGACTAGCTGCTGCCCGCGTGAATATCTGTATAAAACAGCCTATGTGTTAATTTAATCCAACGTATAAGCTATATTACTGTAAAGTTTCATTAAAATCCGTTCAGTAATTAATTCGTGAAAGAGGAACAAAACAAACATCCATCCATCCAAACAAACTTTCGCATTTATAATATTAGTAGGATAGTTGGATAGTAGGACTATGAGACAACAAACCTACCAAAGCGATGCAATGTCAAAATTGGCCCTATAAGTGTATGTATTTGTAATACATAGGTACATACATATGTGATTTTTATATAGGTATATTACTCGTATTTTCCATTAATTTATTTAATTTTACCTATTTTAATTTATCACCTTTATTTATTTAGCTCGGTTTTTTCTACGCAGTTGTCTAGTACCCATAGTACAAGCTTCGGCTTAGTTTGGGGTTGGCTGGCGCTGTGTGGCCCAGCGTGGCATGTCTTGGGTTATTTTTTTATTATTTATTTATTTATTTATTCACAGTAATGTAAGACGCATATCAGACGGAACTCTTATCATTTCGCAGATTTACTCCTGTTGGTGGTGATGATGATGGCAGCGGTGATGGCCGATGGTGATAACATAGAGTGCAAGCGTCCCTGCTTCAGTCAAAGTGAAGATCCTGTCTGCGCGGAGTACCAGGGGAGAGCTGACTCATACTTCAACCAGTGCGAGTGAGTATAAATTTATCTAGCGAGATTGTAAACTGTCGATAGATTCTAGACCGTAACGTTCTGCTTACAATTTAAAAAATAATAGAATATTTTAAAATATAAAAAAATATTGGACATGTAGGGAATGTCCAATATTTTTTTTATATTCTAAAATACGGACTAAATACAATGGAAGTATTTACTGTCATATTTTTATTTTCTTGATGAATAGGTTAAAATGGTTTAGGTCTAACCTTCTGACATCTCGGTACTGGGAACTGGGTAGGGTTTGTATATGTGATGTCACTTTGTTTCTTGCAGGGTTTATGTGAGGTACTTATCCATTTGTGTAATCTTTTGTGACCACATATTGCAATATTATGATTATGATTATGGGGAAAAGATTGAGATAAGACCTTAATACACATGAATGAGATGCAAATTTCACCGGGTCAGCTGGTTAATAAAAACTTACTTTATTTTTCAGAGCCGATTGTGACAAAGCCGTTTTCGTGCGTAAAGGCGAGTGCACTAATGATGACCTCTTGGACAATATACACTCGTATTAAATAGTAACTGAGCACATGGAAATACGTATAGTAAAAAGGGATGTGAACACCAGTTGCAATAAATTCCAAAATACCATTATTACTCCGTTTTTTTAGCAAAATAAAAAAAAATCAGACAACATCACTTATATTGCTTGGATTTTAGAGTTAAGGAGCTGAAGCACTTGTGTTATTTGTATCAGAACAACGAAGATACCTACCATAAATGTATACTCAAATATAAATACACCCAGACACGAATCAATCCCGTTAAAAACTAAATTTAGAGAACAAAATTCGGATTTTTAATCATCATCATCATCAGCCCGTAGACGTCCACTGCTGGACATAGGCCTCCCCCAATGACCTCCACATGGACCGGTCCTGAGCGGTCTGGGTCCAAAGGATCCCCGCTATATTTACCACGTCGTCAGTCCATCTCGTAGGGGGCCGCCCCCTGCTACGTCTTCCCTCTCGCGGTAGCCACTCGAGAACCTTTCGTACCCATCTATCGTCCGTTCTGCGAGCGATGTGGCCTGCCCACTGCCACTTCAACTTGCTAATTCTGTGAGCTATGTCGGTCACCTTAGTTCTTCTGCGAATATCCTCGTTACGGATTCTGTCGCGCAGGGAAACTCCGAGCATAGCTCTCTCCATAGCTCGTTGTGCGACCTTCATTTTGTGGATCAAACCAGCAGTGAATGACCACGTCTCGGAGCCATAAGTCATCACTGGCAACACGCACGCATTGAAGACTTTAGTCTTCAAACACTGAGGGATTTTGGACGAGAAGACATTTTTAATAACACAAGGATTTTTAATAACCAAGTTAAATTAGAATATCCAACGAAAAGTAGTCATTTTGTAAACTGATTATGGTCAGTCAATTTACTTGCAAAATTTGTGACGTCACGTCACCTTAAACCCCTGTCAGATACAGTAAGCAATTATGTTTTGACAGCTTCATAAAAGTACATCGATTGTCTTGAGATTTCACATCCCTATTGCCTATATCGAAATTTTACAAAAAATTACATAAAGTAGATATGAATGTTAGAATTTTATTATTTCTGTTTAATTTTATCGTTCTCTAACCGGTGATATTTTAATTATTATTTATTATTTTATAGATTTAATTGTAGTGGAATAAAAAATAACCCCACAATTATTATGAAAGTTTTATATAAGTAAATGTTCCTTGTTCACAAATAAATATTTTATTATACATTTTGAGAATTTATTTAAATTTTTCAATTTATCATCATCATCACCCTTCAGACGTCCAGGCTAGGCCTCCAGCAGCGTCATCGGAGCGAGAAGCTACGCCCTGCTCTGACAACCGACTGGTCGCGGTATAACCATCACGATTGAAGGCGTAGCCAAATACCACAGACCGATGATGGGCAGAAGCGTCACCAGGCGAGGAGCTATGTCCTCATCATCATCATCATCAGCCTATTGCAGTCCACTGCTGGACATAGGCCTCTCCAGTTGTTCGCCACTTAGGGCCGACATCTGGAGGATATACCCATAATCGCCACGCTGGGCAGGCGGGTTGGCGATCGCAGGGCGTAGCTTCTCGCTCCGGTGACGCTGCTGCCCGTCATCGGTCTGTGGTATTTAGCTACGCCTTCAATTATGATGGTTATACCGCCACCAGTCGGTTGCCAGCGCCTCGTTTGTTATTCGGCAGGATGCACCACGGGCAGGTGAGGTCGGCTTGGAGTGGAAAGATGATAGGCCGAAAGTTAGTAACTTATACTGTAAATTCTACTAATGACTAACCTCACTGTCACATCCCCATTGTGTCACAGTAGAGCAGGTGGGGACCGCGCCTGCCCGGCGCCCGTTGTTTGCGCTCCACTCCCGGAGACCGCCCTCCGCTTATGCCGCCCTGGTACTTTTGGGGATGAACGCAAATATTTAGCGATTGTCGCACCCTATAATGGGAAGAAAATGATGTTTTTGGTTATAAACTGGCCTATTTAAACGAATGCTTAAAAATATACTTAAAAAACCGCCCTCTGCCTAACACGCCTTGGTATTTTTGGTGATGAACGCAAATTACATTTTGTTAGGTAAAAATTGTTGTTAGGTCATGCAAATAAATATACATCACATACATTGGGATGGAAAGGAGCGACCCATCATCTTTTCGCTCCATGCCATCCTAATCTTCCAGTAGTGCATTCTGCTGAATAACAGACGAGGCTACGGCAACTGACTGGTGGCGGTGTAACCATCACAAAGGACAATATTTTTTAACAAAAAAAACCAGACTTAAATATGATCACAATGGGGCTAACTAGGAAGTACACCCTTTCAAACAAAAAAATTAAATACAAATAAATAAATATCAGACAACATCACATACATTGCTCTAATCCCAAAGTAAGTAGCATAAGCACTTGTGTTATGGGTATCAGAACAACGAAGGTACCACAAATAAATACTTAAATACAAATATAAACACCCAGACACGGAACAAACACAAGTGTTCATCACACGAATGTTTGTCCCGGGTGGGAATCGAACCCACGACCCTTGGTTCAGAAGGCAGGGGTCACTACCAATTGAGCCACCGAGCCAGTCAATTATCGGTTGATTGATGAAAAAGAGATATCTATCGACATACACACAACAAACAAAGAAGGCGTAGCTAAATACTAAAGACCGGTGACGGGCAGCAGCGTCACCGGAGCAAGAAGCTACGCCCTGCGATCGCCAGCGTGCCCAGCGTGGCGATTACGGGTATATCCTCCAGATGTTTGCTCTAAGTGGCGAACAACTGGAGAGGCTTATGTCCAGCAGTGGACTGTAATAGGCTGATGATGATGATGATGATGATGACACACAACAACAACAAAAAAAAACAAAAAAGTCGAATTGAGAACATTTTTTTGAAGTCGGTTAAAAATAAAAAAGACTCGTACTTTTGACCACAAAAAGCATCATAATTGACAACCCAGTCAAATAGCCTACAATCAGAAGCCACACCGCCCCAAAAGCCACGCCATTAAAATGTTTAATGGCCAGTCAAATTATACATTGATCAATCAATGGCTGCCGGATAGTGTTTGCTTTGTTAAAAGGGAGCGCGGAAACAAACAAAAAGCTTCCCTTTTATTTGGGAAGTGGGCACTAGAAGTCGATCGAAGCGATGGTGATACGAGTACATAATGTCACCATAATAATAGAATATGTTAATAACATTATGTTTAACAAAATAAAACGCCTTTTTGGTGACAACTAGGAAGTACACACTTCTGAACAAAAAATTATTTTCCAAATATAATAAAACAAACAAACATACAACCTCGTCCTTTTTTCAAGTCGTCAAGTCGGTTAACATAGGACAATCTGAAAATGTATTATTGTTGAGAGAGTTTAAGCAAAACAATTGACAAATGTAAGTAAAGATTGCCTAAGCTGATTTTCGAGAGATATTTTTAATCTTTTTTTTTTATAGTGGCTCGACATAATGGCTTCCCTACGCCTGATGGAAAGCGAAAAAGAAGCCCAAGTCGCTGTAACAACGGGTAGTATCTGTTTTACGCCAAATTATTTCGTCTACTCATAAAAAAGGTTAGTGTCAATTGTAAACTCACTGTATAAGGATAGAAATAAAGCTTAAGTATGTGCTTTGTATAAAAATTTTCAGATGACAGTTACACCATAGTGACGTAATGATGAAAAATTAAAATGGCATCCACTTACGCGCGAAATTTGAAAATGTAAGCTATTGGAATGAATAATACACACAAATACAGCACAGGCCGATGCAGCATCACCGGAGCGCGAAGCTACCCCCTGCGATCGCCAACCCGCCTGCCCAGCGTGGCCATTATGGGTAAAGTAAAGCCTCCAGATGTTTGCCCTTAGGGCAATAGCTGGAGAGGCCTATGTCCAGCAGTGGACTGCAATAGGCTGATGATGTAGTGATTTATCTGCAAGTCTCAGAAAACTTGTGTTATATCCGGTGGATAAATCCCGAATAGGCTACTAAGGCCTTAACTAACGGATAAACCGAGCATAAGTACTAATTCAACATTTTAATTTTCGCAATAGACAATGTTTTCAACAGATTTTAATTCAGATGTAGGGGGGAAAAATCCCATAATGACGCGACCGCTGCGCCCTCGCGGCACGTGCCAAATGATGGAACTAATTATTATTTGAATTCGGAATCCGGTGTGGCCCTTGTTAGTGTAATGGGATAATTTGATACACCTCCACTTTATTTCTGGGAGCCTGGTAATGGATTGTTGTTTAGATGTAATTTCGATGCGTAGAATTAAATGGATTAATATCTGGGACCTATCCATTAATTAATTAACCGTAGGATACAATAGGAATAAAACTAACAACAATAATAATTATTTTTTAACAAAAAAAATATCAGATGAATTAATAACCTCCTCCTTTTTAGGGTTCCGTAGCCAAATGGCAAAACGGGACCCTTATTTTGAAGTCGATTAAAAATATATAATTATGTCGAATAACAAACGAGGCGCTGGCAAACGACTGGTGGCGGTATAACCATGACAATTGAAGGCGTAGCTAAATACCACAGGCCGATGACGGGCAGCACCGTCACCGGTGTGAGGATCTATGCCCTGTGATCGCCAACCCGCCTGCCTTGGGTGGCGATTATGGATATATCCTCCAAATGTTTGCCCTAAATAGCGAACAACTGGAGAGGCCTATGTCCAGCTGTGAACTGTGGTATGCTGATGATGATGATGATGATTTCAAAACACTGATATTCACGCGGGCAAATCCGTGAGCTGCAATTGGTATCTAATAAAGCTAGCTATCTATTGTCAACCAATTTTATACTCCAACTTTATAATAATTAAGTTTTATATAGCATAGCATGAAGCACAAATACAGGGTGTGTAAGTGACACTAGGGCCGGCTCACCGCAAGTCTTCGTCCTGCGCTAACCGCAGCCACATCGTCACACGATGCACAGTGGGCGACTATGGAAGGTTCTAGAAATGATGATTTTGTAATAATTTTTTTATGAACATATTTTTTTAATTTTTAATTTTATTTATTTGTTTACTTAAAACTTTATTGCACAAAATGGTACAAAAGGCGAACTTAATGCTAGGAACATTCTCTACCAATTAACCTTTGGATCATGCAGAGAGCAAATGTGTTTTATACGGGACTAGCTTTTGCCCGCGACTTCGTCCGCGTGTTTAAATTTATACATACAAAAGTTTTTTCCCGCTAACTCCCGTTCCCGTGGGAATTTCTCAAAATACAGCCATAACTAAACTTTATATTTACTAAGGTACCTGCATGCCAAATTTCAAGCGTCTAACTTAAGCGGTTTAGATTTTTCATACAAAAGGATTTTCCCGCTAATTCCCGTTCCCGTGGGAATTTCGGGAATTCCTTTCTTAGTGCACCCCTACGGTACCTAAGCTACGTCCCTTCCAAATTTCAAGTGCCTACGTTTAGCCGTTTGGGCTGTGCGTTGATATGTCAGTCAGTCAGTCAGTCAGTCAGTCAGTCAGTCAGTCAGTCAGTTTCTCCTTTTATATATATAGATAATAGATAAAAAAGACAATGTCTTTTATTACATGTCATGTATTACCAAATGGACTGGTTACCTTGTTCACATATACATTTATAATAAAGTATATAGTCTAATTTATATGTATAATTTTCATTCATTCCAAAATTTATTCAAGGTTATATATGTGCGTATTCTAACTACTATTTAATTTTAAAAAAAGAGTTGAAAACAGAATAAATAGTTGTATGTAAGTATCGTCTTATTTACAGCCTGACCTTGAGACTTATTTTTAAGCAACACGACCCGGAGGTCATTTGGCTGCGGTATTCTAAGTATAGGGTGGAGGTCCTTCCCCGGACGGGCGGCTCAATTCGAGCGAAGATTCGCTATGCCCTACCTCTCTTGTATAGTATACCAACTGTCCCACTGTGCAGGAGGGTAGTCAGAGCATAAAGCGGCGAGCAGGCGCACGTAACGGCGGCGGTCACGGCGACACCCGAGCCCTGTGACCAGCGGAGGCTGCTTCTTCTTCTTCAAGTGCCTCTCCAATCAATGAAGGTTGGCAGTCATCTCTGCATATCTAGCCTTGTCCTGCGCGAGCCGGAACAGCTGGGAAACCGTCGCAATTCCCGTCCACTCTCTGATGTTCCGCAACCATGATTTCCTCCGTCGCCCTGCACGTCTTTTTCCCTCTATCTTGCCCATCATGATGGTTTGAAGGAGGTCATATCTATCGTGGCGCAAAACATGACCTAGGTAAGCCATTTTGGTCTTTTTGATGGTCCGCAAAAGTAAACGGCTCTGGCCCACACGTCTCAATACCTCCTCATTTGTCACTTTCTGCGTCCAGCTGATAGCCATCATGCGTCGATATGCCCACATTTCGAAAGCTTCTATACGTTTCCCGATCTTTTCTTTTAGGGTCCAAACCTCGCATCCGTATAGAAGTACTGGCCAAATGTAACAATGCAACAGGCGCACACGAAGGGAAATATCAAGAGTACGCTTACAAAGGACCTTGCGCATGTTGTTAAAGGCACATCTGGCGATTTCTATCCGGGTTTTTATTTCTTGATCACAATCCCATTCTTCATTCAGCCAGGCGCCAAGGTATTTATACCTGTGTACCCTCTCGATCCTTTGACCAGCAACGCTTATAGCCGCATCCAAATTCGTGCCTCTGGAGACCACCATGAGCTTTGTTTTGGTCACGTTCATATTAAGGCCGGCTCTGACGCTACACTCGTTGACGCGGTCGACGAGACATTGCAACTGCTCCTTTGTCGATGCTATAAGAACTGTGTCGTCGGCGTATCTGATATTATTAATGATACGACCGTTCACTTTCACTCCACAATCTAGGTTTTCTAGTGCTTCAGATATAATAGCCTCAGAGTACAAATTGAAGAGTGTTGGTGATAGAATGCATCCCTGTCGAACACCTCTCTTGATTTCTACGTCGTTCGTTTCTTCGCCGTCAACACGGACTGTAGCTCGCTGGTTCCAGTATAAGCTCCTGATAATTTGTATGTCTTTACCATCCAAACCGACATCGTTTAGAACTTCGACTAGCCGATCATGTCGCACGCGGTCAAATGCTTTCTCGTAATCTATGAAACAGAGGTAAACATCTTGTTGCATATCCCTGCACTTCTGCACCAGAATCTGAATCGCAAACAGAGCCTCTCTGGTTCCCACGCCCGACCTAAAACCAAACTGACTGTCGCCCAGTTGTTGGTCACATTTACCTCTTATTCGCTCATGTATAATGCTTAGGAACATTTTGAGGACCTGACTCATGAGACTAATTGTTCGGTATTCCTCACATTTCTTTGCATTCTTTTTCTTTGGCAAAGTGACAAACGTAGACCTCAACCAGTCCCCAGGGAAATGACCAGTATCGTACACGAAGTTAAATAATTCCACGAGTGCGTCGATGTGTTCATCGTGTATAAGTTTAAGTACTTCTATGTGGACATTATCCGGTCCAGCAGATTTTCCGACTTTTGCTCTTCGCAGTGCTCTTCGTACTTCGTCTTTCAGAATGGGGTAGCCGCTGTGGTCGCCAGCGGAAGACACTGAGCTTCGAGAATCATCGGCGAACATGGTTGTTACATATTGTTCCCATAGGTTCTTTTTATGTGTAACATCTAGCACTGGACAGTTATTATTGTCTACTAATTGATGTGGTGAATTTCTGCGGCTGATCATATACTTAATCTCTTTATGCAGATTAAATGCGTCATGCTTGCGATGAAGTTCTTCAATATGTTCACACTTATTCCGGAACCACGTATTACGTGCAAATCTCACTTCTCTTCGGATTTGTTGATTTAAAGTTGCATACTTTAAACTATCCGTATGTTTACATTTCCTACGATCTTCCATCAAGTGGTATATTCGGTCATTCATCCAATCATGTTTTGGCGTCCATTTATCTGCTTTAAGATGAAGTTCATTTACAGTCTCAACTCTCCCTTTAAGCTGCGACCACGCTTCTTCCACATTAACAATCGGCCTCTCACTGGTTCTCACTGCCCATTCATTAATTTCCTTTGCCACTTTAGCCCTGATGTTTTCATCGCAGATCTTTCTCGCATTTACTTTTGGCTTCCATCCCTTTTTCTTCACATGCTTTAACGTACAAGACATGTCAGCCACGACAGGACAGTGGTCAGAGTTAATGTCTGCACCAGGGTATGTCTTTGCATTTCTGATACAATTCCTAAATCTTTTGTTAATCATGAGATAATCTATTTGATTCCTGATAATATGGTCAGTGCTATGTTTGGGGGAAGTCCATGTATACAGTCGTCGTGGTGGAAGTTGAAAATATGTATTCATGATACAGAGTTCCTTTTCTTGACAAAATTGAACAAGAAGGTCCCCACGCTCATTTCTGATTCCTAATCCATGGCAACCAGTGACTCCCTGAACTTCAGTATTCCCTACCTTGGCATTCATATCGCCCATAATAATGTTTATCTCATGACTTTTTGTGCCCTGTAGAAGTTGATCGGCTTCGTTATAAAAGTCTGTGACATCTTGATCCGAACCATCAGTGGTAGGAGCGTACAGCTGAATTATATTAATATTCCTCGGCTTTGTTTGGATTTGAATCATCATTGCCCGATTGGATTTTGGCACAAAGCTCACAGGTGACAATATTTTCTTAGTATTGACAATGATTCCCACTCCGTATTTATTGGACGATTCATCCGAACCTGAGAAGTGCAGAACCAATTCGCTATCAATTCTATGCGTTCCATTACCCTTCCATCTCACATCACTCAAGCCAAGAATGTCCGGAGGCTGCTAGAGGACCAGATTTATTTTTATTTTTATTAACCTATACTGTCCCACTGCTGGGCAAAGGTTTCCCCCAAACTTTTCCACCAGAAAACTTTTCCAGGAGACTTTTCCAAAGCCAGAGCCTGCCAATCCTTTGATTGATGCACCAGATAGTCACACCATCTTTTTCTGGGCCTTCCCCTTCGGCGGTAGCCATCCTCCGGCACCCATTGTGTGACGATCCTGGCCCATCTCTCCTCCTTCTCCTGCACACATGACCTGCCCAATCCCATTTTATTTTGGCCGTTTTATGCCCTACATCGGCGATGCCAGTTTGAGACTAGATACCTTCATATTTTTGGTTTGACCAGGTAAAATGCCATTTACTCATCCCCGTTACTCAGGCTAGTACCGGGGTATGTGAAACTCACGTTGCTATCCAGAACTGGAGGATACTTACTTACCCTGGAAACAGTAATAATAAATAATGTATAAAGTCCGCGTGAAATAAGACCACCCCATCTCTCGTAGAAGACGACTAAGGGAATATTAGGAAACGGATCATCATCATCAGCCTAGTGTAGTCCACTGCTGGACATAGGCCTCTCCAGTTGTTTACCACTTAGGACAAACATCTGAGGGATATACCCATAATCGCCACGCTGGGCAGGCGGGCTGGCGATTTCACGGCGTAGCTTCTCGCCCCGGTAACGCTGCTGCCCGTCATCGGTCTGTGGTATTTAGCTACGCCTTCAACTGTGATGGTTATATCGCCAAGGGTTTACACTACTACTACATAAGAGAGGTAGGGCGTAGCGAATCTTCGCTCGAATTGAGCTGCTCGTCCGGGGAAGGACCTCCGCCCTATAAAATACCGCAGCCAAATGACCTTCGGGTCGTGTTTCTGCTGGTGAGTAGGGTGTCCGGAGCTCGTGGGAGGTTAGGGTTGGGCCGGCATGGCAGTGGCAACTGACAGGTGACTGACCAGTTACTTGCCAGCATGGAAGTATTAAGTACTACGTACATACTTCCATGCTTGCCAGTTGTCACAGCGACTTGGGCCTCTCTTTCGCTTTCCATCAGGCGTAGGAAGCCATTATGTCGGGCCACTATAAAAAAAAATACTATTTTTCCTTATAAAAAAGTTACTTTTTACTCTGAAATCACAAAGGAAGTACCAGGAGGACAAAGCGCTAGGCAGTGAGCCGGCGGCGCGGGCACGCGTAGCCTCTCGGCAGATGTGCGTAACTCGATACGGACTCGCCATCGCTTTGTTTGAGGAGCGGTAGTGGCTTTCAGACAGGATTCCTTTGCTAGATGTTTCCATTGTTTTAGATGAAAAAACAACAGTGTAGGTACGCGTTTTCTTTGTTTCTGTGCTTTCTCGTTTATTACAGAAGAATAATATTTGCATGTCTTTTTGGTTGACTGAATTCGGAAACCATAAGTACGGAATATTGTTTGGACTCACAATTTAATTTTGTGAAGGTGCTAAGTTCTCTGGGTCTCCGGGTCATTAAGAGAGGCCTATGTCCAGCAGTGGGCTTCTTCAGACGGATGACGATAGTGGCCCCTTTCTACCCTGACGGAAAGCGAGTAGCAGAGCCCAAGTCGCTATAGCAACGGGCATCCTCATACTTTTTTTTATCGTAGCTCGACATAACGGCTTCCCTACGCCTTTTTTTTTTTTTTTTTGTTGCACCGGGGGAAAATGCATTTACGCATACCTGCTACTTGGGGACGCAGCAGGTTATGTGGGACTCACTCCGCCTCTAGATGGTAGCGAGACGGAGAATACCCACTAAAAAACCCCGGTCTTCACCGCCAATGCGCCTTGGGCGATGGTGACGTGGGATCTTGGTATAAACCATTACACCACGCCACCACCAGCGCTGTCTGCTAGGCAGATCCGGCCGGCCCCCCCACTTGGGGTAGCCTAGGGCTCAGGCAGAAGCCGTCGCCCTCCTCCAAGGACGGGATCCGTGCAAGGCAAGGGAGATGTCCCCACACCAACCCTCACTGGACCCCGTCGGGCGTGCAATCGCCACCGCACGGTGGATTTTTAGTGTGGTTTTCTCAACTTGGGCCTACCGGTAAAGGCAGGCCCCCTGGCCCCCGCGAAACAGGGGTAACAGGTGGTTTGGTCTGTGGTTTGCTCCACTCGGGCCTACTGGTTAAGGTAGACCCCCTGGCCCTCGCCGAGAACGGCAAGGGTAACAGGTTGCGCGGTCGGTTGGTCAACGACCCGTCCGACGGTCACGAGAACCGAGCCGCCGGACCCGCCGCGCCGCGGCTGAAATGCGCCGCCCACCAAGTCTCGTCCGGGAAGAAGGCCAATGGCCTACAACACCCTCCGTCACGTTCGGGATACTACTCCGCCCATTAAGGGCCCAACAAAGCGCACAAGTGCGCGGCCAGGACAGCGTCCGCAGACCCGACAGACGCTGTCGACCGGCTCCTCCAAGGGGTAAGTCGGCAAGGGTCGCAGAAGATAGGGAGGACAGCAACGAAACACTGCGAGATCCCCCGAAGGGCACTCCTCTTCCTCTGCGACCATCGCCGACAAACCATGGCTGCCAAGCAGCCCAACAGGTGCCATGCACCAAAGCATTCCTTTATTATGCGATTCGACTTCGCCACTAAACGCGGCCCAACCATGCTGCGCGCCCGCGTCGCGCAGCTGCGGACTAAGTCCGCCCCGAGGCGAGACGACCAGCTTGCTCGTATTCACGAGCAAGCTCGTCTCCCTCATTGAGAATTAGCCGTCGGGTGGCAATCTCCTAAGAGATTACCACCCGCCGTTGCCCAGGGTGCGCCGGGACCCACTACTACCAATCCCCCGAAAGAGATTAGTAGCAGTTTGCCACTCGAGGAGGCTTCTCTTTGTTGCACCCCAGGCTTCCCTACGCCTGATGTAAAGCGATTGAGAAGCCCAAGTATCACAACGGGCAAGTAACTGGTAAGTTACCCTACTCACCGGCAGAAACACGGGTCGTCGTAGATTAATCTGTGGCCGTAGGTCATTTGGCTACTGACCTACGGCGACCCAGGGCAAGCAGGGATGTGGCCGTATGCTTCGGCGCTACCCGTGTCCCTGAAACTTGCTGCCCACTGGCGACACAGGGGGGTTTAGTGGGTATGCCCTCCCTGGGAGGTGTGAGTCCCACACACCATGCCACCTCCCCCGGAGACGGCATGAAGGTGCCTAATGCATTCCCCTCTTAACAAAAAAAAGGTCATTTGGCTGCTATATTCTATTGGGTGAAGGTCCTTCCCCGGACTGGCGGCTCAATTCGAGCGAAGATTCGCTATGCCCTGCCCTACCTCTTTTAAACACAATCTTTATTTAGTTGTATGTGCAGTTATGTGAATTTGCTTGTAAACAGCATTTTTAGCACAACAGTCCTTATCAGCTAAAGTTCGAGTTCTGTATCATAAAGCCTGCACATAACACCCCGGTAGGTAACGATAATGTTAAATTATTATGGCCGACTCCTACGCAGATGATCAAGCGCCGTGCGTTGAAATAATCTTATGACAATGTAGCTATTGCGACACAGTACGGATTTATATTGCCAGTGGGTTTGATAAAATTTGGTGTCGGTTTTGGTAGAAATAGGTTCGAATGTTTTTGAATGACAGCTGGCATAACAATTATTATTTGTTCATCATCATCATCGTCAGCCCATCGTAGTCCACTGCTGGACATAGGCCTCTCCAGGTTTTCACCACTTTGGGCAAACATCTGGAGGATATACCCATAATCGCCACGCTTGGCAGGCGGGTTGGCGATCGCAGGGCGTAGCTTCTCGCTCCGGTGACACTGCTGCCCGTCATTGGCCTGTGGTATTAAGCTACGCCTTAATTTGTGATGGTTATACCGCCACCAGTCGGTTGCCAGCGCCTCGTTTGTTATTCGGCAGGATGCACCACGGGCAGGTGAGGTTGACTTGGAGGGAAAAGATGATAGGCCGCTCCTATACATATTACTCGTATTTGTTATTTGTAATCATTAAGGGGATTGCACATTTAGTTTTTTTGTTTAAAGGTGATGTCATCGAGCTCGTTATTAGGCATTTTTAATCCAAATCGGTTAAGTAGTTTCTAAGATATAGGCGAAGATTGGTCGGAGGTTTTAGAAAACTGTTAATTTTACATATCTTAACTAATATTATAAAGCTGAAGAGTTTGTTTGTTTGTTTGTTTGTTTGAACGCGCTAATCTCAGGAACTACTGGTCCGAATTGAAAAATTCTTTTTGTGTTGAATAGACCATTTATCGAGGAAGGCTTTAGGCTATATAACATCACGCTGCAGCTATTAGGAGCGAAGAAATAATGGAAAATGTAATAAAAAACGGGGAAAAATAACTATTCCACGCGGACGAAGTCGCGAGCACAGCTAGTTTAATAATACATAGAAAGGTATTTCAGAAGTTAAAGCCACTCACCTATCATCTTTTCGCTCAATTCAGAAGATTCGCAATAAAAGATATTATACCTACATGTTATTGTTAAGTGTGCATTAGGTATTTAGAATACTTAGACCTGTAAGAGCTTTGAATTACTTACCTACTATATTGTGGAAATTTTGTGTTTACTCTTGTGAAGTAAATAAATGGTTAAAATGGTATAAAAAAATTGAAGCTACTCTTTTACCCATATACTTTGTCGCTTGCCCTATGCCTGTTCAGTCCGGGCGAGCCGACTCGCCCACGCCTCGTACGTAATGGAGATGTTGCCCTACAATGTATTACATTTACGTGGAATGTAAACTTGACGCGCGTAAACACGTAAAGTGACGATTTTATGTCAACTGTCTGTGTTTAATCCTTGTAGGACGCTTCGTAATGGTGGAATGTTTAGGCAAATCGAATTTGAGGTCTATTGAAGATTGTTCTATGTTCGAATACCTATTTTATTTTAATCAATGCATAATTATATTAAGCAGTAAATAAACAGGTCTATACATTGAAATAAGTACAAGTTAGGCTACTTTAGAGCCATCTTCGACCGTATAAGCACAGATTAATAAATAGTTACCGTATAAGTATTAAGTCAATGGGTTCGAAATTGGTCTAAGATCATTCTTTGCCTACTGATTAAGGAAAGAACTCTTTTTACTCTTTTTTTGCAATTAATCCTTATTAATGCTAGTTACAATAATTAAAAAAAAACATTCTGGACCCGCTAAACAAAAATTATATTTGCCCCCGCATAGCCACGCGACTCTCATTACATTTTGACAGGTGATTTGGCGCCAATTTTGACGTTTCGCCATGACAGTTTCCCAACAAAATATTTGCAGCTAGCAGCCATCTTAAATACTTTACCACCACAATAATAAGGTCGAAAATAGATCGATGCGTTTTTACACGAATCATTTTATAATGCAACATTAAAAAAACCTAATTTTTGTACACCAGTCTTTTAATTCCTTGCAAATAAGGTTCAAAATCGCTCAAGGAATAGTGTCGTATCTGCAATTTATGGTTTGTTTATAGTTTAAGGGTAAGTATGGGGTAACAAAGAGCTATGTGTGCCACGCGACTACTCCCATTATGTTGGAAAGCCCTTAATTGAATGGGAAAAATTATCGAGATAATAACGTTTGTTGAAGCTTAATAGGCTTGTCTCAATTTCTTTTGGCATTCCCCTTATTTCAAGTTTTACACGTAACGAGTAGAAAGAGTGAGTTTCGGCCTTCACCGTATTATCTTCGTCGCTGGAACTTGGCTGACACGCTCTCGCGTGTCTTGATACCCTCTTTAACCTACACTAATAATAATAAAGAGGAAAGATTTGATTGTTTGTTTGTTTGAATTGAATAGGCTCCGAAACTACTTGACCGATTTGAATAATTCTTTCACTGTCAGAAAGCTACATTATCTCCGGTCAACATAGGCTATATTATATTTTTGAAAAGTTAGGGATTCATGCTAAAACTCCAACAATGTAATTCAAGGTATGAAAAATATACCAAAAAGCTGTCTTACAAACTGACATGACTTGGTTATTTACCATAGCAACCTTAACTGTTAGGCAAGAACGTTTAATATAAAAAGTCCTTGCTGGTATGTTGCAGGTATGTCATGTAAATAAATAACTCTAATTACGAAGTCGTGCTTTTATTGTTACGGAATTATAAAAAACATATTAATTAGCGTTCATCTGAAATGCCCGAAGCGAAGCGAGGCCGGTTCGCTAGTATGTAAGTACTTACATATTATTAAAGTTTGATTTAAAACTATTCTAAGAGTTTAACTTAATCATTATCATCAGCCTAGTCCACTGCTGGACATAGGCCTCTCCAGTTGTTCACCACCTAGGGAAAACTTCTGGAGGATATACCCATAATCGCCACGCTGGACAAGCGGGCGTAGCTTCTTGCTCCGGTGACGCTGCTGCCCGTCATCGGCCTGTGGTATTTAGCTACGCCTTCTATCGTGATGGTTTTACCGCCACCAGTCTGTTTGCCAGAGCCTTGTTTGTTGTTCGGCAGGATACACCACGGGCAGGTGAGGATCCACCTCCGGCGGCCCCAACGGGCGATTGCTCAAAGGGTCGCCAGGGCGTATCGTACGGTGGGGTATGATGCGTCATGCGCCCTGGCTGGCACCCCGCCCTGGGCTCTCGAGGCCCAGGTGCTAGCCAGGGTATACACTTGGACGACTGAGGAGAGGGCGCGCGGGGAGCGCCCTACTCCAGCAGAGAGAGGAGCTGTGCGGAAGGAGGCATATGAAGACCTCGTCCTTCAATGGACGGATAACCTCGCCTCCGCAACGTACGGAAGACGGCTCCTCGACGCCTTAGGTCCCGTACTGAGGGAATGGGTGGAGCGACCTCACGGCCACCTCACCTACCGCCTGGTGCAGGTGCTGACCGGACACGGTTGTTTCGGCAGCTTCCTGCACCGCATTGGGCGGGAGGAGTCGCCGAAATGCTGGGAGTGTGGGGCGGACGTGGACACGGCCGACCACACTCTCATCTGGTGTCCTGCATGGGTTGCCGAACGCTCCGTTTTGTCCGGGGTGGTCGGCAGCCTATCCAGTCTTTCCGCGGTCGTCACAGCCATGCTAGGCGGCCGCGAGGCTTGGTCGGCTGTCGCCTCCTTCTGTGAGACGATTATCTTACAGAAGGAGGCTGCAGAACGGGCGCGCGAGGCCGATCCCTCGGCACCGGCGTTGCGTCGACGTAGAGGAGGGCGCAATAGGCGGATGTTTGACCGCCAGCAGCCTCCTGACGGGACCCAGCGGGTGGTTGGTGCGGGGGCACCACCACTCGCCTTGCACGGGCCCCCGTCGCTCCCCCTATGGGGGGGCCTGTAGGGTCCAGGTAAGGGCCGCGCTAGTGGTGTCGTGGCAGTCTTGGCCTAAGGTCCCATGACACCACCCATTAGGCGCCTGACGGAGGGACCGGGGTTTTTTAGTGGGTATTCCCTGCCTCATTTCCATCCCGAGGCAGGGTGCCGCCCTTCCTTTCCTAAGGGCGGCGTGAGTCCCACATACCCTGTCACTCCCCCGGGTGGCGGGGATGCGTCAAGGCATTTTTCCCCGGGTCAAAAAAAAAAAAAAAAAAAAAAAAAAACGGGCAGGTGAGGATGGCTTGGAGCGAAAAGGTGATAGGTAGGTAGCTCCCTTACATCTATTGCAATGAATAAGTTTAACTTAATAGTTCTCTGTATTGGCATATTGTAATATGTACTTAGATCATTGTATCGTGTTCAATTAATGACACAGCCTACTTTTTAATGCGAACAAGGGCTGTCCACACGTATATGTGTCGGCACATCTAATGGTGAATGGTATGGCACCACCCAGTCTAGCTAGATGAACAAAAAAAAAACTTTATTAGTCGCAGCGAAGAACAGTCACGTAGCGGTGTCACTTTACATTGTGTGTGATAGATTGTGTGTTCTGATCGCACACAAAAACAACAGTTGAAAACAAAACGGGTTGTTTGTTTGTTTTTGAAGTGTGGAATGATGGATATTAAGTAGGTAAGTACTTATGTCTGGTTTTTGTAGAAATATATAAATCCCTATTTCTCTAGGTCATAGTTACAGTCATGAGCATGACGCGTGAACAAGACATGCCACGCTGGACCACACAGCGCCATCTAGCCCCAACCTAAGCCGAAGTTTGTACTATGGGTACTAGACAACTGACAAACTTACTAGATAGGTGCTGGATTTTGTAAATAAATACGTATTATACATATTAAACACTCGGACTAAAACGAACATACATGTTCATGAACACAAATGTTTGTACTGTGCGGGAATCGAACCCAAGACCCTTGGCTCAGAAGGTTACCAAATCAGCCATCGAGCCAGAATTGGAGAAATGGATCTTTGGCTTATATCGCACTCTTATGATAACAAAATAACTCATCTTTAAAAAGAAATTGTTAGTTAATAAAACTAAGAGTGCGAATTTTCTAACCAATTTCAAAAAAGGGAGGTTTTGAAGGGAGATCCAACAATCTAACTTTTAATTTTTGCTGTATGTATGTTACCGTCACCAATAATTGTAAACCAATTTGGTCCTAGTTGGTCCCATTTTCATCATTTTAAAGTCGGTTTTGTTGGTAAAAAAAATTGTGTTGCATTACTGTACAAGAACTCTTAATTTTTAACCGACTTCAAAACAAGGATGAGGATCTCAATTCTACTGAATATTCCTTTTTTTGTTGTATGTTTGTTACCAGACATCTACGAGAATTGTCAACCGATTATGGAAATTCTTTCTTTGTTCGAAAGTGTGTACTCCCTAGTTGGTCCCAAATGTCACCATATTGAAGTTGATTTTGTTTTTGCTAAAAAAGCTGTTATTAATTTATTTATGCCACTTGCTGTTAATATTCTTTACGAGCCTCATTACCGGAGTACAGTCAGCCCAGACGGTACCTGTGCCAATATTGGCCACCTGTGCGCAAACACAGGCACAATTTTCGGCTCGAGTTCGCAGCAAATATTTAACGCAAATAAATGCGTTTGTTTTGTCGATAACTGTGCGTAGCGCAGAGACCGTACGTTTTGTGTTAAATGATTTTAACTGTAGTTTTAATTTTAGTAGATTGCATTAAGATTTTTAAAAAAAATGTCTGTTATGTGTATAAGACTACAGTCGAACATAGATTTCTCTCGATGTCTGTCCTCGGTCAATGCTGCTAATCGAATGCCGGCTTGCTTCGTCCGTCCCCCCAGCACAGCCTTCCCCTCCATTTTTTTCCCGCCTATTTTGCCGCCAGAGAGGCGCGCTGTCAACTGTCACATTAAACCAGTGTTGCCACTTAATTCTTACAAAACATACTAAATAATGAGGGCAATAATTAGACAAATATTAAAAATCATGACATGTGCTATTCAAAGAGGGATGTAAGGGAGCGTCATCTTTTCGCTCCAAGCCACCCTCGCCTGCCCGTGGTGCATCCTGCCGAATAACAGACGAGGCTCTAGCGACAGGTAGTCTGGCAACAATGGAAGGCGTAGTTAAATACTTAATTCAAAGTACAATAAAGTATTAACTTATATTTACTACTTACTTATACGTTTAATACGTCTTACAGAACACCCAAGCATAACTTAAGTTACATTCCTAAATTGAACCGACCGGCAGTCGAACCTGGGAACCGCGTACGCCTCTACATTGCCACTGAAATCGTCAACCTTAAAAAAAAAGCTTCAAAACAGTTTACTCTGCCCCTCCCCTCCCCTCCGTTTAAGGGTTTTAAAAGCGTATTTACAAAACAAAAACATTCCAATTTATGTGGCTTCCCAACCCTTCCATGGAAATATACACCAACAGGGAAACCTTTTAGGAAACAGCGCCCCTCTTTTCTACGAAAAAACAGCTTAAAATTTTTCCTTCTTTTTTATTGTTTTACGCGCGAGACGGGGATAACACGACTATGTATTTAGTAAATGAGCTTTTTAACTTCTCAATACTAAATAGTAGGGAAAACTAATTCGTGGTTTCCGGATTTAAAATAGCACTATCCAAGGATGAACCTTGTACTATGGGTACTAGACAACTGATAAACTTACTTGGATAATTTTTATTTTGTTTGTTTGTTCTTTAATGTTTGTGTTTTGTGCAAAAGTAGGTATATCTATCAATCAAAACCTAGATACATAAAATAAATAACCCAAGACATGCCACGCTGGGCCACACACCGGCCACCTAGCCCAAACTTAGCCGAAGCTTGTACTAGACAACTGATAAATTTACTCATACAATACTTTTTTTTTTCTTAATAAATACATTATTATACATAGTAAACACCTAGACCAAATACAAACAGACATGTTCATGAACACAAATGTTTGTACTGTGCGGGAATCGAACCCGGACCCTTGGATCAGAAGGTGATAGATATATAAGTAGATAATATTCATCTAGTAGATAGATACATCTAGTAGTAGACGAACCTACACTACTTACCTATATCGAATGCGTCTTAATAGAAGTTTAACATTTACCCAACAACAAACACCCAGTTCACCCAAGCACATACAATTTAAGCATAAAAACCCAAATGGCCTATTCAATTTGCGTAGAAAGTGCTCGACTGAAATGTCGAGTGCGCCGAAGTGCTCAAACACTTTCATACAAAAAGATAAGGTGGCCAACTTTATGATAAGTCAATGCGGGACACCCACCCCTATTAACAAACGAGACTGAGATGATACACATATCTATTAGAAACAAACAACACTACTGATATCGTCATCATTAGACTGCAAACGCCCACAGCTGGACATAATACTATGTCCCCCAATAAAAATCGACATTTGGAGGATTGTCTTTAGTCACCACGCTTGGCGTGCGGGTAGTTGACCGTAGTAGGTTTTATCTGTACCCTGGGTACAGATAAACGCTGCTGCCTGTATCCTGATATTTACTTAGTCGTCTTCTACGATACTCACGAGATAAAATAGGGTGGTCCTATTCTAAATCCGAAAACCACAAGACTACTATAATATATCTATCGTATTTATTAAAAGATTGTTTTATTATTGGAATTATTGAAATTATTATTGCAATCAGTATATTACTGGATGATATAAATACCAACTATGAAGCATTTCCGTAGACCACTTATTTGACACGATAGGAAACCAGGAATCAAACTTTAATTAGATGATTTGCGGGACCATTTTATTAATTATCGCAATGCAAAATAACAACAGTACTTCTATTCTATGCAATGCCTCTATTTCAATGCGTATGCTTACTTTTCACTAATATGCGTATGCTTACTTTTATATTAATAAACGGGAAAATCTAAATTGTTTTCAAATATTGCAATTTTTATTATGTTATTGACAACTGACTATTGCTAGTCATGTTGTCACGGGTACAAATTCCACGCAACAACTAGCTCAACATTCGAGGCACGCTCGGAAACAATTTTCGGGACGGTCTCGCAGAATGCCCGTCCGTTGGCCGCCCTA
Source organism: Conogethes punctiferalis (assembly GCA_031163375.1). Taxonomy (NCBI): domain Eukaryota; kingdom Metazoa; phylum Arthropoda; class Insecta; order Lepidoptera; family Crambidae; genus Conogethes; species Conogethes punctiferalis. The sequence goes on from CM062099.1 coordinate 8,535,388, forward strand.
CACGAAACACTTTCATACATAAAACACTTTCATAGTACGCTCTCGGTACACGCATCATTTCATTCGGTGACTATTTCGCATTATTCGTTTTGTAATGCCATCGCATTGGTAACTTAATCCCGCCATTCTTAGGTTACTTCTTTGCTATTATATTTTTTTCGTCACGAATTCCTTTGTCAAATGTTCTTATAGATAATTTGCTGTGAATAAGTGGATGGCATTTGTAGTTCATGGTAAATCTGACGGTTTTTGTTTTATTCTTAAGCTTGGTAAAAAGTTTGGTATTAGGTAATGTGAAAAATTAGAGCGGATTTCAAACAGAGTTAATTCAAAATTGTTAATAAGTAGATGTATACTCGTACTGTATGGAGATGTAAACTCTCTTAATTATTATTATTATTATGTAGATAAGTGAGAAATTTTTGAGAGACCGTAACAAAAAGAAGCAAATTCTAGTGATCACCGTTCGAACCTTTAAAAAGTAAAAACACATAGGGATGTGTTTTTTTAGTATAGCTTCAGAGCCTAAATCTCGATACATAATACATATACCTAATGTATTGACTACACACTTAGGTAATTTATAACCTTACCTATTTTATGAAATTTTTCAAATTTATTTTGTTTTTTTTTTTAGTATAGCTTCAGAGCCTAAATCTCGATACATAATACATATACCTAATGTATTGACTACACACTTAGGTAATTTATAACCTTACCTATTTAGAAATTTTTCAAATTTATTTTGGTTTTTTTTAAGTACGATTAAATACTGTCGCAAACACCAGGAATATTTTCATAATATTTAACTTACCTACTGAAGCTTTTATACCTACCTACCTATAACTTTTACCTTTTTAGGTAGAAGGTATAGGTAGGTACGCTTATTTAAAAGGCTGCCGCGACCCCAAAACTCGATTTGAGTTGCGGGTGTCCATGGATGGTGTCGACTGCTTACCATCAGGCATCACATTTGCTCGTCTGCCGCCTCATGCATAAAAAAAAACCAAGAACCAAGCTCCTGATCCATTTCGTCCAAACAGGTGTACTTAGTCACATTTAAGATGTATGACTAAAACATTTGAAGTGTCAATGTCGAGATCAAAATTCAAGTCAATTTACTCGCCTCACACACCTCTTTCTTCAAAGTCAGTCAACCAATACTTATCCGGTGTACCTACTATTCTAACGAAACGGTTCTCAAAATATTTTTGTTTTACGCGGCGTATAACCTACAAACGTCGTTAATCTGTTTGCTGTCGCGGGTTCGACTCTCGGTCAATATTGTATTGATTGAATGGTACTTGTGTGTGTAAAATGGTATCTTAGGGAGAATCGGAAAGGACATAATATTGCTTGTTATGTCACTTTTGAAATGCCTGGCTTCTCTACGCCTGATGGAAAGCGAAATAGAAAGAAGCCCAAGTCGCTGTGACAACTGGCAAGTAACTGGTCAGTTACCTGTCAGTTGCCACTGCCATGCCGGCCCAAACCTAACCCCCCACGAGCTCCGGAGATCCTACTCACCGGCAGAAACGTGACCCAGAGGTCATTTGGCTGCGGTAATCTATAGGGTGGAGGTCCTTCCCCGGACGGGCAGCTCAATTCGAGCGAAGATTCTCTACATATGCCCTACCTCTCTTACTACGAATAAGTTACTTAGTACTTAGTCATCATCATCATAATATACATATCAGAAGCTCACTAAATGAACAGCCTAAAAGACCATCTTAACGCACACACTTTCCTAATATTACTTTGGAGTGCGTGTTTGTTTATACGGAACCGCGGCCAGCGTTGTTTGTCAACGGCCTAATGTATTACAGTGAAGGATCTAACACAAGTCTTTATTTTTGTTCTCGTAATACTGGTCAGATCCCATTTTGGGGTGAGAGCATTCCGCTCCCTCAACAGTCTGGTGATAATAATAAACCATACTATACTATGTATATACTTACTATATACTATCCTATAATATTATAAATGAGAAAGTGTGTCTGTCTGTATGTTTGTCTTTCTTTCACGGCAAAACGGAGCGACGCTTTGACGTGATTTTTTACATGGAGATAGTTGAAGAGATAGAGAGTAACATAGGCTACATTTTTCCCCCTTTCAAACCCCCCACTTCCCTAAAATGGGGGGTGGAAGTTTGTATGGAGCATTCACCCCGAATTTAACGCGCACTGGAGTGGCCTATGTCCAGCAGTGGACTGCAATAGGATGATGATGACAATACACATATTGGTGAGATTGTATGTCTATATGGTTGTATGTAATTAAGTACCTAGTACGAGTGCAGATAATGCTACTTATAGAGAGCAGATTTCTCCCAAAACAGGTATATTTTTGCTTAAAGGGTCTTAAATGTACCTGTAATCTTTTAATAAATATTTTTTTATTTTAATTTTGAACTTTATCTACTCATTCTTGGGCTTCATTCAGCAGGGTTCGATGAAAACCAGAAACACCGCATCAAAGTCGGCCATGTTTAAAAAATAATGGACTTTCACGGTCTCATCACATTTTATGTATTAGCTTTAATCATTGTTTATGAAAACTAATACAAAATAGGCACCTATACAAAAACAAAACATTCCTGGTTCAAACGTTTATTTTTTATTTGGATCAGCAATGTTTAAATTGCAAATTCAGTAGCCCATATAATGCGATGATTGCCTCTCAGGAATGCAGTAACAAAACGCAAATGGCACGATGGATGGCGCCTATTCAAGTTGGCGCCAAAATTTACGTCACTTGAGATGTGTGGACGTCGGCCATTGTAATTTTTTCTTAAATGTTTTTTCTAATTTCCAGTACATTTCACTTTCGAGTAGATACGTCCAGTGTTTTTTTACGAGTAGGTAGGTATGTAGTTTCATTGCTAATCCCTGAGACAACTTTCACTCAATCCAGGGATGTCAGACCTATTGTAAGTAAGTGCCCTATCTAAATACCTACTGAATACAGTTCTTCAATATAAATGATGTACTTTTGTTACGGTTTGTAAGTTAATTATCTCGATCATATTAATAAATAAGTACCTACTAGGTACACCAAACAAATCATCATGAAACCAATTTTTTCCCAGAACATCGAGATCCCGGAAAATTCCGAACACTTACTATCCTAAAAACCGTACCGGCAATCGAACCCGGAACATTCGTATCGTTCACGCCTCCGCAACATCACCATCAAGGTCTCCTACCTTTAACAACCAAAGACAACAACTTTAATAACCAAAGACAACAAAACGCAAAATCATTTCAATTACCCACGCAAAACCGGAGGGTGCGAATCATAAAAACCATACGTCACAAATGCGAAAGCCGTTTCCTCCCCCAATCGCTCAGTGGGGACGGCTAAAATTATCCCAACCGGGGCAGGCAGCAGCCGGGAACCTGATACCCTCTCGCCCCCCTCCCCCCTCTCCCGGTACCCCCAGTACCCTCGATAGCGGCAACGTGGAACGTATGCTCGTTACCGATCCACTAGATGTGGATGGTGGAGTTCGAGAGAGAACAATTCACGCTTTATTTGAAGATTTTTCTATGAAACGTAAAAGTGGTTTCGGACTAGCATTTACACAAGCGTATAGTGCAGCAAAAGGCACACCTACTTGCCTATTTCTTCTTCATCTTCTAACTAAGCTGTAAGTAGCTAGAAATGTATATATATTTTCTTATTATTTTTATTTTCATCTTGGGCCATTTTAGTATCATAATTGTCTGTTTCCACACCAATTTCACATCATGCTACCCACATAATTGTTTCTGCTTAGCCCAAAGGCTGGTTTACAGAATGCGTACGCGGTATTAAGTATTCCTTTAGTTTAGTGTATTTTTTAATTTGTGTAATAAATATTAAATAAAGAAATTAATGAATTTTCTTCGTTTGAATCATATTCTCAGTACAAATCACAGCTCACTCGCTCAGCCCCTGTTATCGCCGTATATTAATTTTAGTACATTTTTGGTACCAGAGTAAGTTTAAACAAGTAAGTATAAATGAATATCTATATAAATATATTTTTTTATTATGTACGTATTATTATATTGTATTAGTTTAATATTTATTGTTGTTCTATTATAATAATTTTTAAATTTTGTTTTTCAAACAAACTTTTTGGCACACTACCCTATTGCTAGTTTCTGCTTAGCCCAATGGTTGACTGGTAGAGAATGCCTATGTGGCATTAAGTCCGCCTTTTGTACACTACTTTACTGTGCAATAAAGATTAAATAAATAAATAAACGATCCACTATAATGTGGCTGGTCCTATCTCCTATCACACCGTCCAGCAAGGTGCATATCCCTCCATACAATCACTTACGCAATTGGTTAAACAATACAGGCTATAAAATATCACGTTACGGGCCCAAATGAACAGCGCCATTGTACTGCATACGGGCTTAATGGGCAGAGATGCGCTCTGCAGTTTTTATTGTGCTTTTTCAGTTTTGTATGTAGCTAGCTCCCTTACTGATATTTTTTATATAGTAGCTCGACATATCGCAACGTTGTGCAACCATTGGCGCGGTCAATCCGATGACGGGTGACCAAAATTTGACACCGATTTCCTCCGTGCTTCGGAAGGCACGTTAAATTGTTGGTCCCGGGTGCTATCTTTACCAACTCAGATAGCAGTCGTTACATCATATCAGAGATGATGATAACTCTGACGCCTAACTGGGAATGGGTATAGTTTCTAAGTGTTGCGGAGGTCTGATGGCAGTCGCTCTGTGTAAAAGCTTAGCCCTTGCCAAATCTCTCAGTTTAGGAAGCCGACCCTGAGACAATCGGGAAAAAGGCTAGGATGATGAGTAGCTCGACATAATGGGTTCCCTACGCCTGATGGAAACCGAAGAGAAGCCCAAATCACTGTGACGACGGGCATGTAACTGGCCAGTTACCTGTCAGATGCCACTGCCATGCCGGCCCAACCCTAACCCCCCACGAGCTCCGGAAACCCTACTCACCGGCAGAAACACGACCCGAAGGTCATTTGGCTGCGTTATTCTATGGAGGTACTCATATTTGGTATTTTGACAATTTTTCCATAAAATATACCACGTGGTCATGAATAAGTACAATACCTGAAATTACTTTATTCATGATCTAGAGTAGAAACGATTCACTAATAATAACAGCATTTTTCTTTAGAAGGTACGCCCTGCGACCGCCAACCCGCCTGCCCAGCGCGGTCGGCAGCAGCGTGGCGATTATGGGTATATCCTCCAGATGTTTGCCCTAAGTGGCGTGCAACAGTTTCCTGTTGTGTAGGCCTCTCGGCCTATGTCCAGCAGTGGACTGCAATAGGCTGACGATGATGATAAAATACAACAAACAAAAGACTTCATTATAGACCCTTGACTCACGCAACCACACAACCTGGCCAATCCTGGGATAATGATTTACACGGTAGACATAAAAAAAAGTTCACGACCCGATAACTCTCGTAAATGCCACAAAATGTATTATGTTCTACACATCCCCGGACACACCCGCGTAAAGTATTGCGTTTCATATCTCCCTTTTATTAGGGTTCCGTACCAAATGGGTAAAAATGGAACCACGTACTAAGACTTCGCTGTCCGTCCGTCCGTCTGTCTGTCACCTGGCTGTATCACAATAACCATTCATCAGTCTATTGCAGTCCACTGCTAGGCATAAGCTTCTCCAGTTGCTCACAGCTCGGGCAAAAATTAGAACGATATACCCATAATCGCCACGCTGGGCAGGCGGGTTGGCGATCACAGTGCGTAGGTATCTTTTCGATCAGGTAACGATGCTGCCCGTTATTGGCCTGTGGTATTTAGTTTCGCCTTCCATTGTGATGGTTATACCGCCACCCGTCGGTTGCCAGCGCCTTGTTTGTTAATCGGCTGGATGACCTACGGACACGTGAGGTTAGCTCGAAGGGAAAAGACGAAAGATCGCTCACTTACGTTCGTGTAGTACAGTAAGCAAACAACAAATACTAAAAACATAACATAATAAATATTCAAGGTGGGTTCCTATACAAAAAAAAAACAAGTTTTTTTTCTTTTTCTGCTCGATATTAAAGTCAGTCAAACTCTAGTCGATGGTACGGACTACGGACCCTTCGTGCGCGTGTCCGACTCGCGCTTGGCCAATTTTTATAAACCATATCTTTGAGCCACACTCGGTCGCTTAATAATGGTGTGAATAATTGGATTTTGGTTAATAGCTGTTTGTGTGGTCGTAGCATTCGCGTCGAGATTCGTCAGAACGCAAATGATGCGGAAATGTTTTGTATCTATTATTATTTTTTTATAGGTCAAATGCACCAAGCATTGTGAATTATGAGTATTATGACTGTGTTTTCTTCGGCAAAGATTATGTGAAGGTTCCGGTATCTTTACCCGACTGCCGAATAAAGGAGGGTAATGTTTTTCGAGAGAACCTATGTTTGCAATATGCACATAGTACTTAGTATGTACCATTTATCTTTTTATAGCTTTATTTTTTATTCTTTTAATTATCCTCTACCCCAAAGATTACATGGAAGAGATCGCTTAAAGCGATAAGAGCACCTAATTCGCTTATTTGTACCTATCTATTTTTTTGTTTCTTTGTGACAAATTTTAATTCAATTTTATTGTTTGGTGTGCAGTAAAGAATATCTATTTAAATATGTAAAGCAATTTCTGTGGAACGACCTACAGGTCCTACCACGGTAGGCCTAAATGGATTCCACCAATTTATACCAATCAAAGTATTTTACTAGCAGTAGGTATACCTATCTAATAACACGAATTAGTAGGTATGGCCTTACTACGAAAACTGTTTCAAAACCGATTTCAAAAATTCTATCCAAGGTGATAAAACCTTTTTGATGTGAAAGGTAGGTACTTATCATTGTGCGTAGGTAACTATCATCGACTTATTATAGTAAGTAATTAATTTACAACGAAAATAAGAGGACTAAAAAGCCAATAAATATTTAATAGTTTACATACAATAAAGAATATAGGTATCTATTTAAATTAGACAAAAATTAATTATCTTTTCACTGCGTAAGTACTTTTTAAACATGGCGTCTTATTTTGGCGCCAACGGCCGGCGCCGACGCATCACGCGCCGCGCCGGCCTTCTAGCGGATTATCCCTTAGCTTGTTGTTGCAAATACGAATAAAAAAAAATACCCAGTGGAAAAAGGAGGCTTGTGAGTTGTGGTGTTCCGTATGTTTTTAAGTAAGGGATGTAAGGACAGATCTTTCTTCTCCAAACCAACCTCATCTGTGGTGCATTCGATAAGGATGATGACGACACAATAGAAATACCTATTAAGAACAGAAATCATGTCTTGATATGTGCCTTTTGTATGATATTCTGCATAGCAACCTAAATAGCTCCGTACTCTTGGCTGGCATTGGGTTCTGTACTCCAAAATACCGCACGAGAAAGACTCCTTTGTTTAGTATACCCAAACATCGTACAAATTATGGTCAAAATGCTGTTATGACACGTCTACCTAAAATATATAATAAAAAATTTCACAGCATTGATGTGTTTAGCATGTCCAAGCCTCGCTTTAAGCGCCACCTTCAAACAGAATTGTCTAATTTAGAGATAGATAAATAACGAAGAGATATAACAAAGTCTTATGTATATATATATATATATATGTATATATGTATAAGTATATTTTCTTTGTTGTGGTTGTTTCAATTTGTTTATTATTGTCTATAAATATATGGTATATATGGTTATCTATGTATATATAGGTATGTTTTTTATAATATTATATATATATATTTACTTTTCTGAATTATTTATTTTTATTTAAACTGTATATGTACTTATTATATGCATATTATATTCTAAGCATAGTTTATTAATAGTATATAATATATTGTATGCATGCATATTGTATTTTATCTACACATTTTAGCATTCATTTTTTTTTTATAAATGTAGGTATAAATCGCTGTCAATCTCCGCTTTCAAGCTGTTTTGCTTTTGTTTTTGTTTCTTTTTAAATAAAAAAAAAATATATAAACTCTATTGTGTGTTAGGTACGTTGTTAAGATATTATAGTTAGTGGTGAGACTCTGTAAAGGCTTAGAATTATTGTAATAGTTACCATACATAAGAACATTGTGTAAAAGCTGTTGAGTTTCCAATAAAATAAATAAAATAAATAAATGTCCCATCAAAAAACGAGAATACAAATTTCTTAAAGGCCGGTAACGTACCTGTGACTCCCCTGGTGTTGCGGTGTCTATGGGCTGAAGTGATCACTTACCATCAGGTGACCTTCAGGACCGTTTGCTCAATCTACACTTCTACATCTACACAAATAATATAAAGAGGAAATAATTGTATTTTTGTGTGTATGTTAGTAATAGATAATCTTAAAAATTGCTGAGCCAATTTACAAAATTCCTTCACCATTGGAAAGCTACATTCACCCTGAGTAATATAGGCTATATTTAGAGCTAGAAAAGATTAGGGATCCTTACTAAAACGCCAATAATGTAACCCGGTGCCTACCAAAGTGAAGCGAGAGTGGGTCTCTAGTATGTCAAAAAAAAACATTAAAGGGTTATCACATCTTTTGTCTGGGTTATTTATGTAATAATTTTACGTATTTAATATAAACAGATAGTTTTGAACTGGGTTACCCATTTCCTTAGTCAATCTGGTTTCCTTTACCCGAAGGTTGTCTGGAAGAGATCGCTATAAGCGATAAGACCTCCTAGATTGTACATTGTGTTGTTTGTAATATGTTTTCCTGTAATGTCTGTGTTTTTGTGCAATAAAGAGTTTCTATCTATCTGTACAAAGGAACTATAAAGCCAGGTGAAAATTGGCATAGTTGTGCGTTTGCGCATCTTTCGAACCCAAGATGGCGTGGCGACTAGACAAAACATTGTGTCTGCAAAATGAATTGTTATTTACGCTCACTCGGCTCTCGTTGAGTGATACGCCGAGACAGGTTAGAGATAAACATTGGTTAATTATAATGCGTTTGTAGGATCGTGGTAGTTTAGTTATAACAAAATAACTTCCATAACTTAAGTCCGAAATCCAAACCAAATTGGTAACATTTTTTGCAAACAATAAGATTTTTGTAGAATTATAATTATAATTGTTATATTTTTGAATTTCAAATCATTTGATCAGCAAATTATATTCCATTCGTGCTACATTTTTTTTATCTCTGATTGACTTACTATAGATAGATAGTGTCTAGAGACACACTACGCTGTATAGAGATGACGCAAAAACTGAACGGATTTTAATGAAACTTCACAGTAATAATAGCTTATACATTGGATTGACACATAGGCTATGTTTTATACGAATATTCACGCGGGCAGAGCCGCGGGCAGCAGCTTTATGTTATAAAAAAAATACAAAACACAAGTTTCCTGGGAGTTTAACTTTCTCTCTAAGTTCGCTCTCAGAGTGACAATAAATGTTATTTTAGGACATGTTATACCTACCTAATGTTTGCGGATCGGCGCCAGGGCGAGCCAGGACTACGCAAAAACATCGCAAACATTATTGGGAACTATTTAGAGAATATTCTTTTGATATTGTCTCTGCCTCGCGTCTTGTAAGTAGGTAAACAATTAGTCCGTCTTTTAGCTCATTCAAAATTAAAAGACACGTATTTTTCCTTTTTTCATTCAAATAAACAATAGCAAAGGTACAAGGCATCAAAAGTTAGGACTGGGATGGGAGTCTTTGACGTCACTCGCTCCCGTAAAAATGCCTCACCGAGTGACGTCAACGGGCTATAACTTTGTAATTTTTAGTTTAATTTACAAATAAAAAAATACGTGTCTTTTATTTTTGAATAAGCTAAAAGACGGTCTAATTAACATTTTTAGCCATAACAGCCTATTCGTGTTTTTACCAATGGTGTTGTAGGACTACTTATTTATCACTCACCATCAGACCTACTAACCTCTTTTCCCATAAAAAACCTACTCCTAAACATTATCTACATAATACGCTAAAAAAGCCGACACACGACCGTATTTAAAAAGATTTTCTGCAACCCTGCGCTTATCCGTACGCCTACAATGCCGAGTATGGACAAATCTGTCTCACAATACCAACTATTTTGCAACATAAATGAAGTGAATTTAATATCATTGTGTTTCTGAAATGTGCAAAGATCTATCTGATAAACAGATTTTTAGTTAGATAACTACTTTGTAAGTTGACATTGTCGGCAATGAATTTTTGTGTCTTACTTATTCATATACTTATTATGTAGGTACCTACCTACATTTAACAGGTAGGTAAGCTTTTGTTGCGCAAACGAGGGAATAAAGACTCCGGTACGAATTCCGAACTTTAAAAGGTCGGTTTCCTCTCGGTACGATTTGCCACAGATACCTACCTACATTACATTATTTCTTCATTAGATAGGTACCCTATTTCCTTTACTTACCTACTACATCTTGTTAGCATTAGAAATTGTCTAAGCAAATAAACAGTACTTAGCAATAATTCTTTTTCTTACACAAAAAAAATTAGAATAAAAGACTTACCTAATTTTGCTTTGTAGAACAAACTCACTGTTCATTGAACTTGTTTGTAACATTGTAACTGCTACTTCTTCAGATCTTAAGGTGCACTCTTTTCACTATGACGTTAAAATTTTTTTTTTTTTAATTTGCTCTTGACTTTACTTGACCTTTACTTTTTTTTATAAGACTATGTACCTTTTTGGAACCGGCTAAGATCTGCTGCCAAGTCATAAGTAAACCTAGTTATAGGTAAGAGTACCTACTTATAGGTAAGATTACCTACATTAATTTCCAGTGTTTAATTTTCAAACTTATTAAATAGGTACCTACATAAAACCATTCATTACCTACCCCTAAATAATACAATTTGATTCGAAAGTTTTGGGCGTACCTACATTCATTTCGAAGATTCATTTAAATAGGAATACTTAAATCTAGATCTCTATTTCAACTGAAAACGCTACTTTCTTTGCACCCAGATGATGCTGCAAGCTTAGAATATAGGTTTTAATTCTGAGGCTGTAAATTAAATTATTTCTTAGCACGATGTTCTCCCTTTGACATTCAAATTCAAATGGATTCTATTCAGGGGCGTAGCCGCGGCTAGGCGTTATCTCAGCCCGCCAATCACAGCGCCAGGACTCCCATCCAAGGATAACCCACGTCTCCCATTGGTTAGCAAAAGACACAGATAATGACATCCTTGAATCCTTCAATTTTATATCTGTCTCTCTTCGGCTTTTACCGCCAAATGCGTTGTCTCCTTCTTACGCCTTGAGTGCGAGAGGGATGCAAACTGTATTGATATTATAATTGTTACTGGGATTATACATTAATTGAATTGATTGTTCTAGGAATAGATTTTATTTAGAATTCAGTATTAGTGTGGGTAATCAAATGATTCTTGGTACGGTTCAAAATATTATCTGTTAATGCACATTTAGGTACTTATAAGTAATAGGTACTTTTATCTTCCTTTTATATGGAATAAATGAAATAAACGTATAAATGCGCTAAATACTTACTTATATCTAGGAAGGGGTCCCCTACGTAGCTTCGAACGCACAACAATGTGAAGCGCACTGTTTCGAATTTTTTTCGACTGCCTCATTGGTTCGAAAGCATAGGGACTGGAATGATGTAAGTAGAAAGTTCGAAAAACATTCACTGCCTCACGTCGTGTTATTTTTTTTTTCATCTTTTTTGTTAATACATAGTAATAAATGTTAATTGACTCGGAATATGTTGTTTCTTTAATTTCTTGATGATTTTTTTACACACATGAGGACTTAAAAAATACTAAATCAAAGTCACAAGCATTCGACATGAGGCAGTGAAGATGTTTTTCGAATCAGCGTCAACATCATTCGAGTCCATAAGCTTTCGAACCAATGAGGTAGTCGAAAAAAATCGAAACTGTGAGCTTCGCAACAACGGCGTTCGAAGCTACTTAGGTGACCCCTAGGAAAACTACTAAAAAGCATTTCTATGAGTCACTAAATAAAGAGTGTAATAGGCGTCTCTTAAAAACTAGTTTACTTAGTAACACGAATGAATGAAATAAAATAAAATAGTTTGTTCCAGCAAATAGATAGAAAAGTTTATTTGAGGAATATTGATGATATTCGATGACATTACATATGATAACTGGTTAATGATCTCGGGAAGTCATCTACTGCGATATCAACCTACTATTACTTAGGTACTACACTCTCCTGGCTCATTTCGGCTACAGTAATAATGCGATCTAACGCTTACCTATACTTACATCAATTCGATTCCGCGTTCTCCTTGACACAAGTGCCTGGAAAATTCAGAATGCATTCATATGAAGCGATCCAATGTTTACAAATAATGGGAAAAGCGATAAGCCTGTTCGGATGATTCGAAGTTTCCGGGTTCGAGACCGATCGGGATATTCTACATAAATTGTCTCCGTCTCGGGTCTGGGTGTAGGTACCTACATAAGACAAACTAGTACAAGGGAAAAGCTTAGTTTTAGTTGCTGTAAATTGTCTGGCGCGTTTATTAATTTATAATAGATTTGCTGGATCGAAATGAGTTGATTTATTATCTTAATCCAATTTTAATATTTTTTTCCACCGATTTGATGAGACGCTTACACTGCCATCTAGTGTAATAAGTTGAAGTCAAGCAGAATCCAGTTTCGAATGAAAACGGTTCGACGAAATGATTTGGCTACTAGCCACTAGATGGCGTAGCACGTCAATGTATTTACCATTCCTCTGAAAATACTCAAAAATTGGACGACAGCAACATCATTACTATTATTTTTACATCACAAACTTGTAAGCCCAAATAAATATTTAATCGTGTTATTTCAATTTTAACATTTTTTTTCCTCTTACAACACCAAACTGACGCGTGTCTTTTCGTTCATGCGCGATGGTCGTTGTCAAATGACGTGTTGACACTTTTGATATTTCACTTTTTACTACGTGTCAAGCGAAGTTGTACGCGTTGGGCTTCAAAGCCTTTAATTTTAGGATTTAACTGTAAGTACTATATTATTTATCCTACTAAATTATGTATTAAATGTGTGTTGCGGTTACCAATAAGTGAATAAGCGCTAATACACTTGTACTGTGTTTGGCAAACTTTTTCATGTTTTACAGTTTCCAATTCGTTTTCTTGATAGAAACGGTTGATTTACTGTGAAATCTTGATTCGTGCAACTTGCATTGCTCATTAAAGGCCTTATTATAGTGCGCATCAACATAGTTCACTTGGAAACTAGTGTATTATCAGAAAACATTTCTTAAAAATTTCCAGCTGTGTACACATCATTTTTGTTTTTGTAGCTCGTTTCTGTACATTCTAAGGCCATTTATGTGCGATACCGTCTTCAGAGTAGTGATTAGAGTGTTCATTTGCTAATTTATAAGTGAGGTAATCGGGTAATTATCGTAATTTTGTATTATCTTCAATCAAATCAATGCTAGTATTTACTTCGTAGTAGCCACGTCCCACCGACACACATACGGTGTAGTCTTGACAGTGAAAGTGTGCCTTTTTTGTGAATAATAAAGCTAAAGTACTGTTAGATTACTAGTTGTGATATTTCATACAATATTTGCTTTCATTTTGGGTATGACTCACTGTTTCCTATCTATTTTGGCTTAAATTTTTGTTGAGGTAGGTATGTTCTGTGTATTTGTAGATTAATTAGTAATAATAACTATGTTTTTATTTACTTAAACATTCATAATTCATACATTAAAACATTCATACAGTGCTAGTGACAAATCTTTATACTTAGTCAGTCAGTATATCTTATATAAATTAAGCAAACCCATTTTTTTGACCTCGATAAAATATAAATTTTCAGAATCAATAGTTTTTAAAATCAAACAGTGGTATGAAAAGGAACATTCGGTCTTAGAAACCCATTAATCAATAAATTGTGTCCATTACATCAATTATTTATTTTTATGTTTGCATTTTTCAGGACAAATATTCTCGCAAACCAAACAAAATGGCCCCAAAGCAGAGGATGCGTATCGCCAACGAGATCGCTAGCAAAAACATCACCATGAGGGGGAATGTACCCAAATCCACTAAGGTACGTTTGATTTACTTGAAATGTGGACTTTGTATATCCAACATTTGTTGAATCGGGAGCTCAATAGTTGCCTGTTGTTACAAATTTAAGCCCCTTACCAAATCAATGTAAGGAGCGGCCTATCATCATTTCGCTCCAAGCCAACCTCACCTGCCCGTGGTGCATCATGCCAAATAACAAACGAGGCGCTGGCAACCGACTGGTGGCGGCATAACCATCACAATTGAAGGCATAGCTAAATACCACAAACCGATGACGGGCAGCAGCGTCACTGGAGCGAAAAGCTACGCCCTGCGATTGCCAACCCGCCTGCCCAGCGTGGCGATTATGGGTATATCCTCCAGATGTTTGCCTAAGTGGCGAACAACTGGAGAGGCCTATGTCCAGCTGTGGACTGTGATAGGCTGACAATGACGATGACCAAATCCCAAGACCCAAGACATACCCCAAGACATGCCACGCTGGGCCACACAGCCCCAAACTAAGCCGAAGCTTGTACTATGGGTACTGATAAACTTACTTACATACATTTTTTTTTGTAAATAAATACATATCAAGGAGATAAATCAAACAAATGAGATTTCCTTGTGATAGTCAATGTAGGTAGCATAAACTTCTTGAAAGTCAGGGCACAAATGTAGGGGCCAATCAAAAAAGGCAAAATCTATTGTGTCTTGAAGAATTAAGTTGATACTTGGTCTGCATCAAAATAAAATTTAGTTGCTTTGTTCTTGCTTCCATTAACAAAGTAGACAAGATTGAAATACATACAATAATAATTAATACATTTAAGGAAATTGCCATTGAAATGTGAATACCATCATTTTCAATTCCATCTTGTATGACTTATGTTCCAGGCAGTTAGTCTGGAATGCATTTTTTGCATTTAATAATATGTATGGCATACTTTTCAGTACATACATGTATTAAAACATCATGCTAGTTTTATGTAATTAATATTTTAATTTAAGCAAAAGCATACCTATATTTATTTCCCTTGATATTGATAGCAAGAGTTATAAAGTCGAAAAATGTTTCTGCCAATACGGCAATAAGTGAATGGCGATTGTTACTTCATGCTCGAACAATTTCTTAGAACAGTTGCATAAGAATCTCATCAATGATGATGAAATTCCCATTTCCTAATCACTGCATATAACAGTTCAAGTAGCAAATTCGATTGTTGTGCTGATGAATTTGTTTAAATTAACTTTGAAATGAATTAACTTTAAAGTTCTTTATTAATTTTTTAACAAATAACAATCCAATACTCTTTTTACGCAGGGAATGATAAATCCTTATAAAACATAGCCTTCGCATCAATCAAATGAACTACATTACTGTAAAGTTTCATTTAAATATGTTCACTAGTTTTCTAGTAAAAGAGTCACAAATATCCACCTAGCCATCCTAACAACCTTTAAAATTCATAATATTATGTGTAATTTTCTGAATATATATTCAGAAAATTACACTTCATCTACCTGAAGGTTGTCTGGAAGAGATCGCTTACTAACGACAAGACTGCCTAGATTGTACCACAAGATGTGTATATCACCTTTTCTGTATTTATTCTGTATTTTGTGCAATAAAGAATATCTATCCATCTAATATGAATTTTTGATATACTATAGGTACTCTTGACTTATATGACTACTCGTCTAATTGTTTGATAGAGGTGTTGTTTTCATAGCATTTACAAACTATTCAATTGGCATAACATTTGAGAATGAAAACATTCTGTAAAGTAAAGAGTGCCCTTGTTTTCGAAGAGATAAGTCTTTAACATGGAATCTTAAGTATTCCATTAACATTCCAATATCAGTAACACCAAGAATATTATTAGCATACAAAATAAATATTATCAAACAGTGTTAAGACCACCTGTGACATTGTATGCTGCGCGTTATTATCGCATTGTATACCTTATTTGTAGCTTGATATGACGCATTTCTCTTTGAAGGTTAAACTGCTTTTATCAATAAATTGCGTGTTAAAAGTATTGGAAACGTTTTTCGATCGAGCGCATAAAAAAACTTACACGTTTCGCTTCTTTTACGTATATTGTTTTCAAAACATCTCTTTGCTGTAACGAGGCTTCTGATGCATTGTTTAAAACAATATTTTCATGCATGTTACATGGGAAGTTAATGCCGACACGGTTGGGTGAATAAGACTTCGTGACTGACGGATCTACATAACATATTTATAATTATACATCATTTTCAATCATTCGGGTACTTACATAAAGAAACAGGTTTCCGGTACAGACAAAACTGTGCAGGGCGGTACGGACCGGTGCAGGTATAATATTTAATGTTTACTTATGCGCTCACTCATAAAGAATACCGGAAAGGTACCGGAAACCTGTATCTTTATATAAACACCCTTCATCCATTGCATCCACATTACTCTACTCCGGGTCTTCCCTGCGTCTGCTCATTGCGGAGTCAATGGCATACATGATCAGCCAGGCATGTTGATAATTTTCGTCCTCTGACTTATTAATATGTTCGTTTCGTACTCGTACTAATTGCTGATCACTTACCATCGGGTGACCTTCAGGCCTGTTTGTTATTTTACTCCAATAATATGCCTACATATACTAATACTATTTCTATAACATTTACATCAATATTGAACTGATCATTCAATGCATTACAAGGGAATCCTTCGAAACTGTGTCAAAAATAAGTCGATTTGCATTTATGAAACGCAAAGTGTGCATTTCCATAAAAAAAAAATAGGTAAAAGGCCTGTTTGGCATATAATAAGGCATACATTTCGCTAACAAGGCTCAGTTCATAAATATGGGACAGAGACGATAAGTCTAGTAGATAATTTCGTAACAGTAAGGTATTACGAAACTGATAAGGAAGTCTGTTTACTGCATTCTGCTTTACTTAAATTATTTTGTCTTTATAGTCGTCATCATGTGCTGATGCATATATGCGACTATATGTCCCCACAGAGGAGCTCGAGCCTCGAGCGCAAAGTTGCTGAAGTATTCTGTGTCCTTAGCTGTTGGTTCCGGACACATTCCAACAGAATGTGGAGTGCATCCTCGATATCGCAGAAACTTTGTAAACTAATCCCTTTCTAACGCTCCATTTCTTTGGTTACAGGAAAAAGACGACCAGTACCCAGTAGCGCCATGGCTCCTAGCACTTTTCATCTTCGTCGTGTGCGGCTCAGCAGTCTTCCAAATCATACAGTCGATCAGGCTCGCCTAATCCCCCCCACCCCCCACTGACTGATATGTATTAGACGACCTGGTGGCTTGACATGTTCTAAGAAAAGGTACCTAGATACCCTTTGTTCTATATACGGGGTGTAACCTGATTTCAGGAAAGTTGTCTCTCTATACCGATAATTGTGTTAATCCTGACTGCATATTTTTACTATAAGGCGGTTTGGAGACGGCGAGTGTCAATTTGACCGATAATATAAGAACAAGATGTCAAAATGACCGCGAGTCACACAAAGCAGTTTGTTTTGCTGTAATGTGTGTTTTTGTTCGCGGTAAAAGCGGATATCTTTATTCATTTGCAGTCAAAAAGACCGCAGCGCCCGTTTGTCTAACGTCTAACATCTTTAGTTTGAGTATTCCATTTGGATGTTTCAACTTGGAATTACCATTTGTTGTCGTAGCGACTTGAGACTTGAGTCTCTTCCTTTTTAATATCATGTATATAATTTGGTTTATGTATTAGGCAAAACGTGAGTGTTATGCGCCTTACTAGTACTTATAATTAGTAATTATTCCAAATAATTACAGAATGTTTATAGCCATGGTGTATAGTTAGAGCTACAGGACGGCATGGCGGTGGCAACAGATAAAAGATTGATTTGGTTGCTTGTCCGTTGCCACTGGTACTCGGTTTGTCGGTCGCTTTCCATCATGCGACGGGAGCCACTATGCCAAGTTATTATTAACCTTTTGAACGCCAGTGATGCTTATGTGCGAAATGAGACAACAGAAAAGATAACAATTTTCTGTTGTCTCATTTCTCGGCGGTCAAAGGATTAAAAATACTAGTGACTTTACATCAAAGCAATGAAGTCGTGTTTTTTTTGGTTGTTTATTATGTGATATATTTGTATATTTGGTTAACAACACGAGATCATGTCAAGCCACAGGTCTTATAGGTAATTATATTAAATACTTGAGCGACAAACATCGGAGCCCTTACAACATCTAGTGTGTATATACCCCGCGTATGCGCATCTTTCCACGTTGCATTATTTTTATGTTTATGTTTAATTAAATATAAGCGCAGGTTTTTAATATAAATAAACAAAAAAAATATATAATCTCAACATAATGAAAACATAATTGTACGTACTATATTCTTGTATATTGTAAAATAAAATTGAAATTTTAATATTAAGGTGGAAATCGAAGCATTTAGATTAAATTAAAAATAATTTGTTGATGATTTTTAACCATTCCTGAATTTTATTCGAGACTAAGTGTTTTGAAAGACGCACAAAACATGATTTCTTTAAGCTGAATTATGTTTTTTTAAAGAGTTTAGTTCAATTTTTAAAAAATAATACTTATTATTATGTAATAAATATGTTTTTATCCGCGCCACGTCGAAATTATTTGTCGGTTATATTTTTAATGATAAATGTAATTTATTTGATTTAAATACAGTATATTTGTCATAAATTATCACGTTCTTTTATTTCTTTTGACACGAAAATAGTTTGGTTAATTACTTTTCTTAAGCTTATACAGGAAGATTTAATGACAACTTTCCAAATTTTTGTGGTCATTTGGTATCGTTCATAGACACCATTTCTGCAGAAAAATGAGAAATTAATTGTCCCGAACCAATTATAAATTTCGCATAGTTTAGACACTGTTGTAATGTTGTTATCTTAATATTTTAGAACTGAGTAGGCTGATGCTAAAAGAAAAAAATACGTAAATATTGTGATTTTCGTGAATAAATCATCATGTCGTATGGCTTACTTCTGCTCGTGTCCGCAAAGGTTAGTATCCAGTTGGCGAAGCCAATTTAACGCGGCCGGAGTGAGCTCATGGAGCTCCTGCACTAAATTACAATATAAAAATTAATAGGTTTATCCTCATAATCTTTTTGATTACGGGGGAGTATATTGTAATACTGGCTAATCAAATTTTTTAATTTATATTTCTTTTACGTTACTTAATATTCTGATGTATGTCCTCATGTCACTTCAATGAACTGAGTCAATCACAACATATTTGGAAAGTGATTAAAAAATCTCCCTGTATTTTTTTATTATTTTTATTAACCTAATATTTTAAGATTTACTGTTTATATATGATTTTCCCTTCTATTTTGCAATATTTAGTCAAGAATGTAATATACGTATAATAAACATATTTTCACGTAGTTACTGTAAATACTTCAAGGAAAATAGGCTAAAAATAAAAATGTTATTCTTCAAAGTTTTTTATATTTTCAAATCTCCACAATTCATACTCAATGACATTAATTTTAATGGAGAGCAATTGATCAGACTTAGGACGAATTTCATATATTTTACACAACGCTAAAACTATATGGTACACTCAATTTACAAATTGTCATGTGATATGTGGAACTTAAGATAATTATTATACTAGGTAATAAATTTGAGCACCTAAATATATAGCACCAATTGTGATTATGAGAATAGAATGCTTCATTATTATAGCATTGCAAGTGGTTTAATAATTGTGTTCATTTGTAGTTCCGTGCTTTTTAACAATTTTTATATAGGTATTTATATTTACCTAAACCTCTTTCTCTTCTGGGAGAAATTCTAAGGCATTATAATTAGTTACAAAAAGGAAGAGGTTTATACATTATCTTAAATTGTATGGCTCTTTGCGTGTATTTATATGTAGATACAACCTTTTCCAGTTTTAAGATGAAAATCTTTATGACCAATAAATTTATCATACGAAATAACAAGATCTAAAAACCCTTTTTACGATATTTCGCTTCAGAATTCATGTAAACTTATTTAAAATCGTAAAATGGGCATTAGAATATGGATTTACATATTATGACAAGTTTGCACATTTTATATGAATATATTTTACATTCATAGAACATTTTATGGCGTAACACATAATGTTTTGCTGTTCTGGTAATATACGTTTCTAGGCGGGGTGTAGCAGAATCTTATCGATATAAAGTTAATCTGAGATTACGATATTTTAAAGGCCGATGAATTAAATTTGCAAGGATTAGGCAGATTATTTCACCCAAGTATCAATTTAGAAATATGTACTAGGTATTTCACTCCATATATTATAGGCATTTCAAAATCGATGCACGTAATGCTGGTTCAACACCAATTTTATCCAATTTTGCAACTATTTGAAATGTGCTATTCATTATTGCTAGTATCATTTTTGCACAGATTTGCAGTATTTTATTAATGTTCCGGATTACTTTCTCCTAGGCTTAATAGGTGCTATAATATTAGTTAACGATGCGTAACTAATCGTGCATTTTACATTACTTGGTACACTTTGTGTCAATTTATTAAAATAAGTAATTAATTAATGGTTAATAAGTACATAGGTAGGTAGTCTGTCTAAAAAGTCGTCAGTTATTAACTTTACGGCACATGTCTTAATTTTGAGATATTTTTATACAATGTGCTGTGCTTGCTGTGTAAAATTTAACAACTGTCGAATATAAATGTTTTTTGATCCATATCTAAACCTTATTGCATTTGTATAGATATTGAACAAATAAACGAACTTCTTGATATTTCACAAGGTACAATTCTAGGCTCAGTATTGTATGTGAAATATATAAATGACTTTTTAGACAAATATTTTTATACAAAATTAATTCCACTTAGAAGCTTAAAACTTATAAATGACGTTAACACAAATATTTTGTGACACCGTGTGATGTGAACTTACACTAGCTATTTTAAAGTATCGTAAATGGCCTCGCAAGGGTATGTACCATTCAAATGTATACTGTTACTGAAACTTAAATTATCTTTACTTATCACGACATCGTTTCTATCTATACTATGACTCTCGTTTTCGTTCGGATAGTCGTCCATATTACTTGTTATTTCTAATCTAATTGCATGGATTTTCTGATCCGAATTCACCTTATTATCACGTTCCCAAGAGTCTATTATAGACACATCATTCTTACTCCCTAAATCATCTAATTCACTGGAGACCACGCTCGAATTGTCCAAATCAAAATCAGTAGTCTTCTCAATAACCACAACCTCTATATGTCTGAACGGATTCTCCTGATTCTCTATCATCTGCCTGGCTCTTTCGTCATTTCTTATTATAACCTCTTTCTTAACATTACAAATCACAGGATCTGTCGCTAACACATCTATATTGTTATCATAACTCTCTTCGTCGCTTTGTTTGTTGCCATTCGGAGCGCAAATCTCTGCGTATATATTATCAGAGCTAGCGTCGGAATCTGCTTTCTCTTCTTCTATTTGCACAGCGTCAGCCACCTGACCATAGGGTAAATCTTCTATAACAGGCAGTTTCCGCTTCTGTATGGAGGAAATCGACCTTCTAATCTTAATCTGGGTATGCGGTTCTTCTTCTGATATATCGACTGGAGTGAGATCTTCTTCTATTTCAGATTTAGGCGTAGGAGCTCGCGGCTTGTCGATTTTCTTCCTAAAGTTAGCTAGTTTATCCGCGTCACTTGACCTTTCAGTCTTCGTCGGCATACTGTTGCTGTTGCTACCTTCCTTTTTATCGGTTAATTTTTTAGGATGAAGTAAATTAGACGTAGATTTACTGAGAACTCTTTTTGTTTTTACATGGAATTCTGAACATAGTTTTTCCGTAATAAAAGAATGTTGTTTGTAGTTTATTTCGAAGTCGCTGTCGTTATACAACGACCCAACTCCGAACATATTGATTTCTTCACAGCTTTGTATCTGATTGTATGATTCTGATTTGACCATGGCTTTTTCTGGTATCAAATCTGGTTGTATCCTCTGTCTTCTCTCAAGGTTGGTTGAAGACTTGGTAGCCATTGACTTTTTAAGCATATTTTCATCTAAAGATTTCAGCTTACGACCTGAACTAGTATCACTTTCCATAGACCCGCAGTAGTTTATTTGGTCAACACTCAGATTCTTGCGACCATGTTTCATATTGATACCGCTGTCATCCTCAGGATTATATGTACCGTCAGGCATTCCGGTCTGAACTGAAACCGATTTGGTTAAGACTGGCTTCTTATGGTTGGAACTGCATTGACTGGTTCCCATTTCAGATGATGAAGTTGTAAGACTCTTGTAAGAATGACTCTTTTCTGCCGTACCATCATTCTTTCTGGCGCCGCCAAACCTATCTTCAATGAGTTTAGCCATATCTTGGTACCTTTCTATAGAACTGTGCTTTTCACCCAATGGATCGAAAGGGTCCTTAAAGTCTCTTAATTTCTCACTATTTTCTATTGCAGTAATTTTCTCATCCAACTTTTCGGTGCTCTTTAATAATTTCAAGTTCTTGAACCACTTATTCTTTTTCTGGCCAGAGTCTTCCCTGAAAACCTGCATTTTATCACTAGAGAACTGTTCCTGTTCCACTTTACTATCATCATTCTTATCGTCTTTACCTTCATCATCGCTATAGACGTCATAGTTCATATGTTCAAGTTCATTTTTACTTAAAAATATAATAGAGCCTTCAGTCTCATCCGGTATATCCTTGAGCACTTTCTCGCTTTTCCCAAAAAGTCTAGACGTGTCAATCTTGAGACCTTGCAGCGTGAACTTCCTTTCCTTTTCAAACTTCACCGGCTCGTGGTCTTCTTTGATGAGATCCTCCGCCGTCTTCGCTTTGCCGACGACAGCCGAGTTTGCGTAGGAGATTTGCCTGATCCAGTTGTCAACGTTGAGTTGACAGAAGGTTAGAGCTTTCTGGAGACGGGCGGAGAGGAACATTCGCTTTTCACTTTCGAAGCCGAGCTGGGTCCGGCGCACCTTGATGGAGCTGTTGAGGGGGAGCAGCTGCAGGGCTTCCTTGGTGTGGTAGACCTGCTTGCTGGGGCTGGAGGGCATGGAGTTGTGCTCCGGGAGGCTGCACATCACCAGCACTGGTTCCGTCACTGCCGCCCGCAGCAGAAGATCCTCTGGAAGGCAAAAATAGGACATAGTTGTTAGCAGACCGCTAAAGTATTAAAGCTGTATTTATAGCAAAATTTAATGCCTATGAATTCAAAGTTCTAAGACCAAGGCCTCAAGCTGCCAAAAACTTTCTTGATAAGAAGGTTGCAGGCTGCTTACAACTTCGGCTATTATGGACATCTTTGAGGGAAACGTTACATCTTTTGGCTTATTATAAAGATAGATGACGTCAACTTTCAATGTTTTGTATTCTTCGATAACTGTAATATGTATTTAAGTAAATATGCTACTAATAGTGTGTGTTAAAAGATGGTACGAGTATAATAGGTCGTATTTTTACATATCTTTGTACTTTTAAAATGGACCTGTCCAAACAAGTTTGAAGGTCTGTCTCATTTAGCACCCAATAGATATAATCCTGATTTCCTAATAGATCTGCTGCTATCAGCCTGAGAATATCCACTGTAGGAGTGACAATTGCTACAATTCCTTCCCAGTTGTCCACTCTGACTTCCCAGTTTAGAAAAATAAACATTCTTTTTTCGACGACATAGTTGTAACATCTGTTTCTTTTCAAAAAATACTAAAAAATGGTCATAAATACAAGCATTGATGCTTGCTTGACAATCGTATTCACATACGTTACTATGCGTAGCACAGACGCACAGTATCCAAAATCCTATTCATAGACAACACTTGAGTGCCGGTCGCCGTTTTAAATGCCTTACTTTGCATAGTGCTGTTAGCTTTCATAGATAAGTATTGTTTGTGAATACGGGTGCGAAACTCACCTCCCACATCATGCGCCATCTCAATAGGTACGGAGCCGGCCAGCAGCCTCACGCGTGCCGGGAGCCTCCACAGACTGAGCAGGTGGGGCAGCCGGTGCGCCCTCCCAGCCGCGTCGGGGGGAGGGGGCGCGCCGCCCGCCATCTCCCACTCGCCAGGGGACAGCTCAGCCGGACACACCTCGTATAACTCCCCCTTGGTGTTGATCGGGACGAACAGCTCCTGGAAACAAAAGAATTGGGATCGTTTATCATTTTGCTTTTTTACAGTTCCGCGCCTGAAGGAGAAAGTCTCAATGTGACTTTTCTGAATGGATACCTTACATTACATTTCACAGGTATGCAGGTTTCCTTACAATGTTTGCCTTCAACGTATAAACGTATGACATGAATTTCAATGGGATGTAAGGGAACGGCCTACCTATCAAATTAAGCTAAACTCACCTGCTCGTGGTGCATCCTGCCGAATATCAAACGAGGCGCTGGCTACCGACTGGTGGCGGTATAACCATCACAATTGAAGTCGTAGCTAAATACCACAGACCGATGACGGACAGCAGCGTTACCGGAGCGAGAAGCTACGCCCTGCGATCGCCAACATGCCTACATAGAAACCACGAAGTCGGCCTGCGACTTCATGAAGCCTGCTTCCAACTTGTACCTTTACAGGAAAGACTCACAGATATATTGAAATACCAGTAGGCGGTCCTATCGCTGGCAGGGATCAATTTATAAGGATTGAGTTTGAATATGGCGAATACTCCTTACATATCAAAATCGGAACTCTGTTAGTTTGACCCCGTCCTTTGGTGTCCAACCCAGGAAGTGACCGTCACTTCTGCACATTAAACCCCTTTCTCAAGCCGCAAATTTCAAATTAAAGCTTGCTGGTAATAATTAAATCGAGACATAAAAGCTCCATTTGTGAGTCAAAGCTCGCCGTGATCCTGCGCGCCCCTGGCCGGCATAACTTAGGCTTTAATAAAACACATAGGAAACTATAACTTAATAGTCTTAGGGGCGGTTTACATGACACAACTATGGGAACAGCTATTCACACACCAAAGTGTAATTTTCTATTATAGCATAGCATAGCGAATCTTCGCTCGAATTGAGCTGCCCGTCCGGGGAAGGACCTCCACCCTATAGAATACCGCAGCCAAATGACCTCCTGGCTATGGGATCCCTATCTAGTGGAGAATACCTACTAAATACTACTAGGGGGCTCTGTCTGAGGGGGTCGGGGTGCTTACAGACACGTGTCGTCGTCTTTCTAGGGGCGTTAAGCGCCCATTACGCTAATTATGAATATACTGCATACCTACTACTGTCAGAGGAAATTAAGCAAGCGCTGCGCACAGCACTATTCGCCATGTTCAAGAGTCACCGCATTATTGTTGACAGTTGAAGTTTGACGTAACGGTGACACTGACAGCTGTCATCTAGTTCCCGCCGATTAATAATTTTTCTCTCTCTCTGGTTGAATGAGTGTTTGTAAATTGGATTGTGTAAATAAATACTTTCAGATTATCAATTAGTGTGTTTATCACTACTGATCGAAGAATTTCTCTACTTACTACTTCTAATCTTAGAAATTTTTCACATCGCATCTTTGCCATGTAACACCACCGCATCCAAGATATTGTCTGCGCTTTACAGCCGCGTTAACGCATTCAGGGTCACGCGCGTGTTTGCTTATGCGCGCGCGCACGCCGCGTCACTCGCGGGCAAGCGCTTGTTGCTAACGCTTAGCGTTCATGCACAGGGTAGCTATCTTTTTTTTTCTTTTTTTTTATAAGAATAGCTTTCAGGATGACCTCACTCCGCCTGATGTCAAGCGGTCGTGAGGTCCAAAAGTTAGGTCAGTCGGTCTTTTATCTTAGCCCGTCAAAATGTCTGCATCTTGCCTGATGTTAAGCAGACAACGAAGTCCCAAAAATGTAAGCGATTCATGCCTAATTGGTTCAACAAGGGTCGATCGCACTATGACGGAGCAGTGGTTAGTGGTGTTGTGTATCGAAATATGGCTGGGACATCACACCGTCCTCCCGAGGTATACCAGGCGGCGCAGCGTTACCTCGCTGTGGGGGGGTAGCATCGAGTCCCTCCCAGGCGTCTCGACCCCCCTCATTAAGATAATAGTACCAATATGTTACATATACATAATAATATTAGACAACATCACATACATTGCTCCGATCCCAAAGTAAGTAGCTTAAGCACTTGTGTTATGGGTATCAGAACAACGAAGGTAAAACAAATAAATACTTAAATACAAATATAAACACCCAGACACGGAACAAACACAAGTGTTCATCACACGAATGTTTGTCCTGGGTGGGAATCGAACCCACGACCCTTGGTTCAGAAGGCAGGGGTCACTACCAATGAGCCACCGAGCCAGTCATGGCTGGGAGGACACCACACCGTCCTCCTGAGGTATGCCAGGCGGCGCAGCGTTACCTCGCTGTGGGGGGGTAGCATCGAGTCCCTCCCAGGCATCCCGACCCCCCTCATTAAGATAAGTGTACCAATATGTTACATATGTGTGTAACATAATATGTTGCCGAACATATTGGTAGATACACTTATTGTTATTATCACATACCTTGCCACAAATGGAAAATTGAATTTCGTTCAAACATTGGGCTTTCGTTGAATCTGTTTTGGGTATGAAACATAATCCGATCAAATTATTATTAGTCTCGCCCAAAGTTTAGGGTTCCACACGGGGTTCCACCATTCATTACAATAATTTATAAACCCTTTTTGTGTCCTTTTAATTTCATTCTGGGGGCTGGCTAGTAAGTAAAGATATGGTCGTTTGTTACTCCTACATGCGAAAAGTACTGAAAGGATTTGAATGAAACTTTCCAGCAATATAGCTCATACATGTATCACATTAACACATACATTATCAGATAAACACATAGGATACCTAATATTGAGAGTTTTGATTCTCCATTGACCGCGAGCCCCTACAGCTGGGGTCCATGACATTGTCCTAGTTTCAAAGAACCCCATAACTGTACCAAATACGGAACCTTTAAACATAATAAAATTATCTCAAGTAAGGTGTGCACTATCCCCGATGTAAATCTGACCCGTCGCAACTGTACAACATAAAATTTGATAATTTACGACAAATATACACAAGACCACAACTAAAATACTAGCAGTAAGGAATGTTGCCACGCACAATCAGACTATTAATGGAAAGAGAACCTTGCTAAGAGACTACAGTATGAGGCCCTTCAAAAAGGTTGTGAAGAGGTTTTTAAAAGCTTGGCATCGCAAGATAAATAAATATCTATCTATCTATCTAGAGGCCTATGTCTAGCAGTGGACTGCGAAAGGTTGGTGATGATGAAATAAATATTAAACATCACAAACATTGCTCCGATCCCAAAGTAAGTATCTCTGGTGTGAATATCAGAATAACGAAGGTACAATAAATGTATACTTTAGTTTGTTTTATGCTTCTGTTGATGTGAACGTGTTTTTTGTGTGTACCTATCTGTTTACTGTTCTTGCACGTGTCTTTGTGTTGCCAATAAATCTTTGTCTATTCTTCTATTCTATACTTAATAATTGCCACGATGCAGGCATAGCCATAGTATTAGGCAATATTGTAAGTAATAACTAGTACATTTCCTTTAGAAATAAACTATTTTTATTTTTAAGTAATAAATAACCCAAGACATGCCACGCTGGGCCACACATCGCCATCTAGCCCCAAACTAAGCCAAGGCTTGTACTATGGGTACTAGACAACTGATATACTTACATCGATACATTTTTTTTGTAAATAAATACATTTATACATAGAAAACACCCAGACCAATACAAACAGACATGTTCATGAACACAAATGTTTGTACTGTAATCGAACCCACGACCCTTGGCTCAGAAGGCAGAGGTCACTACCAAATGAGCCATCGAGCCAGTCTAAAATATGTAGAAATTAAAACAACCAGACACAGAGCAAACACAAATGAACGTTTTTCTCCCGTGGGGATCGCTAGAATGAGTGGTTGTGGTAGTGTGTCACTCAACTCATTAAACAAGTAGATTACTTTTCTTCACTGGTGCTATATTTACTGTAACTTTATGATCTTGTCCCAACAGCCCAAATAATTATGGCACCCACGTGCATTGCCTGCTCAAATTGTTGTCTGTCATAAAATAACTAAGCAGCAAATTTGGTTTGGTCAACCTGACTGCTTATATTCCGTTCAAGAATCGTACTCGAGAATATTCTTGTTCCTTTCGTATGAAACATACAAAATATATGTTACTTCTGTTAAAAGTTGGTGAGTGAGCTATGGAAAGGGCTATGCTTGGCATCTACTTGCTGGCAGCGTAGACGGCATACTTTTTGTGCGATAGAGTCTGCGTCTGAGACATTTAAAAAGAGCATCTAGGTCTGCCGACAGAATTAGGTATCGAAGATGTGCGTCTTGTGCGTTACTACATATAATTGCAAAAAAGTGCGTCACGGATAGTCTGTCGTCTGCGCCGAAATGAGGTAATCCGACAGACTAGGTAGTCTGTCTGACCTAGTCTCCTGTAATCCGGTGAGCTATGTTAAAGGGATTTATGGGGCAAAAATACGCGATCCGTTCAACGAACGATTGTTTTCGTTTTTTGTAGTAGCCCTGACCACAGTAGCTTGTGCAAGAATTTTTTTATCAGACATCGTTCGACAGACGGCATAACAAGTGTCAATCAATGTTGGTAGCGTTGCGTCGCGGTTATCATTAATAATGGCCGCTAGATGGGGCTGGAGCCGAGTTTAGACAATCCATTAGTCAAGACCTGCGGCTGAAGACAAATCTAGGTAGTAAGGCCGGCTACACAATTGCGATTATACTATCACGAAAAGAATAGAATAATAGGAACATTCATTACTATTAAATAAATAGGAACATTCATTACTATTAAATAAATAGGAACATTTATCACTCCTGGACATCACGACACAACAGTAATTAGACACATACACACATTTCAATTTGGACATAAAAAATGCATAAACTGTAATGTTTAAACAACAAGGATATCAAGTAGACCGGACGCGGGGTTGTGACGTCCAATTTATTATGGATTAAAATAGGTTGGATTAAAAAAAGGTAGTTAGTTTCCTATGTTTGATGTTGCATCATCATCATCAGCCTATCGCAGTCCACTGCTGGACATAGGCCTCTCCAGTTGTTCGCCACTTTGGTCAAACATCTGGAGGTTTACCCATGATCGCCATCTGGGCAGGCGGGTTGTAAGGCAAATCCCCCAAATGATAACATAAGGTGGGGAAGGCCTATGTCCAAAAGTGGACATCTTCACGCTGATGATGATGATGTTATTTTATAGTCACAAGAAAGTATGACAAATTTGAGGAATTACATTTAAAATATTTTGAAAATATAAGATGACAATTGTCTTCAAAGTTGATTAAGAAAGTCAAATTCAAAAAAGTCGATCCCGGATGGGGTTTGAACCCATGACCTTTGGTTCACAGGGTAGGGGTCACTATCAATTAAGCCACCGGACTAAAGACCATCGATATTTTGTAGCACGACTTTGGGAAATTAGACATATTCCAAAGTCGTGAGACATAATCGCACGTGCACATTCGGCCTAAACTTGCACCAGCGCTATTCAGGTTAAAAGTGAACCGGTTCCTGGCTATCAGCGGGTTATTAACGAGCAGGCCGATGTGCAGTAATGAAATAACTGCGCTGATAACATCGGCCGGCGTGACCCCAATCTGATTGGATGGGATCAGTGGGAACTTATGGGTAGAGAAAAAAGTTTATTGGATTAGAACATCAACCCAAGACATGCGTGGAAGCTCTGGCTTGTCTGAAAGAGACCGCTAAAATTGTGCAACAATTGACAATTTTTAAGAGAGGTAGGGCATAGCGAATCTTCGCTCGAATTGAGCTGCCCGTCCGGGGAAGGACCTCCCTATAGAATACCGCAGACAAATGACCTCCGGGTCGTGTTACTGCTGGTGAGTAGGATCTCCGGAGCTCGTGGGGGTTAAGGTTGGGCCGACATGGCATTGGCAACTGACAGGTAACTAACCAGTTACTTGCCAGCTGTCACAGCGACTTCGGCTTCTCTTTCGTTTTCCATCAGGCGTAGGGAAGCCATTATGTCGAGCTATTATATTATAAAAAAAAATCCACTACTAAACATAGGCCTCTCTAGTTGTTAGCCCGCTTTGGTCGACCATCTGGAAACGTAATCGCCATGCTAGGCAGGAGGGTTAGCAATCTGCAGGATATAGGCCTGCCCCAAAGTATACTTTCGTAGTTATAAGTGGGATGAAAGGGAGCGACCTATCACCTTTTCGCTCCAAGCCATCCTCACCTGCCCGTGGTGCATCCTGCCGAACAACAAACGAGGCTCTGGCACACCGACTAGTGGCGGTATAACCATCACGATAGAAGGCGTAGCTAAATACCACAGGCCGATGACGGGCAGCAGCGTCACCGGTGCAAGAAGCTACGCCCTGCGATCGCCAACCCGCCTGCCCAGCAGCGTGGCGATTATGGGTATATCCTCCAGAAGTTTGCCCTAGTTGGCGAACGGCTGGAGAGGCCTATGTCCAGCAGTGGACTGCAATAGGCTGATGATGATGATGATAGTTATAAGTAAACTAGCTGTGCTCGCGACTTCGTCCGCGTGGAATAGTTATTTTTTCCCCGTTTTTTTTTACATTTTCCATTATTTCTTCGCTCCTAATAGTTGCAACGTGATGTTATATAGCCTATAGCCTTCCTCGATAAATGGTCTATTCAACACAAAAAGAATTTTTCAATTCGGACCAGTAGTTCCTGAGATTAGCGCGTTCAAACAAACAAACAAACAAACAAACAAAGAAACAAACTCTTCAGCTTTATAATATTAGTTAAGATTTTCATGGTGATAATAAACAATATCTATCTATCTATGCCACACTGGGCCAGACATGTGCTATCTAGTCCCAAAGTAAGCCTAGGCTGGTACTGATTTATTAACACCCAGGCTAATACAGACATGTTCATGACTTGTGTTCAAAAGTATGACCTGTAATTAAGTCATCTATGTGAGTATAGGACTTGTTCAAGAGTGTTTTTGAACACAAGTCTTTGAATTTATATAAATAAATATAAAAGTTAAATAAAATAAAAAGGCTTTATTAATCAAAAAATTTCATATCAAGACTTGATGAAAATATTACCATCATGTGAAAAGAGGTTTAGCTGAATTGTTACTTCTATAAAGTAGGGGGTAACATATCAATTATTAGCATCTTTCACTGTACTGAACCTCTTATGGTAATCAGTCTTCCCAGCCGCACCCAAGTTCAAATACCTCCACTTATTTCCATACATCGCTGTATCCTTACTAAGTTTCCTCTGAATCTTCGAAGAAGCAGACGTGGAAAGCCAAGTTATGACCGCATTTTTGCCATACTGCTCCAAATCCAATATACCATGACTGGAAATAATAGAACAGTCGGTTCCCAAAGCCATGATGTGTGGAATACATGTAATCCCATACATATACCTCAGTTCATGTATCAGGGGATCATGAAACTTGAGAGTGAACCAGTTAGCTTGTTCTTCGTAGCAGAGTTTCATGTCTTCTTCATTATCGTCTAGGGGCACATAGATGACCTCAATGGGCATATTTATGTATTTAACGTTCTCGTAAATGCCATAGAAGTTCTCTTGAACGTTGTCCTTGTCTATCCCTCGGGATGAAAAGAGTAGGAGGATGACGTCGGCGTTTTCTTTAATCCATTTTGGAAGAACGATTTCGTCTTTCTTGTTGAAGATTGTGGCGTTTGCCAACCAGTCGTATGGGGCAAAAGGTTTGGTAACGATCATTCTGGTAATGTTTATTGGTTATCGTGATAAGGCAAGGTTTATCGTCCGTTGACGTATGTTCATTTCGCGTCGTGTCACCGGGCAAATGTCAAGTTGTTTTTTTTTTAATTGAGCACCTTTTAAGATAACAAGGAGGTGGGATTTCGCAATCGGATGAACTTTTTGGTGATTTTATTTTACTTGGTTCTGCGAATGGATTTTCGAAATAGTTTTACTTATTACTAGTACTTGATACTTCCATGCTCGTACCTAAATATGTATCAAATATTCACCTCATTGGTCAAGTACTGTCCGTGTGGTATAGGTCCAGCCCATCACATCCTTGAGTGTCGTAGAAGATAAATACCTAAGTATGGGAATATCAGAAAATGGACAACTTTGAATTGGTCAAAATCGGTCGGAACCCGGTACATCTTGGTCCATAACCGGCATTTGACCATCATCAAACTGGAAACGTCCACTGCTGGACATTAGGCCTCCCCCAATAGCTTTTGTTATTTGGGGGCGGAATAAAGGTTTATTTGTACAGCCACCAGCCACTCAGAATAAGTGCTGCCCGTTTCCTCGGCTCGTACCACCAAAATCGAAAACGATCGGTCGTTGAACGGATATACAAATATATACTCGTGCTGAATTAAATTAATTAAAATTCGCCAAAGTCGATTTTAATTAATTTAATTCATAATATTCGACCACGGGAGCGACGAATGGGAGGGATTTACTTTACAAAAGTTGGCAGGCTCGGTGGCTCATTTGGTAGTGACCTCTGCCCTCTGAGCCAAGGGTCGTGGGTTCGATTCCCGCACAGTACAAACATTTGTGTTCATGAACATGTCTGTTTGTATTGGTCTGGATGTTTTCTATGTATAATACGTATTTATTTACAAAAATAAATGTAGTAAGTTTATCAGTTGTCTAGTACCCATAGTACAAGCTTCGGCTTAGTTTGGGGCTAGGTGGCGCTGTGTGGCCCAGCGTGGCATGTCTTGGGTTATTTATTTTGGTGGTAGGGGCCCTGATGCTCCCCTCGTCTTCTACGACGCGCACAGAATAAGAAGGGGTCCTATTCTAAATCTGCAAACCACTCGGAAAAATGTGTTAGCAAAACCATATCATTATACCTATAACACACAAAACCCTATAATAAACGAAATATTCACATAGCATTATTCATAACAAGCTATAACATATTGCGTTGCCTGACATAAAGCGTGCCATGAGTTTGACCGATTTCCTCATCATCCAACTGAACAATCAACTTTGAACCTTAACGGCCTCATCATAGGGTCCACGTGCGCACGCGCAGTTTATTCGTAGGTGGTAAAAGTCAATGTCATTGTTTCGACTCTTGTGCCATATATGGGCAGTCTACGCAATGGTAGCTCGCTTTTTATTATATACCCGTTATAGTTACATTTTGTACGTACCTACTTTAT
Source organism: Conogethes punctiferalis (assembly GCA_031163375.1). Taxonomy (NCBI): domain Eukaryota; kingdom Metazoa; phylum Arthropoda; class Insecta; order Lepidoptera; family Crambidae; genus Conogethes; species Conogethes punctiferalis. The sequence continues at coordinate 8,568,712 of CM062099.1, forward strand.
ATAATAATCACATAGTTCTGCCATAGATTTTAGAATAAACTATAGTAATGATAATTCTAACTAGAAGGCTTCCGTTATGTAGATGAAACACAATTTCCTGACCGTATTTAGGTCACAGAGACCATAGATAATAACTAGAACACAAGCTGTTATTTTGAAAGGTTCTGGGTTTGATTCCCAGTCAGTGACTGGGAAAAACCCGAAAAACCCTTTAAGTAGGCGTGACTGCCAGTTTTTTACAAGCATTTTTAAATAGGTTTGTGTTTTAATGTTATGGGGAGAAATTGGTAGATTGGTACCCATAATTTCACTATTGCGATCTGAATAACCCCTCAGAAACAGTTGAAGATCGTTCATTCAAATATTCAAACGAAAAGTCAGAGTTTTCAGAGCTCTCCGAAAAGATTTGGATGAGTTTTTGTCAAATTTGAATGAACGATCACTAATGTTTCCGCTCAGATCACTATAAAATGGGCCATCGGATCAGTCTTGTAGTATTTTCTACTACACAATTTTATTAAACATAATTACTTATGCACCAAGATCACCAATTTGTTATTTCTATGCAATGCAGAATAACTTCTATCTACAAGTCATTAACGTAACCCCTCACAAGATCTTATTAACAATTTTCCGCAGCGTTACAAAGAAAGCATTTTAAAACCAAAAGACAAAAAAAAAATAACCCCACACCCTCGGTATGCAAGAAGAAATTAAATTCCAATCACCGGACAGACGATTATGAAGTCGAAAAAGGCAACAAAAAGGCATAAAAAAGTAACTAACAACCTTCGCTCAAAAGAACATTAAAGTTTTCTATTTTTTATTCGACAACCCTTTGGTAACACTCAGCAGGGTCCCTTCTGGATCTAGCAAACTTATTTAGTTACTAAACTGAAAAATCAACCCTATTTTAAGAACCATAGGGTCTAAGATCCTTTGGATGGGATGCGGAATGCAAAAATACTGTCGTCCTTTTCGTTTGCGAAGTAGAATAAAGGAAAATAGACTTTAGACGTATAGAATAAGGTATAAATAGGTTATTGTGTACAGTTAATAGATTTCACAAAGGCCAGTGTCCTCGGGGATCGAGACGCTAGAAATAGGGATGTCGCAGTATGGAAATGGTAGGTTTTTCGGTTTAACGGTTAATTAAAGCGGTATATTGTACGGTAATGTAAGGATTGATAAGTGGGTTAGTGATTATGCCGGTAAAACTAAAGACTCTGGCACTAATACGGAGTACTCTCGAGTATGGCTGTAAACTTTATGTATCAGACTAGTTGCGCCCCGCGGTGTTCACCCGCAATATTTCACGTTCCCGTGGGAATTTCGGGAATTTCTTTCTTAGTGCACCTCTACAGTACCTAAGCTACGTCCTTTCCAAATTTCAAGTGCCTACGTTTAGCCGTTTAGGCTGTGTGTTGATATGTCAGCAAGTTTCTCCTTTTATATAGGTATGTATTTAGAAGAAAAAGATAGCTAGTCGAGTCTTTGGCGTTGGTCCTAATCGAACAATGAATCTTTCTATTGGAGTATATCTCTGAAGTTTGTACTTCTGTGTGGATTCCGTATTTAGAATAGGATGACCCCATTTTATCCTATAGGTCTCGTAGAAAAAGACTAGCATTTACTTGACATTTGTATCGAATACTTGACGAGCAAAGCGTCCTCATTTTAGAGAGAAACCTTTTTGGAGGTTTGTGCACAGTCTGTATATAGTACCTATTCTATCCGAACTTTACTACTATGATCATCTTGTTCATTTGGGTAGCGACCCTACCTCCTGAAAGGTCCGTGGGTTCGATCCCCGCCGAGGAGAAACATTCATGTGTGTTCAACATTTGTGTTTGTTCTGTATGTGGGTGTGAATATTATATTTCAGTAGGAATATAGGGTGAGTGCGCCAGTTCGCGTAAATTTAGCGCAGTTGGCAACTTTGAAGGAGAAAATAAAAATGTTCCAGCACCAATTTTAATAAAAATCTTATGTCATTTGTTCAGTAAAATAGTCTATTTTAGGGTAACATTTAGTTCAGTTCGAAATACCTTGTGGTTTTTTTATTAAAAATATAAACATCAGAATTAGGCGATTTGCCCAGTTTGCGTCCAAAAATTCCTATTCGCGTCCACACCTGGACCAATTCGCGTCCACCAGCTTTTATATGGAATTAAAGGATGATATTTTTATGAAAATGTTTATTAATATATTAATAAATCACTGTTAACGAAGCTGGTTAAGCTTTGTAGCTCTATTTCAAGAAGCTTGTTAGGTAGAGAGTTAAAATTTTCAAAAAATATGTATTTTTGCTACTATAACAACATATACCTACTATAAACAAAATTAAATAAGTTTTAAGAGGGGCTCTCATACAACAAATGTGATCTTTTTGCCAATTTTTGATATGGTCCAGTGTGGACGCAAAATGGAAGTTTTATAAATTTGGTGTTCTAATTCGCGTCCACCCTATTTTAACTGTTAATTATAAAAAACATAATCAAATTCATAATTAATATAATTCCTTGGATCATTATCCACGTCTAGAAACAGCTATGTATCCAAAATACACATAAATCAACAAAATATTGACTATCAAACACACTGCTGCCCACTATTTTTTTTCGACCGTCAGAGCTCTCTTGGTGAAAAGCCGTAATTAATAATTTTTTACACAGGATTGATTGAGCGCACGGAACTTTTGTCAATGTGCATAAATGTCATATATATTGAGCTATTGGCGGTAATTACTTTTCGACTCATTGGTATGTTAGTTTACTTAATTTCGAGAGATTTCCGCGAAATGGACGCGAACTGGGCAGTGGACACGAACTGGCGCACTCACCCTATTTGTGGTATCTACCTTCGTTGATTCTAGGTTTCTTAGCACAAATACTTAAGCTACAACTTTGGAATTGAGTCAATGAACATGATGTTTTTTTAAGGGCCTTCAGGGTGGGAGCGACAGGCGCAATGGGTTTGTTCATTGTGCCTGTCGACCTACCTTTTGGACCTCACGACCGCTTACCATCAGGTGGAGTGAGCTCATCTTGAAAGCTCTTCTTATAAAAAAAATCTTACTCGCCTATAACAAAATTCAACAGCTATGTGAGGACCTCACTCTACAGTGGCGCCAACTGGCGAGCACAAAACGGTGACCCTCATTAGCAGTAATCATATGAGCTCCGTTACTCTTGTCTGCGCTTTTCGAAGTTACACAAAATATATCCGGACGCCAAATAAGATACTTAAGTGATTAAGTTAGTAACTACCGTAAAAGTAAGTAAGTAATTGTAAAATGAGATAACGAGTCTGTTTTTGAGGAAATTAGTGATTATGTATAGTGAAGATAGCTAAATTACACGATATTATGCGCTTTGTGGCGCAAGAAATGGTGTCGGACAATACAAGTGGCTTCGTCAATATTTATAAGGAGATGGTGTGTAATTTAAAATAATGACATCTTATTTTTTTTATATATATATAAAGAGTTCTGGTGTGGAGACCGCGTCTCGGTAAACGTAATGTAGGACGCCCTCAGGCCAGGTGGAGTGACGATTTGTGCAGAACGGCTGGCAAGTGCTGGATGCGAGAGGCCCAAAATCGATCAAGGTGGCGAACATTAGGAGAGGTCTATGTCCAGCAGTGGACTGACACTGGACTGGCTGATGATGATGATGATATATAAAAAGAGCGTTCAGGATGGCCTCACTCCACCTGATGGTAAGCGGTCGTGAGATCCAAATGTTAGGTCGAAAGGCATAATAGAACAAACCCACCGCGCCTGTCGCCCTCATCCTGAAGGCCCACTGAGATGCCGTTTCACGCCCCGCCTAAAGAGCATAGGTAAGAGGAAGGAAACACATGAGCTGGAAGGGCATTCCATGACTTAATAGCACGGACATGACGTAAAGGAACGAGGAACTAAACCTCTTGGTGCGCGCTACCAACGTCTGAATGGTATGCGGATGACAACGCTGTCCAGCACGTATTGTTCGGGAAAGGAACGGATGGGATTAATTAACGAAAAATTTCGATAAATTATCACATCACTCGATGCCCAATCGAGTGACCATCGAGTACCAATAGTACTCCTACTTTTTTCTTTTAGCTGCCCGTGATAGACAAGATTAATCGATATCACTCCCATAATGAAAGGCTGTGTAGTTGCACTTGTTTTTATTTCTTTAATCAAAACGTACATGCGTACGCGCATACATAACGCGCCGCTTGGTGCAGCGTGCGGGGTGTGACAACACGTAAAGTTTTATTAGGGACTGTGCCAATATTTTATGGGGCATCAAACAGACAATAAAAAAAAAGATTTTTCATTATACTTCTAGAAATAGGTATATGTACCTACGTACATCCAACTTTGCTTTAAAACATTTTCCAAGAATGAAACTATGAATTTTTGTTAGCTTCACAACTCTACATAGAAAAAAAAATTCTTTGTCCTAAAATTCCTTTTGTTATTTTTCCATTCACTATCCTTTAAAATAAAGAAAAAACACCCATATTTTTGAAAAAGTTTGCTTTTGTGGTAATTATGATAACAAAACCTTTTTCTTGAGTTATAATATTAAAATAAAGTATTCAATAGTCTCATAACTGTTAGATTCTTTTTTTTTTAAATACCGGGAAAAAATTAACCTGGCATAAGCGTCACACAACATCTACTGATGTGATAAACAACTCAAAACAACAATTAACTGTTTTTAGAAGACTCAAAGAGGTAGACAAACCGTGGGCCCCACATGTTGCTTGCAGTAATTGCAAAAGATGTTTAGAAGGTAGGTAAACAAATTTTTAGCAAATAAATATTTATTTATTTTATATTAATATATTTTATATTGTTATCTTTATTTAATTTAGGCTGGTATCGAGGTGAGAAACGGAATATGAAATTCGCGGTACCAAGAATTTGGCGAGAGCCAAAAGACCACGTCGGTGACTGTTATTTTTGCGTAGTACTACATTTGGAGTTTAGTCAGACAAAGTTCTTATGAACATGAATGAAAATGTTATAGGGTTCACTTTTAAACCTTTTCCTACTATTTTGTAATTTGATACCATATAAAAAGTTGACAAAATATTATACCTGCATAAATTAATTTGTTTCAATTTTTTATAAACAAAAATTTCAAATATGTATTTTTTTGAATATGGTTAAACTGTTCGCCTTGATACAAAAGCAAACTTTTTCATGATTTATATACATTTTTGTTTAATTTATCGATAAATCTATCGATATTTCATACCCTCTTCTCAAAGTCAAAATTCATGTTGACTGATGTTATTATTGCTATCAATTAAATTGTAAAAAAAATATTCGATTAATAAAAAGTTGATGTTTTTAAATTTTATTTAAATAGTAAATACTGTACGTACCTATACAAAATTAAAATTTCACTACCATCTTCTGATATAACATTATTTAAAACTTGAAATAATAATTACTCAAAAAAACATGCTCCCCAAAACTTTAGTACTTAGAACAAATAGAGTACACACACATAAATCCACACAATTATTCTTGTATTAAAATCAATTATATTAAATTAAAATGTTGTTTAAATTAAACAATGATGTTTATAAATTCCCTAAGTTAAATTAAATAAAAAATAAATCATATTAGATATCCCACAAGTTTTTAATATGCCATGTCCCATTCCGGCCACAACAAATGGTCACATTACCCATGCGTCGATATTGTTGGCCGATAGTGTATGGTGACTATAATTTCGTACCGAGATGAGTCAATTTTGCAGCCAGTGCGTCTGCGCGGCGTGAAATTGGCAAAAATAAAATAGAGCAGATCGGCGTGAAGAGTTCTTCAAAGGTCACGCAGTGTCATTGCACTTTATAATGATTATTATTACAAATTAGAGAGATTCAGGTAATTATCACTTTTTTAATATAATTTATATTGTATTATGTATTATTTGCCAGTACTGTTTTATTTAACTGTGTGCCTAGCACGAACATTTTCGAAAAAGTATGCGTAACGTTTCCGTAAACATTTGTATGAAACTTGGTACAGCGCCCCTATCGTGCGTAAGAGTAAGAGAGTTTACGTACGTTAACGTAGTGAAAATTATCGCCCGTTTACGGTTACGTTACGCATACTTTTTCGAAAGTGTTCGTGCTAGGCACACTGATGTTTGCTTGAGAAGTGTTGTTGCGCGCGACCGCGACCCCGAGCCTCTTGACTGGTGTTGGCTGAAAAGCAGCGGTTTGCTCACCGAGCGAACATCTCGCTGAGCCAACACCTTTTTGCATTGCTGGAACACACACGTCTAGGTTTTAGATTACTATGCAGTTTTATTGTATTTTGTTTTTGTATGTGTGCCTGCATTTGCAAATAGAAATTTTTATCTATCTATCATAGGCCAACTAGCAGTATAACCATCACGATTGAAGGCGTGCCTAAATACCACAGGCTGATGACGGGCAGCAGCGTCACCGGAGCGAGGAGTTACGACCTGCATAGCGTGGCGATTATGAGTAAAGCCTCCATATGTTTGCCTAAAGTGGCGAACAACTGGAGATACCTTGGTAGAGCAGTGGACTGCGATAGACTGATGATGATGTTATAGGATGATTTCAGGCCAGATGGAGTGGCGATTTGTTCAGCATGGCTGGCAAGAGGCCGAGGATAAAGCTAAGTGACAAACAATTGGAGAGACCTATGTCTAGCAATGGACTGCAATAGGCTGATGATGACTAGCATAGGAATGCAATAGGCTGATAATAATGACATTGATGTCTAGCAGTGGACTGCAATAGGCTTATGATGATGATGACTAGCATAGGTCTGCAATAGGCTGATGATAATGATGATGATTTCTAGCAGTGGACTGCAATAGGCTTATGATGATGATGACTAGCATAGGAATGCAATAGGCTGATGATAATGACATTGATGTCTAGCAGTGGACTGCAATAGGCTTATGATGATGATGACTAGCATAGGACTGCAATAGGCTGATGATGATGATGATGTCTAGCAGTGGACTGCAATAGGCTTATGATGATGATGAAGACTAGCAGTGGACTGCAATAGGCTTATGATGATGATGAAGACTAGCAGTGGACTGCAATAGGCTGTTGATGATGATGATGTCTAGCAGTGGACTGCAATAGGATGATGATGATGGTGTTTTTTTAGCAGTAACCCAACTAAGACATGCCACGCTGGGTCATACATCGCCTTCTAGCCCCAAACAAAGCCGAAGCTTGTACTATAGATACTAGACAACTGATAAAGTTACTTAGATACTTTTTTTTGTAAATAAATACATAGCAGTGGATTGCAAGAGGCTGATGATGGGTGACCATGATTGATTTTAATTTATAGTAAGTTCTATTAGGTCTGCGCAACTGGTAGGGGTCCGCAGTTCGTTTCGCTGCGTCCGCGCAGACTGATTAATGACGTCACCACAACAAACGCTGCCCTTTGCTGTACGGTACAAGCTAAGAGCGACTTATATATGTTCATCTTTTCTTAATTTAGTCTAGTGAACGCTATTGCCAATCCAAGCTGGATGAGAATCTTATACCTATAATCAAGAAGGTCCCGAAAAAGTGTTATTTTTTTATATAAGAAGAGCTTTCAGGATGACCTCACTACACAACACCTGATGGTAAGCGGTCGAGAGGTCAAAAGTTAGGTCGACAGGCATAATAGAACAAACCCATTGCGCCTGTCGCCCTAACCCTGAAGGCCCACTGAGATGCCGTTTCAAGCCTGGGAGCGAATCTTAAGAAGAAATATAATGACTCTTACGACACGGGAGAAGATGGAGCGGTGATTCGTTTTCTTTAGTCGTCACCGCACCGGTAAGGGGTGTAAGGGAGCGACCTATCATCATTTCGCTCCAAAACCCGTGGTGCATTCTGCCGAATAACAAACGAGGCTTTGACAACCGACTGGTGGCGGTACCTATAACTATCGCGATTGAAGGCGTAGCTAAATACCGCAGGCCGATGACGGGCAGCAGCGTCACCGGAACGAGGCGCTATGCGCATGCGATAACCAACCCGCCTGCCCAGCGTGGCGATTATGGGTATATCCTCCAGATGTTTGTCCTAAGTGGGTTGTAGCGAACAACTGGAGAGGCCTATGTCCAGCAGTGTACTGATACATTATAATATGAGCCACTAATGATATCTCTAACAATTTCACCCGCTTGCAACCTTATACTTGAGTTGCATCTCCAACGATTCATTACATTACCAGCCTATAAAATCAATACAACTTCTGTTCTGTACGGCGCAACTATTTAGGGTAGTTTTATGATTGTCTATTCAATCTGTTGTTTATGGAACAAGCGCTCATAACTTAATAGGTTTTATGGATCGAGATTGAAAGTGAATATACTTTTAGCTGGCCATTGTGACTTGGGAGGCAGTTTTTAATGGTTTTGTATTTTTTAGAATATGGTGAAAGTAGATAAGTTACCTGCAAATTACACATTAATAATCCAGTACATTTATGATTTTCTAATTACACTATTTTTTTTATAGTAGCTCGACATAACGGCTTCCCTACGCCTGATGGAAAGCCAAAGAGAAACCCAAGTCGCTGTGACATCTGGCAAGTAGCTGGTTAGTTACCTGTCAGTTGCCACTGCCATGCCGGCCCAACCCTAACCCCCCACGAGCTCCGGAGACCCTACTCACCAGCAGAAACACGACCCGGAGGTCATTTGGCTGCGGTATTCTATAGGGTGGAGGTCCTTCCCCGGACGGGCAGCTCAATACGAGCGAAGATTCGCTATGCCCTACCTCTCTTAAAGTTATGTATTAATGAGGCACTTACGTTCCCCTGAGGGTCGATGAGCTGCGCGTACTTAGGAGCCTTGGCCTTACTGCCGTCGGCGAAGACCCCGGCCAGCCTCAGAGGAGTGCCGGGCCGCGCCGCCGCCCTCTCGTACTGCGCGCCGACTCTCCCACTCTCTGAAACAAAGGACAAAAGTTATGTCGATGCCCAGAGCTACTATTTGTCTGTACAAGTAAGGATTAAGTTCTATTAAGTTCTAACCTCAAGATGACAAAAGGGCAGTTGAGGCGGCATATTCAAATAATGTTCGCGGGCCAGCCTCTCTAGCTAATAAAATCTGCTACCTACAAGAAAGTCACAAAATTGATAGAAGTTCAAAGAACCATAATTTCATGATAAAATTTTCTTTTATTTTTTACTTATGTATTAAATGGACTGTTTGTCCATCAAACAACCGATGGGGATCAAACCCACTACTCTCGATAAAGAAGTCGGAGTCAATCAAATTTTTATTTTTTTTATAGTGACTCATGACATAATGGCTTCCCTACCTGGTGGAGAGCGAACGAGAAGTCCAAGTTGCTGTGACAACGGGCAAGTAACTGGTCAGTTACCTGTCAGTTGTCACCGCCATGCCGACCCAACCCTAAACCCCCACGAGCTCCGGAAACCCTACTCACCGGCAGAAACACGACCCAGAGGTCATTTGGCTGCGGTATTCTATAGGGTGGAGGTGAGAATGAGATCTAGCTAAACAATGGTGACTGGTAAAGAATAATATTACTCTCCGTTCCTACACTTCTATAATTCGATGGAAAGATAGTTGACGCGATCGGAAGAACACGTCCCACCACCTTCCCATGGCCATACCATTAGGTTATACTGGCCGAATCATGGGAGATGCGCGCGGATATTGAGTGAGGACGATCGGAGGAACAGTTTACACCTCCTGTATCTCAGATCATTGAATCAAACCTTCAGGATTGAGGTGAACAGAACTTACCAGACGCAGGTCTCGCCCTATAGGCGGAGATTGCTCGGGGGGAGACGAGGGCGAACGCCCGAGCCCTCAGCAGTGCCGCCACGGAGCCTCGGGGGGTCGCCAGCGCCCCCCCACGGCACCCACACGCGGAGAACCACCCTGTGGAAGAAAAAGCTTATGTGAACCATTGTATTCATTTATCACTACCTTTACAGCCGACAGGCTCGGTGGCTCGTTTGGTAGTGCCCTCTGCCTTCTGAGCCGAGGGTTGTGGGTTCGATCCCCGCACAGTACAAACATTTGTGTGCATGAACATGTCTGTTTGTATTGGTCTGGGTGTTTTCTATGGATAATATGTATTTATTTACAAAAAAAAAGTATATAAGTAAGTTTATCAGTTGTCTAGTACCCATAGTACAAGCTTCGGCTTAGTTTGGGGCTAGGTGGCGCTGTGTGGCCTAGCGTGGCATGTCTTGGGTTATTTATTTATTATAAACTAGCTGTGCCAGCGGCGTCGCACGCGTATTCGATTCCCGCACAGTACAAATATTTGTGTTCATGAACATGTCTTGGTTTGGGTGTTTAATAGGTACAAATGTATTTATATAAAAAAAAAAAACAAAATATCTAAGTATGTTTATCAGTTGTTTAGTACCCATCTTACAAGCTTCGGCTTAGTTTGGGGCTAGACGGCTCTGTGTGGCCTAGCGTGAAATGTTTTGGGTTATTTATTTGCACAATTTGTATTGCTTAAAAACGGAGTCTTTGATTTTGCTTGCTAGTTTTTGTAATAAGGCCGAATCTTCAGGCTTAAAAAGGTCTTAAGAATAAAGAAGTAAATTCTTGACGCATAACCCCTTAATTGGCATTTATAACGACCCTTGGAACTTGTACTTAGTAACCCATAATTCCAGAATAACTGCACCACTTTTTCTATACAATTTTGACCTTTAACGATCGACGAACCGGTAATATCCCTTGCAATTTCGCAAAAAAATTAACTGCCGTATAAAAGTGCATATATAAGCTTTTTGCCCAACTTTCACTATCAACGGTTTGATACATTAAAATGCACATTAATGTTTTGTTTCAAAATGACAAAGATGATTTTTTTTATAGCAGCTTGACATAAAGGCTTAACTACGCCTGATGGAAAGCGAAAGAAAAGCCCACGTCTCCGTGACAACGGGCAAGAATCTGGTCAGTTACGTGTCAGTTGCTACCGCCGGCCCAACCCTAACCGCCACTAGCTCCGAAAACCCTACACTGGAAGAAACACGACCCGGAGGTCATTTGGCTGCGTATGCTATCGGTTCAATTCGAGCGAAGATACGCAATGGCCTACTATGGACCAAGCTACCAGATGTTTACCCATAGTGGTAAACTACTAGAGAGGCCTATGTTCATCAGTGGACTGCAATAGGCTGATGATGATGATGAAATGAAAAATAAAAAAAAAATTACTATCAAACTTTTTTTAAATGTTTGAACCGGGAATCGAATCGTGCAATTGTGCTTTGCATAGAATCTTGTAAAGACAAGGAAACACGCCGCGCCCTGCAATAGACCTATAAACCAACAGACAAGACAGCCTAGTATGTTCTTTATTGCTTATTCGGTCTGATAAGTAGGGTTACCACTCTTGCTGAGAAAAAAGGGTACAAAATTATTAAAATCTGGGTGTAAAATATAAATTTCGACACTCGCAAAGGGAATCCCGTAAACCCAGAATCTTGAAATTTGGACCGAAGCAACATTTTATTGCACAAATAAAGAAGAAAAATCTAAAACCATTAGTTAAATCATATAAGAAAAGTATGTATCTATCTATGTAGAAATAACAAGTAATAAAGCAATTTACATATTATTTTTATTTTATATAAATTAAATGGTAAAAATAAATAAAAACGTAGTTCAGACAGAACTCTCCATGTCAAATCCAACTTGCACTTAGGCGCTGCTTTATTTTATATTTTTTGCCTCAGTTATAGTATGCCTATAGTTTTATTGATGGCGACACAGTTGTCAGGGGGTTTCAAGTTAAATTTTGTAGTTATTTTGTCATATTGCCTTACCTAATTTACCCAACATGAATAAACTAGCAGTGAAATATGAAATGCTAATGTTTAACTTTAAATGTTATTACGAAAAGCTGTACATATATTTGTTAATTCAAGTAAAAGTAAATAATAAAACTGGTATACCCCGGTATATAATTCGGTCAGGAATTCAGGATATTCGGCGACAACGGGTAAACTCTAGTGTTCCGACTAGCCAAGTAACTCAGGACATATCCAATGTGGAAGCACGCGATTGGAGAGAATAGGAAAGGCCTTTATAAGCTTACAAATTAATAAGCTGATGTGGCAGTGGGCTGGCCACGTCAGCCGCAGAACCGATAACCGTTGGGGTAAACGAGTTCTGGAGTGGAGACCGCCTCTCGGCAAACGTAGTGTAGGACGCTCTCAGGCCAGGTGGAATGACGATTTGCCCATGGCTGACAAGTGCTGGATGCCAGAAGCCCAGGATCGATCAAAGTAACGAACATTTGGAGAGAGAGTGGACTGATAAAAGCTGGTGATGATGATGAGGAGAAAAAAAAATGTTACTAAAATATAAACTTATTACTTATCTACTTATTGAATGGTCAGGACCGTACACACCCTAAAGTTATGAGAAATCAATAACAGTAGTATTGGCAACTACAACATAATCAGTTGTCTCGGCCCTTATCGCGTTGCCATTATATTGCCACTGATAAGCCGAGAATGCCTGTTCGAGTCAGGTGTCTACGTAGGCAGGACAAACGGTAACAATTCCTAGGCCAGTGGGTTTGTAGGCAATAAGATAAGTCGTGGTAAATTTACATAAAGAAAAATAGAAAGGCATTATAAATTTATTTATTTTTATTTATAACTAGATGTGCCAGAGGAGCACGGTGGCGCCGCGGTCTTGTTCGCTTAACAATGATCGCAACATTGTGCAACCATTGGCGCGGTCAATCCCATGATGGGTGACCAAAATTTGACACCGATTGCCTCCGTGCTTCGGAAGCCACGTTAAGCTGTTGGTCCCGGGTGCTATCTTTACCAACTCAGATAGCAGTCGTCACATCATATCAGAGATGATGATAACTCTGACGCCTAAACTGGGAATGGGTATAGCTTACCCTAAGTGTTGCGGAGGTCTGATGGCAGTCGCTCTGTGTAAAAGCTTAGCCCTCGCCAAATCTCTCAGTTTGGGAAGCCGACCCTGAGACAATCGGGAAAAAGGCTAGGATGATGATGATGTGCCAGTGGCGTCGCACGCGTGGATATCAGGTTTCAAAAAACGGACTTCCATAATATGGTGCTTAAATTTTAAGTTAGACCTCTAGCAACACATTGGTGAAACCCTCATTCGATTCCAAGGAGTCGTTCTCGCGTGATGCGCGTTCAAACATACAGATTAAAATATTACCCGTTGTTTTCAATTCATTGAGAATATCATAATTATATTACAGACATTATATCTACAGAAAACAAAAATCTTTGTTACTCTTGAACCGTTCCCGATCGTATAGAATTACATTAAACAATGTTTATAACATGTTGTATCCCGTATTTCTCATAAGCAATTACCAGCTCGCGTTAATAGGATAAAAAACCCCACAGTCCATGGGTTATTCCCGGCTTCTAACAGCTTTGAACAGGAAAATGCCACAGTCATTTCGCAGGACATCGCGGCACAGTAAAAAAGGCAGGGTTAACTGGCCGACCTAACCTCTAATTAAGTCCTAGGAAACTGTCGGCGTTCGGGTTCAAAGTGGGGGTTAAAGTTGCTCTTGTCATCTATAACAAGAGAAAATATAAACGAGCAAGAGCAGAAATCGCGCACCGAGAATTCCGTAGTTTAATTATGATAATAGTACGATGTGACTCAAAATTTACACTTTTTTCAATTTATCCTCTATGCTATAACAACCAATTTTAAGATTCTGAGTTCATGAGCAGCGCGTTGACCTGAGTAGAAACAAAATCTACCGCGATCACGACCTGCCTACTGTTGTGACTGACAAATCCCCCATAATCTAAAACCAAGCCAAAGCTTGTAGGTACTATACAACTGGTAAGCTTACTTTGATACTTTTTTTTGTAAATAAATACATAGTAAACAACCAGACTAATACAAACAGACATTTCATGAACACAAATGTTTGTACTGTGCGGGAATCGAACTCACGACCCAGTCGTGTCGTTGGGTCAGTCGTGGTCAAGTATATAAACACGTTGCCGTGCACAATTTGTACTGCGCAATTATTGCTTCACCTATTGTGTCTGCTTTGCGGACAGCTAAATGGCTTACATTATGTTTAGATCACAAGTTAAATAATAACTATTTTAATAAGTATTAGTAAGCAAGTATGGCCGTCAACCTGCGCATGCGCACAAACTTCGTCGTTCGGTAATAGGTACTCTCACTCCTACAAAGCAGGTCCGAACAGAGTACAGTCTGACGCCAGATTATACGCAAGCAAAACTGCGGGAGAAAAACTAGCATGAATTTTATTTTTAAAATCATCATCATCATTGCTTGCAGACATCCACAGCTGGACATAGGGCTCCCCCAATGACAACTGTCAAGTGGGAGTATTTGCTGTAGTCACCAAGCTTGGCAAGCGGGCTGGTATAAAATAACCCAAGATATGCCACGCTGGGCCACACAGCGCCACCTAGCCCCAAACTAAGCCGAAGCTTGTACTATGGGTACTAGACAACTGATAAACTTACTTAAATACATTTTTTTTTGTAAATAAATACATATCATACATAGTAAACACCCAGACCAAAACAAACAGACATGTTCATGAACACAAATGTTTGTACTGTGCGGGAATCGTACCCACTACCCTTGGCTCAGAGGGCAGAGGTCACTACCAAATGAGCCACCGAGCCAGTCAATATCCGCAGTAAGGTTTATTTGTACCCAGGTAAATCAGGTAAATGCTGTTGCCCGTTTCCTGATATTCCCTTAGTCGTTTATACGACCCACGGGATGAAATTGATAGAGTGGTTCTCATCTAAATCCTGAATCTACACAGACTCGCACTTATTTATAAAATGTTCGAATTAATACCTTATTTACCTACGGAAATTAACCGGAAACTTCATGATTATAATAATGATAAAAACCAACTGTAAACATAATTATTGTAAAGCGTGTCATTAAAAAGAGGAACTGTCGAGTTTTCAACCGCTATCTTCTCGATAAACAATTTTCTAAATCCGGTGCTTGGATCAAATTATGAGTATTTATTTCAAATACGAATATTAAAGGTAGACTCCCGTGCATTGCATGCTGGCCAGCAAATAACCCAAGACACACAGCGCTATCTAGTCCCAAAATAAGCCGAAGCTTGTACTATGGGTACCTACTAGACAATCGATAAACCTACATACATACTTTAATATTTGGTATACAGGGCTAGGTCAGACCAATATAAATAAACAGACGCGTGCACGAAAATCTTTCGCTCAGCCCCGTTTCTATGGACATGCACCCTAAGACTTAAACGACTTTGTCAGTCTAGAAAACGGTATGTGCGCATTAAATCCCGAAAATTTCTTGTCTTATGATTAAACAAACACATAGTACAAAAAGCTTTGCAAATCCCTTCCTGCCGCGATCGGCTAAAATATGGAATTCACTGCCAGCTCACATCTTTCCTGAACCTTACAAATTGGATTTTTTAAGGCTGCGGTGAATAGGCGTTATCTAAGTAAGCATGCTATATCCTAATATAGCATGCTTACCACATCATCAATTAACATTAGGTGTGATAATAGTCAAATACTTTCTTAAAACTAAGTAAAAAAAAGTGTAAAACTTCATAACGCATCTTGAGTCCCCAAAAAACTACCACGTTGTCTCTGCATCGCAAACTACTCTATCCAAAAGTGCAGGGATCGCTCAACGTTTATGGGCAATTTTTATGGTTAAAAACGGCCAAGTGCGAGTCGGATTCTCGCACGTAGGGTCCGGTACCACCGATTAAATGAAAAAAATTAGGTAATTTGATATGTGACGTTTAAAAAAAAACTAGTGTTTAGATTTCATTCAAACCAATTTTCGTTAGTAGTTCTCATAGTAATACACATTATATATTTTTTTCAGTTTTATCATGCCCATATTTTAGAAGTTACGGGGGGGGGGGGGGGGGGGGCACAATATACCACTTTGGAAGAGTCTCTCGCGCAAACTATTTAGTTTAGAAAAAAAATATGTTAGGAACCTCAACATCATTTTCAAGTACCTATCCATAGATACCCTACACGTATACCTACGTTTGATGAAAAAAAAAATTGAGTTTCAGTTCTATGTATGGGGAACCCCAAAAGTTTTGGATTTTTTTCTGATTTTATTAAAATTATAATGCGGTTAACAGAATACATCTACGCACCGAATTTCAATAATATAGCTCTCATAGTTTCGGAATAAACTGGCTGTGACATACGGACGGACAGACAGACAGACAGACATGACGAATCTATAAGGGTCCCGTTTTTGCCATTTTGGCTACGGAACCCTAAAAACGGGCCGGTGGCCGTCGCGACCTTTCCAAGGCCGACCGCTGGGATGGGCAGCCCTTTGGGGGTCAACGACCTTGACGAAGCCCGGAACGCAATCTAATAGGCGTGCGCCTGCGCAGAGTTTGAACAGTGCGTTTTGTGTGTCTAGAAACAAATGCTAGTCAACTGAATATTGTTAATTAATTGTAGAAACTTTTTCCATAATTTTGTTCTTCGATATCTTAATTTTTCTTCCCGCATTCAAATCTATTCTCTGAAACATTTGTGTGAATGAGCATGTCTGTTTGTATTGGTCTGGGATTTTACTATGTGTGTGTATTTACTATATGAATAAAATGTGTATATAATATGTATTTATTTACTAAATGGCGATGAGTTGCCCAGCGTGGCATGTCTTGGATTATATGTCTTAATAAACATTTACAAAAATAAATTGTTGTCTAACTCCCACAGTTCAAGCTTCGGCTTAATTCGGAACAAGATGGCGCTGTGGGGCCCAGCCTGGAATCTCAGATTATTTATTTATTATTACTAGAGTAGTAATGCAACCAAAACATACAACATTACGACAAACATTAGACCATATCACCCATTTAACACACATCTGTTCTACGCCAATCAAAATATTTGTTCCGCCGTAATGACCGACGCATAATGAATCGGAGAGAATGCCTAATGACTCATATAAATTGGGCTAATAGTGCTTTGTGTCGTCAGATAGTGCCCCTAATGCTGTCTGCGATTGACCAATAGAATTAATGTATGAGACGTAGTGGTAGCTATACAGTCAATCAACAGTCTTGGTCCTTCCACCGCTGAACGTAGGAATCCGGACCTTAAATTTTGGGACTTCCTCCATCCAGCAACTGTCAGCAGTTCTTCTAAGGTTATCCGCATAACGGGTTGCAGGGCATCCTACACTACGTTTGCTTAAACGCGGTGTTCTTTTTTTGTAGTAGCTCGACATAATGGCTTCCCCCTACGCCTGATGGAAAGCGAAAGAGAAGCCTAAGTCACTGTGAAAACTGGCAAGTAACTGGTTAGTTACCTGTCAGTTGCACTGCCATGCTGGCCCAACCATATCCCCCTACGAGCTCCGGAAACCCTACTCACCGGCAGAAACACGACCCGGAGGTCATTTGGTTGCGGTATTCTATAGGGTAGAGGTCCTTCCCCGGACGGGCAGCTCAATTCGAGCGAAGATTCGCTATGCCCTACCTCTCTTAAAAACTCCACTCCGTTCGTCTGCTCCACCTATTGTCGGCTCTGCGGCAAACATGACCGCATCACTGCCACTTCAGCGTACTCACCCTTCGGGCTATGTCAGTAACCTTCGTCCTGTGACGTATATGCTCAATCCTATTACATATATGATTGCCAAGGCGGCCTTGTCATCACCGCGTTGGGGGAGCAAAACTCTCGCCCTTAGGAAAGGTAAGCAAAACGCTAATGGCGCCCCCTAGTGGGACTTGAACCTCGGCTTAGTGCGTTGCTGGTAGGGATTGCAATCCAGCAAAATAGGATTATTTTCAACAAACATCAACATTTATATAAAAGTTTGATTAAATGGATTCGCATCGCATATCTCACTATGTACAGCCGACTTTAGAAAAAACAAATCTCTCTATTTCTGATCGAATGCTAATTTACGTGTTACTTAATAGTTATAATTAATTTGATACTTTATAGTTGTTTGACGAATTAGATAATGTTATGGCTGAATATTTTATTTGATCGATCCATATTTTATGCTACTGCTCGCCGTTGGCGTTTTTCCGTGGGAACGAATCTGAAATGAGATGATCCGACAGAGAACCAGAAAATAGTGCTATCATCATCATCATCATCATCAACAGCCTATTACTGACATCTGCTATGTAAGGCATGTAAGGGAGCGACCCATCATCTTTTCGCTCCAACTCACCTGCCCGTGGTGCATCCTGCCGAACAACAAATGAAGCGCTGACAAACGACTGGTGGCGGTATAATCATCACGATTAAAGGCGTAGCTAAATACCACAGACCGATGACGGGCAGCAGCGTAACCGGAGCGAGAAGCTACACCCCTTACAATTGCCAACCCGCCTGCGCGGGCGATTATGGGTAAATCCTACAGATATTTGACCAAAGTGCAGGTCTAGCAGTGGACTGCGATAGGCTGAAGATGATGATGACAGAGAATAAAAGCCTTCGACATAGCTCATCGGATAAGAGGGGTGTAGTGGCAATGCGCTGTCCATATCAGCCGCTGAACGGATAAATGTTGTGGCAAACGAGATCTGGAGGGGATACCGCTTCTTGACAAAGTATAGGACGCATTCAGAGTTAGGTGGACCGGCCCAATACAACTGAAATAGGTTCAGCCATTTCGGAGATTCGTACAAACCGACCGCAGACACAAAAAAAAAATGTTTTTTGGTATTTCCCTCCTTTTTACGCCCCCCTTACTATATTATGATTTTGGCGCCTCCTAAAACTGCCAAATCACTATAATAGAGCTGTTGGGCAAATTCGAAAGTACACCCTTTCGAAGAAAAAAGAATTTTTCAAAACGGTGCACAATTCTTTCTCTTAGGTGTTTGTCATGACAAAAAAAAATCAGTCGCATTGACAACCTCCTCCTTTTTTTGAAATCGGTTAATATCCCCTTCTATCAAGCAAATAACATCATACTTCTCCGTCACTACACGATAACAGATCTCGTTTCCGACAAATTCCGATCGTCTTTTTTTCATGCTATAAATCTCTTATCGAATTGGGTCCGATGATCTCGATATCGAATCGTGCGATCGTCGCCGAATCGAGTACGGCACGCCGAATGTCCGGTTTGGAAGGTGCGGGTCGACGCCCCCTCCCGAGTAGATACTTAATAATGAGACAAATGGTCTGTTGAGTTAAAGCTATTTATAGGTTTTGGCTAGCTTTTTTTACAGGCCAACTTGAAGCAAATATAGTATTTACTCGTTCGTATGTAGCTAACTAAGTAGGCTTTATCTTAAAAGTAATAACTAATATTATAAATCTGAAGAGTTTGTTTGTTTGTTTGTTTGAACGCGCTAATCTCAGGAACTAAAGGTCCGAATTGAAAAATTCTTTTTGTGTTGAATAGACCATTTATCGAGGAAGGCTTTCGGCTATTTGACATCACGCTGCAACTATTAGGAGCGAAGAAATAATGGAAAATGTAAAAAAAACGGGGAAAAATAACTATTACACGCGGACGAAGTCGCGAGCACAGCTAGTCTGTGATAAAGAATCATTCTGCTTGCAAAGTTTGTTTCTGCTTAGCCCAAAAGTAAACTGGTAGAGAATGCCTAAGGGCCATTAAGTTCGCAATTCGTAACCTTTTTTTAATGTGCAACTAGGATTGTCTTTGTAAGGGGATGTAAGGGAGCGACCTGGTTAGTTTTGGGAAAGTGACCCTTTCCGATCACGTGACCAAAATCCCCCCCAAACTACAAATAGTTTAAGGAGGATTTTGGTCATAATCCAACCCCAAAGGCCAAAGCCTTTGGGGTTGGACTATGTCCAGCAGTGGATGTCTACAGGCTGATGATGATGAATACAAAAAGTGCATTATGCATCGAGATATTTTGATTAACTTTAACCTGATTGTTGTATTTCTCAAAATTAGCACGAACGGGAGTTGAATCCGCAACCTTATCATATTTTGCACTACCACCACGCTACAGAGGTCGTCCTAAATGCTCCCCGTCTCAATTTATGCACAACACAATAACAATGATCACTCGATACAGTTGCAAGGGTTATGCAACGCCTGAATGTCAGATGTGCCAATGGTTTGTGCAATATCTCCCTAGACAACCTGTGGTACCTAACCTGGTACAACCTGGGCTTTGTCTTAGGATGTTAATAAAAACGGACCACGTCGTATGAACGTAGGTATGAATCCGTACGTACGTAGCTATGAACTTTATTTTAATTTTTTTAACCCTTTCCCAGTCCACCGATAACACATAACAGAATTTTAATTTGACTGGCTCGGTGGCTCAATTGGTAATGACCCCTGCCTTCTGAACCAAGGGTCGTGGGTTCGATTCCCACCCGGGACAAACATTCGTGTGATGAACACTTGTGTTTGTTCCGTGTCTGGGTGTTTATAATTGTATTTAAGTATTTATTTAACTTAAGTGGCGAACAACTGGAGAGGCCTACTTATGTCCTGCAATAGGCATCAGCCTCTTAGAATCATCATCAGATGATGATGATTCTAAGTACACCAACTAAAAAACCTTAAAACCCCATGCCGATGGCCCAACACTGATCATTTCACAAGACGTAAGACAATTTGGCCCACGCTGTATGCATTACGGTGCACATAACACACGTTACCGCCCGGTGCGTCGGAGTGCACGTACAAAAACCTATTGACACACGCCTACAAACATGTGTAGTTAGCTTGTTTGTCAAAGCAACACGGCTACTGGTTGTCAAGTTAATACGTGATTAGTTGAGCGACCTCGGTAAGTGACGAGTGTGATTTTTCATTAAAGAGATGGTTTCGGATTCGATTGCCAATTCAAATTGAGGATTTTTTTTAATGGGACTGGATCTTGGTCTCCTCTTCAGAATAGCACACTTCCTCTACCTGAAGGTTGTCTGGAAGAGATCGCTTACTAGCGATAAGACCGCCTAAATTGTACCACTTGTTGTCTGTAATACTTTGTCTAAAAATGTTTGTATTTTGTGCAATAAAGAATATCTATCTATCTTGGTGTTGTGGCTATCATAATTAGCTCTTAGAGTAGAAGAGGGGGAAACCTTATTTTATATTACAGGCTAGGTGATTCATGTAAATTCCTGACTTTGCCTTCTATGCAGGACACAATGCTTGAACTGGTCAAAACGGCACAAGTGAGGGTGGAACACTAGGTGATCCGTGTAAATTCCTGGTGCATTTCTTTATTTGGACTTGCACTTCTAAAATATACAAATTACACCTATAATAATTCATGTAGTGGACTACATAGAAACCTACAGGACCGACCTAGTTCGACATAAATATGTAAAATGAAAGTTAGGTAATTAATTGATAATCGAATCCGGGACCTTCGGATCGTCTGCCTTTTAAGCGATAGCATCCTCACTACGCTTGGCAGGCGCGTGAGTGACCACAGCACAGTAGACTTTATTTGTGGCCAGGTAAACGCTGCTGCCCGTTTCCTGATATTCCCCTATCTCCACCCATCTTCTACGACATTTACGGAAAGAGATGGTCCTATTCTAAATCGGGATACCACTCAGTTAGCCATACTTACTTATAATATTATAAATGGGAAAGTCTGCCTGTCTGTCTGAATGTTTATCTTTCTTTCGCCGCAAAACGGAGTGACTTATTGTGTTTTTTTAAGTGGAGATAGTTTAAAGGTAACATAGACTACTTTTTACCCGTTCTTAACCCCCCACATGGGGGGTGGAAGTTTGTATGGAGCATTCACCCCGAATTTAACGCGAGCAAAGCCGCGTTCAAAAGCTACTAAAAAAATATAAGCATTTGCAAATAGTAAATTCTAAACCGGAAACAATTACCTCATAACCTATCTTACCGCAATCAGTAATCGAACCTGCTATCACTCAGCCACAATGACTCGTCTGTACACGAGGTCAGCTATTATCTCCAGCAAACAAGCCTCAATCAATGTTATGTCATTGCAACTGATCTTCCAAGCAGAGATTATGAATAATCTAGATTTATTCATTTGTAACTGCTGACCTGGCGAACTTTGAACTGTTTATTACTTTGAACTTATTTCAATGTAAGGGAGATGTAAGGGAGTGACCTATCACCTTTTCACTCCAAGCCATCCTCACCTGCCCGTGGTGCATCCTGCCGAACAACAAACGAGGCTCTGGCAAACCGACTGGTGGCGGTAAAACCATCACGATAAAAGGCCTATCTAGATATCACAGGCCGATGACGGGATCGAGCCCACGACCCTTGGTTCAGTAGGCAGGAGTCACTACCAATTGAGCCACCGAGCCAGTCAGTGCTGAAGGATGCCAAAGACATACGCAGATGATAGATTAAATTTACAACACCCCTTTTTCTTCGTCTTAGGCATTGTTACTGCCCGTCTTCAGTCATAGAGGCAGAGCAAATTAAATTGTGCAAGATTACATAATGCCCCGCCCACAGACAGGTCACCCTGATAATAATTTGCATGGTCTAACCGGGAAGCACACTTATCAATGCCTACCCGTACATCAGGCAGCTTTCTCCATTATATACAAAGCACTTTCAACTCTACTTGAAGGTAGTAAAGGTATAGTTTCCTCTGCAGATAATGCAGGGCATTTCGTCCAAACATAACCTAGGGTTATATTTCTCGGGCAACGAAGCTAAAGGTCGCTCTACACTAGACTTGTAGGAATGAGATTATGTAACAATGAATAAGCATTATATGTAAATATTTATACGTTTGGTACATGTTGTTAGGATTGTAATTTATTGATGTTTTTTTTTCACACGAGACCTGTTTGGGTCAACCTGTGCGGGTTCAATAGGGATGTTTCCAGGGTCAATAATAATTACAATATATTTAGTCCGTATTTTAGATCATAAAAATATATATTTTTTTTCATTTAAACAAAAAATAACAAATATACAAGGCATCAAAATTTAGGAGTGGGCGTCTAAAAAACACCCACTCTTAAACGTCACGCGTAATTTTAACGGGCTATATCTTTGTCATTTTTGGTCTAATTTACAAATGGAAAAATACGTGTCTATTATTTTTAAACAATCTAAAAGACGAACTAATAACATTTTTTACGTCAACAAGCCTATTCCCGCACATTACAAACATTTATGTCCATGAACAATGAACATGTCTGTTTGTCTGGGCAGCAGCATCTCCTCCAGCTCCGCGTGGGTAAAATTATGGGTAAAACCTCCAGACCTTTTCCAAAGTGGCGAACAACTGAAGAGGCCTCTGAAGATGATGATGTAACATGAAACTTTCGCGTATTAAATGCGTTTAAAAGTTATTATACGGATGTACCTACATAAACATGTTATAATTACTGAACTACATAAAAAACCCACATTAACAAGATGACTTTTGAATTTAAATCACAGTTACGCCCGTTATCGGCGGGCGCATCACGTCAGTAAACATCGGTCGCACTCGATCCACAAATACTAACAGTTTTTCGACAAAAAGATGACTTACCAAATACGTATCGAACGGACGCGAATTGTCGCGGTCGCGTTAGAACAAACAAAATTGATCTCGAGTAAAGGGCATTGACATCAAAAGATCTAGAGATAAGTTCAGTTGGATTCTTCTTTAAGTCGGGCAGAACTTAACTAAGTATTGTTAATTTTGACGACTAGTATGGTGTATTAGTATTAAACGCTGCCTCTGAAACTGTGGTCGCAGGTTCGATCCCCGTCCAGTACAAACATTAATGCAAGCATACATGTAATAAATATTCTGGGTGTTTGCTATTGGTATAAAACAAAAACAAAACAAAAATCTACCTAAGTAAGTTTATCACTTGTCTAATCTCTTCTAGGCAACCTATGTATCATCATCATCATCTTCATCAGCCTATTGCAGTCCACTGCTGGAAATAGGCCTATCCATTCGTTCGCCACTTAGGGCAAACATCTGGAGGATGTACCTGTAATCGCCACGCTGGGCAGGCGGTTTGACGATCGCAGGACGTAGATTTGGTGACGCTGCTACCCGTCATTGGCCTGTGGTATTTAGCTACGTCTTCAATTGTGATAGTTATACCGCCACCCGTCGGTTGCCAGCGCCTCGTTTGTAATCCGGCGGGATGCACCACGGGCAGGTGAGCTTGTGGCGAAAAGATGATAGGTCGCTCCCTTACATCACCTACTATGCAACATTATAAAAGCAATCAACAAAACACCGCCGATCACCCATCACCGTTTCATCAGAGCGCGAAACCCGCGCGTGCGCCGATGTAACATTATCTTCCGTGTAAACAATGCGCCCGGTTGTGTGCGCACGAGTGGCTGCGTTGCGATACGAAGACTATGTAGCGACAGACGAGGCAAAAGTACTTGTTACCCACGCGGAGACTGTTGCAGTTGGTAGCCTGTCTGATGTTTAACAGTAACCGCCGTTGGACATCGGAAATGCCAGGTGTAAAGCTATAGCGCCACCTGCCGTCAGGAAAAGCTCTCTTTAAACCACGTATAAAAAATAACATGTCGTGTAACTATCAGGAAAGATTTACTCATTTATCTATACTTATAATAAATCTGTAGAGAGGTCAATTCTGAACATTAAATATATTTTGAAAATAACTATCAGGGGGTGATAAGTGATCGATACTGATGCCAAAAATGCAATCAGTAAAATGTTTGTCTGTCTGTCTGTCTTTCTTTCTGTCCGTCTGTCTGTATGTTCGTTATAGATACAAAAACTACTCAATGGATTTTAACGAAACTTAGTACAATTATTCTTCATACTCCTGGGCAGGTTATCTTAGTGCTACTATCTACTATTTATCTACTTTTCATCACGCTACAATCAATAGGAGCAGAACAGTGAAGGGAAGTGTTGGGAAAGCGGGAGATTTTTTTATGGCACAGCTAGTATAGGCATATAACTCTTCAAGTAGGTAAATCGTTTTACCATCTGTGTTCTACTCAATCTATGAAACGTTAACGTTTTGTCGCTCCCAATGTCTCTGATTAATGATGTTTGTGATCGCAGGGGGCATTACGTGATGTAACGACAGACAAAACGATATTACTATGTATCGTTTACGAATGTTCCACTTTTGGTATTGAAAAACAAACACAAGTTATTGCAATTGTTTGGCAAGTATTGCGTAGGTGGTAATAAATAACACATTTTTAAATATGCGGCATTCCCTTTCGGAAAAAGTTTAATAGAGTTTCTATAAATGATATGGCATCGCAGTTGAAAACTGTTTTTTGATAGTGTCGCAACATTGTGGCTTCCCCACGCCTGAAGGAGCTACGCCCTGCGATCGCCAATCCGCCTACCCATCATGGCGATTACGGGTAAAGCTTCCAGGTGTTTGCTCGAAGTGGTGAACATCTGGAGAGGCCTATGTCCAGCTGTTTTTTTTTAAATGACTACGATGATGACCAAGGCGGTCTTGTCATCATCACCGGACTGTTGGGGGAGCGGATATCACCCCTAGGTATACTAAGCAACACACATAAGGGCGCCCCCTAGTGGGGCCCGGGTCTCGGCCTGACTGCAATAGGCTGATAATGATACAGATAGGTATGTACTCGTAGTACAATTTGATGCGCGGAAGCAACCTCCGTTGGTAACATTTCACAAGCGCGCGCGCAGGCCATCGGGCGATTCGATACGCGCCAACATGGCTGCCGTAACTGTCGTTTATTACACGGAATCCGAAGATATCCAACGGCTATGATAAGTGGCCAGTCCTTTAGAAGCGTAAATATTGTTATAGCACAGTTATAGAGCACATGGCTTGTGAGAACACTCAAGGCAGGCATGGGTTCCAAAGGCAAATTAAAAAAAATCTTATAGATTCGTCATCTGTCTGTCTGTCCGTATGTGACAGCCAATCTATAAGAGCTATACAATATAATATAAGATGTGTTCTATGAATCACAAAAATTTTCACACGAAAATAAAAAAACAAAATTTGTAGTTTTGGTGATTATCCACTGAAACAGAACCTTAAAAATCTCAGAAAAGTGTCGTAGACGACAAAGATTTTCGATGACTAAGGAAATATGTATCAGGAAACGGGCAGTAGCGTATTATTCTGGGGTAGTATTTAGACAAGTAAAGACTCTTTGTAAAACGTAGAGTCATTAATAGAAAAAATATAATATGTCTGTCAATTTTGTCAACTAAAAACGTCGACAAAATATAATAAATCTACTTAAATTGATTTTAAGTGCTACACGGTTTCATTTCAAGTTTTAAAGATTTCAATGAAAATGCACAAGTCTATACAGTTAGTATAAATAATTAATCCTTATATAGTGTCAAGCCTTAAGAATATTAACTATTGTTAACATTTTCTACGTCCATGTGTTAACATAACCAATTTTAATTAACCCGTTCCCTATACCTGTATACATTCGCAGGTTATTAAAATCTTACGTCTCCTTAATTCTTACAGCATGTAACTTCTAAGTGTCAATATATTAATACTAGCTGTGCTCGCGACTTCGTCCGCGTGGAATAGTTATTTTTTCCCCTTTTTTTTTACATTTTCCATTATTTCTTCGCTCCTAATAGTTGCAACGTGATGTTATATAGCCTAAACCCTGCCTCCATAAATGGTCTATTCAACACAAAAAGAATTTTTCAATTCGGACCAGTAGTTCCTGAGATTAGCGCGTTCAAACAAACAAACTCTTCAGCTTTATAATATTAGTTAAGATTAAAAATAAAAATCCTTATTCCGACATGCACACGTCAATATCTTGACGAGACCATCTACACGTATCTCAATATTCGCCAAACACATTTCCATCGCAATAACCGCTTCCCATCGGCTGTTTCCACAGATACGATCTATAAACAATGGCGTCCGCGTGGGCGGCGCCTGCGCACCGCAACAATACATCTGTTATGGTGTTACATGCGTTATGTAACGCCTAAGCGGATGTAAGCTAACGTTTGATGTTTTGATGCGGAGATATTCAGGTGCAATGGGTTTTGACGGCGATAATCTTTATTAACACAACGTACATAACATCCGTGTATTCGCATGAATAGAGATAGAGAATACAAATCACCAACCATCATCAATCTAACCCTTGTTTTATCCCTTATCTGGGATGTAAGGGAGCGGCCTATCATCATTTCGATCCAAGCCAACCTCATCTGCCCGTGGTGCATCCTGCCGAATAGCAAACGAGGCGCTGGCAACCGACTGGTGGCGGTATAACCATCGCAATTGAAGGCGTAGCTAAATACCACTGACCGATGACGGGCAGTTGCATCACCAGAGCGACAAGCTACGCCCTGCGATCGCCAACCCGCCTGCCCAGCATGGCGATTATGGGTATATCCTCCAGATGTTTGCCTTGATTGTAATAGGCTGATGATGATGATTCCGTCTTCGAGCGTAGGCCGCCTCCAAATCTCTCCATCTCTGCCTATTTCTTGCCACTCCCATCCAGTTCGGTCCAGCCGTCTTGGTTATCTCATCAACCCATCTCATAGGGGGACGGCCTCTACGGCGACGATTTTCCCACGGTCGCCATTCCAGTAATCTCCTGGTCCACTTAGACTGCCACCAACCAACCAAGATCTAATATTTTTACAGGAGGAATAGGGAAGCCATTATGTCGAGCTACTATAAAAAAAACACATTATAAACAAAAAAAATATCGCTTAGGTATAGCGATTTCTTCCAGACAACGTTCAGATAAAGGAAACCAGATTCACTAAAGAGATGGGTACAAAAGCCGTTACTATTTTCAGGTTCGAACAGAGTGAAATGTTGTAATTGAATTTAACCAACGAGCTACCGGCTTCTCAGACTGTACAAATTGTTCCACTCCGGTTAGCTAGCTGATAAGAACGGGATTACATTCTAATTACAAGCGTTTAACCCAACGACTGCGTATATTAAACTAATTTACCTCTAAGAGATCTAATGTGGTCAATAAATTCTTACTCCGGTACTTTAAGCAGACATTTATTATATTGCCCTTATGGTAATGCCACAGTACTATGTGTAGCAGAAATGTATGTTTTGGAAGTGTACTTAAATATATATTTTGATGTGTATTTTTGTATGACTGGCTCGGTGGCTCAATTGGTAGTGACCCCTGCCTTCTGAACCAAGGGTCGTGAGTTCGATTCCCACCCGGAACAAACATTCGTGTGATGAACACTTGTGTTTGTTTCGTGTCTGGGTGTTTATATTTGTATTTAAGTATTTATTTGTGGTACCCTCGTTGTTCTGAAACCCATAACACAAGTGCTTAAGCTACTTACTTTGGGATCGGAGCAATGTATGTGACGTTATCTACTATTTATTTATTTATTATTTATTTATCCAATGGGCGAATGGTCGCTTTGCTTCAGGTGATAGTCCTGTGTCCTGACTATCACCTGAAGGCGGCAAAGCGACCTTTCGAGCATTTGTTACTTTCGACCCGCCGTTACTTTTGTACCCGGTCTCCCCTACTCCCCTACTCTCTTTACCGAATTTCGGCCACACGACCTGAGACGAGATTTGAACCCAGAACCTCTTGGTCACTCTAGACAGGACTAAGGAACGATGACTCTTTGCTTAGTGCTGTCTAGAATGACCAAGAGGTTCTTAACTGACGTCCGAAACGATTTATAGAACTGCTATTACACAAATCTGTTTCAAAGCTTTGTTTTTAAAAGTAATTAATCATAGCAAAATCAAAATGTGTAAACACACACTCACTAACTAATATTTATATATTAAATTATTGTAAGCGGCACACAAATCACCAAATTCGTTCACGTACGATATTAGCTTATCTGGCAGCTAGCTGTTGGAAAGCTAACCTTATTTATATCGCGTTTGAGTCGTAAATAGGCGTTGATATGTTAGTCGTTATGATTAGGGTTACCAGTTTTTGAAATAATTTATTTTCTTATTAAAAGTCTTTCAGATTAAGACACGATGTTTTCCTAAAATCCAAATTCATGACTGGAAATCTTGGTCGCAAGGAATCGAAATGAATTTTAGTTTGTTTTAAAAATGACTCCTATTAACCCCTTAACTCCCAAAAAGCTTAACACCATAGAACTTTTAATTATTATATAGGCAGTTCGTGAGAAAAAGGATACACAAAGCGCTGAAATTAATCCTTCAACGAAAACAATGCCTTATTCATTTCTACTGTTAGCTTTCGCGATCACTATCTTATCAACGGAGTTTTTACAACGTACGAAAACGTATGTGTGTGTGTAATACAATTTATAACTACGCATAGAGCAGGTAGTTAAAAAAAAACTATCATTTCATCATCAAAAGATCAAAAGCTAACCGCAAGAAGCTTTTCGTTTGACAACCCTGCTATAAGTAACACCCAGCTGTCATCGCAATATAACGAAATTATCATTGAACCGTAGCATAGATGCAATGATTGTTTCAATATCCAAACCGGTCCCATTTTGGACTCTATGTCCAATGACATAAGGTGCTATGGTGTGATTAGTTGTGTCGCTGTATGTATGAATACAAATAACAGTGAAAGGTGGTACAAAAACGTCAGTTAAGCAGTTCAAGGCAGATAAGTCAAGTTTGTGGTACCTACGGGGTAAAGCGGAATTTGCTTACTGTGGGCACTTTGCAGCCGAAATAGAATAGAATAGCAAAAGGGTTTATTAGAGCAGTAACATATGGGGGTAGGAATTACCATCAGTTTTAGTTAGTATTCTCCATTAGGAGTGAATACCACATAACCGATGTGTGACAACGGCCCTGATGTATCCGTTTTTAAACGCTTAAAAGCGTTCATCATCATTCGTACTGGTACTCGGTACCACTATACCTACATACATCTAAATAAATGTTTTTCTTTATTATCATTTATATTTTTCGTTAATACCCCACACCTATGGGTTTGACTTTTCAGCTAAATAATGTTTTTTTTAATTGCTTTAGTTACTAGACACTATTGTATTATTACTACGATAAACACTAAAGAAGTACTTTACATTATGTATGTGTACTAAAATTTAAAGCCTAAGTTTTGTGCAATACAGTAATGTAAAACCAAGGCAATGAACAGATTTTATTTACCAATAACTTAAACGAACAATACACTCAGTACTTGCCAAGACCAACTTGAGGAACAGTTTTCATTAGCCTAAGTAGGCGGTCTTGAGTCTAAGTTACACCACTACGCAATTAACTTAAGAGAGCTGGGGAACAAAACTGTGAAACGCATTTAATTATACAAAGCTGGCAAAGGTTAAGTAGTGTGTAAATACACGGCACGATTAGTTTTAATTTTAATAGTCAGAACAATCAGAAATTTCATTGTTTTACATTATTGGATCCGAAATGAGGTGATCCGGCAGAGAACCAACGTTACCGACATAGCTCACCGGATCAGTAAGCTGAAGTGGCAGTGGGCTGGCCATATCAGCCGCAGAACCGATAACCGCTGGGGTAAACGAGTTCTGGAGTGGAGACCGCGTCTCGGCAAACGTAGTGTAGGACGCCCTCAGGCAAGGTGGAGTGACGATTTGCGCAGGACGGCTGGCAAGTGCTGGATGCGAGAGGCCCGGGACCGAACGAAGTGGCGAGCATTGGGAGAGGCCTATGTCCAGCAGTGGACTGATGTGGGCTGATGATGATGATGATGATGACATTATTGGCGTTTTAGTAAGGATCCCTTTTTTGATATCGGCAATGTAGTTTTTGAGTTTCATTCAGCAGAAACATTCACACACACAAATGCAAATCTTTTCTCTCAAAAGTGTAGATTAAACATTTTTATTTTATACTAGCTGTGCCAGCGGCGTCGCTCGCGTGGATATCGGGTTTCAAAAATAACGGACTTCCATATAATACCCATCTATACCTTGTGCCTAAGTTTTAAGTTAGACCTCTAGCAATACATTGGTGAAAACCACATTCAATTCCATGCAGTACTTTTTGCGTGATGCTCAATCAAACATTCAGATAAAAAATTCTCCCGTTTTCCCAACACTTCCCTTCACTGCTCTGCTCCTATTGATTGTAGCGTGATGAAACGTATCATATAACCTGCACAGGAGTATGATGAATAATTGTACCAAGTTTCGTTAAAACCCGTTGAGTAGGTAATTTTTGTTTCTATAACGAACATACAGACAGACAGAAAGACAGACGGACAGACAGACAGTCAGATAAAAATTTTACTGATTGCATTTTTGGCATCAGTATCGATCACTAATCACCCCCTGATACTTTTTTTGTAAATATATTTTTGAAGCTGAAACGCCTGTGCAAAACTATCTACCTATACCTACTTCACTTAAAAATAAATACTTATAACTACTTTAATTAATAAAAGTACCTACGCTTAATAATTTTTAATTTGAACGAATATTTTACAATATAACAACAACAGAAATTCAAATAAACTATTTAAAAACTAAAAGTCGCGCTGGCACGGTTACTCAATATCAATTATTGTCTGTCAATAAGGTCGATCGCTCTGAACCCATCAACAGCCAAATATTGAATGAATCTAGCTCTCGGACCTCCCGCCTTTTTATACCCTACCGCCGCCGCGACCCGTGTCGAGCGCGGCAACCGTTACACAAAAATAATCCTTATAGCATGATTCAGTATTCACGTGCGACGGCGCGATGGCTTATTTCATGTATAAGTTTGGTGTTTCTATACCGATTTCTATGATTCTTTTTTTATTGAATAGGTAATAATGATAACTTTTTTAAATTAGGGATGAATGAGAGTATTATAAACGTAAGAGTAAACAAATATAATCAGAATGCTCCGAACTGCTAAGCTATCAGGAGTTACACGTGTTATTGTGAGTCAACCATAAAAGATAGACATATGCTGTTGCGGGATATTTTTTAGTCAATTTTATGTAAAATATTTCTGTCATACATAATTTCTATGTAACTTTAACCATTAAGGCTGCACACGCGACGGAAGCTTAAAAAATGGAGTAACTTCTCCCGTTTTCCCAACATTTCCCTTCACTACTCTGCTCCTATTGATAGTAGCGTGATGAAAAGTACCCTATAACCTGCCCAGGAGTATGAAGAATAATTGTACCAAGTTTCGTTAAAATCCGTCCAGTAGTTTTTGTTTCTATAAGGAACATACAGACAGACAGACAGACAGACAGACAGACAGACAGACAGACAAAAATTTTACTGATTGCATTTTTGGCATCAGTATCGATCACTAATCACCCCCTGATAGTTATTTTGAATAAATATTTTATGTACAGAATTGACCTCTCTACAGATTTATTATAAGTATAGACTAGCTGTGCCAGCGGCGTCGCTCGCGTGGATATCGGGTTTCAAAAATAACGGACTTCCATATAATACCCATCTATACCTTGTGCCTAAGTTTTAAGTTAGACCTCTAGCAATACATTGGTGAAAACCGCATTCAATTCTATGCAGTAGGTTTCGCGTAATGCGCGTTCAAACATACAGGTTTAAATTTCTCGCGTTTTCCCAACACTTCCCGTCACTGCTCCGCTCCTATTGATTGTAGCGTGATGAAAAGTATCCTATAACCTGCCCAGGAGTATGAAGAATAATTGTACCAAGTTTCGTCAAAATCTGTTCAGTAGTTTTTTTTTCTATAACGAACATACAGACAGACAGACAGACAGACAGACAGACAGACAAAAATTTTACTGATTGCATTTTTGGTATCAGTATCGATCACTTATCACCTTCTGATAGTTATTTTGAAAAAATATTTTATGTACAGAATTGACCTCTCTACAGATTTATTATAAGTATAGATAGGCAACTTTTTTTAAAATTTTAAACATTAATATATTGACACTTATTGCTACTTAGAAGTTACATGCTGTAAAAATTATAAAGTCATCGACATAGCTCACCGGGTTAGCTGAATTGACAGTGGACTGACCATATCTGCCGCAGAACAGACAACGCAACCGTTTGAGATAAACAATCTCTGGAGTTGATACGGCTTCTCAAACGCAATGTGTCATACATTGCGTTTGCCCTCAGGTCAGGTAGAGTGACGAATAGCGATAAATGGCTGGCAAATGCTGGATGTGATAAGCCCAAGATCGATTAAAGCGCTCTGCGAGTGCCTAATAACGATTTTAAGATTAAAAATTTGTTTATTGTCTTCTCAGTTACATACAGTACAGTTCCGGGATGAAACATCCCTATTGTGATAGGGGAAGTCCAGTTGTGGACGGTTGCAGGCTGATATTGAATGATTGAAAAGTCGGGTCGTAATGCAAAATCGTACCGTGTATCTCTAACCCTTTTGCAGAGTGATGGAAAGTGGTAATAGAGTATGTTCTACGCATTTGATAATAATCTTGCGTGCAACTTAACTGTTTCACTTACTTGCACTAAGTCATACTTGTTTTACTTTAAGATCAGATTAGATATGACCACTCTCGCTAATTTACGAGTGAAAAAGTGCGTTTTATTTAATTAGCCGTTATTATTATTTGTGTTCGTTATATAACCCTGTGTAAATGAATTTTCTAACTTGCATTGTTAAGCCTGCCCAGAGCATCTTGACTTTTTTATTTTTCTTTATAGTGTCTCGACATAATGGCTTCCCTACGCCTGATGGAAAGCGAAAGAGAAGCCCAAGTCACTGTGACAACGGGCAAGTAACTGGTCAGTTACCTGTCAGTTGCCACCGCCATGCCGGCCCAACCCTAACCCCCCACGAGCTTCGGAAACCCTACTCACCGGCAGAAACACGACCTAGAGGTCATTTGACTGCGGTATTCTATAGGGTGGAGGTCCTTCCCCGGACGGGCGGCTCAATTCAAGCGAAGATTCACTATGCCCTACCTATCTAAAAAATCTGAAATTAGCGAAAGACCTGTGTCCAGCAGTCGAAGTTTGATGATTATGAAGATTGCCTAAGAACTTAGCCTACATCCCACCATCAAATTACCACCTTGCAAAAAAGCCACCATTTACACAACCAATTAGAAAAATATTTTCACAAGTGAAAGTAATGAGCGCACGTAAGGATATTGCGTTATAAGTTATTAGTCGTGCCGTGGATCGCGGGATTATTAGACGTACTTACATGGCAGCCCCAGTATGGCATGCCCAAACAAGGCACCGCTAAGCTAGGTAACCCATGTCTGCGTCCCATACGGCCGTGAGCGGAATTACCGATGGTTATCATGGGAAAACTTGGGAGCAATAACTGCGGAATGTGTAGAAGGAAAAAGTGAGCGATGGTGTTGCGTTGGGTGGATTAAGTGAACATTTGTTTTCTATGTATAATATGTATTTATTTACAAAAAAAATATATCTAAGTAAGTTTATCAGTTGACTAGTACCCATAGTACAAGCTTCGGCTTAGTTTGGGGCTAGATGGCGCTGTTTGGCCCAGCGTGGCATGTCTTGGGTTATTTATTTATTTG
The DNA here is from genome assembly GCA_031163375.1 of Conogethes punctiferalis. Taxonomy (NCBI): domain Eukaryota; kingdom Metazoa; phylum Arthropoda; class Insecta; order Lepidoptera; family Crambidae; genus Conogethes; species Conogethes punctiferalis. Next base: position 8,603,142 of record CM062099.1, read on the forward strand.
TAATTGGATATAGAATAAATGTCCAATGTTAAAAAAATGGGATGCAAGGGAGCGGCCCATCATCTTTTCAACCTCTCCGCCCCGTTGTGATCTCCCCGGATAACGGGCAGCAGCGTCGCCGAGAAGCTACGCCCTGCCAACTGCCTGCCAACCCGCCTGCCCAGCGTAGCGATTATAGGTATATCCTCCAGATGTTTGCCCTAAGTGGCGAACAACTGGAGAGGCCTATGTCCAGCAGTGGAATGCAATAGGCTGATGATGTGCAATAAAGATTAAATAAATAAATAAACAGGTCTTGTATGCTAAACTGCCTGACCGGGGGTACCTATGTACTTAGTATCACCATCCTTTTTAACTAAACATTATATTTTGTAATTTTTACAATGCAACCCTTGTCCTAACAATGATAAATACATAAAACCAAAAATCATCTAATTTGGTCCAGTCATACCAAAGTCATGGACGTACAAATATTTCGAAGATCCATTTTTATTTTTATATAGATAGATAGATATATACCTCACTTTATAATGGTGATTTTCTTACAGAAAACGATTCCCTACTCCTGAAGCTTCTAAATATAGGTATTCCTATACTAAGTAAATTTACTAAAATGTGGGTTGAGTCGCCACAGAATTAATTCTTGAACTCGATCCCAATTAATTTGATCTTTGCTTGTATAATAAGTATGCAATAAAATGAAAGACAGTAGAAGTAAATGAAATTTTAACAATAACTTTTTATTGTCTCGAATCAATAAAGCATTATAAAAAGACAATAACTAATTACAGGTATGTTTCTTTAGACATTTACACCTCCTTTTGTTCGACGGTTATTTGTGCGACGATATCATCATTACATTTCAACACCATTATTTAGCCATCTCAATTTCTTTCACGGCTTCTAATTATGTTTTTTTTATTTATTATGCGCCATAGAAAGTGTTAAGAAAGTACCAGGAACACATGAGGCGATGGGACGTTCACACGTAGAGCCAATTGTCGCTTCCCCGAGTGAAAACACCCGGATGCGCGATAGCGTTTATCTAGTTCTCTCGTTTTTATGCTCGCCTGGTACTACGATATGCGCTGTTCTAGTTTCGTTCGCCGAAAAACCTCAATAGATAAAGAACCTCGAAGGTATTTGAGTAAAATGTAGATAATAGATAAACGTAGTATTGTGTATTTGTTAGTCATCAATATCTACAAAAGAAAGTGGTTCAACATACATACATAATGTAGATATACACTTCCGTTGTCACGTTAACAGTATCTACCATTTTCGCAACAATGCATCGGTACAATCTTTAACGTTGACAGCATTGCATGATGATATGCTAATGTGGAAACTTAAAAAAAAACGTATTTGCATAGGATATTCATGAGATACAATCACGTTATATCAGGAACTGTAGAAATATGTATACGAGGTGATAATTTCTTGTAGGTACAAGAAACATATAAAAAGGGAATAAATATTATGAATACTCTCCAAACCTAATTTCCGCACCACACAGGATCACTCTACTACATTGCTAAAACTTTGTGTAAATGAAAATATTTTTTTTTCTTCATACTGTTTTGAAGAGATTCACTCTTATGATAATATTCGGCACAAAATCAACAGCTTAACGTGCTTTTATGAATAAGAGGGGAGGAGAGAGGGAGAAGCACTGAATTAAAATGGCCGTCGTTTTCTTTGAAAAGTGTACTAAATACCTATATCACACAATATCACATTCCTAAATTGCTCCAATCCCAAAGTAAGTAGCTTAAGCACTTGTATTATGGGTATCAGAACAACGAAGGTACCACAAATATTTAATACGAATATTTTAAACACCCAGACACGGATCAAACACAAATGTTTATCACACGAATGCTTGCCCTGAGAGGGAATCGAACCCACGACTCTTGGATCAGAAGGCATAGGTCTCTACCAATTGAGCCAATAAGCCAGTGTAATATTTATTTTCTCACAATCGGATATCATTGATCTGTATCATGTGGGAATTTTAGGTTTTAAATTTCCATTTCTTTTACCTAACTGTTAAAACCCTAAGTTTATATATGTCACCGGAAAATAGCAAGAATCGTAAGTTGATCAATTTCCTAGGTAGTTGATTAACTTCCGGAAAATAATAAACGGCAGTTGAAATGTATTATTTAACGTTTGTATTTTAGTAAATTGATCATTTTACGGGGTCTTGCCGTAAGATCATCCGACGAAGGTGAGGTGAACGTTTTGATTGGTTCAATGGCTCACGTGGCGTTATCCCGGCAACCAATCAGGGAACAGTGTATTAAGTTACAAGTAATAGTGCACCGTTAAATAGTACATTAAGCAACGATTGGCCCATTTGAGGACGATTTACTTGTGTCAAAATCGTAAATTATTAAATGACTGTCAGGCTACCGTAAATTGATCAACTAACTGAAATCCATTGCGTAAAATAATGCATTTCAACTACCGTTTGTTATATTCCGAAAGTTAATCAACTACCTAGGAAATTGATTAACTTACGATTCTTGCTATTTTCCGGTGACATATACAACACTACCAAATTACAGGATACGGCCAAACACAGTACATTCCGTTAGACGAACTTTCGACCACTCTCTGCCACATTCGGATGTACCGTAACACGACTGAGTAAACACAAAAGCATTCTTATAATCAATGCTGGCCGCTGCGTTCTGATCCGAGATGTTCAGATAATGGATGCTCCGTATAGATATCGCGAATAACCACTCGGTTTGTTTAACATTTTCCGATGGTTTAGTTAAGTAGTCGATTTCAAACTATAAGAGGCAGCGCAGACGACAGACTTTTTGTGCGATAGAGTATACGTCTGAGACATTTAAAAACAGCGTCTAGGTCTGCCGACAGAATGATCGAAGAGGTGCGTCGTGTGCGTTGAGTTTGTGAAATATCCGCGACAGATTTTTGCGCTTCGTGTGCATTACTGCATATAATTGCAAAAAAGTGCGTCACGGTCCACGGATAGTCTGTCGTCTGCGCTGCCCCTAAATATCAGGCCACATCATATGTTTTTTTTACAGTAGCTCGACATAATGGCTTCCCTACGCCTGATGGAAAGCGAAAGGGAAGCCCAAGTCGCTGTGACAGCAGCAACTAGTCAGTTACTTGTCAGTTGCCACCGCCATGCCGGCCCGTCCCTAACCCCCCACGATTTCCGGAAACCATACTCACCGGCAGAAACACGACCCGTAGGTCATTTGGCTGCGGTATTCTATAGGGTGGAGGTCCTTCCCCGGACGGGCGACTCAATTCGAGCGAAGATACGCTATTCGCTATGCGGATGACAACGCTGTCCAGCACGTGTTGTTCGGGAGAGGAAAGTAGAGAATGGGATTAGTTTTACCCCGACCCAGGATTCGATAAAGAACCTCTTCTTTTTGGCTACATTTCCAGCTACTAGACCAATGAGGCTGTTATCCAATAAATACATTAGCAGTGAAACTATTAGAGGAAGGAAGCTTGTAGATAATTATAAGATTATCTTGTTCAATCATTATATCTAACTGAGTGCATAAGCATGATTACTTCTTTCAGAAAGTAAAAATTGCTTTATCAAGGCAACCATTTGGTGATTGAATAATCTCTTTAAAATCGTATAACTGTAATTTGTATTGATTAGTTAATTGAAGAGGGCCCAGCTACGAATTGGTTCGGGTAATTTGTTACTGTATTTCTTTTCTGTCCCCAAATTAGTCAAAAGCACCACCAAACTCCCGAAAATTGCCGTACATGGCCCCTCATCATCATCATCAACCTACCGCAGTCCACTGCTGGACATAGGCCTCTCCAGTTGTTCGCCACTTAGAGCAAACATCTGGAGGATATACCCATAATCGCCACGCTGGGCAGGCGGGTTGGCGATCGCAGGGCGTAGCTTCTCGCTATGGTGACGCAGCTGCCCGTCATCGGTCTGTGATATTTACGCTACGCCTTCAATTGTGATGGTTATACCGCCACCAGTCGGTTGCCAGCGCCTCGTTTGTTATTCGGCAGGATGCACCACGGGCAGGTGAGGTTGGCTTGGAGCGAAAAGATGATAGGCCGCTCCCTTACATCCCACTACTACTAACGGCTGAAATTATGATATCTAATCCCATTAGTCTGTAACAAAATATCGATATTCCATAAATTAAGTTGCAATAACGATGCATTGCAATGGATTTTGGACCTACATACCACACTGTTCGTTTACCTTATCTTAAAAAAAAAGTTACAAACAACACCTGTTAAGTGGAGGCGAGACGTGACACTGGGGTCATCTCAAAGTCGTCGGTATCAGAGCGAGACCGTCACGGTACCTCGGATATTATGACGTCACGGCTTTTTGAAAACATTGCCACAGGTGTAGCCAGCCCCGGATCTAGGGGGGGGCAAACCGGGGCACCTGCCCCGGGCGGCAGTTTCAGGGGGCGCCAAAATCATCAATCACCAAGTATAAAACAAAGTCGCTTTTTCTGTCTCTATATCCCTTTGTGCTATGTCAAGTTTTTGCCCCGGTTCGAAAAAATCGTAGATCCGGGGCTGGGTGTAGCGCTAATCGAGTATGTACTTGCGGTAGTTCACTTGATTCCTCCCGCCCCTTTTTATTGACAGACATCATCATCATCATCAGCCTATCCTAATTTTTTGAGTTTCAGTTCTATGTATGGGGAACCCCAAAAATTTTGATTTTTTTTCTGATTTTATTTTGAAATCACAATGCGGTTTACAGAATACTACGCACCAAATTTCAATAATGTAGCTCTTCTAGTTCGGAATAAACTGGCTGAAACATACGGACGGACAGACAGAGAGACATGACGAAACTATAAGGGTCCCGTTTTTGCCATTTGGCTACTGAACCCTAAGAAGCGGACTTAATGCCGCATAGGCATAGATACTCGTATCTAAAGGCAATAATAGTCATCTATTTAAAGGAAAGCCTACAATTTAATCGGCAAATTAACTTTTTACCCTATTTACATTACATTTACTCGTACGTAACAAAGCTTAGTTAACGCTACCGCCACGCACAATTGGCGCAGGTTGTAACATAACGCGTTATGTGTAACGCCTCGTAACCAAACATTACAAACTAAACGTAATTACGTGTTGGTAAACGGTAGGTACAGGTCCTTTGCATAGTCGCGGCGTGAAAATCTATTATTTGTCGGAAAATTTCTTTTCCATCCCTTAGAGGAGGTCAAATTATTTTGACACTAGCTTTTGCCTTTTTTTAAATTAGGGGTAAAAATACAAATGTCCACCCCCTCTTTTAGGGAAGTGGGGGGGAGGGTTAGAAAGGGGCAAAAAGTAGCCTATGTTACTCTCCATCCCTTCAACTATCTCCACTAAAAAAATCACGTCAATTCGTCGCTCCGTTTTGCCGTGAAATAAAGACAGACACACGTTCCCATTTACCTATAATATTATAGTATGGATTTCGTTGCGACTTTTTTCCACTTTGGGTCATTTTGGAACATTTGGAACATACATTGTGTGTAATGTGTGCGCCAAATTAACTGGTTTTCTTTCTTTCTTTTTTTCTTACTGAATCTGCTACTATTCTTCGTCGAATTGTTTTGACCATACTGGAACAACAGTTCCAATAGTGTTAAAAGTCAACTTAAGGATTGTAATACATAGTTCCGATACCCTCTTTCATACCGCATCTTGGTTATACTATACATTTAAAAATAGCATTGCACAACATCAACATATTTATCCCCCACTGTACTCAACACTACAAGCATAAATTACAATGGAGTTAAGAATCAATCAGCTAACATAACACCTCAACTGACCAAAGGAGTTTGAACTCTAAGATATGCGTGTTAAAGCTCCATATCTTCATGTCCAGATTATAATCTCTTTAATAGCCAGCTTCACGTGAAATGGCGTGATCCTAATAGCAAGTGTAAGCGTAATAAATATGATAAAATCGGTGATTTTGTAATTTTAAAAAGGAAAAAATACTCACTAATAGGATAAAGATCGTGCGGTTTAGTTTTAAGTACCTACTAAAGTAGAGACCCGCCCCTGTTTCGCACGGTCAAATAAGATACGTATATGTCACCGGAAAATAGCAAGAATCGTAAGTTGATCAATCTCCTAGGTAGTTGATTAACTTCCGGAAAATAATAAACGGCAGTTGAAATGTATTATTTAACGTATGTATTTTAGTAAATTGATCATTTTACGGGATCTTGCTGTAAAATCATCCGACGAAGGTAAGGTGAACGTTGATTGGTTCAATGGCTCACGTGGCGTTATCCCGGCAACCAATCACGGAACAGTGTATTAAGTTACGGGTAATATTGCACCGTTAAATAGTACATTGAGCAACGATTGGCCCATTTGAGGACGATTTTACTTGTGTCAAAAACGTAAATTATTAAATGACTGTCAGGCTACCGTAAATTGATCAACTAACTGAAGTCCATTGCGTTAAATAATACATTTCAACTACAGTTTGTTATATTCCGAAAGTTAATCAACTACCTAGGAAATTGATCAACTTACGATTCTTGCTATTTTCCGGTGACATATATACCTACCTATTTTTCTAATACCATATATCTAAGATGTTGTTGGGAAACATAATAATTTTTTAATGGTATAAGTTATAGGTGCCCCTACATTATGGTATAAGGTATACATTTCTTTGATTGTTACAAAAGCTGTCTTATCATCATCAGCCCACATCAGTTCACTGCTGGACATAGGCCTCTCCAAATGCTCGCCACTTCGATCGGTCCCGGGCCTCTCGCATCCAGCACTCCCGCGCAAATCGTCACTCCACCTGGCCTGAGGGCGTCCTACATTACGTTTGCCGAGTCGCGGTCTCCACTCCAGAACTCGTTTACCCCAGCGGTTATCGGTTCTGCGGCTGATGTGGCCAGCCCACTGCCACTTCAGCTTACTGATCCGGTGAGCTATGTCTCTAGGTAGGTAACTTTGGTTCTCTGCCGGATCACCTCATTTCGGATCCGATCTCGCAGAGAGACGCCGAGCATAGCCCTTTCCATATATCGCTGAGCGACCTTCAACTTGTGGCTGTCTTAATTAAATAATAAATAACCCAAGACATGCCAAGCTGGGCGACACATCGCCATCTAGCCCCAAGCTAAGCCGAAGTTTGTACTATGGGTACTAGACAAGACCACTGATAAACTTATGTACATAGATACTTTCTTTTACATAAATTATACATAGTAAACACCCAGACCAATACAAACAGATATGTTCTTTAAAGAAATTGAAATTGAACACTAATGTTTGTACAGTGTGGGAATCGAACCCACCTTGGCTCAGAAGACACAGGTCACTTTCAAATGAGCCACCGAGCCAGTCATAATCTACTATATAAAAATAAGTCGATTTTCACGGTTTTGCATTCGTTGGAAAGGTCTCGGGTTCCGTAAGGTTTATAGCAAAGAAAATTCAGGAAAAAAGACGCCATCTGGAGGCGAAACGGAGTTCGCCGGGTTTGCTAGTCAGTAATACTGTAAGAAGAAGGGAACACGTTTGCTGGAAGAGAGTTCCACAGCCTATTGTACGCCAGATGTAAGTAAACATATAATTTACATTGTATGCAAAATTTACGTTTATTTCCTTCCAAAATAGATCATAATCGCATAACAAAAACTAAAAGGAAACAATAGCACGATCGACTAGATATTAATCACTGCCGTTTCCTCGTTTTGAAATCGTGAAAATTGGACTTACGCACTTTTGTACAAGGCCGCTAGCTTCCTCACTTAAAACACATACTACAATTAACTATGAATTAGAACTGCAATTAATTATTAATATGGTTAATTAATTCGTTTGAAAGTCCTGGTAATACAAACAAATTTCCATACAAAAATTCTTGGATTCATGCATGATATCACAGTCACAGGGGCCTTAAAGTCTAACTGCCGTATTCACAAACGTTACTATACGACGCACGGACGCACAGTGCCCAAATTCCTATAGCTTTTTGAGCACCTGTGCGTTTGAGCGACGCATAGTGACGTTTGTGAATACGGCCGTTAAAGTCATGGCACACTTAGGGTCATAACTCAATTAAACAACTCTGCTCCCACCCGGGAAGAAGACCAAAATTCAAATTACGGCGACCCACGCGTGGATATCGGGTTTCAAAAATACAGACAGACAGACGGACAGAAAGACAAAAATTTTACTGATTGCATTTTTGGCATCAGTATCGATCACTAATCACCCCCTGATAGTTATTTTGAAAATATCTTTAATGTATAGAATTGACCTCTCTACAAATTTATTATAAGTATATATAGAAGAAGATAGATTGGCACCGCGCAGTCTGACGGCGCCGGTAAGCTCGCTGACAGCGACCTGTCTGCTAATTTATGATGCCAATGTAAAATATATCTAAAGAGCAATATTTAAAGCCCATAGGTATCTGAATTTTATTCTTATTGTCGGGTGGGAGCAGAGTCGCTTAAGTGTGCTATGCCCTTTACTCTCGCCTCCATATGTCACAACAAAAAGAGTATGTAACCGGAAAATAGCAAGAATCGAAAATTGATCAATTTCCTAGGTAGTTGATTAACTTTCGGATTACAACAGACTGTGGTTAAAATGTATTATTTGACGCAATGGATTTCAGTTAATTCATCAACTTAGGATGCACTCTTGACTTTTGGGACTGTGGAATCGACGACTGGAAAATATGACGCAATTTCCCCAAAGTCGACCAATCCAAGCATTTCATTCAGTTCGCGTCTTTCTCAAAAGATTAACATAACAAACATAATTCTTGGCCGGTGTTTGTTATCTATAGAGATTAATTTGCGCAATTTGGAATCAAACCCGGAACTCCGCACTAGCGGTCTGACTTTGCCAGTAGGAGATCTGCCTCACGAATATTTAGGTTAACCGCTGCCGGTCGGAATCGATTCGCCATAGACAAGACAAGGCCAGTGATAAGTTGCATAAACAAAGCTATGGTCATAGATAATTGCGTTTATGATGGTACTACACAGATGAAATTCTTTTTTTTTTTACTCGAGATTTTGTTGTTGCAGGTGACGATTATTAATCTATTGTTCTGCTATCAACTTTTATTGCTCTGGCCTACTTTTAAATTTTTAACAGGTTAATAGTTCCCTGTCGCGTGTATCACATTTGATACATAACAATTTAAATTCTATTGTATCTGGACGGTAGACAGGTATCATAACGCCCTTTACATGGCAAAAGACACAACTTACATATGGCGCAACATTGTCAGGGAAAAGCTCATTCAGTGGGGGAATCACGACCCTCAGTAATGAGGAGCACGTACGATGCGAGGTGGAGGAAGTACTTACATCCGTTACGTAATATATGATTTTTGTAACATTATCAGATTTACATAAATAGCAGGTATACATTTAGATATATTACAACATTATTGTTACTATCTGTACTCACTGTTTACCATAGTTATTGAGATCGAATCGTGACATACCTGGAACAAGAAATACATTATTGTCACAACAGTCATCATTCGGGTCATTAGAAGATATTATCACATACCTACCAGTATTTCTAAGTGTTTACAACAAAATACTAAATTGGGTTTACACATACAATATTAATAGATTCCCTGATCTATGTATCTTATTTGATACATAACAATTGAAATTAGATTGTTTCTCCATAGTGGACACTGCGCTGCGATATTCAATAGGGATTATTAGTGTAATCGATATGTAACACAGATGAGATTAAGAACCCTGAACCTAGGCAGAACCGGGATCAAAACGGTTGGCGGTTGAGCGACTATGCCTTTAGTTTGTTAATCCTACCGGATTCATAAGCTATTTCGTTGATTTTGGTCACATCGCTTCGGTTTGCGTCACTTACGACCACAAAATCAACAAAGCAGTCACAGAGCATAAGGGACAGTGGGCAAATTGCGTACAATTGCGCAACCAAGATTATCACCTCAATGACTGTAGCACTGATGAAACGACAAGTCGCTGTCACATTCAATGCTAATTGCTAATTGTCGGTTTAGTCGGCTATTACCGCTGCTAAATGATGTCGTGGCGGATTAAATTATAGCGACGAATGTATACTTAAAGTAACATGAAGGTGCGGTAGAAGATATTAGAAAACCGTGTGTTTATATGCTTAGGGTGTAGGCTTTTATTTACGCGAATTACGCCGTCCAGTTATGGGGGTCATGGTTTAAATGCTATGTGCGGTCTTTTTAATGCAATAATTAACAAAATATGGCATGTTTGTTAGGCTATATTCGCTATATTCAATGTTGCGTTTATGATACTCCTAACAAAAGCGCTATTATTAGTGCAGCTTAGAGGAGAATGCGTTTAGAACCATCACGGTGCCTCCGGGCGGAGTCGTGTGAGGGATTCACTCCTGCCAGAATGGGAAGACACACCCGCTAAACCTTCCTTTATCGCCAGTGGGCAGCTACTTGCAGGGATTCATGTAGCGCCGAAGCATTATACGGCCACAACCTTGCCTACCTTGGACAGCCGCAGAAGACAAGTGTCCTGCACTCTAGGTCCGGGGAGGGAAAATACTCATATGCCCTCGTGCTACGGTCTGGCTGCACCCACCAAACCATTACGCCCCCATGAGTGGATCGCGCTCACCATTTGGGGCACAAAAGAGAGGCTCAGAGGGCATACGATAAGTTGTATGCCCTCCGGCGACGCCTGGACACACAGGAGGGATAAATGAGGGGGATTTATGGGGCAAAAATACGCGATCCGTTCAACGAACGATCGTTTTCGTTTTTTGTAGTAGGGCCCCAGGGGCGGCGTAGAGCGGGCGCGTCTGATGCGCGTGGCCACCCGCTCTCTTTCCGCCGCCTTCTTCTGCAAGATCGCCGTCTCGCAGAAAGCGAGCATCGCTCGCCAGGTCTCCTTCGACGCCGTGATGTGCCGCAAGAGTTGCGGCAGTACGGGGTCCAGCGTAACAGTAACGAGGTCGGAGCGCTCATTGGCAGAGCCATGCAGAAGCGTATGCTCTGTCATGTCTGGCATGATCCTGCCTACACCTACAGTATACAGCGACTATTCTAACCGTACTGTAAAAAAAGGAAAACTGATTTATCACCATATGAGTCGCCGTTCCGGGCGGCGCACTGAAATGGAAAGTAGCATTAATAGACGCGCTATTTGCGTATGCGCATTGCGCAGTGTCACCGCAAAAACGGCGATAAACCACGGGTAATGAGCGAATGACGGTTGACGAATGTAGAATTGTTTTTTATGTATATTTTTATTATATATTAACTTCTGTATGTATGCATCCTGCCCGCGTGGAGCAGACGATGACATCCTATTGTGACCAGTATCTATGATTTTTCATGAAAACACTTTTATTTGATACAATACTTTTTTGAAGAAAAGTCAGTTTATCAGATGTATAGCACCCATAGTACAAGCTTCGGCTTAGTTTGGGGCTAGAAGGCGATGTGTACTCCAGCGTGGCATGTCTTGTGTTATTTATCTTTTTGGTATCCGACAGAAAAAGAAACCCCGAATGATCACATTGTTTTTTAATTAATTGTGTGTTTGTGTTTGGCCATAAATCGCCTGATAAGTAATATTGAAGCTTACGATGGAGCGCGCTTACCTATAAAATACCGATTCATTCTCGCCTTGAACACCTGAAAATTGTATGTACATACAACGATATTTGTGACCATTAGGAGTTTCATAGTTTAGCCGTGTGTACAACATAATTATTACTTAACATCATTTTAATAAGATCAAGTGAGCAGACTATAATTTCCATGTGATATTGTCATCCAAGTAATCTTGTACCTAATATTATGAGCTGTTACTGTTAATGATAATTATGTAACAAATTACCTCAGTTAGAATGAAATAATAACAATAATACTTTATTGCCAAAAGACACATTTACACAACAAAATTAGGATTTTAGCAATGGGCCCCAAACTAGGAAACCCTGTATCTTGGGGACCCTAAGCACAGGACATGAATTTACATTGATATGATTACTTCAGTAATACAATACATATACATATAGAAATAGATAAACATACAAAATGTTTAATTCATTCACCCACTTTTCGTCCCTATAAGGCTGTTTTATTGTGATTTCAGCGTGGAACCAGCACTTTGTAACAAAATTTCTATTGTCCAGAGATAGAATTTCTCATACAATACAATGTCTGCAGTAACTTAATCTTCCGTCTTTATTTCTCCGTCGGACCTTTAGGTCGCCTATCTTATGTGCGTACCTTCTTGGATAGAAATGTCCCAATGCCACAATTATTGGTTAGGGTTGATAGAAAGGGCGCGATCTGCCGGTCAAATTTTATCAGTCATACAAAATGCCCGCAATGGCGATGGCCGCGAGGGATGTAAGGGAGCGGCCTATCACATTTTCGCTCCAAGTCATCCTCCCGCCCGTGGTGCATCCTGCCGAACAACAAACGAGGCTCTGGCAAACCGACTACTTAGTGGCGGTATAACCATCACGACAGAAGGCCACGGTCTTCCACGGTGCGTTTTGCGCGCAATTTTCTGCCTCGTGAAACCGGTCTTTGGAATCAGCTTCCTGCTGCAGTTTTTCCGAGTGGATATGATTTAGGGACCTTCAAAAAGCGAGCCTATAGATTTCTCAAAGGCCGGCAACGCACCTGTGACTCCCCTGGTGTTGCGGTGTCTATGGGCTGAAGTGATCACTTACCATAAGGTGACCTTCAGGCCCGTTTGCCCCCTCTTCCATAAAAAAAAAGAAAAAGGCGTAGCTAAATACGACAGGAACAAGAAGCTACACCCTGCGATCGCCAACCCGCCTGCCCAGCGTGGCGATTATGGGTATACCCTCCAGAAGTTTGCCCAAGGTGGCGAACAACAGGAGAGGCCTATGTCCAGCAGTGGACTGCAATAGACTGATGATGATGCACCAGTGCGAAGCCGGTGCGGGTCGCTAGTAAAAATATATACTTAAATGAGGAAGAGTGAACCCTAGTCAGTAACTTACAGCTTTCGTAAGTCCAGTGACCTTATTGGCTCATCGGACCGCCTCCATGCGCAGTAAATTCAATATCGGTTACACTGTCTCCTGGCTTATTTGAAGTTGCTATGATTTGTTGCGGCCGTTTATTTGTTAACTTGTAATAAATAAATTGAAGTTAATGTTTATTCATGTGGAAGTGTTGTTACGATTTGACTAAAATTTTACCTAGGTTTAAATAAATAAAAAAAAATCTATCTATCATAATTAAGGGATCTTGGAGATGTAAGGGAGCGACCTATTCTCTTTTCGCTCCAATCCAACCTCACCTGCCCTTGGTGCATCCTGCCGTATAACTAACGAGGCGCTGGCAACCGACTGGTGGCGGTATAACCATTACAATTGAAGGCGTAGCTAAATACCACTGACCGATGACGGGAAGCAGCGTCATCAGAGCGAGAAGCTACGCGTCACTGCGATCGCCAACCCGCCTGCCCAGCGTGGCGATTATGGGTAGGTATATCCTCCAGATGTTTGCCCTAAGTGGCGAACAACTGGAGAGGCCTATGTTCAGCAGTGGGCTACAATAGGCTGATGATGATCCATCACAGCAAGTGTATGTAATTCTAGTTAGAATAAAATATTTATTAAAACTTGTTAGTGTGAATGCTGCGCTGGTCACTAAAACAGACTGCTAACATTATACCAACAATGTTTTAGTAGCGTAACTTGCTTACATTTTTTTTCTATACTTAATAAAATAAAAGCAACGTAAAGCCTGGCGTACCGGCTTCCACGGTAGCCCAGTTGTGTGATCGAGGTATTATTAGAGGTACCGCTACAGCCGAACTGGGACGGAGTAATACGGACTGAGAGACAGCTTGCGATCGTTATGAATGACGACACGGTTTTGTAAGACTCAGCTTGGGATGTTCAAGCTTGTTCAAGCCACTCTCACCTGTCTGTGGTGCATCCTGCTGATAAACGAGGCTTTGGCCACCTACTGGTGGCGACATAACCATCACGATTGAAGACGTTGAATTCAAAGAATTAGCCAAGCCACCAGCCGGCCTCAGATCTAGTTACGCTACCTACTGCGAATTGGCCTCACGTCGAAGTGCTGGTAGGAAGTTTTGACCTGCAATTACTGAATCTATAGATAGATATATTCTTTATTGCGCGCCATACAATTGACTTAAAAACTAGATATTACAGACACTTTTTGCGCAATTTAGGCGGCCTTATCGCTGTAAGCGATCTCTTCCCGACAACTTAAAATAAAGGGTGAGGTAAGCTATCAACTAAAACGGAATTGATGCTAGCTAAATGTTATATACTATTTACCGAAATAAATGTTTTTATTCTGTTATGTTAATATTTGCAAGAATGATTTATAATTAAATTAATAAAATTATACATTTTTTTTCCACGGTACGGTACACTTTTAAAGATGTTAAGAGAGGTAAGGCATAGCGAATCTTCGCTCGAATTGAGCCGCCCGTCCGGGGAAGGACCTCCACCCTATAGATACCGCAGTCAAATGACCTCTGGGTCGTGTTTCTGCCGGTGAGTAGGGTTTCCGGAGCTCGTGGGGGGTTAGGGTTAGGCCGGCATGGCGGTGGCAACTGACAAGTAACTGACCAGTTACTTGCCCGTTGTCACAGCGACTTGGGCTTCTCTTTCGCTTTCCATCAGGCGTAGGGAAGCCATTATGTCGAGCCACTATAAAAAAAAAATGTCTTATAAATAAACAAGTATCATGCACGTGACATGTCATATTACCTACTCCAGTTAAGTCTGTAAGTAAACGTGTGTATAAAAAAATCTAGAGTATATAAGTAAGTAGGTACGTGTTACAATATTACTTTAATTGTTATCTCAAGTTCGTTTAAAATAGCGAACCGTTTTATATTCCTAACCTGGTTAAATGGATGTCGGTCGAAATAAGTAACTCCATTAACAAGTGTGTCAGACTTGAAGTTTTTATATTTTTGTCCTAAAAATCAATTAGAGTCAAATTTTTTGGGGTTAATGTCAAACAGACTACCTATTTGTGTCAATTGAGTGAAAATGTGTATCCTCTTTTCTTTTTCCCTGAAAATCAGCGTCTTGGCAGTCTTTATGTCATGCCTTGATAATTATTCACTGAGTGGATACCATGGAAGTATTAAGTACTTATACTTCCATGGAATGTAAAGGAGCGACGATGATGATGATGACGGGCAGCCGCGTCACCGGAGCAAGAAGCTACGCCCTGCGATCGCCAACCCGCCTGCCTAGCGTGGCGATTATGGGTATATCCTCCAGAAGTTTGCCCTAGGTGGCGAACAGCTGGAGAGGCAGCCTCAGCCTATTGCAGTCCGGCAGTGGACTGCAATAGGCTGATGATGATGATACTTCCATGGTGAATACCAATTTGGCTGCACATTGTACAACATTGTAGCTTAGGCTTAAGTTATTTTTTAGATCTAGTACATCTTTGTATTCTTTAATGTGCGCTAAAAATGATTTTCTATATTATTCTATTCTTTCTATGACAGTTATCATAGTCGTATAATCGTCATCGGGGACATGCGCTCCTATTAGGGGCCTGAGGAAGACGAGGACACGTACCTTTGGGTACAGTGGTCAATGGCGTCATGATTTACATGGTACAGGGAGAATACCACACCGTCTGAGGTGTGCAGCCCACACCTGTGTGAGGTTTGGGAGGCTGCGCCCGCAGGCTGTGGGAGGTTGCGTTGAGTTCCGAGGGCACAGAGCGCTTATAGCAAATAAGGATATACCCATAATCGCCACAGGCGGGTTGGCGATCGCAGGGCGTAGCATCTCGCTCCGGTGACGCTGCTGCCCGTCATCGGCCTGTGGTATTTAGCTACGCCTTCAATCGTGATGATTATACCGCCACCAGTGGTGAGGTGAGGTCGGCTTCGAAATCGGCGAAAGGATGATAGTTCGCTTCCTTGCATTCCAATATCCATATTATTATTCCATAGATATTAATCTATTTCATATAATTCACATAACATTATCATTATTTTCGATCCTCACATATTCACCTGCAAAAGCAACGGTTCGCGTCGAACCAGCGACCTTACGTACGATTTCACTCACCGATCGTTATCTTTGCCTAATTGCTGATAAATGCCCACTTATGAATGTAAACTAGCTTTTCGTACAGCTCAAAATCATTGCTAATTTAAACTCTATTGCGTTCGATATAAGATGTAAACAAAACCTCTTTTTTCTTACAAGAAAATCGCAGTCGAAAAGTACAAGCAATTTCGAGCGTTATTTCAAGTGAGGTAAGAGCAAAGGAAATCGATTAAATCTTAAGTAATAACGGTAATAACTACATTGCGTAACACAGAAGTCCTTCTGTCTGTCTGTTTGTTAGCGCAGTTGATGAATCACTCGTGAAATTACTTAATGGTTAATGACTTTTAATTTGCTGTTAACGCATCATTAGATACTTAAATAGGTTTATTTATTGAAACCAAAACAATTGTCTTGGAACATGGAATCTTTATTTTTTTTTCTAGTGCCGCAGCGCAGCTTATAGTTCATTCGCGTTAAGAAAATAGTGACCTGTCAGTCACTATTTTCTTAACGCGAATGAACTATAGTGCCTTCTCCCTGCCTTGTGGAAAGAGAATCCCAAGTCGTAGCGGCAATAGACCTAGGTAACTGGTCACCAGTTAACGAATCAAGCTATAGAACTCAGGACATTCTTCGTTATAGATATTAAGGGGATTAATTATGGTAAGTGTTGCGGAGGTCTGATGGCAGTCGCTCTGTGTAGGGGAGAGTTGGCAAATACCGAGCCCCTAAGGGACAACGGCCATAACTAAGCTCTGGTTTGAATTACAATATACTGCTTACCATTTATAGGAAGGATATTTATTAAGCTACACTTTAGTACTTTTCTAACTTAAAATTATGCAATAATTTAGGATATATTGAGAATTTTGTGAAAAATGGGAAAACGCGATATTAACAAACAGGTCTGAAAATATCGTGCCCCGGTGTTGATAAAACCGTGACCCGGTTGATAAAACCGTGCCAATACTTTTAAATACTTTTTTAAATATTATAAGTACACTATACATAAAAAATGAAGGTATCGTTAAGTGATAGATATATTAAATAAGAAGTCTAAAAATATTTATTATCAGAATCATCATTTATTTCACTGAAGGCTTCAAGTAACTTAAACATATAATTTTCGCTTACGAAATGGAAGAAATGAATACCATTTTTTAAATGTTTCCAGAAAAACTTAAAAGTTACTTACTTAATAAACATTTTAGGAACTTCTTTATACGCGGACTGATGGGTAGTCTCAAACAATTTTGATTGAACACAATAAAAATATTAAAAGCCTTAAATACAAATAATAACAACGTAGGTTGTTTTTTATAGTTGTCCACTTTACGTTACTTCTGATATGTATCAGTTTGATTAAGTTTGAATCTGTACTTCATTTTCTTTTTAGATATAGGTAGATTTCGCTATAAAAATGCTCTTTGGTTACATTTTAGTTGTAAGCAGTCAACAACATATAACTTCTTATCTTACTGATAATCACAGAAGTCGTTAATAAAGTAGAAATGTAGCTTTCCTTCCCATAAGGGATTCAGAATCTGCTTCTAACTTTAACTGATCTCTCACAGTAGATTCAGGAACATTAGTTTTGAACTGCAGTTTTTATTTTGCTTCCATTTCTCACAGCTTCTAAAGCCCCGTTCATATGTATCATCTGGATTCCAGTACTTCTTTTTTACGCCAGGATCAGTCATCTGAATCATAAAATTAATCTAGACCTATAACCTTCATAATCGAAAATTCCGCGCCTAAGATCGATAATATCGCGCCCTGGGCGCGAAATTGTCAAACTCGACTGATTTGTTTTCTAATATCTAAAATAAGGAGATACCTTGTGATAAGCATTGCAATGATTTGCATATATATTATGCTATATCTTAACTTCAAAATACAACAAAACACAAAACTGTATTGTAATTTAAACAAAACTTACCTCTTAATGAAGATATCACGAAAAAAATAGATGAAATTGCAATTTTCTTTAGAAGCATGTGTACCGTGTTTGGTTGCTCGGGTGAAACTGGGAGAGGTATCGGGGGGGTAGGCGTCATTAGTACAACCAGGATAATCGTCGTTTAGGTCTTTAATACGTGTAGTTTTTAAAATATGTTAGGGCGCGGAATTATCAACGGCGCGGTAATTGCCAACTCTCCCCTAAAAGCTTAGCCCTCGCCAAATCTCTCAGTTTGGGAAGCCGACCCTGAGACAATCGGGAAAAAGGCTAGGATGATGATGATGATGAATTATGGTAGAATCGATGTCGATTTTTGAATAATTTATCGCGTCAGCGTGAAAAAAGGAAGCAGTCATTTAAGTATAAAGAATTTTTTGTTAAATATTGAAAACATTGCATCAAATATTTCCTTAAACGACGAACAGACAGAAATATTGTCAACCTCTAAACCAAAAGAGGCAAAAAATGGCGCTGTCTAATTATGTGGTCGGCGGTTTGCGAAACATAGACAATGGCGCTCTATGGGACGCTTGCGACACCATAGAGTAACAATGACTGTGATTTGTCGCCAACTACGGCTCCCTAAGGTTATATCATAAGAATAAGAATGGACCATAAATAGGCACTTGAGAGAGGTATTGTCTATGGTTCCTGGTGTGAGGTCAATGTAGGACCGTAGTGCATTGTTGATGTAGCTTAATAGAATATGTAAATTTATATTTTAAATAAATAAATAACCCAAGACATGCCACGCTGGGCCACACAGCGCCATCTAGCCCCAAACTAAGCCGAAGCGAGAGGTAGGTAGGGCATAGCGAATCTTCGCTCGAATTGAGCCGCCCGTCCGGGGAAGGACCTCCCTATATAATACCGCAGTCAAATGACCTCTGGGTCGTGTTTCTGCCGGTGAGTAGGGTTTCCGGAGCTTGTGGGGGGTTAGGGTTGGGCCGGCATGGCGGTGGCAACTGACAGGTAACTGACCAGTTGCTTGCCCGTTGTCACGGCGACTTGGGCTTCTCTTTCGCTTTCCATCAGGCGTAGGGAAGCCAATATGTCGAGCCACTATAAAAAAAAGAAGCTTGTACTATGGGTACTAGACAACTGATAAACTTACATAGATACATTTTTTTTTGTAAATAAATACATACTCGTATTATACATAGAAAACACCTAGACCAACACAAACAGACATGTTTATGCACACAAACGTTTGTAATGTGTGGGAATCGAACCCACGATCCTTGGCTCAGAAGGCAGAGGTCACTACCAATTGAGCCACCGAGCCAGTCATGTTAGATGTCATTAAAATGTTAGATAGATGCGCCCTTTTCCCGAATGACAGCAGTATAAGTAGTAAACACGACTCGTCCTCAGCTGATGCTAAGTCTTGAAGCTGTAGTAAGTGCCTCTTATGATGGTGCGGACGTTATGTGGCCTTACAACTGCATTACCGACATTACGGTAATGGCGTCGAGTGACGTCACACACGCACGGACCGCAAATCTCTGTAATCGCTCACTTAGCTTTCTTAGAACTTGGAATTGTAGAGAAGAGTCATATTTTATGTTAATACGAAATTAGAACTCTAAATTTTCTCATGTGTTTTTTTTTGTTAAGGGCAAGCCTGTTTATTGCGAAGTGCAGGACGCCTTCCAACACGGTGGGACGATGACTTGAGAAAAATGAATAAGAGTGGATGAATCCTTGAACGAAAGAAAGGTGTCTTAGTAAAAAGTCCACATAAAAAAAAACGTATTGATTGATTGATGTGATTGTTTTGGTTACGCTTCCCTATCTCTGCTTAACACCAAACTTGTAATGCTATAAAAACGGAGTGTATTTATATTATCTTGTATGTAATACTATTACCTAAAATATATATGTATCTATGTGCATTAACTGTACATTAGTAGAAATAATTATAGTAGTTGTTAAAATTACCGCACCACATCATAGTTTTCTGGCACGCCCAATGGTTGACTGGTAGAGAATGCCACATGGCATTAATTCCGCCATTTGTACCTTCTTAGTGCAATAAGGATTAAATAAATATATTAGTTAATATTACTTTGAACAAACTTTTGTTACTTTGAAGTTGAACAAACTTACGAAAGGCCCTATCTTTAAAAGACCCCGATTGAACTTCAAAAATAATCCACGTTTCCTCGGAAAACTTCTTACAAACGGCAGGTAATAGATTTGCTAGTCAACCATTAGATGGAGTAGGTACAAATTTATTTTCCCCATCTCTACAACGTGTAGAGTCGTGTGCGCAGAAATCTATCAAGAATAGAACGAATATATATTATGTCTTCTTTTCAAACAATAAATAACTATCTGCTAAGGGAGCGGCCTATCATCTTTTCGCTCCAAGCCACCCTCACCTGCTCGTGGTGAATCCTGCCGAACAACAAACGAGGCTCTGGCAAACCGACTGGTGGCGGTATAACCATCACGATACAAGGCGTAGCTAAATATCACAGAGCGATCAGAGAGAGGGCAGCAGCGTCACCGGAGCAAGAAGCTACACTCTGCGATCGCCAACCCGCCTGCCCAGCGTGGCGATTATGAGTATATCCCCAGACGTTTGCCCTAAGTGACGAACAACTGGAGAGGTCTATGTCCAGCAGGTCCCCCGGGTGCACCCCCTGGTAGGCCCTGCACTGCCAACTTGATTGCGAAGTTGCTTCCATGAAATTTCTTTACAGAAAAACTTGTAACGATTTGGACCCGAATTTGAACCCAGATTGTCAAGTAGGTAACATAATTAAGTATGTGACCACTATACTAACGATACTGTCAATCTTGAACGATAGTTAACTTGTTCCAAACCCATTAACGATTTTTAGCTCAACCCGGGATCCAAACCATTCAGTTAAGTGTCTCGGACCTGTGACCACTAGGTATTCAACCTTGCACAGTTCAATATGGCTCCTAAGACCGCTCTATCCTAATACACTTCTGCGGTCGTGTGCATACGCGGCCATTAAGGCAGTTTACACACGTACCGATCGGCTAATAGATAACGGGGGATCGCGTGCGTCCCATGCTCAATATTTGTACGTCAAATTCGTGCCATAGTGTAGAAGATGATAGTAAGGTCGCCGGGGCATTTCTCTATTATAAAAATGTATTGAGCCACTGTATATTTGTATCATTAACAGCTCAAACGAGTATTATAGTACTGAGTGGCTCAAATCCACCCTACATTATGATGACCTTCTTCATTTTTCGATGGAAATATAATAATATGAATTCAGTGTTCAACCAAATGAACTGCTACCCCTGACGCTTTCATCTCAACTCGCGTACAACAGTAAGAAGAAGATGACTAGATTCTTTTAGCTAGATGACATGTGCTCGTAAGATGTAATTTTGATTTTTTTATGTTATTAAATTCAATAAAAACGATAATAATTATAATTTCTTGAACGCCAGGGACGCTTATATGCCATGTAACTATAGATTTTCTATTTTGTCTCATTTCTCGGCGGTCAAAGATTTAAAATTGATCATTTAAATACTCTATGAAGGACAATAAGTTACCATGCTGATTTTCGTCTTTAACTGCCTTCTAATATAGTGTAGTATCTCTTACTTTCCTTCATTTCACTATGCCCAAACGCCACGCCACAGGCTACGTTTTTGCTACATAAGTACTACATACACACTACCCATAGCTATCTCGAACGATATGGTTTCTTATAATGGCCAAATGATGGGTTGCAGTGGTCTAGTCCAGTTATTATAATGGAATAATTTCATATCCGCTTAGCAGTAGGTATACGTACTTGTTCTATAAACGCCAAAATTGGCTTTAAACGTTTGAGTCTTAATTCGTATGATTTAAAGTTATTTGTTGCATATATGTTATAGATTATATTATGCTTATGTACGTAATTGCTACGACATCTTAATATTAACTGTCAATTATGACATTGTAATTATGTACACATTTTATTTTTTATATCATAATGAAACTCTAGTTTATTTGCTTTCTAATTCGGTTAATTTAAAGTTCAGTTTCCGAAATAATGACTGATGATGAGAAATAGTGACTGATCGATGGAAAGGAAACAGAAGCCCAAGTTGGTGTAGTAAGTAACTTTATGTAGCAAATCTTGTCAGTTGCCCCTGTCATGTCTCCTGCACCTCTACTTACAAACGTCCTAGTTACCGAAGATCGTGTTAAAACAAACGAATGTCACAACAATAGCTCTCTAAATATAGGTTACACGGACATCAGTTCAACAAAGGAATGCATGTCTCCTGAACTTGACTCTGAAACATTTCCTTTGATTGCTTAATCACTGCACAAAGCATTTTTCGTCTACAAAAGAAATTGGCAGCCTTTGTCACGCAATAGGGCTCGTGTTTGAACACTGATATGCGCTTTATCTAGGGTTGCCATCCGTCTGGGTTTCCCCGGATTTGTCCCAGTTTGAAGAGCGTCCGGGGTCCGTCCGGCCGGGGCTTTCAAGTGTCCGGGTAAAATCCGGACACTTTTGAAATCCAAACTCAAATTCTTATAGATAAGCGATAAACCCACGATCAAGAAAAGACGGCTAAATAATAAAACATTAATCGAATAATTCTAAAGTGTCCGGGGAAAAACATATTTCGCCCAAATGTCCGGAATTTTTGCCGTGTTATCCGGCGCCGGCAATTTAGGTAATAGCAACCCTAGCTTTATCACACTATAATATTATAAAGGCGAATGTTTGTGAGTGTGTATGTTTGTTACTTCTTCACGTCTAAATGGCTGGACGGATTTGAATGTAATTTGACAGGCGGATAGTGTATGGTCCGGAATAACACGTAGGCCACTATTTTTCCAAAAATTCCCACGGCAACGGGAAACCGCGGGGCGCATCTAGTTTTAAATAGACTTCAAAAAAGAAGGAGGTTCTCGATTCGACTGTTATTTCGGTATGTTACCACATATTATTATGTCCGAGAACTGTAAACCGATTTGGAAAAATAATTTTTGTTCGAAAGAGTGTACCTACTTCCTAGATGGTCCCATTGTAACCATATTGAAATTGTTGGTTGTCAGTCGACATCTTTTTTGATATTAATTTACCTAATTTAGGTAATTATAACACGTCAAACACAGGACACATTCACACTTCCACGAATAAACACAACACCTCGCTTCGCCGAAGTCGGTCAAGAAACGTCCTTACAAAGGGACGTGACTTGCATAGCAAAAAGGCACCAATTCCATGCATACCCTTAAACGAAGAGACAATGGGATTCCCTCACTATCCTCCTACCATCTAGGACACGTGTGGACAACGTTTTATGATAAAAAACGGTAATAAGAAACTTACTTTATTTGCTTAGGAAAAGGTTTGAGAATCGTTTGTTCGTGGGATGTCTAAAATTGTTGAAATTAGTCATTCTTAACCTTTTAGGTTAGGTAATAAAAACGTAATTTCTTAACAAATAATATGTGCAGAATCATTGGTAGCTGAAAGATTTGAGTATATAATATTATACACGTACGTACATATATAATTTACACTTCAATAAAACATTTTTAAAAAGAGCTGGATGCTTGAGACCCAGAATCGAGCAAATTGGCAAACAATTGGTAAGGCCTAGGTATGTCCAGCTGTGGACTGCTGACAGTGGAGAGGCTGATGATAATAACGATTAAGATATTAACTATTATTGAAACCTTTTAAACACTTTAAATAAAAAACTAAGGAACCCTTAAAAAGCACAAACAGATTTTTCTCTTTGTCATACAACAAACGTGTTTCCGTCGTTTCTGAAATAGTGTATTCACAAATTAACTTATCTTGGTGGTAGGGTTTAACCCCCTGGCTAGCGACTAAGCAAAAGCAAACTCCCTTGCAGCAACGACTTGGGCCTCTTTCGATCAAGAGGCGCGAGGCCTATACTATGCTACTATGTATGTAAAAATAAAAAAAAAAACAATCTAACAGGAACTAAATCTGGCTATAAACCCTTAATAACTCGGAAAAGGTCTATAAAACCCATGTTCCATAGTAAAACAGTAAAGTACCGTACCGTAACCAATAAAAACTAAAATCCCGTAAATAAACCGAGTCCTTTCATAGCGTTCATAACAACTGTCAATTGTTTCGTGCAGATATTTTCAAAACATGACACACGACCACACATTATGTCGCAAATCTGTCAAAAATATATCAAAGGACACTGAGCTGTATGCATTTGACATACAGCTGGGAATCGCTTGGAGTTTGTGAGAACGTACAACTAGGTATGTGTTTAGAATTCCTACAATCGCCCAACCGTATAGTGATTCAGTACAGTCGATGATAAGTTTATGATTCGTACGTGACACGTGTGAATAGGATCAGTGGTAAAGGTTTCCGGAATTGTGTACTGAGCGGTTTGAGGTGCCGTTTAGAGGTCGCTGAACTGCGGTCATTCGGCCATATTCGGCTTCGCACTTCTTACTCAATGGGTACCTATTAGGGATATAAGGGAGCGGCCTATCATCTTTTCGCTCCAAGCCAACCTCACCTGACCGTGGTGCATCCTGCCGAACAACAAACGAGGCGCTGGCAACCGACTGGTGGCGGTTTAACCATCACATTTGAAGGCGTAGCTAAATACGACAGGTCGATGACGGGCAGCAGCGTCAACGGAGCGAGAAGCTACGTTCTGCGATCGCCAACCCGCCTGCCCATCGTGGCGATTATGGGCATATCCTCCAGATGTTTGCCCTGAGTGGCGAGCGGCTGGAGAGGCCTGGGTCCAGCAGTGGACTGCAATAGGCTGGTGATCATGATGACCTATTAGTTTATAAGGGTCCTGTAGGAGAAAAGTCAAGGGTTACACTTGTGTATCCCTTTCTGTATGGTTTCCGGATTTCGAGTAGAACCATCTCACAAGAAAAAAAATCAATAATTACATCATAATTGACAATTATTGTCAATTATTTATTGACAATTGATTTTTTGCCACGACCAAACACATGCCACGCTCTGCCACACATAGCCATCTAACCCCAAACTCAGCCGAAACTATTGTATTATAGGTTTTAGACAACTGATAAACTTACTTAGATACTTATTTTTGTAAATAAATAGGTACATAAATGAGAACACAAATGTTTGTAGTTGTAGGTAATGAGCGAAAATCGAACCCACGACTCGGCTCAGAAAGCAGACGTCACTACCAAATGAGCCATCGAGCCAGTACTTACCAATACATCGATTTGAAAAGTCCCTACCAAACAAGATTCTCAACAAGGAACGCGCACACCAAACCGCGTCTCGCCCTTGACCGTTTCCTAGCTTGGGAATGAACCTGCGACCCCTAACAATCCGGCCCGTTAGGTCCGTCGCACTGCGGGCTAATCCATTGGCATCGCGACGCGGCTCGTACCGAGATAATAATTGCACTTGGGCACTGCAATTTTGCTTTTCTTGTTTTGATTCGAATTGTTTCCTCGTTGTGTCTAAATTTCTGTTTTTGTGTAACTTCTGCTTCTGCCTACTTCAGACACCAGTCTTTCACAATCTATATTGAATAGGGATGTTTTGGGGGTCAAAATAATTACATTGTATTTAGTCCGTATTTTAGATTATTAAAATATATGACACACGGTATTTTTCCCTTTTTTCATTCAAATAAACAATAACAATGGTACAAGGCATCAAAAGTTAGGAGTGGGACTCTTGACGTCACTCGCTCCCGTAAAAATGCGTAATTTCAACGGCTATAACTTTGTAATGTTGTATCTTTTGTTATTATTTACTTGAATCAAAAAAGGAAAAATACATGTCTTTTATTTTTGAATAAGCTAAAAAACGGACTAATTACAATTTTTAGCCATATTAGCCTATTATGATGTTCAGTAAGCTATGTGTGGCTATGTATAGTTAATTTAAAATATTGTGGAGTAAATACAAAAACGGGCAGGTAAATAAATAAATATCAGACAACATCACATGCCTTGTTTTCGAGCCCAAAGTTAATGTAGTGATTGTGTTATGGGTATTAGAACGACGAAGGTACAATAAATTATAGACTCTATACTAATAATGATATAAATAAATATTATGGTACAATATTTATTTATTTACTTAAACAGTTTGCACGACTTTGCCCCTCTCTTCAGAATAGTACCTATACTTCCTCTACCTGAAGGTTGTCTGGAAGAGATCGCTTACTAGCGATAAGACCGACTAAATTGTCCAATAGTTGTCTGTCTGTAAATGTTTGTATTTTGTGCAATAAAGAATTATCTAAATATAAACACACAGAACAAACGCAAATGTTCATCACACTAATATTTATCCCGGGTGTGAAAATATAATGTTATTTCCTTTTCTGACATGAATATTTTAATTCTTTATTTAAATTTTAATTACGTGTCACATTTAAAGTGCTTTCGTTAGTTTTACAATGCACACATTCCTCCGTTTCCACTCATAATGCATCTAGTTTACTCTAAGTCATTAATGTAATACGAAAATAAATTACAGGTAGGTACATTGCCCATTAAAGTGAGCCTGTAGATACTATCTGAAATTGACTGGCATAAATCATTAGGGCTGGAGTGACGTGTGAGTATAGCAAATTCCCTATTAGATCTGACGTACGGCTCCCTTTCAGACGTCATGGTGTTCAGGCCCCGTTTTTAACGAGACGCCCTGTAGTAAGGATCTCGGCATACAGATTATAAGGTTTCGGGTTAGATTCCCGGTTAGGATAATTGTTTAAATGCATGAAATGTATAATTTTGACTGGCTCGATGGCTCATTTGGTAGTGACCTCTACCTTCGGAGCCAAGGGTCGTGGGTTCGATTCCCGCACAGTACAAACATTTGTGTTAATGAACATGTCTGTTTGTATTGGTCTGAGTGTTTTCTATGTATAATATGTATTTATTTACAAAAAAAAGTATCTAAGTAAGTTTATCAGTTGTCTAGTACCTACCCATAATACAAGCTTCGGCTTAGTTTGAGGCTAGGTGACGCTGTGTGGTTCAGCGTGGCATGTCTTGGGTTATTTATTTATTTAAAAGTTCCCCGTTGGCGGGGATTGTCAACGGGGATTAGTGGAATAAGCCACCTTCTTGCATATTCCCTATTGTATGGATCCCTGCAGTTACCGGTAGCCTCATAAACGGTCATGTTCATCCCGGCACACCAGGGCCCTGACACTGAGCGTCTGCGACTGACGGCGAGGGGCGCCCGCAATCTGCATACATCAGCGGGGCAGTCAAGTCGGTAGCTTAATTGCTTACTGCCTATTCAAGCCTTAAGTAGGGCTGCCCTAAGTTACAGTATGAAAGGTTTTTGGCTACAATACGATACTGGAGTTCATCCAAATTGGAATTGGCCGGTGAAGATTTAATATACATAGTCAATTGGAGGCTAAGCGGGAATGTGCATGCTGGCTTTTTTTTTATAGTGGCTCGACATAATGGCTTCCCTACGCCTGATGGAAAGCGAAAGAGAGGCCCAAGTCGCTGTGACAACTGGCAAGTAACTGGTCAGTTACCTGTCAGTTGCCACTGCCATGCCGGCCCAACCTTAACCTCCCACGAGCTCCTGGCTGCGACTGTGATGCACTACTGCAGGCCATGGTACATTTGCTCACCTGCCAGCTGTGTCGCACTACGTGCTCGGTAAGTGATCTTTGCAAGGCGAACAACAGTGGCATACAGGTCGCCAGGTTTAGGACTGGTTTTATTTGAGGTAGAGTACCATTGACTCGAGAAGAAGTATTGGTTGGGTTGCTGTAAATTTTTTTATAGCAGAGGGGACAGACGTGCCTGAATGTTTCATGGTGGTAAGTGATCACTTCAGCCCATAGACACCGCGACACCAGAGGAGTTACCGGTGCGTTGCCGGCCCATGGGTTCCTGTAAATTCTTTCTTATTTTATAGCAGAGGGGACAGACGTGCCTGAATGTTTCATGGTGTTAAGTGATCACTTCAACCCATAGACACCGCGACACCAGAGGAGTCACCGGTGCGTTGGCTGGCCCTTGAGACAATCGAAACAATAAAAATACATCTCATCTTAATCAATAACTTATCAATTATTCCCCCATATGGGAATTTTCTCATAGTCACCACGCTTCCTGATATTCCTTTAGTATTCTTATAAGACCTGTGATCCTATTCTAAACCCGGAAGTCACTAACCAATCGAAAAACTACATATTTATATCCCATACAAAAATATCTTCAACTGACAACCCTACATCTTAAACTCAACCTTCCTACTCGCGTGGGATGCACAGCCCATACCGACTTCTCTACCCTTGAGCTCTATCACCACACGATAAGGTCCACAATCCCCCAGCACATACATGTTCCCGCACGCGGCTTCGCCGAGGCCACGGCCTCTGCTCTGTTAGCCTTATGTGTTCAAGTTAATTGCTTAGTAATTGGCTGGCACTGAAGAGTATGGCCCTATTTGGATGGGATTTTGGGATGTACGTAGAGACGAGTTTCGAGCGTGGGCTAGGCTAGTTACGCTTTTCTCAGACGGTCCTTAGTTCAAGTCCATGGAAGAGCCTTTAGGGGCTAAATTATTATGACTAGATAGACATTCTTTACTGTACACCAAACAGTTGACTTAAAAAAGTCATCATCATTGTCAGCCTATTGCAGTCCACTGCTGGACATAGGCCTCTCCAGTTGTTCGCCACCTAGGGCAAACTTCTGGAGGATATACCCATAATCGCCACCCTGGGCAGGCGGCTTGGCGATAGCAGGGCGTAGCTTCTTGCTGCGGTGACGCTGCTGCCCGTCATCGGCCTGTGGTATTTAGCTACGCCTTCTATTGTGATGGTTTTACCGCCACCAGTCGGTTGCCAGTGCCTCGTTTGTTAATCGGCAGGATGCAAGCACGGGCAGGTGCTGTTGGCTTGAAGCGAAAAGATGATGGGCCGCTCCTTTACATCCCTACATCCTTACATGCAAGATATCTACCTACCTATATCGTCTATGTATTGTATATGCTACTTCTCACGTATGTCAGTCGGAAGCGGCTCGGGCGCAGGGCAGAGGTCGCTGCGCACGCGCCGGCTGGGTTATTGCACCCGACGCACGTGTGTACAATTATGCACTTCATAGCTCACTTTGCGCATATTACATTAAATGAGATCTATGCAAATAGAAACCATAATCGTAAGCCTATCGCAGTCCACGATTTTTTTTTAATAAGATTGTTGGCAAAATTCGGAAAATATCTGTTCGGGATTTCGATGACCATGGACTATTTTGGATAAAAACTGACTTAGTGTTTGGTGAGTAGTGGAGATAGAGTAACTTCTCTTGCATGACAAGAGCCATAACAATAAATGGTTACAAGGGGCGAAAGTCATAGAAAGACAGAAGAATTTAGAATGACGATAGAAGAGAAGTGTAGTAGATGGAGCGAATTGCTTAAGAATTAGTCTGAGAGAAGAATAGAACAAGGGGAAGTGATAGATTTGGTGACAAATGAAAATGAGAGAGATTCATTCACGTTGGATTTAGACCTCTCTGGCCAAACATCTGGAAGCTTTGCCCATAATCGCCACGCTGGGCAGGCGGGTTGAGTATCATGACAGGGCTTAGCCCCTCGCTCCGGTGATGCTGCTGCCCGTCATCGGCCTGTGGTATTTCGTCCCGGTGCCAATTCAGCGGTGGTCGCAAATACTCTTGGTGTAGAAGCACCCTAAATGGTTATTTTTAAGTACCACTTATTTAATACTTAAACTTATACAACATCACATATTCGTTACCTACTTTTTGTTTTACGATATCTATAAAACAAGTTAATTAGAGCTTTATAGATTAACTTAATCCCAACGGCCTCGTTCGGCTGACAAATCGACTTCATTAGGCTCACATAGCACTACAATTAAGTAATAAACAATTCAATCAATTAAATACCTGTATGCCACAGTGAAGTGTAGAACAGTGAACCAGTTTTGTTTTAAACTTAAAAGTAGGTTATATTATCATAAAAAGTATAGATATGTATGTATATCAGTTATCAAAATTTCGAGCATTGCCACTATAAACATTTTTTTTTATTTATATTATTAGTTTTAGGGGCACCTTCGCGCAGTGGGACACTAAGGGTTAACTAAAAAACAGAAAACATCGATTCATGCTAGGTTTGAACACCTGTAGATTGTATATCTTGGGGAATAAAGATTCTGACAATGTGTTCCATAGCTTAATAGGCAAAATGCACAGTGCGAGTCTTGGAACTTGCACCATAAAACGATGCTATTTCGCCGTACTTCTACTCGTACGGTTTTAATTTTGTTTACATTTTTTTTTGACTGTTTTTATTATTAACTTGTGTTCCAAAACTTTGTACCTATTTTGAAAAGACTACACGAGGATTATTCACAATATGTACCTATTTCTATTTGGATTAGTATGAAAGTTTACTTGCACGTTCATTAAAATTTAACGAATGTATGTAATTCAACAGTTGTTTTTTTTTTTTTTTTTATAGTGGCTCGACATAATGGCTTCCCTACACCTGATGGAAAGCGAAAGAGAAGCCCAAGTCGCTGTGACAACGGGCAAGTAACTGGTCAGTTACCTGTCAGTTGCCACCGCCATGCCGGCCCAACCCTAACCCCCCACGAGCTCCGGAAACCCTACTCACCGGCAGAAACACGACCCAGAGGTCATTTGACTGCGGTATTCTATAGGGTGGAGGTCCTTCCCCGGACGGGCGGCTCAATTCGAGCGAAGATTCGCTATGCCCTACCTCTCTTAAATTGTTGTAATTGAATGGACGTTCATATAAAGTGAATAGCCCCGCAGTTCTTTGTACTCTCGACTAAGACTCGTATTTCCTCACTGGTCTTACCTCCTACACTATATCTCAGTACTCTCAAGAATTCAAGGCACAGAAGGGCCATTAACAAAACTCGACTCGACATTGAATCTAAGTCGTATCAGGAAGAATTTTATTAGAAACCCTTAAAATGTCCACTTAAACCGGCCTACAATAAGTTAATCACAAGTCTAAGTTATTCTGTCGCATAGTTGACCTCCCTGTAATTGGCCAAACAGTGACAGTAAGGATGCGACGATATCGACATTGAGGCAAGTGACTTATCGATAGATTACGAAAATTTATGATACAAAATCAAAATGATGAAAAAATTAGTTTATATAAAAAGACGGTTCTGAATTGGTCTATTAAAAGTTTTTATAACAAGTAGCTTTATTTTACACATAGAGAAAGGAGTAATGATGCAAACGCCGTGATCATGGAATCAGTAAAGTTTTTGAGAGTCGATGTTATAAGCAGACATAATCTGTCTACCCTTAAACGCAGACTTCTTTTCCTCTATCTGCCAGGGCGTTATTTTTATGTAAATTTGGTTTGATAAATAAGCGTTGTTATTTAATTGTAATTTCACTATAAATATGAAAAACGCAACAACCAGTCCAGTCACCACATCTATTTTATTTATTAGTAACCATAATATCGCAATATAACTTAAATCACAAGATCAAGTTTATATCGATAAATCTACCATCAAAGTGTCGCATCCCTAGCCGCCTACGATACACATCAATAAGTTTAATTGGTCCGCGTGTCCCAAACCATAATCTTCAGTCGATATTTACTGCACTATAGTTTCCGCGTATTTATCTACTCGATGGATTGAGTTGGAATAACGAGTACAGTGTCACGAATACTCCAAGGGGAGGCAGGGGTGACTAGGAAAGGTCCAGGTTTATATACGTTTTATGGGATTAGAACTTTTTTATCATGTTATGGCTTTGATTATAAAGGTAGGATCATCCCCATCATCGTTGTCATCGGATTTTAAACGTTCGCTGCTCGACATAATATGCCTCCCCAATGACAATGGTCATTTTGGGGCCACGCTTTTCAGGTGGGTTGGTGACCGCAGTAGGTTTTATTTTTACCCAGGTAAACGCTACTGCCCATTTCCTGATATTCCTCTAATTGTTTTCTACGATACTCTCGAAATGAGATCGTAAATTATTAATTGGTCTGTACTACTTATGTATGCAAATACATAAGTAGTACATTATATTAGATGTTGGCTATAACATCTAATATATGTACTACTTATTCTTATGCTTATTTAAGCTGGCTAGCTTACAGGTCGGCTTGGGCCTCTATGTCGCGTTATACTGTAACTTATTAATTAAAGTTGACATTGTAAATTTATGATCACAGTATCTGTGATTTCAAACTCAAATGTCCTGCTTGCTTAGCTAGTGTTTTCAGACAATGGTCGACATCAAAGTTCAACTAGGTTAATTAATATGATAATAAATACATACATATTTATTTTCTTTTAGATAAGGATATTGTGGTTTCAATAATGCCCATTTTCCTCTATTACTGATGCTGATTAAACACATACTCGCAGTTGTTATGAGTATGATATAAAATATTAATAAGCAACTATAACATGCGTAGTAGTTGTACATATAATTTTGTGTCGTAAAACTGTAAATAGGTAGCCAATTAATTCATAGAGAAGCTCGCTCCATCGCTCCCTTACACCCCTATTTGAAGAAGTCCAGCAGTGGACTGCGAGAGGCCGATAACGATTATGTAATTATTCGATTACGTCAAAAAAACCATGTTGACTTAAAAATCTGAAGACATTACCATCATTTCGCGCACTCAAAAAGGTCTCCATTCAAAAAGCACAATAGTTATCGATTAGCGAATTAGGCGGCATTAGAGAAACGTCCGATTACGTCACGGTTAAGTGATAATATTCGATAGTCGTAGCTTTGGACGGTAGCCATTATCGAAGATATTAAGTAAGAGCAGCCGTTTAACTCTAAGTAACTTATGTAGAGCGTATACTGGTTAAGCAGATGACTTCAATGGGTAAGGGAGCGGCTTATCATCTTTTCGCTCCAAGCCAACCTCACCAGCCCGTTGCATCCTGCCGAATAACAAACGAGGCGCTGGCAACCGACTGGTGGCGGTATAGTGTGTGCTAGTGTACCTACATTATATCTAACAACTTTTTATACCACTGGCGTGGCAAACAAGCCTACGGCTCGCCTGATGTTAAGCTATGGACACCTGCGACACCGGGGTATCACACGTGGGACCCTTTAAAAACCTCTTCACAACCTTTTTGAAGAACCACATACTGTACTCTCGGGAGCGTATCGCGTACCGCGTGCACTCAGGCTTTGGAATGAGAGCCTCGGCGCTCATTCCAAAGCCTGAGTGCACGCGGCAAGAAGTTTCTGTTGAAGCATACCGTACGCGACCACCCAGGCTCTAGGGTATGAGGCTGAATTCCCTGTCGACGGCGAGCGGTGCGGTGGTAAAATGTCGCCGTAGGCATCGTCCCAAACAACTCCTTGGAGCACTCCCCATCATACAAACTTACTCAGATAAAGACTAGCTGTAAATCTGTAGATAAACTAAAATATAACTAGGCAAGATAGAAATTACATTCCAATCATAAAACTAAAGAAAATTACGATCAAAATAGGATTAAATCGACCATCAAACCAATCAATGCGTATAATCTCAGTAATGCAATTGCATCACTCGCGTAATTGCATTGATCAATCAATTGGACTGCATCTTTCCGTTTCTTATAATCGCTCGGTAGCCGGTACGTATTTTTTGTTTCAAAGATCAGTTGCTAATATCGGCAAAAACTGCACTGACCATAGATAATTTGTAGCCATTCGAGAATTGGCGCCATATTTCAACGTTCACTGACAACGAAAAAGCCGGTGACATTTTTTTTTTAATTATTTAAACGTTGCGACAAAGAAATTCTGGTGACTTTATTTTTTTAACTATATTTTTTACTGCACTAAGAAATTATCACAGTTCTTAAGGAATTTGTAAATTACATTTTACTTATGTTTGCGTAAACATTATGTAAACTGTCTTGGAGAGTTTCTTGTGCCCACTTTCATTAGCTCTAATGAAAGTTATAGACTGCTTAATTTATGCAGAAGAGAAACGTATTGCAAGTGGTAGGAACGTGGTCATTGTCATAAAACGATATGAAACGACTTGCCATTTCCAATTTAATATAGTAAGTGACAGATTCAAATACGCCAGAGCCGAATAATGATTTCAAAGTAAAAAGCAAGCACTTGTGGTATGGTAATTATAACTAGAGTACCACAAATGTGAACTACATCTCACCTTTTCTATGTTTCTATTCCCAACCTATAAGCTGCCTTGAAGATATCGCTCATAGCGATAAGACCGTATAAATTGTACAACAATAGTCATCGAGTTGAGCCGCCCGTCCGGGGAAGGACCTCCACCCTATAGAATACCGCAGTCAAATGACCTCTGGGTCGTGTTTCTGCCGGTGAGTAGGGTTTCCGGAGCTCGTGGGGGGTTAGGGTTGGGCCGGCATGGCGGTGGCAACTGACAGGTAACTGACCAGTTACTTGCCCGTTGTCACAGCGACTTGGGCTTCTCTTTCGCATTCCATCAGGCGTAGGGAAGCCATTATGTCGAGCCACTATAAAAAAAAAACTACATAAATAATACATAATACTTTGTGTATTTTTTAAAACAAATAATGAGTACCTATAGAAGATAATTATATGGTTAATTGAATACACTATGACACACAACACAAAATTTCATCACATGAATATTTGCCCTGAGTACCCAAACCTAAGACCCCATTGCTTTGGGTGGTTGGTTCACGAGGTCAGTAATTAGTCATGAAATGACCCCAATGCTTTTGTAATAAACTTCAGAGTAGGCCCTCTGGCTACTGAACATGACCTATTTAGTTTAATTAGTGTACAAATAAGTATAAAAACAAAACAACTCACCATCATAACTATCAGGGATGTACAACGACTTCCCGACCAGCTTCCCCTTCTTCCCGGACAGCGGGACAGCCTCCACCCTCCTGTGTGCCTCCAACACCCTGTAGAGGAGCACCGGCCTCTCCTCCCCCTCGAACTTAACCACCCGAGGCAACGAGAACTTATCCACGAACTCCTTCAAGGTCAAAGCCTCGCTGCCCTCATCTTCAGGCTCCACAGAACCGTTCCTCCTACCCAAAAGGAAATTATCAGCCCACTCAGGAGCGTTCGGCCTCCTGTCCAAAAAGTCCGGCCTTCTCTCGCTGCTCCTCGGCTTGTACCTCGGAGGGCGCTCCCTCCTCACTAACGCCTCATTCGCCTCTGCCAGCCACCTCGTCACCAGCCTCTCCCGCTCCACATCGAGGTATCTAGGCTTCGAAGCGTCGGAGGCGAAGCGCGCGGCGTCGAAGCAGTACTGGGGGGGCGGGGCGCGGATCCTCGGGGGGAAGAAGCGAGGGGGCGCGTAGGGGGGGTGGGGGGCGTACGCCGGCGGCGTCCTCGGCCCCGAGCCCTCGACTGACGCCGTTCGGAACATTGCGTCAGGCCATTGGTGCGATCGCCGCCACCTGGAACAAGTTGAAAGATACAATTAGATGATAGCATCAGAATCATTACTATAGGTAGTATAGAGGCTCCCAAACTCTTTTGTTTCATGAACCACTTACGTGACTGACTGACTGACATAGTGATCTATCAACGCACAGCCCTAACCACTGGGGCGATCGGGCTGAAATTTGGCATGCAGGTAGACATTATGACGTAAGCATCTGCTAAGAAAGGATTTTTGTCAATTCTACCATCAAGGGGATAAAATAGGTGATGAAACTCTATTCCATGTGGACGTAGTCGCGGACTACTATTTTCTTAACGCGAATGAACTATAGTCTTAACTAATATTATAAAGCTGAAGAGTTTGTTTGTTTGAACGCGCTAATCTCAGGAACTACTGGTCCGAATTGAAAGATTCTTTTTGTGTTGAATAGACCATTTATCGAGGAAGGCTTTAGGCTATATAACATCACGCTGCAACTATTAGGAGCGAAGAAATAATGGAAAATGTAAAAAAAAACGGGGAAAAATAGCTATTACACGCGGACGAAGTCGCGAGCACAGCTAGTGTAGAATATAAGCGGGCAGTTATGTCTAACAACTTACAGACGTCACATATAAACTTGTACAGCCAATCAGACTCGCCTATTGAAATATCATTGGCTCGACGGCCCACACTGCAAGTCAATGGCCCTCATACCTCACACCGGCGTAATGTCGGAGTATTTACTCAAACTGCAGTCGGACGCATTAGGCTCAATGCGCTAGTTACCATTACATTGCTATTCACAGCTGGGCGTGAACCTGTGACCTCAGCCATGGAATATTAGCAACGAGAAGACACACTATACGTACGTAAGTACTTTCACGAATCCGAATTTCTATGAGCTCCATCCATATTTTTCCTATGCCGTTTTCTGTACCTACTTTACAATTTCCTGTCACCTTTTTGTTGTAATAAACAATGAGGCTAGTTTCAAATAACAGTCTTTTGTTTCAGATGAGCAGAAGTCAAAAATGAAATAAATATTAAGATAAAAAAATAAAAGAACATTTCAATCAAAGAAAATTTAAATTTAATATTAACATTTAAAATCTAGCATTGCTCTTCGTCAACATTCTGCCTAGAAACTTCTGTCTTTCCGAACAGCTACGACTTGGGACCCTTTAAGAAACGAGCGTAGGTACCTACTCCTATTTATAAGGCCGGCAGCGACACCAGATTTGAGTTGGTGTTCGTGGACGGTGACGACTGCTTATCAGGCATCACATTTGCTCGTCTGCCGCCTCTTGCACAAAAAAAAACTACTAAAAATGAGTCATTCATCAAAATTAGTATAAATAGAATTCACAATCTGACCGCTATCCCATAAAACCTTGCTTCCAAAGTCTTGTTCAGAATTTGCAACTACATTACAGGAAGAAGTTCGTAAACCATAAATTATATTCGTAGTTACACATTTGACACCATTGTCCGTACATTATTGAGTATTCCGTACATAACTATTTACAAGCATGAACCCACGACCCCGGCAGTCCGTTACTGAGCCAGTGTCTGTGCCTCTATCTTTGTAAGTGCGTAAATTATTATGACATACCCGTTTATGGGCAAAGCTAATAAATAACATAGTAATAGTTTTGTCGGAATTGGGCCAGCATCGTGTAGGTGTTGAGAGAATTAATATAATATGTAGTAGTTTAGTATGTTATTAATATTAAGTTAGTTTTTGTCGATGTTTTATTTATGTTTATTAACTTAAATGCAAACTGGTTTGAGGTCTGATGATAGGAAGTTTATAGATAGTTTACGAGTTTGGTTAAATGGTAGCAAACGCTGCATCTGAGACGGTGATCGTGGGTGCAATTGGTCTAGGTGTTTACTATAATAGCACTCTATTGCTCCCCGGTGCCGGGGGTAGGGGTATCTGCCCTCCCCGGACCAGGAGTGCCGGCCGCTTGTCATCTGCGGCTGGCCAGGGCATGCAGGGATGCCGTATGCTTCGGCGTTACCCGTGTCCCTGCAATTTTCTGCCCACTGGGGACACAGGGGGGTTTAGTAGGTACGCCCTCCCATTTTAGGAGGTACGGGTCCCACACACCATTCCGACTCCCCCCGGAGGCGACATGAAGATGCCTAATGCATTCCCGTTTAGAAAAAAAAAGGTGTTTGCTATGAAGGCCCACTGAGATGCCGTTTCACACCCCGCATAAAGAACCTACGATTGTAAGAGGAAGGAAACACATGAGCTGGAAGGGCATTCCATGATTTAATGGCTCGGGGCAGGAACGAGGAACTGTACCTCTTGATTTTAGTTTTCTTAAAAACAAATATTCCGTTGCACTATACCTGATGATACCTGATGAACTACAACACGAACCTACAATTGCTCAAATCTATCGAACACATCGCCCACAAATCATAGGGCGCGCGGACAGACAGACAATTCCGCCGTATCTACATACAGTTCCCACTGGGACAGTGTCGCGATCTTCGCACGCGATACGCAGGTGTATGTCGACACGTTATTAGCGGCTAGTTTGAGATCGAACCATGGGATTGAACCGCTGATGGGGCAAGGATAAGAAGATATATTTTATTTAGTAAAATGTTCTTAACACTTGCATAAAGAAAGGTAATTCGAATTGAGCCGCCCGCCCGCCGAAATACCTCCACCCTATAGAATGCCGCAGCTAAATGACCTTCGGGTCGTGTTTCTGCCGGTGAGTAGGGTTTCCGGAGCTCGTGGGGCGAGTGCTGCATCGGCCGCGGCAGCCGGTGGTTAGGCTCGGCAACGCGCGTGTGATACCCCTGGTGTCCATAGGCTGCGGTAACCGCTTAACATCAGGCGGGCCGTAGGCTTATATTGTATGCCACCTTTGTAGTATAAAAAGAGGAGTGTTAAAGTTGACCGCTGTGTCTGCGGTATACTCGTGTTAATTCTAAAATGGGACATTTCTCTGCACACAGTACTTTTCTTGCTTGTTTTTTTGTTACAGCCACCCTGAGTAACATAAAGCTACCTATATATTTATCGCTAGAAAAGATTACAGTTAAAGTAAGTCAATGAAAAGTTTACCAGAAATATCCGAAGCGAGGGCGGTCGTTACAATTTTAAGCTACTAGATTTCGTATCTATTTGTATACCTACCCATTTGCTTGACGACGCAATCAAGAATATGTACACAGCAAAATAATTTTATTTCACAATTAAATTAAGTGGCATATGGCATTAGAACAGTAAAAGCCGTATTTATATTATGCGTAATAAACTTGTTAATATATTAAGTGCACTTATATTAAACTAACTAGCTGTGCCAGCGGCGTCGCTCGCGTGGATATCGGGTTTCAAAAATAACGGACTTCCATATAATACCCATCTATACCTTGTGCCTAAGTTTTAAGTTAGACCTCTAGCAATACATTGGTGAAAACCGCATTCAATTCTATGCAGTAGTTTTCGCGTAATGCGCGTTCAAACATACAGGTTTAAATTTCTCGCGTTTTCCTAACACTTCCCGTCACTGCTCCGCTCCTATTGATTGTAGCGTGATGAAAAGTATCCTATAACCTGCCCAGGAGTATGAAGAATAATTGTACCAAGTTTCGTCAAAATCTGTTCAGTAGTTTTTTTTTCTATAACGAACATACAGACAGACAGACAGACAGACAAAAATTTTACTGATTGTATTTTTGGTATCAGTATCGATCACTTATCACCCCCTGATAGTTATTTTGAAAAAATATTTTATGTACAGAATTGACCTCTCTACAGATTTATTATAAGTATAGAAGATAACTAAATATGCAGAAATTTCATGGCAATAATTGAATATGATTTCAGTATGAACGAACACTCCTAGAATTGCGAATGTGATATGAAATGTGTTATTTAGGTATAGTAAATTAACTCTAAAGTATAATAACTACCCTGGATTATACGCTAGGGCGTGCTTGAAATACCTCTGTATTTGATCTGAATTCATTGTGTTTTGTTAAGCCGTGCTATTTGTAAAAACAAAAGATTTTTTTTAAATGACAATTATGATATCAAAAGTCATCACATAAACTAAGAGAGGTAGGACATAGCGAATCTTCTCTCGTATTGAGCTGCCCGTCCGGGGAAGGACCTCCACCCTATAGAATACCGCAGCCAAATGACCTCCGGGTCGTGTTTCTGCCGGTGAGTAGGGTTTCCGGAGCTCGTGGGGGGTTGGGGTTGGGCCGGCATGGCAGTGGCAACTAACTAACCAGTTACTTGCCAGTTGTCACAGCGACTTGGGCTTCTCTTTGACTTTCCATCAGGCGTAGGGAAGCCATTATGTCAAGATACTATGAAAAAAAACAACATGATAGTAAAACTCATGGTAGTTAAAGAACTTATTAAACTGGACCCTCAAATAACTGTGGCAGAAATAGACCCCGTAAAGCTGGTTGCCATTTGCCATCAATAAAAAAACATACAAATCATTATTATGCGTATCAGTGAAACACCTATAGTTCGAGGCGTAACCAATCACATAATATTGATGTGGCCATTTTTATGCCGACTTGTGCTAAGACGTCTGACGTATAGCCAAGGTGATTCGTGCCATTCCGACGCTTGGCATAACGCATACTCACTTATACGCAATAATAAATCACTGTGTACCTACTACTTTATTGGCGATGTTTGTAGAATATCCTAGAAGAACAGACATAGCCTTAAATAGACAGATTAAAATTACCGCGTACCAAAAAATTCGGTAATTCCTACTTATGCCGTACTATCAAAAAGTGAAATTCTCAGCCGGCACACGTGTTTCCTCCTTCTTACAGTATGGGATCCTTTAAACGAAGCGTGAAGAAGCATCTCACGGGCCAGCATGGCTGTGGTAACTGATTAGAAACTGAGGTTTCCCGCCCGTTATCAGAGCGATTTGGGCTTCCTTTTAGCTTTCCATCAGGCAAAAGAAAGCCACCATGCCGAGCCATTATGAAAAAAAAGAAGATAGGTAACATCAGATGAGACCAATCCCCTGATCCCATAATAAGTAAATGGTATACCTGAGCTTTGTCATGGGAATATTATTCTAGTTTATAATTTTTACTGGCTCGCAGACTAAATGGTAGTGACACCTGCCTTCTGAACCAAGGACCGTGGGTTCGATCCCCACCCGAGACAAACATTCATCAGATGATCATTTGTATTTGTTCCGTGTCTGGGTCTTTAATTGTTTATATTTGTATTTAAGTAATATTTGTGGTACCTTCATTGTTCTGATACCCATAACACAAATGTTTAATCTACTTACTGTGGGATCAGAGCAATGTAAGTATGTGATATTGTCTGATATTTAATTACTAACCAAAACATAATTTTATTAGCCATTTCCAAAAAAAAGATTCGCCTTAATTTGGGACTAGACGGCGATGTGTGGCCCAGCGTTCTCATTGTTTTTTAATTATGATAATTCTTAAAAAATTCGTTAGTAAAATAATCGAAACCTATCTTATTCTATTTGAAATCACTTGCAGAATTTAGCTACACTAATAAGAAGAACATTTAATGCCTTTTTAAACCTTGCATCCACCAGTTGGCCTACTTTTCACGAGTGTACTAGGTACTTAAAGAGCGATTTAATTCGTTTAGGTTATTAAAAATAACTGAGTAATGAAAAAAAAAACAAAGCAATTGTTTAATGCGATATGTTACGAAAAAATATCAAATAGATTTCGAGCTCAATAAAAGTAAGTAAAAAATGTATTGGTGCCAATACTAATGTAATTCATTTGCGACATAATTGACAGACAGATAGACAGATAACTGAATGACAATTGTTTTTTTTTGCTCGGTAAGAAACTAGGTGTGCCGGATAACGCCCATATATGGTGTCATCCAAATATTGGCCTAGATAGGTAGGTATTAGGTGATCTGACCAGTTTCCAAAATGCTTGAGTGCTTTGTATGAAAGTAGAGCATTTTTGAATGTGAATTTCTATTACAAATTCTGGATTGGAATCCCAAATACATGCGGGAGACTTAAGAGAGGTAGGGCATAGCGAATCTTCGCTCAAATTGAGCCGCACGTCCGGGGAAGGATCTCCACCCTATAGAATACCGCAGCCAAATGACCTCCGGGTCGTGTTTCTGCAGGTGATCAGGGTTTCCGGAGCTCGTCAGGGTTCGGCCGGCATGGCGGTGCCAACTGCCAGGTAACTGACCAATTACTTGCCCGTTGAAACAACAACTTGGGCTTCTCTTTCGCTTTCCATCAGGCGTAGGGAAGCCATTATGTCCAGCTACTATAAAAAAAAACCAATCGGATATTTCCAAGTCACCAAAATCACAACAAGACATCAATGCACACTTCAGTTTTTGCAACCCAAGTCGCCTCAGCGGCAGGC
The DNA here is from genome assembly GCA_031163375.1 of Conogethes punctiferalis. Lineage (NCBI taxonomy): Eukaryota > Metazoa > Arthropoda > Insecta > Lepidoptera > Crambidae > Conogethes > Conogethes punctiferalis. Next base: position 8,644,977 of record CM062099.1, read on the forward strand.
ATTCCCACTTATCTTTACAGCGTTACGCAACAGCATTGTATTGTAAACGTGTATGCGCCCGCGCACACAATAGGGTACAGGTGGTATGAGCAACGTTAAAAACTGGATAAGAATCGAGTATAAAAAACTCATTAGCAAGTCTGCGGAGTGCAATACGGTCGCCGTAATGGATTGTTATGATTCTGTCACAATAGAGTAAAATGTTTTCGTTTGTTAGCTAATTTATAGTAAATTTATTAGTTTTTAAGGTTCCATACCCAGAGGGTGAAAACGGGACCCCATTACTAAGACTTTTCTATCTGCACGTCCGTCCGTCCGGCTGTCACCAGGGTGTATCTCAAGATCGAGATTGGAATTTTTACTAAACAAAATAAAATAAATATTTATGGAGGCCATAAAGTGTGACATACAGGGAAGAAGAAGAAGAATGGAATACTTCAAAAGGGACCAGCCGTGGCAAGGAGGGGGGAAGGGAAAGGTTTGACGCCTAGTCTAAATTCAGTCACGAAGAAAATCCCTTCGCATTTTTGCCCTTTTGAGAGGGGGCAAACAAGCCTGAAGGTTCAGATGACCTTGGTAAGTGAACACTTCTGCCTATAGACACAACACCAAGGAATTACAGGTGCGTTGCCGGCTCTAGAGAAACTTGTAGGCTCGCTTTTTGAAGGTCCCTAAGTCGTATCCATCCGGATAAGTCGCAGCCGAAAGCTGATTCCAAAGAACCGTTGCACGCGGCAGAAAATTGCGGGCAAAACATACCTAATTCTATGGTCAAATGGTCAAACATTGCCAATTACATCTTCAGTCACAATCTTAACTAATATTATAAAGCTGAAGAGTTTGTTTGTTTGTTTGAACGCGCTAATCTCAGGAACTACTGGTCCGAATTGAAAAATTCTTTTTGTGTTGAATAGACCATTTATCGAGGAAGGCTTTAGGCTACATAATATCACGCAGCAACTATTAGGAGCGAAGAAATAATGGAAAATACAAAAAAAAACGGGGAAAAAATAACTATTCCACGCGGACGAAGTCGCGAGCACAGCTAGTTGCATATAAAGCCGTAATTGTGTGTCGACTAGACAAACCCAATTAGTTTTTCCTCTAAGCTACAAGTTGTAATTAAAAATGCGAGCGAGGCCGCGGCTTTACGATAGTCGTAAAACTCTTTGAATAATTCAGTAGTCGGGCAGTACATCAGCCGAGTAATGATTGTTTTTACGAGCTGGTTTGGTGCGAAAAGGCTTAGACACTGCCTTTTGTAATGGTCGATTAGTTGACGGCTATTTTTAGAGGTCCGTCTGGAAGAGGTTTAGTTTCTACCCGATTTAGAATTTTCTAATAAAAATCAACAACGATCTACAGACAGATGCTCTCTCATATATTTTTTTAGACTTCAACGTCTTCGCAGTCATTTAGACGTGTTATAAAAAATAATACTCCTACCGAATTTCCATAACAGAGAAGCGAGGTGAGTAAGTAAAACCTCCCAAATGACGACTGTAATTGGGATTGGCTGTGGCCAGCGGGATGTAAGGGAACGACCTATCATCATTTCGCTCCAAGCCAATCTTACCCTCCCGTGGTGCATCTTGCCGTATAACAAACAAGGCGCTGGCAACCGACTGGTGGCGGCATAACCATCTCAACTGAAGGTGTAGCTAAAATACCACAGGCCGATGACGGGTAGCAGCGTCACTGGAGCAAAAAGCTACGGTCTGCGATCGCCAACCCGCCTGCCCAGCGTGGCGATTATTGGTATATCCTTCAGATGTTTGCCCTAAATGGCGAACAACTGGAGAGGCCTATGTCCAGCAGTGGACTGCAATAGGCTGATGATGGTGATATGGCCAGCAGTGGAGGTTTGATTTGTATTGTCAAACACACCACTTGTCATAGTAATAAGCGTTTCGTTAATTGCTTAGAACTTCTGCTTCTTTGGGTCTTTTATATTTTAGTGCACAATAATTTCGGTTGTCATACCTACTATACCTCGTTCTGTTGTGTCATGTCATGATCTCTCAGTTCTTAGGTAGCACTTACCTATATACCTACTCCAAACATGTAGGTAGGTAGGTACTATTCGAAACTAGTTTGGATAAATAATGATTTAGACCCGTCAAAGAAGTTTTGTCTCTTCTGACACCTGCTTTTTGAAGGTCGATGTCCTCTAATCAAACTCAAATCATCGCACAAACACCTCAAGGCATCCTAACCCATATCACAATCCAATAAAGTTCATTATCATAAACATCTATTGAGAAAACCAAAAGAAAAATGCGTCTTGCTGTTTGAAAATAAACTTTATGTCCAGTGTAGCTAAGTTGTAAATTAACTGACATAACTGCACATAAATCGTGGTCAAATAGCCACCATAAAATCAAGCGTGCTTTTTTTTCCAAAGACCGGTCGCTCTATTTTTTATGTTTTTATAGTCATGGTTAGCTTAAGGTGTCTATACTCATTCAACCTTGTCTATGGCTCATATAAAATAATTACATTATCGCACAATTATTTTTATATTGTTTTTGTAACAGTACTTAGGTAGGTATAGGTATTGTTTGTAATAATAAATATACCTATCTACACTTCTACACCTATATTATAAAGAGGGTTTGTATTTTTGTGTGTGTGTATGTTTGTAAATAAAATCAAAAACTACTTATTTCACCGATTTCAAAAATTCTTTCTCCATTGAAAACATAACATGGACAAAATGGACATAATGAGCTGCCCGCATGCATTCGTCTAATATTGTACTAGATAGGTATCAGACATTTAAAAAGTTAAAGGCGTAGCTAAATTCCAAAGACCTATAGCAGCAGCGTCACTGGAGCGAGAAGCTATGCCCTGCAATCGCCAACCCGCCTGGGTAGCGATTATAGGTACCTACATATATCCTTCAGATGTCTGCCATAAGTGGCGAAGAACTGGAGAGGCCTATGTCCAGAAGTGGACTGCAATAGGCTGATGATGATGAGGACATTGGGACCAACGAGGAGGACACAAGTGCGCAAACACAAGTACACTCTTTATACCTTCCCAGTTCCCTCTCATAATCCGATGAGACGACAATTCGACACGATCGCGTCCGGAGATACATCAAACAATAAGCATTATATTATTATTCAAATTCAAAGATTGTAAACCTTTTATATGATATTCGAAGGAATATTCAAATAAAAATCCTTTTGTCACAAATCTCTTAATAAACCTTTTGACGAAATTGAGATGAACAGACAACCAGTCTTTTATTACTACGATTCATTCTTTACGATCAGGAAACCTATTTTATCAATACACAAAGAGTTCACACGTGTTCGTAAAAAAAAAAACGATTGATCACGTATCAATGTAGTAAAAAAAACAATCCTTGTGTTAGGGTTATAGAGTTCATGTTTCTATGGATCTTTGTAATATGAGACCAACTTAAAAATGCATTTAGAATTCATTGTTATGCATACGTTTTATCTATTATGTACTAGATAAAAAATATATGCGTAGATTTTTTCAAGAATGTTAACTACAGATGCAATTAACCAATGAAATCATCAGACTAGTTAGGGTCAAGAGCTACCAATTAACTTTAAAAAACGCAATTTGTTTCCCCTTATACTAATTTTCATGATTTAATCTAAAGGTTTAGTTTTTATTTACATTTTAATTTTTCATAATATATAATCAATCTCTCACATAGTGATCTATCAACGCACAGCCAAAACCACTGGACGGGTCGGGCTGAAATTTCGCATGTAGGTAGATTTCATTCATTTCATTTTCATTTCATTTTTTTTTTCATTTTCATTTCATTTTTTTCATTTTTTTTCATTTTCATTTCATTTTGATAAAAAAGGGAATGAAACTCCACGCGGACGAATTCACGGACAGAGCTAGTCTTTTATATAATCTTTCTATGGGGAGGTCTATTCTATGTCCTGCATTGGACGACATAGGCTGATAATGAATGGATATGAAAGGGCTATGCTCGACGTCTCTCTGCGGGATCGGATCCGAAATGAGGTAATCCGGCAGAGAACCAAAGTCACCGACATAGCTCATCGGATTAGTAAGCTGAAGTGGCAGTGGGCTGGCCATATCAGCCGTAGAACCGATAACCGTTGGGGTAAACGAGTTCTGGAGTGGATACCGCGTATCGGCAAACATAATGTAGGACGCACTCAGGCCAGGTGGAGTGACGATTTGCGCAGGAAGGCTGGCAAGTGCTGGATGCGAGAAGCCCAAAATCGACCTAAGTGGCGAACATTAGGAGAAGCCTATGTCCAGCAGTGGACTGACACGGGCTGATGATGATGATGATGAATGGATATGAAAAAGGCTTAACTCGGCGTATCTTGTGGGGGATCGCGGATGAAGCACGTGGACGAGTGGAACCTTAAAAGAGTAACTTTTTTGCCGAGAAAAATTCTTGACGACTTCCCCGGCGTTCGAAGAAAATGGCGGGGTATGTGGAACTCTCGTCGCCCTCGAGAAATAGACTTGTTATGGCTGCTAGACAATGATAAACTTACTTATGTATACTATTTTTTTTAATAAATACTTATTATACTCGTACATGGTAAACACCCAGACAATAAAATTAGTATATGCCCCACCGGGTATAAAGTGCGCACATTCGACTTAGCAATTAATCGCCTGCGCTTACGCAACTAACAAGTAATTTTTGAACTCGATCAGTCAGAAACTGGGCTGCAATCTTTTTGTGTCATCACGCACATGTAAACCTCATGCAAAATTAAACCCAAAGACCAGTAACTTAGAGGTAATTATCGCTAAGCGAAAAAACAGGCCGATTTGGTTTTACGCTTTTGCATTCTGAGCTGTAAAGTTTAAATGATAGGGTTACTTTTGAAATAGTTTGTATCAAACACTTGTTTTACTATTGCGAATAATGAGAATATGGTTTGTTGATAGATGGATTAACATTGCGGGCGATGTTATGTAGTCTGAGATAAGATAATGTCAACTTTATCGCAATTAAGCCATAGTACTAGACTTGGTGGTAATTAATACGCCTATGTACATCAGTAGGCACGTTCTAAGCTGATAAACAAGGCACTATTATGCCTTGCCTTGCCTTGGGATGTAATGTAAGAGAGCGCAAGGCTTCTCGCTCCAGTACCTAACGCGCTGCTACCAGTCATCTGTCTGTGGTGTTTAGCTACGCCTTTTATCGTGATGGTTTTACAGCCACCAGTCAGTTTGCCAGAGCCTCGTTTGTTGTTCGCCAGGATGCACCACGGGCAGGTGAGGATGGCTTGGAGCGAAAAGGTGATGGGTCGCTTCCTTACATCCCCCTTACATACAATAGGTCAATGCTTATGAATATTATATACTTGTCAGATTTCCTTGGAGATAGACGCACATTACCTCAGGAGACTCAAAAGTCCAGGACACCTTAAAACTTAGATAATAAATTCGGTTCCTAATTCAATGTAGTGAAGTCTGTTTTTGAATACAATTGCTGTTTTTTACAAATGCTATTTAGGCGGAAGCTACAAACCAACAAACATACACTTAAGTACAATAAAACTTTAAGCACTCAAGAAATATAATAATTTACGTAAATAACTTAAGTCTAAGTTATTTACTTATTTTATCGTGACTCAAACATGGACAACAGTAGTATTTACTTAACAATTTTACACTCATTAGTTTGAGTAACTCACTTGAGTTAGCACATAGTTGAGGCGAACCTGTCTCGTGTATGAGTCATGTATGAGTTTGTCTATGGTTGTATGAGAGGCAATTCCACGTTGACATTGAAATGGTTATTGCTTTTTTGCAAAGCTCAGTTTTTGTCCACCCACGAGATATCTGTGATCTAGCCGAGGCGCCATAGAGTTGCGATTTTTTATGTATTTTGATGTTTTTCGAAGTGTGTACTGCGATGGCCAACTCTACAACAGGCCCAGGCGTGGGAAAAGCTTCAAAATATTTGACTGGAGAGGCCTATCAATGTCCAGCTGTGGACTGCGATGATGATGATTTCTTTACATTCTAATATATTTAAGGACTAGCCCGGCGGCTCATTTAAAAGCCCCTGCCTTTAAAATAGTTTCCTTTTTTGATCACATGCTAGAGGTATTGATCATCTTTATATATATCGACATATGCATCTCCAGTTGTTAGCTCCAGCTAGAGGTAATTAGGACGTTTTAATTGCAACAGGAATGTTAATTCGCAACAAATTAGAAGATAACAGACAACAAAATTATAAAACTGGAGTGGATACTGCTTCTAAGCAAACGTAGTTATGACGCCCTTAGACTAGGTGTGACGATTTGCTCAAGATGGCCGGCAAGTGCTGAATGCTAGTAGCCCCGGATCTAGCAAAGTGAAGAGACTTATATGTCCAGCTTTAGACTATTAGAGGCTGAATCTGATGATAAAGACGTATAAAAACCTAAAACTATCTCTCTGACTCAATAATCTTTACTTCATAACAGTGTGTAGCCGCAAGTCGAAACTCTATGGCAATTTCTGGTCTATGTCACAATTTTTTCTAATCCATTTATTACAAGCAGTCGTTTAGTCGATCGGCTTACGTTTAAGTACCGATAAAAGAGTACCCACATTATATTTAGATACAAATCTTCGGCCATTGGCATATTTTTTTAGCGAATTTCTATGTAAAAACTTTAGGTCTGTAGTAGATTTGATGTTCGTTTTGATTGGAAGTTAATTACTTATAGGTGTGTCTAAATTATAGTATATAAACAATACATGATACACAATTTTATACAAAATTTTAAGAGAGGTAGGGCATAGCGAATCTTCGCTCGTATTGAGCTGCCCGTCCGGGGAAGGACCTCCACCCTATAGAATACCGCAGCCAAATGACCTCCGGGTCGTGTTTCTGCTAGTGAGTAGGGTCTCCGGAGCTCGTGGGGGGGTTAGGGTTGGGCCGGCATGGCAGTGGGAACTGATAGGTAACTAACCAGTTACTTGCTAGTTGTCACAGCGACTTCTCTTTGGCTTTCCATCAGGCGTAGGAAAGCCATTATGTCGAGCTACTATAAAAAAAAACATGAGGCGTTTCTCATCAATTAATAATCTCATCCCGTGGGTGTCGTAGAGGACGACTAAGGGAATATCAGCAAACGGGCAGCAGCGTTTACCTGGGTACATATAAAACCTTTACGTTTTATGAGGAACTTCTTGCCCCGCGCCTCGGTTTTGTGGAACCAACTTCCTGCGGCAGTCTTTCCGAACAGCTACGACTTGGGAACCTTCAAGAAACGAGCGTATTCATATTTAAAAGGCCGGCAGCGACCCTAAACTCGGTTAGAGCTGCGGGTGTCCATGGGCGGTGTCGACTGCTTACCATCAGGCATCACACTTGCTCGTCTGCCGCCTCTCGCATAAAAAAAACATACTAAGAATCTGTGTTTTTTTCCTAAAAGACAAATAAGTAGCATTGTTTCAAATAGTACAAAATAAGTTATTTGGAAATGATTTGTTAAAAAATAATATTTTATTATTTGGTGTAGGTATTAAATTTTTTAATGACTTCATGAATAAGATGTAGCAGCATTTTAGTACAATCAAACGAAATTCAAGCGAATTAGTGATCAAGAACTAGTAAAGTCGATAATTCAAATCATTCTTTAAACAATGACTGTACATAATACAATATTATAATCTAATTCGGATTCAAAGCAAAAACATCTCTAGCGTTTATTGTGCTACAATACGAGGAGTTAAGACAAAAACTTTATTCAAGTTTACTCTAGAGCATAGGTTCCCAAATTTTTATTTCTAAGAAAGCATTTGGCCACAATTACACCTGATGTTAAGAGATGATGTGGCCTAGAATGGAGCATGCTTACTTAGATAAATCCTATTCATTGTAGCCCTAAACATTTCCAAGTCGTATTGTTCAGGAAAAACATTAGCTGGCAAATAACGCCATAAAACTAACTGTTTTTTTTATAGTGGCTCGACATAATGGCTTCCCTACGCCTGATGGAAAGCGAAAGAGAGGCCCAAGTCGCTGTGACAACTGGCATGTAACTGGTCAGTTACCTGTCAGTTGCCACTGCCATGCTGGCCCAACACTAACCCCCCACGAGCTCCGGACACCCTACTCACCAGCAGAAACACGACCCGAAGGTCATTTGGCTGCGGTATTTTATAGGGTGGAGGTCCTTCCCCGGACGGGCAGCTCAATTCGAGCGAAGATTCGCTATGCCCTACCTCTCTTATACTGTTCATGGCGATTAGGAATTGGCGAATCTATTTGTACGCATACAAGGTATGTCAACCACGTAACCCTTCTAATGGACTACTGTCTCATTTGCAAGCATTTGCTTCATCATCATTACAGCAGTCCACTTTTGGACCTACGTCCATCTATGGAGTGGATACCACTTCTGGGCAAACGCCTTGTAGGACGGCTTCAAACCAGATGGGTTTACAATTTGTGCAAACGGTTGCCAAGTGCTGGAAGCGAGAAGCCCACGAACGAGACAAGCAGGGAACGGGAGATACCTAGGGCTAGCAATGGACTGCTTTCATTCGCCTTCGCGTCATGGAAAGGCTTCAGCGCCCACTAGGGGGCAGTATAGCCCCCTTTGGGAAGCAACGCTCTAGAGCTTAGCGACCTTGCAGTGGTCGTGGGTCAAAAAACTCAGTTCGGACAATGGTTGGGAGAACCCGGAAAAAAATGCTCTACCTAGAACTGGGAGGAAAACCTGACTGAAATCTATTAAGAACTGTAATTTGACTAAAATTGAGCAGAGTGAGTATACTAGACTGTATCAAGATATTCTTATTGTTATAACAAAAGCGAGCACTGAAGACCGACATATTCATTCCATAGATAATATAAAGCAATATTTAGTGCTATCTGACAGTTAACAGTTATGTCAAGTTCCCTAATATAACTTTGAGGTCTCTCTTTCTGATGAATTTAGCTTTTTTATGATATTTTTAACTTATAATAGTAGCATAGCTTTATTGATTTAGTTCATTATCTAATACCAAAGATCACAATGTTATTTACATTCAATGATACATGCTTAGCAATTATTTACCAACCAAATTGATTCAAAGCTGACTCAGAGTAAATTAAGAATCAAACACAATTATTCACCGAATCCTAATAAAAAACGAGATAAAAATTGACCACTAAATCTACCCAAATACCTTTTCTGAACCCCAATAAATTCAGATGATATCGATTTGAAAGTAAATAAAGTTCTGACTCCACTGGTATACTGTACCATCGTTTGTAAAGGTATTCATCGACTCTCTTTTCCCATGGTACTGCGGCGTCTATGGGCTTATGTGATCACTTACTATCAGCCTACCTTCAGAGCCGTTTGCCCCCACAAAAAAGAAAGAGAATAGACACAAAACTGGTCTCAAACTACTGTTTTCTAAACTAAGGTAAGGTTTTCTCTCTGTAGCAGAACTACCAGATAATGGGTGCCATTGAATCCAGGCTGTCTAGAATAAGTCGTTGCTTTTTTTTATACCACATGCACATACGGATGGCAAACAAGCAAGCGACCCGCGAATCGAACCCACGACCCTTGGTTCAGAAGGGCAATAATAAACATGATAAGGGGTCACTACCAATTGAGCCACCGAGCCAGTCAAAGTCAAATTCGGAAAACTCCGGCAGGCAGCAGGGATACCAACGGCTAGCCGAATAGTCTGCATTCCTGCTGGGTGGAACATCTACCTTAAACATGTAGGATTTTGCACAAAATAACTCAGCGTAAAGCAACAAGTGTCATCTGGACAGATAAGGCGATGGGAGGTCGACTGGCTCGTCAACAAATCGTGCTATGTCACAAGCTGAAGCGTTAGCGGGAACGGATGGAAGTTTGAAGTAAAATGTCGATGGAAACTGATGGGTTTTAAGAGAGGTAGGGCATAGCGAATCTTCGCTCGAAGTGAGCCGCCCGTCCGAGTAAGGACCTCCACCCTATTGAATACCGCAGCAAAAAGGACTCCGGGTCGTGTTTCTGCCGGTGAGTAGGGTTTCCGGAGCTCGTGGGGGGCTAGGGTTGGGCCGGCATGGCAGTGGCAACTGACAGGTAACTGACCAGTTACTTGCCCGTTGTCACTGCGACTTGGGCTCCTCTTTCGCTTTCCATCAGGCGTAGGGAAGCCACTATGTAGAGCTACTATTATAAAAAACAACTTTCAAGGTACTTTTGATTTTTAACCACTGGCAACAGTGATCCACGGGCAACCCTAAAATGTCCACGCAGCATACTGTAAACATGAGCTCTGAAAACCCTACTCACCGGCAGAAACACGACCCGGAGGTCATTTAGCTGCATTATTCTATAGGGCGTTGGTACTTCCCAGGGCGGGCGATCCAATTGGAGTGAAGATTCACTATGCCCTACCTCCCTTAAAATAATAAGTATGTATTAACTATTTACATAAGTCGCTGATACCTTTTACCATTAAGCTACCCCATTACACCACAAACAACCGTTAATGTCATCCGTTTAAGTAATTACCAAACGACAATCGGCCGGTCCCATATAGACCGTGGAAGGTCAAATCGTTGGCAGTCTGGCCCCATTATAGTTCCATACCGTCGGCCGCTTGTGCGTCGTGCCATACCCGGCCGAGAGGTCATAGTACGTTGCGTGGACATTTTAGGGTTGTCCGTGGATCAATGTTGCCAGTGGTTAAAATTAAAGACCAAAAGTAACTTGAAGTTTTTTTTTGTAGCTCGACATAATGGCTTCCCTACGCCTGATGGAAAGCGACAGGGAAGCCACTGTCACTGTGACAACAAGCAAGTAACTCCGAAAGTTGCCACCGCCAATGCCGGCCCAACCTTTATCCCCCACGAGCTCCGAAACCCTACTAACCGGCAGAAACACGACCCAGAGGTCATTTGGCTGCGGTATACTATAGGGTGGAGGCCCTTCCCCGGACGGGCAGGACCTAAGAATCGCGTTCAATCGATCGTAGAATCGCTTTGCCGTACCTCTCTTATTTTAATGTGTATCCTCTGCCGGATTTCCATTTAGAGTCAGGGTATCGTCCTCCCTGTTTTCCTTATCGAAACTTATCAAAGGGCCGACAACCCTATCACCCAATATGGCGCGACCGCTTAAGGGCCTTAAAAGGTCCGACGAATCTTTATTCTGCATATTAATTGGTCGAAAATACTTATCATGTCTAATATTGCCATTTACGGTAAGATGTTGAATTTCAAAACCAAGTGGCTCCATTTGAATTTGGCATTGATCATTTTATTGTACACACATGTAAACGTACAAATTATCTTAATAAAATAAAGTTTCATATTCCATGCTTACATCCGAAGAATGTAAATGAAAAACAATTTCAGCTTCTCAGCCAGTCATAGGGTTTATTTACACCTGACTAGCTACTGTACTCGGTGAAATACCCTTTATGTGAGTTCGGTCGCATTATGCGATCTGTCTGTGTTTAGCTACAGCTATCTATATATATAAAAGAACATGTGAACACAACTAACTGAACGAGCAACGCAGAGCCGAAACCGCTGAAGCGAATGCAACTAAATTATGCATATAGGTTACATAGGTTACAAAAATCCCTTATGACGTATAAACATTTATGACGTAGGCGCTCGCTAAGAAGGGATTTTTCGAAATTCACCCGCTAAAGGAGTAAAATACGGGTTAAACGCTTATATGAAATTTTGTAATTTTTTAAATAAATTTCATAAAAATTGGTATTCAGGCTTATAAAACAAAACAAAAAACCAAGTGTTTCTGACTTTTTGAAATATTTACCACTTATAGATGTCTTTTATTTTTGAACAATCTAAAAGACGGACTATGTAATTACATTTTCTACGGCAACAAGCCTATTTCCTACGCGTACTATGCGCACGAGGCCACTTAACGTCCTCATTACAAATAAAGCTAATACCAAACCATTGGCCAACCCTTCACACGGCGAAACATCTCTAGAGTCGCACACAGGTTTCCTACTTCGCAACTATTCGATTGTGTAAACAAACTGAAACAATAAACAATTATAAGAGCCGGTCCCACGGGCCTTTGTAAACTATACGAAAATCCTTGGTTTTTACTCACCGAGGCACAGATTAAACTATGAACTATGGTCCGGCTGATACGAATCTTAAGGTTGCGTATGGAATGTACCTGCGTAGTTTTACTTGTAATTATATTTAGCGTACCAATTTATGTACGATTATTTGGCGATCTCACTGTGAAAGAAAACATCGTGAGTGGAAAAAGTAGTCTAGTCTGATGTCAAGCGACTAATTGTTGCGTAGATAATTTGCTCTGAATCCAATGACACCTTGAAACCTGCCCTGGAGAAGAGTCACCACAAAAGCGATTTAAGACTAACATTTCTATCCAACTCTGTCAATATTCACTCCACATTATTAAAGAAATAAACGACGCAGAGGAGTCGGCTTATCATTAATAAAAAAAAGTTATACAATCTGTGCGTTATTTTGTTTCATAATACGTTTGACAGATTTGTCAGTCTTGTTTTGACATTCAGGCCGTTTTTATTAAGGTTAAGGTGACTGCCAACGTTCTAGTAAGTCGCAACCAAGTCGCAACTGCCTTAAAGACCCGAGATCGAATCCTGGGTTGGGCAAAAAACTTAAAAGTTGTATGACAGATTGACATGTGTCAAATAGTTGACATTTTAGCTAGGTATTTACTAAGGCTTACGTTTTTGTGTATGTTTATTTATGTATATGTATGTTTTTCCAATAAGTAGCGCCAAGGCAGAAAAGTATAACCTCAGTTTATCGGCCAACTGCGTTTTGACATGTCTCTCTAAGCACATCGGCGAATTATCCGCGTAAACTGTAGAGTTTCGGACTCTTTCACGCGTGTAGACGCGTGATAGAGTCCATTCCCAACAAAAAAAAGGATTACGTTATTAATTACTTTTATATTGGTATGCAGCTCCTGCTAATTATTTGTTGCCGTAGCGACTAGGCTTATCATTCGCTTTCCGTCGCCACAAAAATGTGTGCATTCTGTGCAGGAACATGTCCGTTCGTATTGGTCCGGGTGTTTGCTAATTTGCTACGCATTAGACATTTTCGTGGCTTCTGGAAAAATAAAGATACTTAGTTAAGTGTTTATGTATTAAGCGTTAAGACTTTATTCTCCATTCATGGCTGTATTGTATTTTTGCTGCCTATTCAACATTACCTAATGTCCAAACCAGCAGGACTTTCTTTATACTCCTGGGCAGGATATAGGATACTTTTTATTACGCTACGATCAATAGGACTGCTCCTATTCTCTCTTTCTCCCATTTTCTCTGCAGAAATGAAGGGAAATGTTGGGAAAACGGGAGACATTTTTATCTGTATGTTTGAACGCGCATCACACAAAAACTACTGCATGGAATTGAATGCGGTTTACACCAATGTATTGCTAGAGGTCTTACTTAAAATTTAAGCACCATTTTATGGAACTCCGTTATTTTTGAATCTCAAAAACCACGCGTGCGACGCCGCTCGCACAGCCAGTCTATAATAATAAGCGTAATCGAGTAGTCGATCACCTGCTATGTAATAGACATAATAAAAACACTGTATATACAATTAACTTGATTAACACGTGTACTATGTACTTGCTAGTACCTACCTATTGCGAACATTCCTACCTATTAATGTTTGTTTCATTATATTCATAGTAGGTACCACTTGGCACTGCTTTATTTCCCTAGATCCTTAATACCGTTAATCTATAAGTTCACAGTTCTACACACACTATCTAACAAACTTTATCATCAGCCTCTTAGTCCCCTGCTGGATAGGCGTCTCCAGTTGTTCGCCACTTAGGGCAAACATCTGAAGGATATACCCATAGTTGCTACGCTGGGCACTGGACTGCCATAGGCTAGTACAGTATACAGCGATTTTGACACTACATATGGTCATCAACTTTACATTGTACACTGTACATTACGCATTAATTGTGTTTTGTGCTTAAAGCTATCGAGTTAAGGTCCACATAAGTTCATGTTATTCGTCTAACAGTAATCCTACAACAAACACTACACAAAATTGTTTTACAAGCGAACCTCGCCGTAAATTGCCCATGACAATGTCATACTTATACTGTGACTTTATCCTCAAGTTGGCCATGGAGCATACATTATGCTACAAAGTTCTCATGCAAGTACAGAGACATGAGTTATGTATGGATGACGAAAATGAACGGATCCAAATTATGTTTAGAGTTAGAATCTTGGGACTACTGTAGTGTGCGAAAGAAAGCTTCATCATCATCGGCATGTAACCGTCCACTGCTGGACATAGGTCTCCCCCAAATGATAACTGTCTTTGGGGGAGACCGGAGAGAGGATTCAATTGTATTTGCCTTAATCACCACACTTGGCAGATCGGGTTTATGATCGCAGTAGGTTTTATTTGTAAACGAAACATACTTACATTCATTCACCTTCTGTAAACTAACATAATTGTATACCTATTTATTGCTATGAAATATTAGGAAAACTTACTAAAAAGCCAATAAAAATACTTATATTTATATGTATAGGTGTATGCCTATGGAATATATACTTCTTGGTATATTTATGTAATAATTTTACGTATCTTAACTAATATTATAAAGCTGAAGAGTTTGTTTGTTTGTTTGTTTGTTTGTTTGAACGCGCTAATCTCAGGAACTACTGGCCCAAATTGAAAAATTCTTTTTGTGTTGAATAGACCATTTATCGAGGAAGGCTTTAGGCTATATAACATCACGCTGCAACTATTAGAAGCGAAGAAATAATGGAAAATATAAAAAAAAAACGGGGAAAAAATAACTATTCCACGCGGAAGAAGTCGCGAGCACAGCTAGTTTAATATAAAATAGTTGGATAGGATTGCTATTTCCTTAGTCAATCTGGTTTCCTCTACCTGAAGGTTATCTGGAAGAGATCGCTATAAGCGATAAGACCGCCTAGATTGTACTTTGTGTTGTTTGTAATATGTTTTCCTGTAATGTCTGTGTTTTTGTGCAATAAAGAGTATCTATCTATCTATAAAAACTAATTGTGAATATCTTAAACGGACCTAAAGAAGAAAAGGTTGGAATCATAAAACGGATCAAATATGTACTCAAATAGGTAATTTTTAAAGTATGCGTATTATACGAGGTCGCTGGTTATACAAACATCTGGACAAAATGTTTCCGTATCACTGCTTATTTGTAAATTTGTTTACTCTTATCAAATTTCGAATGCTAAAAATACGAGGTATAGGTGTAAGCGCGTGCGCATAGCTCAGTCTCCCCATTCCTAGGACCAGTTGTGGCGTCTAGCCGGCCGACAAAGGCATGGCGTGCAGGCGCGCAGACACCCAATACCGTCGAACTTTACGGCCCTCTAGGGTGCCCAGATATTTGGGATTTATTGGATACCAGAGGAGCCATAGGCACGTTCCATTTCATCGCACGAAAAATTTGCAGACTTTGAATTTGCTTTTTGAAGGTATCTAAATCGTGCCTATTCTGAAGGGCCGAAACAAGATGCTGATTTCCAACGAGGCAGAAAAATGCACAGTAGAAGTCTTCCAACTATTCACATTGAACACGCTCGATTAAAATACCTTTCAAAGAAAAAAATATATCATAATCGCTTCATCTTTTCGAGAATTACAATGCCACAGACAGACAAACACACAGAAAGACAAACACGTTTAACTTATACCTTTCTCTTTTTGTGTCGCTGGTTAAAAATAAGTTTCATGAAGCCTACACCCCGTGGTCGCCCTACAAGGCTCGTGGCTGCGCGTACGCAGAGTCGGGTTACGGCGCTTCCTGGCCGCTCACGATCCCGTCGCCTAATTTTATTGGCACAATCCACTACCGTTGTTACGGCCTGTAACTACACCTATTAAGCGCGTTTGAGCACTGTGATAAATCATTACCTATATCTTTTTTTATGACAGAGGGGGCAAACAGGCTTGAAGGTCATCTGATGATGAGTGAACACTTCACCGTAGCCCATAGACACCGCAACACCAGGGGGGTCACAGGTGCGTTGTAGGCCCTTGAAAAATCTGTAGTCTCGATTTTCTTATAAACGCCTCAACCGATTTTGATCAAACATACCTACTTGAGAACAGGCTCGTTTAAAATGCCTTTCAAATTTAAAAAAAATCTATAATCGCTTCATCTGTTCAAGAGTTACGATGCCACAGACAGACACATACACAAAAGCTCATCAATCTTATTGCGTCGGGGTTAAAATGGAGTTTCACGAGGCCTATACCCCATGGTCGCCCTATAAGGCTCGTGGCTGCGCGTACGCAGAGTCGGGTTACGGCGCTTCCTGGCCGCTCACGATCCCGTCGCCTAATTTTATTGGCACAATCCACTACCGTTGTTACGGCCTGTAACTACACCTATTAAGCGCGTTTGAGCACTGTGATAAATTATAATTAGGATGAGGCATGGCTTTTAGTGCATCGCTTACAATGCAGTGTGGGGGAAATGGGTAGCGTAAGTTATGGTATTAAGGTATTCCTCTATGTAGTGCGTAAAGCAATAGCTTTAGTTCAAGAATTTTCACGCATAGATATTATAGGTAGATACATTTAATTTTTTTTTTCGCACAAAATACAGTCATTTACTAAAAAATCCCCTAATTTGCTTTCTCAACTTTAACGCCAGAATCCTATCTCATAACCGCAAAAGGAGCTTTGTGTTACAAATATTCAAAAATAATACGTCGTTTTACAATCCCGTGGTACGAATGTGTCGGCTTTACAATGACTTACTGCAGGATGATAATAACCGCGAGCTCGATATCTTTGAGCCCAAGCACGTTCGATTCCGCCGCACCGTCAAGCAGATCCTCAACTGCGCTTTCCCGTCTAGGGTAAAGTAAAATGTGTTGCTCTGTTTTCTTCTTTTTATTGTACTTCTTATAATTATCTAATATAAATTGAATACTTGTTTTACGTAAATAATATTTTTAATCATGCTGTGTGTACTTAAACATTTTTGAGTAAGAATCTAGTTCTAAGCATCTTTTCTTTTATGTTGTCACATATTCGATTGTTACTTGTTGTGTATGCCAAAGTAAATGAATAAATAAATAAAATGTATTATTTAAGAAAGGTATTATCTTGTGGTACAATCTAGGCGGTCGCTAGTAGGTAGGTGATCTCTTCCAAATAACCTTAAGATAGAGGAAGTGTTATTTTTTTAAGAGATGGGGCAACGTCTAAATGAATATACCTATACCTACATGTATGACATATAAATACAAGAAATGGCATATTAGTTCAGATCTAGATAATACTGACACGAAAGGTGCACATTCAGACTTAGATATGAGTGAGTACGTAAGCTTTTATAAATATGTACAATAAACAGCTAAATACACATCGTAAATGTCAAAATCATCAAAATTCTAAGCGTCAAAAGATCGATCTGAACCTTCACAAAACCCGGCGACTTGGATGCTGCTGTCGGTCGCCTACAAATCCTACAATGTACTGAAACGATGTAAATAACCCAAGACATGCTACGCTGAGCCACAGAGCATCATCTAGCCCCGAACTAAGCCGAAGCTTGTACTATGGGTACTAGATAACTGATAAACTTACTTAGATACTGTCGCGAACTCACATGTATTTTATTTCTATTAGTTGGCCTTCTTGTTATGATCTATGTTTTTTACTGCGTTGTCTTTTATTCTTCTGTCTAATATATGTCATTCAAGCTCCACCGGCGTTTTACTAATATTTTTCCAAATTATCATAAAATTCTAAAAAGCACCTCTGGGTCGTGTTTCTGCCGGTGAGTAGGGTTTCCGGAGCTCGTGGGGGGTTAGGGTTGGGCCGGCATGGCGGTGGCAACTGACAGGTAACTGACCAGTTACTTGCCCGTTGTCACAGCGACTTGGGCTTCTCTTTCGCTTTCCATCAGGTGTAGGGAAGCCATTAGTCGAGCCACTATAAAAAAAAAAAAAAAAAAATCGGTTGTAATAGATACTTTTTTGTGTGATCTTACTCCTACTACTCAGCTTCGAAAATATACCTCCTATTGTTTAAATCCAAGGCCTCCCGCACCTCAAGCTGCAATTGAAATAAGCTTCAGCATTATTACACAATCAAAACGAATTACGGCCCCTTTGTAAAACAATATTAGCAATTATACGGAAAATGTCCCCATTTTTCCTTTACTTTGCAAATGCTTTTCATATTTCGTCGCGTCGTGATCACGCTTCCAGCAGTGAAGACATTGGGATTGTATAATTGCGTTAATATAAACTGTTTATGTATGTTTTTGTTTCTTTAGATGATAGAATCCGTAATGACTTCATCCACCAAGGAACTAAGGTGACTGATACTGCAACGTGTCTAAATGCACATCATCAGCCTATCGCAGTCCACTGCTGGACATAGGCCTCTCCAGCTGTTCCCCACTTAGGGCAAACATCTGGAGAATATACCCATAATCGCCACGCTGGGCAGGCGGGTTGGCGATCGTAGGGCGTAGTTTAGTTTAGCTACGCCTTCAATCGTGATGGTTATACCGCCATCAGTCGGTTGCCGGCGTGACGATTGAATGCGTGGCTATACCACAGGTCGATGATGGGCAGCAGCGTCACCGGAGCGAAGAGCTCCGCCCTGCGATCGCCAACCCGCCTGCCCAGCATGGAGATTATGGGCAAAGCTTCCAGATGTTTGCCCTAAGTGGCGAACAACTGGGAGAGGCCTATGTCCAGCAGTGGACTGCAATAGGCTGATGATGATGATTGTCCGTTTCACTTATCAGGTGTTAGTGTTTACTACCTGACCTAGTACAAAATATTTACAAGAATAGTTCTTGAACTTGCATGACGACTAAGACTAATGATGATTAACAACACAGTGTAGCGAAGTGGTTTGATAGATGGTCCGCCATTGAATCTTCAATGAGGAAGTATGGAGGGACTAATTAATTTTAAAAGCTTTTCCATATAGACGGGGCGTATACGATAGTGCTAAGATTCACGCACTAGGTATGGTGTAATAGGTACAGCCATAATTACAAGTTGTAACAGGTTTGCCGTACCTGTTCCAATTTTAGTGATCAGTAGATAACTAAAATTCTAAGTACCTATAGAATTGTGAAGATTAGCAATATTTCATAGAACATTATAATTAATTTAGATAATGCAAACAGCTGGGTATAGGCCTTGTTTAAGAATAAGAACACCCTATCTCATAATCTCATCCCGTGGTTGTCATAGAATACTACTAAGGAAATATCAGGATATGGGCAGCAACGTCTACCAGGGTACAAATAAAAACTACTGCGTGCACCAATCCCCCCAAATGACAATTGGTAATGGGGGGAAGCCTATGTCCAGCAGTGGAAGTCTTAAAGCTGATGATGATGATATCCATACTTTCACCAAACGCCTACGATTCTCCATAGAATTCGTCATCGAAAAAGTCTACTCTAATCAAAATGACTTGATCGTGCATCACATATCAGGCGCATAGCAGCATGTATTCACTTAGAATATAAAATGTGGAATAGGTATCAAGTATTACCAAATATTAGGTACAGGAACAGGTACTTCTTTATTAGCTTCGTTTCGTTCAAGCGCAATCGTTTGGGTGAAATACATTGACACTTATTGCGTTTCTGCATAATGATTTCTGTACGATGAATTTCATTATACATTATGGCAGTTCTTGTATGCTTTCGAGGACAATACATAGATAGAACGCAAATGAAACTTATCTCCTATTACATAAGAATCACTAAGGAACGGAAAGTGCTCATGGTGCCGTATGGGTCAATTTAAAAATTTGTACATTAAATAGTTGTTCTTTTGCGGATTTTTGACACATTCTTATTATTGTCTTACTTTTTTTTATACTACTAAGGTGGGCCGATGGCACTAGCGTCCCCTCCTGCGATCGCCAATCCGCCTGCCCAGTGGTGGACATTCGCTGGTAAACTATAACGTGGGTATAGGGCCGCTGGGCGCAGCTAGTAGTAGTATATCATAGTGGCCCAAGATCGATCAAAATGGCGAGTTGGAAAAGGCCTATATCCAGAAGCGGACTGCAGTAGGCTGATGATGATCACTATGATATCTAAATATATAAAAGAAGAAACTGACTGACTTATCAACGCACAGTCTAAACGGCTAAACGTAGGCACTTGAAATTTGAAAGGGACGTAGCTTAGGTACCGTAGAGGTGCACTAATTAAGGAATTCTCGAAATTCCCACGGGAACGGGAGTAAGCGGGAAAAAATAGTATTAATTCCGTGAGAAGCCGGGGCGGGTCGCTAGTACTACTATAAAAAAAACAACGCATTCCATTTTTCAGCCACTCAAAATCGTACCAAACGACAAAGCTCAACTTTTCCCACGAAACGGGTTCAAGGCGAGCGAAGCCACTGGCGTCTGCATGTCCAGTATGTAGGCCAACAAATAATTAGCCCGCAGTAGTAATGGCGAATTACGCGGTATTAAGTAATAGTTATAGATTGTGCCGGTGAGAAACGGCGTCATACCGGCGTTTAATTGAATCGTAATTAAACACGGGCTTTGCGACATTGTAATTACATTTCGTATTGGGTTTTGAGGTTTCAAAGGGCCGGTTTTAGATGAACGCCAGAAGTTAGCGACTTTCTTATTTAACAGTACCTGCAATCTTTATAGAGATTGAAATATATCTGCGATCGAAATTTGATCGGCAACCAATATGCATTATTTATACAGACATAAGTATTTAGTATAAAATAAGTTTCATCCAACAAACGTCTCGGTGAAGGTCGTTGTATGACGGGAATCCTCTACTATTAAGCTTTCTTAACCATATGAACAATGCGTGCGGCATTACAAATATAACGTCACTGCTACAATAAGACCAAAAAAAAGAAAACAAAATCGCGCGCCCATCTTGACAATTCCAATTTCGAATCTGGAACGCTCCTTACAAGAACTAGTGATGTGACATAACACAGTTGCGTCACAGTGACAGGTCACACCATGATACCGTTACTGTTCCGCACATCTGTGTCCCACGTTCCGTTGCGCGCATTGTTCGATTTTAGGCTTTTTGTGCAACGCATCTGATGGGTTCGCGGTGAGAACGAAAGTTATTAGGTGGCAGCGTAAATTGGAATGCGGTTGTTTTGTTGTTGAAAATACATAATGATATGAAATTGTGCTCTCCTGTGAATATTTTTAACATGCGTAGGTATGCGATACAGTATGCTACATTTATAAAACTATACTAGTCTACTAGTTTAGATGCATACCTTACTTAATGTAAGTACCTATTTAGAGATAAGTTGCCTACCAAATTGTGGATTTGCTCTGAATAAACTTATTTTTAATTACACGCCAGGCAGGCTTAATCTAAATAAGCATGCTTCATCATAGGCCGCAACACAGGTGTGATTGTGGTCAAATGCCTTCTTAGACTTAAATTAAATAACTCCTCGCAGGCTCTAGTTCCATATGTTCAACGGCTATAGCAGTGCCATGACAGTGCGAAATTCCTCCACAAACAGTACAACATTAATTTTGTTAAATTAGCGAGACGGTCTGACCGCCATAAATCTCACCAGGATCAGATTAGCGGTGCGCACGCGCGACATGTCACAGTTACCACGATATTACTTCACTGAGAATAATACCATCACTGTGAATAGGTAATAGGTACGATCACTGTGAAATTCACATAATATGCAACTTTGATTTGGGATTCGCTATTGTTTTCGGGCGAATAATTATAGTATTGGATGTGAGTAATCCTTAACAATAACTATTTATAGGTAGGCACTCGAATAATTTTTTAAAGCATTAGAATTTTGTTTATCAGTAATGCTTGATACTTTGTAGCATATTTTATAAAGATTAAAACAATGAAATCGTTACAACATCGTTTTATTCGCTAATAGGTACGCTTGGCGATTTTTCAACTGTCGTAACAATTTAATTAGGTATGAATTATTTCATATAAATGATAAGTAGCTGTTATTGAGGCAAAATCAAAAATATTGTATAACGTGAGTCGGATTGACATGACATTGAAATGGATAGTTTAATCGTAAATCTGAATTAAGAACTAGTTCGAGTATGAGACCAAAAGGCTCCCAAAACTGTTAAGGCCCCACTACACCATACATATTGATAAAGCCTTCGTACCAAACAGCGTAACATTATCTCATGCTCCACAAAAGGCTGCATCGCTTACCATATCCTACTAAGATCAGTTAAGTCTTAGTTGTCACAATTTCCACGCCGTTACGTCACGATGACAAGGAAAGTGTACAATTATAGCCGCATTGTTAGCGAGTAATTAAGGCTAGAAGGAGGCTCCGTGCTATTATGCTGTTGGTGTAATGTGATTAAGGAAACTTTACATGTATTTTTTTTGTTTTTAATGGTTATTAAAACAAAAACGAATCGCCAAAATGTGTTGATATGCTAAACGCAATCTTGGAAACGGTTCGACCAATCCTACATTTATTACACCTAAAAGGAAAGCTTTCATACAGATTTTTAAAACATTGCAAGAAAAATAGTCAAAAACAACACTATTCTTTTCCTTTACCTCAAAAAATAGAGTAAAATCGACACGAAATCCAGCGAGGCAATTAATATGAATATTTTTACCAACATCTCCGAGTAGCTTGATCTTTTGGTGAACGTACCTGAAAAAAAGACAAAATTAAATAAAATTTCGTCATTTGATGATGTTACACTTAGATAATAATAAATCATCATCATCATAATCTCGCATCCAGCACTTGCCAGCCGTTCTGCGTCACTCCACCTGACCTGAGGGCTTCCTACACTGCTTTTGTCGAGACTCGGTCTCCAGAGCTCGTTTACCCCAACGGTTTTCGGTTCTAAATAAAAAGTTTATTTGCATTGAACTTATACATAGCAAACCCCCAGACCAATACAAATAGACATGTTCGTATTGTTCATACTCACAAATCATACAGACTGGCTCGATTGCTCATTTGGTAGTAACCTCTGCCCTCTGAGCCAAGGGTCGTGGGTTTCATTCCCTTGTATTGTAAGAGTGAATCGAACCCGCGACCCTGTATCCAAGGCAGCACTTACTACGGCTAAACCAAACTGGTCATTAAACTTTTAGAGCATTAATCGCTGACAAACCACATCTCCCGTTAAGGCGACGCTAGACGATACACACCTGATCAACTCTTGCGCACTCGAACATTACGGTACCAATAATGAGTGGACATTTACAGACGTAGCGGGTTAATTATCCGCTTCCTATTAACTGTTTGGGTTAACACAATATTAACAAGAGGATGTACCGACATCTTCGGAATGTTTTTTTTGTTTTTGCCTAATGTAAAATAGCAACCTGTCTGCCTATTCATATTAAAAACATTATAATTTCTAAAATTAGTATTCTTATCAGTCGTTTCATTATTTTTGAGGATGATGTTCACCTGTAGATTTCGTAGCCAACTCCTGTCTGAAAGGTTAACGCATCCCTGTCGTTGGTGGTATATATGGGTCAGGATGGTGGAGAACCCCAATAAAATCCTACAGGAATGGAATGGCGAGAATCAGAGATAAAAAAATGCCTGAATTTTTAACACTTCCAACCCAGACTCAAAATTTTGTTCTTATTTTGCTATCAAAAATGTAACAAAATTTATTGAAAATTTGTCAACATAAGCAGTAGCGTCACCGGAGCGAGAAGCTACACCTTGCGATCACCAACCCGCCTGCCCAGAGCGTGGCGATTATGGGTAAAGCCTTCAGATTTTTGCTTACAGTGGCGAACAACTGGAGATGCTTATGTCTAGCAGTGGACTGCAGTTGGCTGTATGTCAACATCCCTACTGCAATTACGACGTCCCAATGCCTCTAGCAAGAGGTCAATAAACAAAACCACGGATCGGAAACAGGTTTTTCGAAAACTAGGCCCGCAAGCTTACCTAACAGTAAAATTATCTAACACCACTACTACAAAAATGGTCACCCACCATTTTTTACGTTGCATCTTGAATAGCGCCTGTTTATTTACTTAGACACTATTTGGTTCATTGAACTTGCATCACGAACAGTATCTACGTAATTTATACCTTATTTTGTAACGAAAAGGGTCGCAAAAAGCTCATCACAACATCTGAAAGAAAGTAAGGCAGAAGGTTTCGCGTCCACAATCGATGAAGCCTCGATAAAGAGACGATTCTTATTCCATTGGCAACAAGATTCAGAATCGATTGTATCCGTAATTCCCATCAGATTAGGCAAAAATCAAGTGTTGCCGTTTTCTTGTAAATTTACGTACGTGCCAACAAGATGAATAGCCTCATTCATTGGTGGCCATTGACAAAAACTAGATTGATTTGACACTTGACTCGGATTGTTCAAAGCTATTTTTGGTACCGTTTTACTTTGTAAGCATCAAAATTGGTGTTGCCACATTCGGCTCGCAACAAATTGGTCGTGGTTTTTTTGTAACTAGATAAAAATAGGTACTTATATGTTTGAATGGGTTTGGTAACGTTTAATGATAACAAATTGGTGAAAAACGAATGATAGGTACTCGATGTTCGAACGTTGTAATATCGCATCCGACATACAATGATGTGAAATTTGTTATTTGGACGATTTCCCGCGAACGCTGCGTTTGCGCAATAAGCTCCATGCCCAGTGTTATATATTTTTTCTTTTTTATAGTATCTCGACATAATGGCTTCCCTACACCTGATGGAAAGCGAAAGAGAAGCCCAAGTCGCTGTGACAACGGGCAAGCAACTGGTCAGTTGCCTGTCAGTTGCCACCGCCATGCCGGCCCAACTCTAATCCCCCACGAGCTCCGGAAACCCTACTCACAGGCAGAAACACGACCCAGGGGTCATTTAGCTGCGGTATTCCATAGGGTGGAGGTCCTTCCCCAGACGGGCAGAAAAAGGAAGATTCGCAATGCCCTACCTCTCTTTGTGGTATATTTAGTTGATTCTGATTTCTATAACATAAGCGATTCACGGCCGTATTCACAAACGTTACTATGCGACGCGCGGACGCACAGTGCCCAAAATCCTATGTTATACGTTTTTGGGTACCTGTGCGTTCGCGCGACGCATAGTAACGTTTGTGAATACGGCTGTAAGACTTGCTTTGGAATCGGGTCAATGTACTTTTCGTTATTGCTGCGATGATTTGTTTTTACAGTAGCACGATGAGTAAATGCATAATTCTGATCTGCGTGTAATACGGATGTTTCCAGGGTCAAAATAATTACATTATATTTAGTCCGCATTTTAGATTATAAAAATATATTGGACACGTATTTTTCCTTTCTTCATTTATACAAAAAAATAACAAAGATACAAGGCATCAAAATGTAGGAGTGGGGGTCTTTGACGTCACTCAGTGGCGAAAAAACTCTCACTCTTTGACATCACGCGTAATTTTAACGGGCTATATCTTTGTCATTTTTGGACAAATTTACAAATGAAAAAATACGTGTCTTTTATTTTTGAACAATCTAAAAGACGGACTAATTACATTTTTTACGGCAACAGGCCCATTCTGATCTGGAATTGTCTAACTTTTTTTTTCATAAAAAAGCGCTTTTCGTAACATACCGATGAAAAGCATCGTTCAAGGTCTGCCATAACTGTCGCTGATCCCAACTGGACCGTGGCGACCTTATACGTGTCCAAGCGCGGGTCCGCGAGGGTTCCGTATGCGTTACAAGCGACCAGGCATGTCAAATGGATATTAATCTGCGGTCACGCGGTGTGGTTTTAGAATGATGTAAGGAATGTGATAAGCACTAAAGGCCGATGGAAAAAGAAGGAAAGGAATTATTGCACAAAGTATGTATGTATATTCTGGTCGCAGATAGAAAAAAAACTTTGATTAAAGACAGAAAAGAAGTTTTTTCAAGGATTTTCAAAAAGAGAGGGCGGTACAGTGCTGGTAATAGTTCTACGGTTACAGATCACGAATTCGATTCGAATCGGATTGGGCGCAGTGAGAAACAGCTGTACCTCCTTAAGCGAAGCCTTACATTATTATAAACGGTACCCCAAATTGTCCCCTGAGCGAAATTAAGCCGTCACCGGCCGTACGTGCGTTAGTTCACCGTAGCCGCAAAAACAGACAAATCCACCAATCGTTCGTCATTGTACTGCGCACGCGGCGATTAGCGCAGCTAAACTGATAATAGACTCTATACCTTGGAAGTTTAGTTGACAATTGAGTGAGGAAATTTGACAGGAGAGGATAGGTTGTATAGCAGGCTGTAAACGCCTCTACACTTCATCATAACCAGCCCATCGAAGTCCACTGCTGGACATAGGCCTCTCTAGTTGTTCGACACTTGTCTCCAGTTGTTTGTTGGAGCTCGTGGGGGGTTTGGGTTGGGCTACCATGGCGGTGGCAACTGACAGGTAACTTACCTGGAGACAAGTGTCGAACAACTAGAGAGGCCTATGTCCAGCAGTGGACTTCGATGGGCTGGTTATGATGAAGTGTAGAGGCGTTTACAGCCTGCTATACAACCTATCCTCTCCTGTCAAGTCAAATTTACCCATTCAATTGTCATCTAAACTTCCAAAGCATAGAGTGGTAACTCACCAGTTACTTGCCCGCTGTCACAGCGACTTGGGCTTCTCATTCGCTTTCCATCAGGCGTAAGAAAGCCATTATGTCGAAAAAACACTTTGGCCTCCCAAACGACGGAAGGCGTAGCTAAATACCTACCACAGGTCGATGTGATGGGCAGCAGCGTCACAGGAGCTAGGTACATCCTGCGATCGCCAACCCGCTTGCCCGTGGCGATTATGGGTAAAGCCTCCAGATATTTGCCCAAAGTAGCGAACAACTGGAGAGGCCTACGTCCAGCAGTGGACTGAAATAGGCTGATGATGATGAGGTACTTAGTAAGGATGAAGGTAGGTGTCTACTTTCATACTTATTAAGTAGGCAGCGAATAGGAACAAACGCGACAGACCTATAAACTAACTTCATTTAGCAACAGACGTTTCGAAGCCAGGGAATAGTTTATCCGAACCACATCTCGTCTTCAAAATGGCCATCTCCCTCAAACAATACGGTTCAAAATGATAATTGTGCAAGACAAATCTGTTTTCTGCATCTGCAAACACATCGCATTACATTCTCAAACCTATAACCGTCGTAATAAGGTTGCAAATCACAAAACGAGCGACTGTTGCTTTCTGCAGATGTTCTATTGTAGCACGTGGCAAGTAGAAAAAAAAGCATAATAGACAAAGTAAATCATAAATACGATCTGGGCTTGTCCGAGTGAAAAAAATAATCACGCTTCTCCCCGACACAATGAGTAGAAGCTGAGTTCAACATCCTTTTGTTAAAAAAAAACTCAACATCTGGCATTGCAACTGGGCTAAAGTGATATTTTAACACGTTAAAATTTTAGAATACACAGATCAAACACATTCACGGCAATTTTCAGAATTCACAAAAAGTTTGTTTGAGATTTATTCGCCACTTTGTGCAAACACCTGGCTTCACCCATAATCGCCACGCTCTGGGCAGGCGGTTTCGGGTATGAAATCATATTATGTAGTTTTTTGAAGTTATGTACTACATTATAATAAATAATAAATAAATATCAGACAACATCACATACATTGCTCCGATCCCAAAGTAAGTAGCTTAAGCACTTGTGTTATGGGTCTCAGAACAACGAATGTACCACAAATATATACTTAAATACAAATATAAACACCCAGACACGGAACAAACACAAGTGTTCATCACACGAATGTTTGTCCCGGGAGGGAATCAAACCCACGACCCTTGGTTCAGAAGGCAGGGGTCACTACCAATTGAGTCACCGAGCCAGTCAAATAATAAATGTCGCGTTTAAGTCCGGTTGATCCAAGTCTAAATACCTATAGTAATAAAATATTCTTATTTTTAACTTTTAATGGGTTTACTGATGTTTAAAAAGGAATCAAAACTCCGTAAAACGAGATTCGAAATTGTTTTCACCAAAATACCGCGTACGAGCAAGGCGACTTTCGTGATCTGGTGCATCTTTTATTAAGATATTTAAAACATTTATTGCCTTAACGGTAATGAAACTGAATTCCTTCCGATTCCGACTTTCTTTAAGCTTCGATGATCTCGTGGGGTTGACATGCAAAATCTCGAAAATTAAAACAAACATACTTAGAAGAATAGCTTACTATTGTCTATTTGTCGGACTGTTTTGTTGTAGAAGGTTCGACGTCACTGAGATACCACAGAAGTATTTTTACGCCTTACTGTACTGTACGCCCGTTGTCACAGTGACTTGGGCTTCTCTTTCGCTTTCCATCAGTCGTAGGCGTCCCCATTACAATGGGTCGAGCGACTATAAAATATGGTTATATCCTCCAGATGTTTGCTCAGTGGGGAACAACTGGAGTGGCCCATTTCCAGCAATGGACTGTAATAGGCTGATGATGATGAGGGGCTTAACCCTGCCACTAAAGCCAAGTGCGCCAACTTCTTCACAGTTCCCTCACAATGTTATTATTATGTATATTTTATTTAAGTGTATTTAATTATATTTATATGTATATGTCTATGGAATATATACTTCTTGGTATATTTATGTAATAATTTTACGTATTTAATATAAAATAGTTAGATAGTTTTGCACTGGGTTACCCATTTCCTTAGTCAATCTGGTTTCCTCTACCTGAAGGTTGTCTGGAAGAGATCGCTATAAGCGATAAGACCGCCTAGATTGTACTTTGTGTTGTTTGTAATATGTTTTCCTGTAATGTCTGTGTTTTTGTGCAATAAAGAGTATCTATCTATCTAATGTTTTCAATCACACACGCTCATTGCTACTGCTCACACCCGTCTAAGGTGAGCCACATCATATCACCACCACAACAATAACGCGTTAACATTGACAGTCATTAGATAATCCCATTGTTCCGACCGCGATGTAACTTGAATAAAACATCTGAATTGCTCGCTGGTTCCGCGTTCGGTAGTACGGGAGCTTACTGTGACAAAACAGTGGGTATAGTCGGCATCAGATATAGGGAGATGGAAAGCGTACAGCTCGCGAAGGAAGGTCACTATCGTGTTTTTTTTTACAATTTTCAACCGACAACCAACAATTTATTCATTTAAAAAATTGGTTGTCGGTAGAAAATTATCGTAAAATATTGACTTCGACTACACATTTATTATGCTTGTCGAAAATAGTCACAAATATATAGGTGACCACTAAGCTACTCAAATAAACATACACATATTTATCAGCCAATTTTTTTTTTTCATTTATTTCGGGCTCAGACCCATATTGGCAATGCAGATCTTAGTAACATTTAAAAAAAAATATCTACAGACTCTTTCAAAGTGATATCAACACCTATGCATGAAATTCATCTAAACAAGCAGTTGTCAGATGTACATAATACAAAATAACATATTATCACGATTACTATTACATTCTTTTTTCAAGACTGTGAAATGAGACTTTTTAACAACTGCGGGTACATACTCGCATGTACTCGTATTAATTTAGCATTTTGATACTTTCGGCGCATAAGTACGAGTATTTTCGGCTTCTTATCATGCGTTCTACTATTTGAATAGCTTACGATATATGTATAGCATACTTGCTCGATATATCTGATGCTGGCTGTACTATAAACATAATAAACGCGTAGACAAGGTTCTATGCAATTCGAGAAACTAAGCAAGCATGGCAAGGCCCAACGATTTCGACAGAAATAATGTTTAAGTCGAAGCCTGTCCAATATTTGACGGAGATCGAATACAGTTTGGCGGTGATATACGCCCGTTCAGGAAACAAGTTAAGTCGTTTTTTTTGCACCTAATCTCTCTCTGGTCGTGTCAAACTATCACCCATCGGAGAGCAAGAGTTGTACAATAGAATGCACCTCGTCATCAACATCAGCGTCTCGCAGTTTACTGCTGAACAAAGGCCTCTCTAGTTATTCGCCACTTAGGGCAATTATCTGGAGGATATACACATAATCGCCACGCTGGGCAGGCGGGATGGTGATAGCAGGGCGTAGCTTCTCGCTCCAATGACGCTGCTACCCATCAACGGCATGTGGTATTTAGCTACGCCTTCAATAGGGAATATGCATGACTTTTTTTATGGATTTATTGAGATCTTTTGTCTTCCAGATACATAAATATCGAAGAATTTTTAAACTATCTTTTCTATTAAGCGAGTTATAAAGCGTTAAAGTTATTGATTAGACAGAGAGATCCGATGCGGTAGTTGACGTCACGTACCGTAAGCGCCGTACTAACTCCATAGAAAAATCTGTTTCGCGAGAGAGAGAGACGGATATATTCACTTTCAATGACTGTATCTCGCCCATTTTTCAACCAATTTTGATTTTGTTTTCACTGTTCGTAGTAGATTTTGATCTATTTTACGATAAATTAGTAAATACCTGAAACTATTTTTCATGCATATTCCCTATTGTGATGGTTATACCGCCACCCGTCGGTTGCCAGCGCCTCGTTTGTTAATCGGCAGGATGCACCACGAGCAGGTGAGGGTGGTTTTTTTTTATAGTGGCTCGACATTATGGCTTCCCTACGCCTGATGGAAAGCGAAAGAGAAGCCCAAGTCGCTGTGACAACGGGCAAGTAACTGGTCAGTTACCTGTCAGTTGCCACCGCCATGCCGGCCCAAGCACGAGCTTCGGAAACCCTACTCACCGGCTGAAACACGACCCAGAGGTCATTTGACTGCGGTATTCTATAGGGTGGAGACCTCCACCCTCTCTTGGTTTGGAGTGAAAAGGTTATAGGTCGCTCTCCCTTACATCACTGTGGCCTAATTCGGTTAAAAGAGTATTATTTATTAACCAAACCGAATCTCTACGACGCGCGTGGTATTAAAACGCCATACTTATACATTACAGCCGGCTTGTTTGTTTACGGTACGCGCTCTCAGTACTGTTAAGAGTGTTACTGTTAAACACCTAAAGAAGTATCGGTCAAGAGTGGGTCGGGTCAGCCGTGTATGAAATGATGAGGTTCCGTAGCCAACGAAAACATGTGTCAGAAACCGTAAACTCTAAGCAGCCGAAACGTAAGTTGTTCTTAATTTGGAGGTCTTTTAAGTTGAAAAAAGCTGTACCCTACCCACCTCTCGATCTTCTATATAAATAAAAATGGATCTTCGATATATACGCTCATAACTTTCAAACAGAACCACATTGGATGGTTCAAGACATGCCACGCTGGGCCACAAATCACCATCTAGCCCCAAATTAAGCCCTAGCTTGTACTATAGCTCCTAGAGAACTGATAATAATAATAAAAAATAATAATAATAAAAACTTTTATTGACATTAAGTTCATCACAGATTAAGTCCTTAACAGTAAGTGTAGAAAGATTATATAAACTTACTTAGATACTACTTTTTTTGTCAAGAAATACATATGTCGTCTTTACTGTTAAGACAAGGTTTGTGTAACATAAAATTACAAAAAAAAATAATTATGTAGTTATAGCATTCAAAGAACGCCGGTCAGCTAGTTTTTTTTTGAAAATTCGTTATATTTTTTTATAGTGACTTGACATAATGGCTTCCCTACGCCTGATGGAAAGCGATAGAGAAGCCCAAGTCGCTGTGACAACGGGCAAGTAACTGGTCAGTTACCTGTCAGTTGCCACCGCCATGCCGGCCCAACCCTAACCCCCCACGAGCTCCGGAAACCCTACTCACCGGCAGAAACACGATTCACAGTTATTTTACTGGCCCACTTCATTTCACCACTGGAGTCATACAAAACTTAACTAACTAAAGAGACGGGTATCGGAACTACAGTCCCAAGAACCCATAGATATTAAAAATTATATCAAACTCATCATTCGGGTTCGAGGAGTCACCGAGACTAGACTATGGGACCCCAAAAATGAACGGAAAACGCAAAAACATTCCCAAGTTTGACCGCAGTCGCTTCTCACGACTCCGGAAGGCCGACCGTCGACCTGTACAGGACGTGGTTTAATTAACCGACAGTTAACGAATCTCGCATAACATAACGGATGCTGTCGCGGTGTCTAGCCATACACTTACACATGTAGTAGCCGATCAGTTGTAAGAACTATTAAATACACGGCTAGTCCTTTATTTATTTATGTTTTTTTTTATTTGACTGGCTCGATGGGTCATTTCGTAGTGACCTCTGCCTATTGAGCCAAGGGTCGTGGGTTCGATTCCCGCACAGTACAAACATTTGTGTTCATGAACATGTCTGTTTGTATTGGTCTGAGTGTTTCCTATGTATAATATGTATTTATTTACAAAAAAAAAATTATCTAAGTAAGTTTATCAGTTGTCTAGTACCCATAGTACAAGCTTCGGCTTATTTTGGGGCTAGGTGGCGCTGTGTGGCCCAGCGTGGCATGTCTTGGGTTATTTATTTATTTATCAGTCTATTGCAGTCCACTGCAGGTCATAGGCCTTTCCGGGCAGACCAGTTCGCCACTCAGGGCAAACATCTGGAGGATATACCCATAACCGCAATGCAGGGCAGGCGGGTAGGCGATCGCAGGGCGTAGCTTTTCGCTCCGATTGCGCAGCTGATGTTTTTAGTAGCAAGGCATAATGGCTTCCCGACGCGTGATGGAAATCGAAAGAGAAGCCCAAGTCGCTGCGTCAACGGACAAGTAACTTATCAACCCGGTGAACAACCTGTCAGTTGCCACAACCAAGAGATCCTAAACAAAGGAGAAAAAACATGTACCTACAGGCAATGAACTCCACATTTTAACGACGCGACACGGCAAATATGGGAATAGGGTTATTAGAGTCATTTCCAGAGTCAAAATACTTACATTACTTATATGTATTTAGTCCGTATTTTAGAATATTAAACATATATGTTTTTCCTTTTTTCGATTAAACAAAAAATAACAAAGATACAAGGCATCAAAATTTAGAAGTGGGAGTCTTTTACGTCACTCCTTGCGTAAAATGCTACGAGGCGTGACGTCACACATATCTTTGTAATTTTTGGTCTAATTTAGAAATTGAGAAAAAATGCGTGTCTCTTATTTTCAAATCAATTTTTAGACCCTGAGAAACCCTGAGGACATAGGCTACCCTACCGCGGGCACAGCTAGTAATATATAAGACGGACTAACAGTCATGCCTATAAACCGGAAGCAACTTCCAACACATTAAGACCCCATTAAGACCTTCCCATGGCAATGACCTTAGCAGGACACGGGTCTCAGTGGCCACTAGCCACGAAAGTGACCACATAACGGGGACCGCACGTATTAATCGGTTTGGGATATGAACCGGAGACTGCTAATTAATTGCTTATCGGTAAAGCTTTTTATGCGTCCTGTTCGCTCGTTACTTTAACAGCTGGGGGGAAGAGATGGTCTAAGACCAGAATTTTAACTCACTGTGTGAGTTTCGTAAAGGTTATGAAACTGTAGAGATGGGCAAAATCGTGCAAAAAATATACTAATATAATACTTACCTTTTATTTATGACTAGCTGTGCCGGCGGCGTCACACGCTTGGATATTGGGTTTAAAAAATAGCGGACTTCCATAAAATGGTACCTAAATTTTAAATTAGACGTCTAGCAATACATTGGTGAAAACCGCGTTTAATTCCATGCAGTAGTTTTCGCGTGATGCGCGATCAAACATACCTACAGATAAAAATTTCTCCCGTTTTCCCAACACTTCTCGTTACTGCTCTGCTCCTATTGATTGTAGCGTGATGAAAAGTTTACTATAACTTGCCCAGGAGTATGAAGAATAATTGTACCATGTTTCGTTTGAATCTGTTCAGTAGTTTTTGTTTCTATAACGAACATACAGACAAAAATTTTACTGATTGCATTTTTAGCATCAGTATCGATCACTAATCACCTCCTGTTAATTATTTTGAAAAAATATTTCATGTACAGAATTGACCTCTCTACAGATTTATTATAAGTGATAGAAGATAAAGATTAGCAAGCTACGGGAATGTTCCCGTAGCTTTCAATTTCAATTTATAAAGATTTTATCCTTGAGTGACGTATAGGTATGTTAACCCATTCATTGTTACACTCATAGGCGGTGGGCGTATGCCTTATTAGAAACCATTGTAACTAGAGATTATAATTTATGCGGGTACCTCTTAAGACACAACAAGATACCTAGGCGGTAGTCATTCCTATATGTACTTGATGTTTTATGAGTGCTTGCCTTAGAGGCAGCTCAGACGACAGACTTTTTGTGCGATAGAATCTGCGTCTGAGACATTTAAAAAGAGCGTCTAGGTCTGCCGACAGAATGATCTAAGATGTGCGTCGTATGCGTTGAGTCTGTGAAATATCCGCGACAGATTTTTGCGCGTCGTGTGCGTTACTGCATATAATTGCAAAAACGTGCGTCACGGATAGTCTGTCGTCTGCGCTGCCCTTTAAGGTAGATAGAAAGATACCATATATTGCGCAAAACACAAGCTTTTTTTTGCACACTTCGCTGTGCCACAGCACCTTGCTATACACGGCGCCACTAACCAATGCGCAAGTGGCCGAAGACACGTGTGCTCGTCTTTCTCAGCCCTTATATCTCCTTATCCTTATACCTCGGTAGATTTTTTTTTATGTTATAGTAGCTAGACATAATGGCTTCCCTACGCCTTGCCGAAACGATTATGTCTATTAAAAAAACCTTGCTCACCAGCAGAAACACGACCCGGAGGTCTTTTGGCTGCGGTATTCTATAGGAAGGAGATGGACGGGCGTCACAATTCGAGCGAAGATTCGCTATGCCCTACACCTCTCTTGAATTCTAAGCCCCGTATCGCAGGGCACAGGTTGGAGCGCGCTCACCCAACGGAAACCTAAGTTTTTAAGAACCTATGACTTATTAAGACCCAAATGTATCACTTAGTCTGTAATAAAGAATTTGAATTTGAACCGATTCACTATCGCCCTGAAAATCTGAGGTAATATTATTTGGGAACAAGGACTCTGGACTCGCAATTCATAACTGGCAATCAATAAGTTTTTCATTGTCTCCTGAGTTAAAAGCTTACGAGAAGTATTAATGAAGTACGTAGTGTAGGACCCTCAGGATGGGTGGAGACTTGCGCAAGATGGCTGGCAAGTGCTGGATGCGAGAGGTCCAAGATCGATCAAAGTAGCAAACCAGCGGCCTGGATGAGTTTCTCCCCCTACCAGGGAGCGACCAATCATCTTTTCGCTCCAAGCCATCCTCACCTGCCCGCGGTGCAGCCTACCGAATAATCAGTCAGTCGGTATAACTATCACGACAGAAGGCGCAGGCAAATACCCTGCGTCACCGGAGCGAGAGTCTACTCCTTGCGACCGCCAAACCGCCTGCCAAGGGTGGCGATTACGAGCAAAACCTTCAGATGTTTGACCAAAGTGACGAACAACTGGAGAGGCCCATGTCCAGCAGTGGACTGCGAAAGGCTGATGATGAAAAGTGTTTATGGTAAGAATTTAAAAACATCAACATTCCATTGAATATAAAACAACATAGCTAACCGCTTATCTGCCAGTTAATAGTTTTATGATGCATTTTTAATGTCATCAGGGAACATGGTCCTTTGATTAGAGGTTAATGGGTTTACAGGAGGTTTTATTACGTTTTTTTTCTTTTTTTGTAAATTGCTTTAAAAAAGTGGAGAGTAAAATGCAATGTTGCATTTCGCAAAAAAAATGAGTATTGGAACGTAAAGTACGCTTTTGTCGGCTCTTTTCGTGCTCATAGGCGTATACTATCATTTTGAATATAGGTTGTTGTATGTAAAACAGGAAAATTTTATTAAATTAGACATGAAAGGTATCCGGGGGCAGGGGTATTTGCCTTCCCCGGACCAGGAGTGCCGGCCGCTTGACATCTGCGGCTGGCCCAGGCCTACAGGGATGCGGCGGTATGCTCCGGCGTTGCCCGTGTCCCTGTAACTTGCTGCCCACTGGCGACACAGGGGGGTTACCCTCCCATTTCGGTAGGTGTGAGTCCAACACACCATGTCACCTCCCTCCGGAGGTGGCATGACGGTGCCTAATGCATTCCCCTCTAAAAAAAAAGACTTGAAAGGTATGTATTCTTCTCCTACCAGAAACACATCGTTTCAAATGCCATTAATTACGCTATCGACTAGCGTGTAATTAACGTGTGCCCTCATTATGCGCCCGCGTCGTCGCAAATGAGTTCGGCGGGAGAAAGTGCATTGTGTTGAGCGCTATGCGAACCGGGGTATGAGGATAGACCCTAACGAGGCCTAGTGACGTAATTGTTCAGAGGATTGCCTGATTTTTGTTCTTCACAGGGCGTAGATTCTCGCTCGATTTCTCGATACGGTGACACAGGGTATTTAGCTAAGTCTAAGTCGGTTGCAAGAGCCTCGTCTGTTATTAGGCAGGATTGACCACGGGCAGGTTAGGGGGGCTTGGAATGAAAAGATGATATGTAGCATAGACAAAAAAAATAAAAGACATACTGGGCCACACAGCGCCTTCTAGCCGAAGCTTGTACTATGGGTACTAGACAACTGATAAACCCCCTATAGAATACCGCAGCCAAATGACCTCCGGGTCATGTTTCTGCTGGTGAGTAGGGTCTCCGGAGCTCGTGGGGGGTTAGGGTTGGGCCGGCATGACAGTGGCAACTGACAGGTTAGTGACCAGTTACTTGCCAGTTGTCACAGCGACTTGGGCTTCTCTTTCGCTTTCCATCAGGCGTAGGGAAGCCATTATGTCGAGCTACTATAAAAAAAAAACTTACTTGGATACATTTTTTTTGTAAATAAATACATATTATACATAGAAAACACCCAAAAAGTTATAGGAATCTCATATAGACACATTGGATAGGTAGTCACTATAGATCTCTCCGGTAGGTCACATACCGTTGACATTTAACTTCGAACACTATCAACGTATCCAGCCCATGTGGCGCCGCGGTCTTGTTCGCTTAACAATGATCGCAATGTTGTGCAACCATTGGCGCGGTCAATCCGAAGATGGGTGACCAAAATTTGACACCGATTTCCTCCGTGCTTCGGAAGGCACGTTAAGCTGTTGGTCCCGGGTGCTATCTTTACCAACTCAGATAGCAGTCGTTACATCATATCAGAGATGATGATAACTCTAACGCCTAAACTGGGAATGGGTATAGCTTACCCTAAGTGTTGCGGAGGTCTGATGGCAGTCGCTCTGTGTAAAAGCTTAGCCCTCGCCAAATCTCTCAGTTTGGGAAGCCGACCCTGACACAATCGGGAAAAAGGCTAGGATGATGATGACTATCAACGTATCCAGCCCATGTATTCCCTGTTCCCAGTGACATTCCCTGACGTTCGGTCGCGTGATCGCGTGCGCATCCCGAACGCGGCTCAATACCGATGCCTATCAACGCATTCTTATTTTAACCTCTTAATTAACGCACCACTGAGCCTACAATGTAAGCAAATGGTCGCCATTGAGCTACATTTTACAGCAAATATGTAAGCTTAGTTTTAATGATGTGGGGTCTTTGCTTTTTAGTTAGGTAAGTGCCTAGTTAGAGGGGGATAGATTTGTGCTTTGTTCTTTAAGGATGTTATCCTATTTGCAAGAGAGGTAGGGCATAGCGAATATTCGCTTGAATGAGCCGCCCGTGCGGGGAAGGACCTCCACCCTATAGAATACCGCAGCCAAATGACCTCTGGGTCGTGTTCCTGCCGGTGAGTAGGGTTTCCGGAGCTCATGGGGGGTTTAGGGTTGGGCCGGCATGGCGGTGGCAACTGATAGGTAACTGACAGGTAACTGACCAGTTACTTTCCGGTTGTCACAGCGGCTTGGGCTTCTCTTTCGCTTTCCATCAGGCGTAGGGAAGCCATTATGTCGAGCCACTATAAAAAAAAACGGAATGAAATAGAATGATTTGAATTTCCAATCAATTATAATAATATTACATTCTTAATAAAATAACGAAACTACTCAAAATTTTGGATAAAAAGAGTCTATGTAAACGCTCTTATACTATACAACGGTCCTACCCCACAGTCATCTGTAGGAATGTTTTACACAAAAACTCATTTTAACTAAATCTTTATTTCGTTAAGTAAATGGTTATTATTATATTAGTATATGAATCAACCAAAGTCAAAAGATATTCTTTATCTATTTTTATAAAAAGTAAACACCTCTACCACCATCGTAAATCATAGCCCCAATCTACAGTTAAAACGTAAAAATACTGCTCTCAAACCTTTAAAGTCGGTTAAAAATAACATCGCAACAAAGTAAGTGAATTACAGACTGCGCTGTATCAGCAAATACTTAAAAGGAACATTTTAATCCTGTCACACTAACGATAAAATTCCCATATGAACAACAAAAATCCGACATCGAAAAGAAATCTCGTAGAGAAACAACTGACATGATAAGATACTCGTGTGTACAATGGTACAGTCAGCATGAGAATAATTACACAAGAAAGCACAAGCTCTACAAAAAGATATACACACATAAGCTTATAATATCTAGGCACCGAAAGAGGCAAGTTTTCTTTCTACAAGGAAGGTGAATCTATGAAAATAACATTAATACGATTGCATAAAGAACATTCTTCTCTCAAAACAGTTTGTATGCTAGATTGCAATTTGGTAAACTAAGCATGGCGAGGCCAAAGTTTAAGACATGGCCCGTCCAATATTGTCGACTATTTGCTACTGGACTATCGTGATGGTTTTACCGCCATCAGTCGGTTTGCCAGAGCCTCGTTTGTTGTTCGGCAGGATGCACCACGGGCAGGTGAGGATGGCTTGGAGCGAAAAGGTGATAGGTCGCTCCCTTACATCCCTAGAAAGAGAAATTTGTAACTTGTTCCAATACAAAACTTGCCTTTAAAAAACCAGCCTTCTTAATGAATATCTGATACTAACTGTACTCGTAACAATACGAATATTTATCGCCGTTCGTTCAGCAATGGCAAGTAGCAAATCAAAGTGAAATCCCTAGTTATCCGTTTAGCACCGTTGGTCCTTTTAGCGCTGTCATAGCTGACTTGACGGGAACAAAAAGTGCGGCAAGGGTTGTCAGGCGACAGTACAATAATTTTCACTAAAATGTAATTTTGATTCACTTGCGAGCTAATTTTGTAGTAAATTACAACAAAAAATCTAAATTACCTGGTAGGTACATGCCATTATTTTATTATTTACTATATGTAACTAAATTTGTAGCACTACCTACCTATGTTACAATAAGTTCGCTTTTGTACACAGTACTTGCCATGAGGTACAGATGTATCAGCACTAGCAATACTTATTATCAGCAAATTGCAGCCCACAGCTGGACATAGGCCTGTCCAGTGGTTCGCCACTTTAGGCAAACATCTACGGTGGCTTTACCAATAATCGCCAGCGGATCAGACGAGACTACGATCGCAGGGCGTAACTTCTCGCTCTGGCGACGCTGCTGCCTTTTATCGGCCTGTGGTATTTAGCTACGCCTTCAATCGTGATGGTTATACCGCCACCAGTCGATTGCCAGAGCCTTGGTTATTCAGCAGGACGCACCTCGGGCAGGTGAGGGTGGTTTTAAGCGAGATCCCTACATCCCTAGCAACACTGGCATATAAT
This sequence comes from Conogethes punctiferalis, assembly GCA_031163375.1. Classification (NCBI taxonomy): domain Eukaryota; kingdom Metazoa; phylum Arthropoda; class Insecta; order Lepidoptera; family Crambidae; genus Conogethes; species Conogethes punctiferalis. The sequence continues at coordinate 8,684,597 of CM062099.1, forward strand.
CAAGCGCGCGGAATGTCGCACCGCCCGCGGCGCGCGCGCAGCCCGCTGCGACGGACGGCGCGGCCTCTGCGGCCGTCACTCAGGGAGTCTGCTTGCGCCTAGGGCTTAATAGGAAAACAGACGATGAAAGGAATACTATAGACATTGTCGTTTGCAGATCTAAATAGAATTTTTTTAATGTAAATTAAAGATACTGCCTGAGATATTGAGCAAGCTGTCTGTAATACCGTCTTCTGTAATTGAGAGAGGCATGTAGGGCATAGCGAATCTTCGCTCGATTTGAGCCGCCCGTCCGGTGAAGGACCTCCACCCTATAGAATACCGCAGCCAAATGACCTCCAGGTCGCGTTTCTGCCGATGAGTAGGGTTTCCGGAGCTCGTGGTGGGTTAGGGTTGGTCCGGCATGGAGGTGGCAACTTACAGGTTACTGACCAGTTACTTGCCCGTCACAGCGACTTGGGCTTCTCTTTCGCTTTCCATCAGGTGTAGGGAAGCCATTATGTCTAGCTACTATAAGAAAAAATGTCTTGAACTTTGTGCCATAAAGAATATCTATCTATGTAGGTAAACCAAAATGGATAGTGGATGATTTTTATAAGTTGTTCCTATGTGGAAGTGTGGATTGTTCCTGGGCTTCTCGCGTTCTGGGCCCTTGCCAGCCATCTTGCACAAATCTTCGCTCCACCTGGCCTGAGGCTGTCCTACGTTTGCCGAGAAACGGTATATTCACTCTAGAACACGTTTTCACTAATAACTTACAATGTAGCTATATTTAATACTAGCTTTTGCCCGCGACTTCGTCCGCGTGTTTAAATTTATACATACAAAAGTTTTTTCCCGCTAACTCCCGTTCCCGTGGGAATTTCTCAAAATACAGCCATAACTAAACTTTATATTTACTAAGGTACCTGCATGCCAAATTTCAAGCGTCTAACTTAAGCGGTTTAGATTTTTCATACAAAAGGATTTTCCCGCTAATTCCCGTTCCCGTGGGAATTTCGGGAATTCCTTTCTTAGTGCACCCCTACGGTACCTAAGCTACGTCCCTTCCAAATTTCAAGTGCCTACGTTTAGCCGTTTGGGCTGTGCGTTGATATGTCAGTCAGTCAGTTTCTCCTTTTATATATATATATAGAAGAAGATGTTTAATCACTATGGATAGCCATAGGATGCTGTATTTTAATAGTCATACAGACTATTAAAATACAGCATCCTATGGCTCAATTGTAAATGATCATGTTTTGAAAGGTGATTCGAATCCCTCCCGGGACAAACATTCACAACTAATTATCTTCATTAAACTTGCCTATCTACATAGATAATGTATGTAGATAGGACCTTAAAATAGACATACGTATACGATAATACATGCGTAATCTTGAGAATAATTAAATGCGAATCGCCTACCTACACGATCGAAGCAACATGATACCAGCCATAGATAAAAAAGGAAAAACACATATGGCCTATTTGCATTACACTAAACGTTAAGACAGGAAATGAATTAAAAAAACAAAAGTCATCAGGCAATGTTATTTGACGTGTACCGGCCAGTATGTAGAATATTTAAAAACGTTTTTGTCCGCAGTATTCATCGGAAATGTTCGATTTTGACCAGAAATCTTTTATTTCCCATACAGCGCGTTTTGCCTCTACCTTCAAAGTACGATCAGCTAAACCTTAGTCCTGTGACCGCCGAGAACTGAGACACTATAGAAAATCTATTGTTATCGATGCATATAATCACTGGCGTTTCAAAGGTTAAAGGTGAAAGACAATGATTGTCAACCGACTGGTGCCGAACATCACAATTGATGCGTAGCTAAATAAAGCCCGATGACGGGCAGCAGCGTCACCGGATCGAGGAGCTACGTCCTGCGATGGCCAACCCGCCTGCCCAGCGCGTGGCAAATTATACCTAGGTAAATCCTCCAGATGTTTGCCCAAGTGGCAAACAACTGAAGAGGCCTATGTCCAGCAGTGGACTGCGATAGGCTGATGATGATGATGAAGCATAGGTGGATTAGGCAATATGGGAATAGACCAAAGTATGTGTTGTTATCCGACAAAGTATCTAATTTCAAACTATCTTTTTTTTATAGTAGATCGACATAATGGCTTCCCCACGCCTGATGGAAAGCGAAAGAGAAGCCCAAGTCACTGTGACTACTGGCTAGTAACTGATCAGTTACCTGTCAGTTGCCACTGCCATGGCCGTACGCCAACCGTAACCCCCCACGAGCTCCAGAAACCCTACTCACCATCAGAAACACGACCCGGAGGTCATTTGGCTGCGGTATTCTATAGGGTGAACGTCCTTCCCCGGACGGGCAGCTCAATTCGAGCGAAGATTCACTATGCCCTACCTCTCTTAAACGAATCTATCTAAGCGAATGCACAAAACTGCCTTCGGCAAACGCCAGCGTTTCACATCCTCCCTCATTACCGCTCCATCGGTACTTAATTAGCGAAGATTAAGTAATAACTAAATTGTATAACCGTATTGCACGAAGTCGGCATTCGCGAACCGGTCAAGCGCGTACCGAGTGGTACAGCAGAGTTCCGTAGAGATTAACGGTGAAAATCAGTTAACTATTTGCGGAAAGGAATGTTGGGTATACTACAAATGTTGTACTATACATTGTTTAAGAAGAGTACTTTTTAAAAATACTTAAGTCATAAATCATTTATTTTGCAAATATGGGTAATACATAAAATGTGATGTTGAAGAGTATTGTGGCATATACCTAATTGTTTTAACAAACTCCGCTGTTGTATTTCGCGATCCTGTGTATAAAGTATGATTGCCGCGAGACAGGCATTGCCTGCCTGGCAAACGGGCAGCAGCGTTTACACGGGCACAAATGGTAACTACGAGTAACTAAAAAGGTAACCCAAGTCAGTTGCCTTAAGATGCTTCTTCACGTTTTGTTTAAAGAATCCCATATTATGGGATTTATGGGAAGGGGTTATATATTTTAATGTCTTAACACACGAACATGTATAGTGTATACACAGGGTAGAGCAGGCCCCTCTTTCCCACTGGGCACTATGGGCACGTGCCCAGGGCCTCGCGATCGAATAGGGCCCCCTAGTTCCTGCCAGATTACCAAATGATAAACGATATTTAGGTCATAGGGGCCCCATGATCCTAATGTGCCCAGGGCCTCAAAAGTTTAAAGACGGCCCTGGGGTAGGGTAGGGTAGGGATAGACATACCCTGTCCCAAATAATGTTCTTTTACACGACCACACATCATAAAGACTGGATATTGGAATGTCTTAGTGATTAAACGAAAGAACTCTAAAAATCACATGAGCTTATATAACACGCTACTTACACGATAAAGATACAAAAAAATAAACATTTAATAGTATGTAGTGTCAATTCTGATACTTCATTTTCGGCTAAAATGTTTCAATTGATCTTTTTTTATTTATTTATTTTATATTGCTTAGGTATTTTTAGTGTCCTAATCTCATTACGTCTTAAAATAACGCCTCTGGTAAAAGTAATACGTGATTATTACGATCTTTTATTGTTTCAATAGAGTTTGTTTTATTTTAAGTATTTTTGCAGCATAAGCACTCCTTTTTTCTTGCTATTCTCTCCCCGATGGTTCTTGAAAAGATCGCTCATATCGATAAGACCGCCTAAACTGTGCAACAATTATTGTAAACTTTTTTAGTGATAGGACCATTTTTGTGGTGTGTAAAGAGTATATCCATATATCTATTAAGTCGTAAAAATGTATGTATCTAATACATAATTGGCAAGTACAGTGACGTCACGTTAAGATGAGTTTATTTTTCATTTAAAGTATTTTTATTATGTCATAATAATCTGATTACGCCTAAAAATCAATGTCTCAAAAACATAAAATACCTGATTGGCAAGTTCTATTCGCGTCACAGTTGAATGAACTCTCGAAAAAGACTTTTACGATAATATCGCGGTAAAAATATACAATGTATTTTATCGACGACGCCAACATAACACTTAATTTATGATGCAGTTTTAGATAAAAAATTAAAACGTTCTCGAGTAAAGTACGCGCAGAACGTGTATGAATTATCATCAATAATAAAGTAGCATTCTTTATATTAAATACGAGATTTGCAAGTTGTGTTTGATGATTTTATTTATGTAAATAAATATACCAAGACATGCCACTCTGCAGCTGGGTCACACAGCGCCGTCTAGTCCCAAACTAAGCCGAAGCTTGTACTGTGGTTACTAGACAACTGATAAACTTAGCAAACACCCAAGCAAATACACAAACAGACATGCACATAAATGTTTGTACTGTGCGGGGATCGAATCTTCGACCACTGTGTTAGAGGCAGTCTTCATTACCAAAATGAATCTGAATGGTAGAGTAATTTTAACAGTTTTAACGATTTATAAATGCATGTCTCAAGTCTATATAAATAAAGATATTTTTGACTTTGACTTTGAATAAACATTCATTTATTTCAAGCCAAATGACTTAAAATACCTACATAAAAAAAATTCCATGAATACTTAGATAATGATTCACAATCACAAGTCACAATGCACCTCGAAATATCACTGACCTCGCGTTGATTTACACATGAATATTCTATTCATTTCCTTTTTAATAAAAGATGAATGAAGTTGTTTTTAAAAACGTAAGTATAAATCGCTGGAACTTGGCTGACACGCTGCCGCGTGTCTAGATAATGTGTTGTTCATGTAGTTTATGTGTCTTTATGTAATTTATTAGTTTGGAGCTAACAATTGGAGAGGCCTATGTCCAGCAGTGGACTGCGATAAGCTGATGATGATGATAAAAACTATCATCATCATCATCAACCTGACTGGCTCGGTGGCTCAATTGGTAGTGACCCCTGCCTTCTGATCCAAGAGTCGTGGGTTCGATTCCCACTCGGGACAAACATTCGTGTGATGAATGATGTGGTTTTGTGTTTGTTCCGTGTCTGGGTGTTTATATTTGTATTTAAGTATATATGTGTGGTACCTTCGTTGTTCTAATACCCATAACACAAGTGCTTAGGGGAAGAGATCGCCTAAAGCGATAGGTCCGCCTAATGTACGTTAATATGAAGCGTGGGACGCCCTCCAGTTTAAAGACTTATGACCGCATGTCAGTGGTTAGAGTAGATTGGATAAGAAAGAGGAGGGCTCTTTGGCACATTTTGAGAGTGGCCTATGTCCAGCAGTGGACTGATAGGCTTTGATTTACTTTATCGTGGTGGTAACATATGATTTATCAGAGCTTACATTGTTAATAAAGTGAAAACCTATCAAGCCTTGATATGTAGTTTAAGTAAAGGCCAATCTGATTGAATTGCCATGTGGTGCTAATAATTGGTTCGATATCGTTCGCCGAAAACCCGTTTTTGGGTTTTTCTGATGAAAAATTATTCGAACGCAGTCCGGAAACAGGAAATCGTCGGTGGGGTATCCCCGTGCCCCATGCATTAATAAGAAATGTAACATTTAGTAAAAATCACATGTAATTTATTCTCGAGAAGATGAATAAATATTGATTTGTCTGCTGAGATTACATGCAGGAAAATATTTCATTGTTCACTAAGTTATAAATAATAAGGTATAAATGCTCTAGGAATTTTGTGATTGTAGTACTTTAAAATATGTGTAGAATGTGTCTTTATTTCCCATACATACAGAATTGATGAAGATGAAAGTTGTTCTGGATAAGTACCTGAAATCAAACAAAAAAAATTAAATTAGTTTCTCGAATCTTAAGTATGTATGTATGTCACTACGTACATTAAAAAGTGGATTTGATTTGAAATGAGCCATAATAGTTACTTAGTAACTAAGATACGTACAACAGTTCATAAGCCGGCCGATATGCGAAACGAATACAGAATTTCTAATCGTCTTGACCTAGAAACAAATTTGAGGCAGGACGTGAGCGAGGCCGGGGCAGAAGTACAAGCTACGCGCAATCACATCCTACGAAGCCAATGATACCGGTAAGTGTGTTCTTGTAACGCCAATTGTACATCCTACTGACCGTATTTCGGTAACGCAACCATCTCAACGAACGGCATGTAAGCATGAAAGTATTATTTGGCAGGCTCGATGGCTCATTTGGTAGAGTCCTCTGCCTTCTGAGCCAAGGGTCGTGGGTTCGATTCCCGCACAGTACAAACATGTGTTTCATGAATATTCTGTTTTTATTGGTCTGGGTGTTTTCTATGTATTTATTTACGAAAAAAGTATCTAAGTAAGTTTATCAGTTGTCTAGTATCCATAGTACAAGCTTTGGCTTAGTTTGGGGCTAGATGGCGATGTGGCCCAGCGTGGCTACGTTACTTATTACTTCCATGGATGGAAGTGAGCGAACCATCATCTTTTCGCTCCAAGCCACCCACACTGCCCGTGGTGCATCCTGCTCAATAACAGATGAGGTTCTAGCAACCGATTGGTAGCGGTATAACCATAACTATTAAAGGCCGCGGTAGGGTCCATCCGTATCACCTGGAGACGATCTTGTCCAGAACAGTTCGTTTTCAGCGTTCATTTCTTCCACGGACTTGCAAACTCTGGAACGACCTCCCAGCCGCGGTGTTCCCTGATCGCTACGACATGTCCTTCTTTAAGCGTGGTTTAAAGAGAGCTCTTTCCTCACGGTAGGCAGCGGCATGGCTATGCTCCTGGCATCGCTGGTGTCCATGGGCGGCGGTTACTGTTTAACATCAGACAGGCCGCCTGCTCGTCTGCCACTACAAGCAATACAAAAAAAAAAAAAAAGGCGTAGATACGCTTTCTATCGTGATGGTCGATGATGGGAATCAGAATCACCGGAGCAAAAAGATATGCCCTTCGATCGCCAACCCGCCTGCCGGGCGCGTGACGATTATGGGTGTAACCTCCAGATGTTTGCCCTAAGCGGCGAACAACTGGAGAGGCCTATATCCATCAGTGGACTGCAATAGACTGAAGATGTTCATAATATTATTATGATCCCGCGGTACGCAATCGTTCTAGACATATTCGTCCCGAGATATACAGCGACCGCAATATGGACAGCTACGTAGAAACACAGGTTATTACACTATGATTTCGAACTACAGTTCACTCAAGGACACAAAATTTGCAAGAACAGGCAATTCGGCGCGGGATCAGTGAGTAATCGGCGCGGTTTGTGGGCGCGAGCGCAGGCATGCACCCACATTCCGATACTCGTTTTAGGTAGAGTTCTTTTTGACAGACACCTAGTACTATAATTATTAAAAATATCTTCACTTGGCATTATTCAATCAGTGCATCCGACCCAAGCGCGGATCCAGCGCTCAAAAAAAAAGGGGGGGGGGCCGTATTTTTGTAAATAATTACATTTTAATAATACTCAGAAAGAACACACAGACCAATACAAACAGACATGTCTATTCATCTACACTAATCTACACTAATATTATAAAGAGGAAAGTATTGTATTTTTGTATGAAACGAATAAACTCAAAAAATACTGGACCGATTGTGATAATTCTTTTTTTATTAGAAAGCTACATTACTTATCACTAAGTAACATAGGTTAAGTATATTTAGTTTAAATTGTTTATCTGAAACACCCGAAGCGAAGGGAGGGTGGATCGTGCGTGTGTCATAAGCATATTTATGCACACAAAATATGTACAATAAAATATATAATATTACCTTCTATCTACGCCATAAGCAAGTTTCTGTAAGCTTTGACCTGAGGTTCTCTTGATAAACATACCCATTCGTCAGTCTCAAAACGATCACCTATCCAATGCCTACATTATACCTACTACATCGTGCATTACTTAACTTAAAATCCAGGCACCTGCTCTCCTTATAAACTTGCGCTCGTTTAAGTTACAGCTTGGTAGCTATAAAAAGATCGAGATTAACAGTTAAGTTGGTTAACTTAACTTCTTATTTAGACTTTATGGAGACTGCCATGATTCTGATGATCGTTGCACAGGGCGTGGGAAGATAATAACCGGCAATGAGGTCAGTGTAATCAGATAAAGTTGGTTAAGTACGGTAGGCAGTGACAAATATGGTGGTTGATACCATTTTGCAAAAAACAGTAAGGGCCTCTTAATTAAAATCGCGTTCAGACTGTGGTGTGCATCAAGAGGTTTAGTTCCTCATTTTTGACCGTGCCTTTAAGTCATGGGATGCCTTTCCAGCTCATATGTTTTATGTTTCCTACCTCTTACAATACTGGGTTCTTTAGGCGGGCCGTGAAACGGCATCTCAGTGGGCCTTCAGGGTAAAGGCGACAGGCGCGGTGGGTTTGTCCTATTATTCGACAGGCTCGGTGGCTCAATTGGTTCCCTGTCTTCTGAACCAAGAGTCGTGGGTTCGATTCCCACCCGTGACAAACATTCGTGTGATGAACACTTGTGTTTGTTCCGTGTCTGGGTGTTAATATTTGTATTTAAGTATATATTTGTGGTACCTTCGTTGTTCTGATACCCACAACACAAGTGCTTAAGCTACTTACTTTGTGATCGGAGCAATGTATGTGATGTTGTCTGTTATTTATTTATTATGCCTTTCGAGTCTCGACCTATCATTTGCACCTCACGACCGCTTACCATTATTTGGAGTGCGGTTATTCTGAATGCCCTTCTTTACTACATCATATAAATCAAAATCGCTTTTGTTTTCTGCCTGTCCCTATGTATGCTTATATCTTTGAAAGTACGCAACGGATGTTGATGCGGTTTTTTAATAAATAGAGGGATTCAAGAGAAAGATTTATGTGTATAATATATGCATATAGTATTGCACTCGTGCGAAACCGGGGCGGATAGCTTGTATAGAAGACTATTAACTCCAATCAACTAAAAAATTAAACAAACAAAATCTCTATTGTATACATTTCCCCGCATACCGAACGATCATGATCGGTAACATTCTCCACAGCTGTTTACGATTCAACTAATCGTCTGTTGTAGCAATAATAACTATTAATCAATGAGTTTCGTCATGCCTTTTATTTTTATTGCGGAGCGTGCAAAGACCATTCTCCGATTTTAATCGCTAAGTCATTTGCCATATTGATATGAGAGAATACAAATTCAATTCCCTCTTTAAAACTTAGTCTTGTTCTTCTCAGCGCTTATGTGTCCACTGCTGAACATATGACTCCTTTCTGGAATTCAAAAGCGGACTAGATACGTCGACTCTAGTCCAGGTCAGCCCTGCCGTCTTTCTAATATTGTCCGACCATCAAGCTGTTGGTCTGCCTACGCTTCGATTTTCTTCTCGAGGTAGCCAGTGTAGGACTCGGTGGCTCCACCTGTTATCGTTAAAACTTAGTGCGAACGGTCAACCTATGGAACTACTTGCCGGACTCTGATCCCCGAGACTTGCGTTCTTCAGGTGTTCAACGCAAGGGTGAATCGGTTTTTTGGGTAAGCGCCCTCTATCATAGACTTCAATATCACTTCACACCAGGTGAATTATAACCAAGCGCAAACTCTCAGGCCTGGTGGAGTAACGATTTGCGCAGGACGGCTGGCAAGTGCTGGATGCGAGAGGCCCGGGAACGATCGAAGTGGCGAGCATTGGGAGAGGCCTATGTCCAGCAGTGGACTGATGTGGGCTGACGATGATGATGATGCAGACCCATAGTAAATAAAAAAAAACTTGATTTGGGCAATTTTTTTTCCACTATTTAGGTAGGTACTACACGAGGCCTTATCAAAAAATCATATGCTCCGAGGGATTGAGCTTACCCTAAACTAGGATGATAAGGCTTTTGTTATACCTACCTTATCAATATGAACAGATCATTATGTCCACATCGAGGGATCAGACATACCCTAAACTACGACGATAAGGCCCTTATTGGACAATTTTACCAATCGGGGGTTGGGCGACTTCACATTTGAATATATTCACAGGCAGGTTCCCTCACAATACCCCTGTTTCGGCGGGGGCCAAGTGGAGAAAACCACACTAAAAATCCACCGTGCGGTGGCGATTGCATGCCCGACGGGGTCTAGCGAGGGGTTGTGGGGACATCCTCTTGCTTGAGCACAGATCCCGTCCTTGAAGGAGGGCGACGGCTTCTGCCTGAGCCCTAGGCTGCCCCAAGTGGGGGGCCTGCCTAGCAGACAGCCCTGGTGGTGGCGTGGTGTAATGGTTTATACCAAGATCCCACGTCACCATCGCCCAAGGCGCATTGGCGGTGAAGACCGGGGTTTTTTAGTGGGTATTCTCTGTCTCGCTACCATCTAGAGGCGGAGTGAGTCCCACATAACCTGCTGCGTCCCCGAGTAGCAGGTATGCGTAAATGCATTTTCCCCCGGTGCAACAAAAAAAAAAAGGTTCCCTCACAATTTTCTTTTACAGTAAACTTGGTAAACTAAAATTTGGTCTTTCAACTTTTGTAAACTCCAGATAGTGTAAGTACGTTTTGTTGGAAATATTCCCCTCTATAGTTTAGAATCCAAATTGGGTCAGGAGAGTCTCAAATGTTTTTTTAAATCTATGTACAAAATCCTTTTTGTGTTTTATTGTGTTAATGAATGTTCATTATCATATGAATATAAATTTTTATTTCTTTCTTTCTTTTATTATCCTTAATGGTCTCAGTTCACTTGTTACTTCAATTATGTTTCAGTAGACAGCTCCAATTACCCAATTTCTAACTTTCCTCTCCTCCACTGTTCGCGATCTCTTCCAGACAAACTCCAAAGTTTGTCTGGAAGAGATCGTCAATAGCGATAAGACCGCTAAATTATACAACAGATAGACATCTGTAATAGGACACTATACCTAGCTTTTGAGTCAACTGTAATTTGTGCAGTAAATTCTATATCAGAACTTCTCAATTTGCAAGCCTATTTCGATAACGTTTTTTGAACCCTAACGACATCCAGTTTGGTCTCTCACCAAACTAATTAAGACTCAAACATGACAAGCATTAGAAAGAACAAATCGCCAAAGAACTCCACCTTATTTGGTCTGCAGATGCCACAGTCCATTTATAATATTTTCCTAAGGAAAAACCTGATGTACGTACCGACCTAACCTGTTAGTTGAGATGTGTATGTGTTTAGAATCAAACCACCCGTTTTTACAAGCATTGCGAGTATTTAATGAGGAACGTATGTTATAATGTAATCTGACATGGAAGATGTAGCTAGGGATGGTTGCTTTCTAGGTGCACATACAAATAGGACCCTCGACACCACCTTTAAGGCGCATGACGAAGGGGCCGGGGTTTTTAGTGGGTATTTCCTGCCTCACTTTCATCTTCGAGGCGGGATGAGTCCCACATACCCCGCTGCTCCCCACATAAGCAGCGGGAATGCATAAATGCATTTTCCCCGGCAAAAAAAAAAAAGGGATAGTTGCTTGCTGTGTTAAAATATTTTTTTACGATGACCAGTTTGGTATAATATGTAAATATTTCCAAAAAAAAAGGATACGTACCTTAGTTTATTAGTTGTATAGTACCCATATAGTATATGGGATGTAAGGGAGCGACCTATCACCTTTTCGCTCCAAGCCATCCTCACCTGTCCGTGGTGCATCCTGCCGAACAACAAACGAGGCTCTGGCAAACCGACTGGTGGCGGTATAACCATCACGATAGATGGCGTAGCTAAATACCACAGGCCGATGACGGGCAGCAGCGTCACCGGAGCAAGAAGCTACGCCCTGCGATCGCCAACCCGCCTGCCCAGCGTGGCGATTATGGGTACCTATATCCTCCAGAAGTTTGCCCTAGGTGGCGAACAACTGAAGAGGCCTATGTCCAGCAGTGGACTGCAATAGGATGATGATGATGATCATAGTACAAGCTTCGACTGAGTTTGGGACTAGATGACAATGTGTGGCCCAGCGTGACATGTCTATGCATATTTTTGCCTTTTCTTTACAATTACAATACAGATGTTTTAAAAATAATAATAAGGGCAAGATGCCCTTGTTCAGGCTAAAGATCCTGTCTTTTGGTAGAATAATATTTTTTCATGTTTCATACAATACATAAGTACATTATGTAGATATAACTTTACGTTGGCCTACTCGAATTAGTTTACATGAAAAATTAAAACAAAAATAAAACTCTTGAAAAATATTTTAAAGTATTTGACTCTTTACCATTGTGTGTAATTAATACCCTAGAGTAATTGATATTTTTTTCTAATTGAGTTCAGTGTAAATGCCCTTATTTTTATTTATTTATTTAAAATGCATGTACATATCAAAGACAAATTTGTTTTATTTATTTATTTTTGTTGTCTAATTAAGTAATTTTTATTTGTACAACAAAAATAAATTGTATTTACTTTTATTTAGGGTAACCAACCGAACGAGATTCCCAGGATTTTTTTAGTCTAAAATCCTACGTAGAGAACTGATAGCAAATAAAAACGGCTTAACTTATGAAAACATAAAAACGAATTTATTATTGTTATAATAATAGACACATAACTAGCTAACGGAATCCAGGATCTTCCTCATTTATTATCTACATACTTTTTTTGTTCATTATCTGTGATATTTTCGGTCATGACTTAACAATTTTGAAACCGATATTTAGATTTCATATCTTCTGAATGCCAGCCACGGCAACAAAAAGTGACTTTGACTGGCAGCTCAATTAGATCTAGAACGACTAATTAGATCCAGAATCTTTGGGAATACCTTGATGATCCATTCCTGAAGCAGATGGTGTTAGAAATAACTTTTTTACTCCAACTTCCAATAATATAGGATGGAATACTTAAACAAAAAGTTAGAATAGTAGCAACTGGCTCATTATCTGTAAGGATTACTTTGATCTTAATCACAATGATTTGGATTTCCATAAGGTTTAAGAGAGCTTTTAGCGTCTGCTGTATTATAGATATATTTCTAGCTAAATATCTGCTTGCTGTATGTCAGTTGGCTGGTAATCTAATTTAGTGTATATTTTTCTATGTATTTTGTATGTATGTACCATGTGTTTTCTGGTTTTGTGTATTTCTTCTACTTTATTTTTTCGACTTATTTTTATTTAAGTACGTCTGTAGAATATGGTTTGTTAATGTGTTTCTGTGATGTCCATGCAATAAAAAAATCTTATTTATGTAATTCTATATTATGTATTTCATTACAATTTCATCCTAGGTTGAACCAAAAAGTGTACATAATATATTAGGACCATCCCATCTCATCCCATGAATGTCGTGGAAGAGGAGAATCAGGAAATGAGCGTTTACCTGATTACAAATAAATACATATGTCATTTACTCTGATTTATATACTTTTACGAATTAATGTACAAAGTGCACCTGCGTTTACGCACACACTTGTGCATTACAATATTTACGATTTACGTATTTGGCTCCTCGCCAATGTAAATTAATGTATATTTAATGCTTCGGGCAATGGATACCAACCACCTGGTCTGAAACTAGGATTTGCCCTTGTAGTACAAGTACTCTTAGAACACCAAGAACCGTGAGGTAATTACTAGCTATCTAAGTAACTTGATTTGTTTACATAGCAAAATATACAGTCACTATATTGTTATTTTATAGTCTGTATAACCATACAGACAATATAGGTACCTAAAGTTATTAATCAACAAGTTCAACAGAAGTTCAGGTTGAACTTGTTAATTAATACTTAGGTATATTGAGTACATGTTATTGAGCGGTCTCATCCCTATATAGGAAAGCTATCTTTCAGACAACCCTTAGATAGAGGATATTTAGAAAAAAGGTGAGGGTATTTATCTAGTACTATTTTACTAAGCAATAAATACCTACCTACCTAAGACCTGGTTTTCATATTTTTACAAGAATAATAACCAACCAAGTTCAAAAGATTAAGTTGAACCGCTTACACTTAACACAGAAATCACCTTCTGTCAAGAGCGCGCTGCTAAGCTGAGCTTAAGTTAGAAATAAGTCATTGTTATAGAACTGGTCCAAATACGAGTATCTACATAAATACGACCGGAGCGATCAAGACATTCACATTTCTATCGACATCAAGAACTTTAACTTAACTTGGACAAGGACGAAGAGATTTCTGAACGTATTCTGACCCTGCCTTCTGAACTAAGTGTCGTGGGTTCAATCCCTACCCGGGCAAACATTCGTCTGATGAACATTTGTGTTTTGTGGATGTTAATTGGTAGGTATTTAAGTATTGTGATACCTACCCATAACACAAAAGTGCTTAAGAGACTTACTTTGAGATCGGAGAAATATAACTGGAAATACCTATATCTGGCAATGGATTGCAATAGGCTGATGATGATACATGCCTAAGATCAGTCTTCTCATCAGGTTAATGTTAAAATTTCCAATTGCGCAACAAAATGACAAATGACCGCGAGACTCCCGCAGAATGCGATCCGCCTAGCGAAGTAAAACAACTTAACCCTTTCGAAAAGAACGTAACTAGACGCGGTGTGTCGAGCCGCACTGGCATTCTCGATTCAGCCGCACAAACATACAACAGAACAGACCTTAACAGACGATGCGCGTTGCGTTGTCGCGTGAACAATCCCACATTAACAACACTTGGGTCCTTTATTTCGGGAACTCACGGTTGTGTTGTATCACAGACACTGAGCACTGGGGGGAGGGGGGAGGCAGGCGCACCCGACGGCGGCGCGCGCATAACTGAGCGCGGAAACTTGCCGGGCGGGTCGGCTGCGCCGGAGTCGCCATGAACGCGTTAATACGCAGGACGTCCTGTTTAGACGGATTTTAAAAAGTAGATAGATGGATAGATAAACATTTATTCACATAAACTGGCACACACATAACAAACAAGTACAGAAAACAAAAATAAATAAAATAAAAATAGCAAAGAAGATAAATACAGGAAAAATAATGAGAAGTTTACGACGTGCAAGGATGTGGGCGTGTGTGCAGCAGCAATGCAAAAAGATGATGATGGTCTAGCGAGTTGATTGCTCGACGAGTAAACCGTAAAAAAAGTAAAGGCATCGAATTAGTAAGTTACGGAATCACGTGAACTATTTTTCCTGGCTTCCGTTAAACGTATGTATATTCCTTGTGAACAGAGAATTCATGTAGCTTGCGCACTCTTTGCGCTCTACCTCAAAAACGGTTGAATGTATGAAAAAAAGTTTGAACAAAGTTTAGAGAATTGTATACTCTACAACTTTCATGTTAGGTGAAAATCTCATTCTAGCAATAGAAAAAAAAATATTCGCGAAAACCCGATTTTAATGACCTGCAATATCTTATAACTCTGACACGATAGCAATTGACTTGAGATAAAATATATTAAAAACGGTAAAAGAAAGTTTTATATCAATCCACAACTTGTTATATTCCATTGCGAGGTATAACCCTTGATATGGCTGGGCTATAACTAAATGTAAAAAACACAAAAGTTTTTCGTAATGGGAACCATATAACATATGTATGTACGTACCTATTATGTAATAGATGAATGTTAAAAATACACTTCAATGTATAGGAATACTCATTCCCACTAACTACCAAAACGGTACTGTCCCGCTAAACGCGCGCGCCGTGGTCGCCGCATGCGCCCGCGCACCCAACGGATGGTCCGGTTTACGCTCGCGTTTCGTTTCCTCGCCTTTTGTCATACGGATAGATCGGTCGCGCTTCTTACGTGCATTATGCAACCAAATTGGCGATATGAGTCTTAGGAATCAAAGAGTGTCACCATCATCAGCACATCGCAGTCCACTACTGGACATGAACCTCTTTAATTATTGGCCACTTCTCTCGATGCTGGCATTCTCACTTCCAGAACTTTCCAGGCATCTTACGCAAATCAGCTACTACCTGGCCTGAGCGCGTCCTAAGCTACGTTTGCCGGGTAGCGGTGTCCACTCCAACCCTTCTTTAACCTAACTATTGTAGATTCTCCGGCTAACATAGCCAAGAAGAAGAGTATATAAGAATTGAAGTAGGTTAGCAATTCTAATCTCATGATGGAGGAAAACATAGTAAGGAAACCTGCACCCCTGAAGTAGCTCTAATATTGTGTGAAATCGACCAACCAGCTCTTGGCTGTGAGGCTGACTGAAGCCTTAACGCCTTAGTTTAGGGTAGATTCAAGCCCCTCATCATCATCGCCAGCCTGCCAACGTCCACTGTTAGACGTAGGCTTCCCCCAATGACTAAAATTGAGGGATTGGCTCTAGCCACCACGCTTGGCAGGCGGATTGGTGACCGCAATATATTTACAATATACTTGCTGTCAAGGTTCAGCATAAACTTACGTAAAGCATAATCAGCCTAGCATAACATGACATATCATGTTTTTAAAGCCATGCCACGCTAAGCCACATATTACACCTAGCCCCAAATTAAACCAAAGTTTCATACAAGCGAAGTACCAAACAACTGATAAACTTACTTAGATACATTTCTTCTGTAAATACTCGTAAATACATATCACTAGCTGTGCTCGCGACTTCGTCCGCGTGGAATAGTTATTTTTTCCCCGTTTTTTTTTTACATTTTCCATTATTTCTTCGCTCCTAATAGTTGCAGCGTGATGTTATATAGCCTAAAGCCTTCCTCGATAAATGGTCTATTCAACACAAAAATAATTTTTCAATTCGGACCAGTAGTTCCTGAGATTAGCGCGTTCAAACAAACAAACTCCGCAGCTTTATAATATTAGTTAAGATCAAACAACGAGACCAACACAAACAGGCAGGCATGTTATTGCACACAAATAATTTGTGTGGGATCGAATCGAGCCTGCGACCACTGTATCAGAGGTAGCATTCACTACCATTGAACCAAACTGGTCGTCAAATCAAATACAAAATCATTATTTACAAATCCAAGCCTAAATGCAGAAACAGTATTCTCCATACAATGTTTAACCAAAAAAGCTCTGCACACAGATTACACAACAGATCGTAGGGATTTGAATGGATGAGTGAGATGCCGTGTTTGTTAGCGTAATCAATTGTTACACTGGTGCGAAGTGTATGCGTTTGTTCAGCCAAGGGTAAGGCGGCCAATTTTAAGACAGGTCAATGCAGGACACCGGGAGAGACTCGACACAATAATGCAGGACACCCACCCTAATCCATAATAATACTAAGGTGTACTTAAAAAAAAGGAAGTATTGTTCTACCTGGGTTTCGGATTAGAATACAACCATCCCATCTCATCTTATCCCGTGGGTATCGTAGAAGACGTCTAAGATAATATCGGAAAACGGGCCAAAAACGCGCCTGCCAAGCGTCTATGTCCAGCAATAGACATTTGCAGGCTGATGATGAATGTCGATTAATTTTAAATAAAGAAATA
Organism: Conogethes punctiferalis; assembly: GCA_031163375.1. Lineage (NCBI taxonomy): Eukaryota > Metazoa > Arthropoda > Insecta > Lepidoptera > Crambidae > Conogethes > Conogethes punctiferalis. The sequence continues at coordinate 8,701,879 of CM062099.1, forward strand.
TCAGACAATATCACATATATTGCTCCAATCACAAAGTAAGTAGCTTAAGTTAAGCACTGAATAAAGAAGGTACCACAAATAAATACTTAAATACAAATATAAACACCCAGACACGGAACAAATACAAATGTTCATCTTCGTGTTTATTCATTGCACACATACACACAAAAATACAAATCTTTGCTCCTAATAATAATAGTAGGTAAATAGTGTACAATGGATGCCCATAATCGTAGCGAATGAGCCCACCAAATGTTTGACCAAAGCGGCGAACAACTGCAGAGGCTTGTGTCCAGCAGTGGACTGCGATAGCCTGATGATGATGATGATAGTGTACAAAAATACAAATATTTCCTGTCTATAATTATAGTGTAGATTACAATGTGGGATAATGTCTGAGATTCCGGGACGGTCCCGCAGAATATGGGTCGGTTGGTCGCACTAGTGAAGGCGTGAACATCACACCTTTACACCGAAGACAGTTGATGGTGAAGTAATCTTTGGCACTACTGGGGCATGGATAAAGCGAGTGCAACTAATGGATTAAGCAGATATGGAGAGACGGTAATTTAGAAATTTCGATTTGGTGAACGTTATTTGCGTATACTAAACCGAGCTACCTGAGAAAATTCTGTCGGGAATTGGAAGAAAGCGTATTCTATAAATGTAACAGTAACAGTAAAAGTCTTGTTTGTTTCTTATTAAAGAACAGACAGAAAGAAAAGAAAAGATGTAAAATATTTTATTCAGTATAAAACATACGTAAGCTACGAGTAAGTACATCAAATTGCAATAAACATTATAAATGATGCCAGTGCTACAAGAACAACAGATCATCATCATCAGCCTTCTAATGTCCTGGACATAGGCCTCCCCTAAAAACAATTGTCATTTAAGGGGATTTGTCTTAGCCACCACGCTTGGCAGGCGAGTTGGAGACCGCGGATATAACCGCATTTTTCTGATACCTACTTACTCCCTTTTTTTCTAAATGACTACGACGATGGCCAGGCTTTGACATCATCACCGGACTGTTCGGGGAGCGGAAGGCTGTCTCCTAAACTGATATTCCCTAAATCGTCTTCTGTAAGGGATGTAAGGGAGCGACTCATCATCTTTTCGCTTTAAGCCAACCTCACCTGCCCGTGTTGCATCCTGCCGAATAACAAACGAGGCACTGGCAACCGACTGGTGGCGGTATAACCATCACAATTGAAGGCGTAGCTCAATACCACAGGCCGATGACGGGCAGCAGCGTCACCGGAGCGAGAAGCTACGTCTTGCGATCGCCAACCCGCCTGCCCAGCGTGGTGATTATGGGTATAGCCTCCAGATGTTTGCCGTGAGTGGCGAACGACTGGAGAGGCCAATGTCCAGCAGTGGACTGCAATAGGCTGATGATGAAATCGTCTTCTATGAACCCACGGAATGAAATTGAGTGTTCCTACGAGTAATCTAATCCGAAAACTACACGGATAACGAAATGAAAAGGGTTGGTCCAATTAGGTATTAGGGATGAACATATTGCACCCAAAACAACAGTCCGAAAAGAACTGCCCTGCCCTGCCCTGCCCTGCTCTGCCCGGTCCTACTCTGCCCTACCCTGCTCTACTCTGCTCTGCCCTGCGCTATGCTTTACTGTTGTTCGGTAAACATCATCATTTGCTTTATTGTTAACTTTTTGTTCCGTAAAACACCGGTTGATGTCGCTGTACTCAGTTACACCGCGGCATCATTATGTTTCAGTAGATCCTTAAGTAAAAATGTTAATGTTGTTATTTTTGACTATCCGTACACAATAAAACGTGTTATAAGCAAGGTTGGCTTTTTTTGAATAGGCAAAACAACCTATCATCCTCTCGACTTTTGACCTGGGCTACCTAGCTCGAACCTAGGGTTTGTTCAACTGTACCGCTTAAACTTTTAACTGTTACAACGGAGGCCAGCACTACAGGAGGTTCTATAGATAGACTTCACATATACAGGAACATATATAAGATTACATGACTTTCTAGCGTCTAGCTATGATAATAACATGCCTATTACTTAAGCCATAATGTAGATTTAACTCATGCACTATGTAATGGAAACTGTGTTGCGTTTTAAGTCGCTCTATTTATCGCTATGCGTGTACAGTGCACACGCCGTCGAATATAAACATACACTGGGTTTCACTTATCGGACTTACGAGGGTATTACATACATAATAATGGATATTTTTATAGCAACTTATGGGAAAAAGTGCAGGGTGAAAGAATAGTTCTTGTAGCGTGAAACCTTCGATTCTTGATTTAAATTATATCAAGCGGAGCAGAAATTATTGGTAACTCATGCTTTGCACGACTTAACCCTTTCATAAGTAATATCATTTTCTTCAACCTAAAGGTTGTCTTAACGAGATCGCTACTAGCGAAAAGATCCGAGCGGTTTGTCCGTGCTGTGACTGATTTAGAATACACATCACCGCCCAATTTCTAACCGTTTTTCCTAGAGGAGACCATTAGGGATACATACAATAAACCTTCTTCAATCGCTCTATCTAATGTCGTATCTGGGTGTTTATACCTATTTGTATTTACGTACCTACGTTGTTCTGATACCCATATCACGAGTGCTCAAGCTAAATCGAAGCGATGTATGTGATGTTGTCTGGTAGGTACCTACATATTTATATTATTTATTTTTAGTAATCTATTTAGGTATCTATTGGGTAGTCTAAAAGATCTAAGCATACATAGGGACAGACAGCGGGAAGCGACTTTGTTTTTAACCGACTTCAAAAATAGGAGGAGTTCTTAACCGACTGATTTTTTTTTTTTTTTGTTGTATGCTTCTTACCACATACCGAGAATTAAGAATCGTTGGAAATATTTTTTTTGTATGATACCTACTTTCCAGCTGGTCCCATTGTCACCATGTTGAAGTTGTTTTTTTTTAAATGCTGTTAAGAGAGGTAGGGCATAGCGAATCTATGCTCGAATTAAGCTGCATGCCCGGCCGGGGAAGGACTTCCACCCTATACCTAGAATACCGCAGCCAAATGACCTCCGGGTCATGTTCCTGTCGGTGAGTAGGGTTTCCGGAGCTCGTGGGGGGTTGGGGTTGGGCCGGCATGCCGGTGGCAACTGACAGGTAGCTGACCAGTTACTTGCCCGTTGGTCACAGCGCCTTAGGCTTCTCTTTCGCTTTCCATCAGGCGTAGGGAAACCATTAAGTATATCGCGCTACTATAAAAAAAATACACTATGTAGTAGGTAATAGTGATGACGTCTGTTATTGAAATTATCTACCATTACATGAACACGTTATGCCGTATATTGTTTTCAATAGAGAATAAAAAAAACCTCTAAACCAAGGCGAAGAAAGCCGTCCGGTCACGGATCATAATCTCGGCTCATTTCCTACGACTAATTAAAATTAATTCGTTAAGAACTATGCTCACGTAAGGAGTTATGCAAAAGTTATGCATTCTGTGGTATACAGACAGACGGGGGTATAAGGTATTCGCTGTTGTTACTTCAACATTGTTCGATACGGTTTGTTGATGAAAGCATCCAATTGAATGTTGTTATCCAATATTTTTTCGTGCGGTGTCAGAAAATAACACAAAACACCGCTATCTTTCATAAAACACTGCTGTCAATTCCTGTAAGAAACAACTGTACAAAATGACAGGCTCGGTAGCTCATTTGATAGTGACCTCTGTCCTCGAGCCAAGGGTCGTGGGTTCGATTCCCGCACAGTACAAACATTTGTGTTCATGAACATGTCTGTTTGTATTGGTCTGGGTGTTTTCTATATTTAATATGTATTTATTTACAAAAAAAAGTATCTAAGTAAGTTTATCAGTTATCTAGTACCCATAGTACAAGCTTCGGCTTAGTTTGGGGCTAGGTGGCGCTGTGTGGCCCAGCGTGGCATGTCTTGGGTTATTAAAAAAAAAAAAAAATTAACTGTCTCATTGACAAACTGGTAGCGTAAGAACCAAAAGGTCACGAGTTAGAACCTTGTGTCAGGCAAAAAATACTTTAAGAAATTATGAAAGATTCTGGTAGGTAGTACTACACTTTCAGCAGGACCTAAAACTGACACTAATTTAAACGGACGGTTTTATTTTAAGACGGCTATTACACCGTCCAAAATAAAAGTGCCCCACTTAGTAGTTAAGCCGTAGCCCCCGTAGAAGCGACGGTGCTCATTTTCAGTGAGTCCTGCTATGTTTATTATGATATACATATAGGTATACCTTCGTATACATATATAGCGTCACCGGGGGGAGGCGAGTTGCGCCCTGCGATCGGCAACCCGCCTGCCCAGCGTGGCGATTATCGTTTATTCTCAACATGTCACACTGGAGTTACAACTCCAGAAGAAGAATAAATGGGTAAAGCGGTAAGGACTCCAGATTTTTGCCCATAGTGGCGAACAATTGGAGAGGTCTACGTCAAGTATGTCACGTTTACACAGTCTATTGAGAAACAGGCTGATGGTAGAACATTTGATCCTGAATCCATTCTAATAGATAAGTCTACAGTAGACATAGTGACTTCACCAGCCGGTATTGTGCAAGCAAACCCTTCAGCTCTTGACCTACTTCCGCAGATTGCAGCCGATGTGTCTAATGTCGGCTGCGGTTAATTTTCCCATTGCCAGTGTAATGTTACGGGGCGTGACAATGCCGGCGTTAGTGAAACTTATTGCTTACGCGCTGTGGATATAAAAGTTTACTGGAAATTCATAATGTTTAAGTTAGCATCTACCTACTGCTTAATGTCTGGATAGAGACAGATTACAATACAAAAAAAAAGAAAAAAAGTTAGCAGTGGAAACATAAGGGCCTAACCCAGGGTTCAAAAGGAGATGGCTCCATAAAAATTACATAAAAATACATCAGACCACTGAAAGGACTCAGATTCGAATCCCGAGTTGGGATTTTTACTGGGTTTCTTAGTTAAGAAATCACTCAGTAGCAGAATACTATCAATACTTTTCTTCTCTACTAATTACCTACTGTCAGTATTTTTATGTATTTCAGTATTGATATATATAACAGCATGGCATAATGGGTTTCCTACGCCTGATGGAAAGCGAAAGAGAAGCCCAAGTCACCGCTACAATGGGCAGGCCAGTCACCTTTCTGAAAGATCTGAAAGATGCATCATCGCGCCCCGTACCTACAAAGAATCCTCCAGCTGTTTGCCCAAAGTGGCAAGTTTGCTCCAGCTGGAGAGGCCTATGTCCAGCTGTGGACTGCGATAGGCTGATGTTAGATAATCTTTATGTCAAATTTTAAGTCAACTGTCTGGTGAGCAATAAAGAATACATAGACTTATTTAAAGAAGACTTACTTACCTGTCTATCAAACGCTATAAGAATTTCCTAACTTTTTGTACGCGAAGGAATGTTTTCCTACGGTTTCTCTAAGGGGCAGCGCAGACGACAGACTATCCGTAACGTACCTACTTTTTAGTCTGTAATGCAATTATATGCAGTAACGCACACGACGCGCAAAAATCTGTCGCGGATATTTCACAGACTCAACGCACATCTTCGATCATTCTGTCGGCAGAGCTGTAGGGACCTAGATGCTCTTTTTAAATGTCTCAGGCGCAGACCCTATCGCACAAAAAGTGTGCCGTCTGCGCTGCACCTTATGCGCATCAAGTCGCTTCCAGTCTACTTATTAAGCCTACACGTTTCCATACTGATCGGAGGCTGCGGTCGACTCCACTTTCCTCCCTCCCTGTATTTATAGTTTCCCTGACAATGTCTCCTACGTGGCATCTGTTTACGCAAATTGCTTTATTAACATAATTAATGGCTGCGGTATTTGTAGGGAATCGCCTTTTTAATGGTGTAAGTACACCTGATAAAGGACATCTGACAACTAGTTTGGTTCAGTGCCAGTGAACGCTGCCTCTGTCTCAGTGGACGCGGGTTATGTATGGTCCAGCGTGGCATGTCTTGAGTACTTTATTTAATTAAATACCTACCATATACATATCAAACACCCTGGTCTCAGACTAATACAAACAGACAATGATCATGCACAAAAATGTTTGTACTGTGCGGAGATCGAACCCACAACCCCTGGCTCAGAAGGCAGAGGTATGGGGTTAGTCATAGTACGTTGGTATTTATTTAGAAAAAAAAAAGTATCAAAGAAAGTTTATTAGTTGTTTAGTATCCATAGTACAAGCTTCGGCTTAGTTTGGGACTAGGTGGCGCCGACGGTTTTTACACCATAAATCTGTGTCTCCTTTCCAGCTCGTACGATGTTAAAAAAACCGGCCAAGTGCGAGTCGGACTCGCGCACGTAGGAACGTAGGTACGGAACCTACCACTGATTGAATGAAAAAAATTAGGTATTTATGATGTTTAAAAAAAAACTACTGTCTAGATTTCATTGAAACTAATTTGGTTAGTAGTTTACATAGTAATACACATCATATATTTTTTTCAGTTTTATAGTGCCCATATTTTAGAAGTTACGGGGGGGGGGACACAAATTTTACCACTTTGGAAGAGTCTCTCGCGCAAACTATTCATCTGAGAAAAAAATGATGTTAGAAACCTCAACATCATTTTCAAATACCTATTCATAGATATCCCACACGTATGGGTTTGATGAAAAAAAAAATTTTGAGTTTCAGTTCCATGTATGGTATGGGGAACCCCAAAAATTTTGGATGTTTTTCTGATTTTACTTTAAAATCTTAATGCGGTTAACAGAATACATCTACGTACTAAATTTTAATAATGTAGCTCTTATAGTTTCGGAATAAACTGGCTGTGACATACGGACGGACAGACAGACAGACAGACAGACATGACGAATCTATAAGGGTCCCGTTTTTGCCATTTTGGCTACGGAACCCTAAAAAGAGGATGATTAAAACTTACGAGGAAGCTTCAAAGCCCGCTCAATTTAAATCAATTCCATAGTATTAACGACATTCATAAAAGTCCAGTCCAAAAACAAAGGTTTTCTGTTAACCCTTTTTTGCCGGGGAAAATGCATTTGGGCATCCCCATCACGGGGGGAGTGACGGGGTATGTGGGACTCACCCTACCTGAGGATGGAAGGGAGGCAGGGATGGAAGGCCCGCTCCGTCATGGGCCTGTAGGGACGGTGCAGCGGAAACCGGAATATCCAGCATTCCTATTAACCCTTAAACCAACAAGCTAGGCCTTTGCAAGCCAACTATAAATAGAGATTACGGCTATTCATGTCTTACTTATGAATATGAAATATGTATGTTATTGGTCCATGTTTATGCTAATGGGGCATTAAATTAGAAATTATGCGGTCTCGTCTGCAGCCTATGGGCGCTTCAGGCAAACCTATCTGGTTTCAGTGCCGTGCCAAAGGTTTGTTAATCAGACAATTTACAAAGTGCCCGAGAGGAATTTAAATCGCCTATAAACGTCAACAGCCCGTAAATACGTTGTTGTAATGTATTGCGTTTGTGTAAAGTTAATGTAGGCTAATTTGGAAGCCCGGGGGTAGGGGTATTTGCCCTCCGGACCAGGAGTGCCGGCCGCTTATCATCTGCGGCTGGCCAGGGCAGGCAGGGATATGGCCGTATGCTTCGGCGCTACCCGTGTCCCTGCAACTTGCTGCCCACTGGCGACACATTAGTTTAGTGGGTATGCCCTCCCATTTTGGGAGGTGTGAGGCCCAAACACCATGCCGCCTCCCCCCGGAGGCTGCATGAAGGCGCCTAATGCATTCCCCTCTAGAAAAAAAAAGGCTAATTTAGTACAAAAACCCTTCCGGTTTATGTACTTTTTGGCGATGTGCAAAAGGAGGTTGTACCTACTCTAAAAAAAATATGGGGAAAATGAATAATAATATCTGTATGGTTTAAAATGAGCTAAAAATTCATATTTAAAAGGCCGGCAGCGACCCTAAACTCGGTTAAAGTTGTGGGTGTCCATGGGCGGTGACGACTGCTTACCATCAGGCATCAGGAAAAATCGAATTCTAACTTGAGTTGAGTTTCATATTCACCGTAATTGCAGTTATAATGCCAACCAGATAAATAAGACAGCTTGCACCTTTTAATATATGGGAAAATTACTGGTCTTGCTTATACAGTTTGTGATTAAAGGATTATATCAGGAAGGGGCACAGCTGATGCCTATGAAATAGCTACCCGCGTACACTGTAATACGTAATTTAACTATGATTTATGGTTTCCAGGAAGATTACTTTCCTGGAGGTTTAAATACCTATTTAACATTTCATTTGATTTTCTAAGAATTGTATAATGTACCGTAGCATAGTACAAAAGAGTTCAACGAGCTTCACACTCATTCAAGATTGCGATCTAGTAGCGCCCCTATCGGGAAACAGCAAAAATATTTCGTACTTCTGCCATCTAGTGGTTCCAAACAACAACAATGCTACGTTCCGTTTCTCATGTTCCGCAATTTAGTTCACTAGAGAGGAATACATAAGAATAACTTCTTTTTATTACTTCTTTATTAAGATTATGTGGTTTCATTATAAGTCTTACTAAACTTTAAAATAGAATAAGTTTAACAACAGTTTTGGTCAGAGTGTAGACTTTTGAACAACAATCTTTGTGGAATGAAACGAATCTAAGTGTCACCATGACAACACATTGGAGATCGTAAATAAAACACAGGATTCGCATTTTTCTCAAAAATCTATTGTTATTAATGGTTTTTCTACCTCGAAACCATGTCGGAAACTGCTAAGAAAACGACTAATGAAGACAAAGTCAATAACAACACTACAAGTGAAGCAAAACCGTTGGACGAAGAGCAAATCAAGATCAACAATGATTTAAAAAATCGTCTGCGAAAATACATTAAAAAATTGGATGGTATGATATGATTTATTTCTTGCTTTAAAATTATGCACCGAATTTTGATTGTTTTTCTTAATAGATAGTGATTCAAGAGGTAGATGTACATAAATCATACATGCAAAATATAGTAGAGAAACACAGAAACTACCTAAAATATTTTCTTAAATACTCGAAGTGAAGATGAAGTGGTCCAAAATACTTTTGTTGTTTCAGAAACAGGCACAAGCATAACGAAAGAAGAAAGTAATAAAATTGAAATAGAAACATTCAAACAGCTGTATAAACCTAAGTTGGAGGGCTCCGAGGACTCGTACAAGAAGATCCCGAAATTCTACTTCAAACTGCCTCGGCCCGATGACATGTTAGCGCAGGTAACATCATCATTAAGCATTTAACTATGAAAGCGAATATTTAAACTTTGGTTTGTAGGTTAAAATGAAGTATGCACTTTCAGCACTCCCGTTAAAATCCATGGCACCGATGCACTTTATCCTTAAAGGTTAACAGTCCTCTGTTAACCTAAGAATTAATCTAATCTATGATCAGTATAATGTAGAGGATCCCCTGGATCAAAATTTGATTGGCAACCCATAATGCATTATGTTTATTGACATAATTTATTGATATAATGGAATAGTCTACTTTTCCTCACCAAGGCGCCCCACTCAGTGGGGCAATGTGTAACACTTTTAATATTTTAACATAGAAACCCGCGGGATTCTGTTCACACTGACCGCCCGGCGTTTGCGCGGGTGTGACGCATTGTTAGAGCTTGAAAACATGGATGACCTTTTATTTTTAACTGAAAATTCATACCTAAAGTGGGAGATGCTAAAAATTTTAAGTGTGTACGAAATTAATAAAGAAAGAGAAAGCTGGGCCGTCTCTACCAGGGGGGAAAGGCGCAGTGCGCCCGGGGGCGCCTGTCGAGCGCTGAATTTTATTAAGGATAGAAGGCAAAGCGCGGCGCAGGTCCCCGGGGCTAAAAATATCTACCTATACGGATGCATATTCCCAATAGGCCCTCAATCTGCCTCTCACATAATATAAAAGCTTGTTTCAGAAACTAAGAGAAGAGACCAGAGCACAGTTCCTCCAGAAGAAGAGTAAAGAGTTACTGGACAACAGCGAGCTGAAGCACCTGTGGAGTCTGCTGGAGAAGTCCAGCGGCAGCTACGGCGGCGGCAACGACGAGCTGATGGTGGACTACCTGCAGTTCAGGAAGATCAGGGACGAGGCTGGGCCTAAATACAGGTGTGGAAACGATAGCAAGCAGCTACGTAGAGACGTAGCGTCACATAGTGTTTTGACTGGCTCGGTGGCTCCATTGGTAGTGACCCCTGCCTTCTGAACCAAGGGTTCGATTCACACCCGGGGCAAACAACCGTGTGATGAATACTTGTGTTTGTTCCGTGTCTAGGTGTTTATAATTTGTATTTAAGTACTTGGGATGTAGGGATGTAAGAGTGCGGCCTATCATCTTTTCGCTCCAAACCAACCTTACCTACCCGTGGTGTATCCTGCCGAATAACAAACGAGGCAACGGTTGACTGGTATTTGATGGTTATACTTGGCGGTATAACCATCATAATTGAGGGCGTAGTTAAATACAGACCGATGACGGGCAGCAGCGTTTCCGGAGGGAGAAGCTACGCCCTGCGATCGCCAGCCCGCCTGCCCAGCGTGGCGATTATGGGTATATCCTCATTGGTGGACCTCTACCTTCTGAGCCAAGGGTCTTGAGATCGATCCCCGCACAGTACAAACATTTGTGTTCATGAACATGTTTGTTTGTATTGGTCTGGGTGTTTTCTATGTATAATATGTATTTATTTACAAAAAAAAATGTATCTAAGTAAGTTTATCAGTTGTCTAGTATCCATAGTACAAGCGTCGGCTTAGTTTGGGGCTAGGTGGCGATGTGTGGCCCAGTGTGGCATGTCTTGGGTTATTTATTTATTATTTACCTCGCAGAATACCTACTCCCCGCTAAAATGCACTAATTTTCACTTACTTGCCTAATTTTGATCGTATTTTGATGGTATTGTTATAGGTAGTCCCGGTACCCGTATATGCTGACAACCCATCCTTCCTGTGCCTAGTCAGCCCTCTGCATACTCGCCTCCATGCATCCTACGCATTCCCAGTCAGTCTCCACTCAACATTCATCCGCGCTATACGGCTGCCTTAACTTAACCTATTTTTTTAAAAAAAAACCCCTTCAACCTCGAGACTCGTATCGTATTGAGCTGACCGTCCGGGGAAAGACCTCCACCCTATAGAATACCGCAGCCAAACGAGCTCCGGGTCGTGTTTCTGCTGGTGAGTAGGGTCTCCGGAGCTCGTGGGGGGTTAGGGTTGGGCCGGCATGGCAGTGGCAAAAGGTAACTAACCACTTACTTGCCAGTTGTCACAGCGGCTTGGACTTCTCTTTGGCTTTCCATCAGGCGTAGGGAAGCCATCTATAAAAAATACTCATAACAGCATGAAAATAAATACCGTTGTCCTCAGACCATACTTCACGGCGGAGGTGTTCGGGCGGCTCCAGGCGGCGGAGGGCAGCGCCGGGCGCGTGCGCGGCGTGTCCCTGTTCAACTACGTCATGCGGCGCGTGTGGCTGCAGCAGACCAGGATCGGCCTGTCGCTCTATGACGTCACGGGACAGGGATATCTGACGGAGCATGTTGGTATTGTTGTGACATAATTAAAATGTAAGGTAGTAGCGTTAACGCCATATCAAAGATGCAAAAGCAACACATGGAGACATCTATGTATATGTCACTAGAAAATAGCAAGAATTGTAAGTTGATCAATTTCCTAGGTAGTTGTTTAACTTCCGGAAAATAATATACGGCAGTTCAAATGTATTATTTAACGTATGTATTTCAGTGAATTGATCAATTTACGGTGTCTTGCCGTTAAATAATCCGACGAAGGCGAGGTGAACATTGATTGGTTCAATGACTCAAGTGATGTTATACGGTCAACCAATCAGGGAACAGTGTATTAAGTTACGGGTAATAATGCACCGTTAAATAGTACATTGAGCAACGATTGGCCCATTTGAGGACGATTTTACTTGTGTCAAAATCGTAAATTATTAAATTACTGCCAGGCTACCGTAAGTTGATCAATTAACTGAAATCCATTGCGTTAAATAATACATTTCAACTACCGTTTGTTATATTCCGTAAGTTAATCAACTACCTAGGAAATTGATCAACTTACGATTCTTGCTATTTTCCGGTGACATATATTTATTTAATCTTTATTGCACTTGCCGCGTAGGCATTCTCTACCAGTCAAACATAGGGCTAAGCAGAAACAGTAAGAAGGTAGTGCTATAAACTGGATGGATGAATAGGGATGTTTCCAGGGACCAAACATTACATTTAGTCCGTGTTTTAGATTATAAAAATATATAGGAAACATAGAGGCTGGGACATCATAATACCAGAGCACAGATATCTCCAATAGATACCGCACTTAAGATATCGCGCGAGAGGTAATACATCAATGCAATGCAGGCGCGAAATACGCATGCGCTTAAAGTGCGTCAGTACCACGGTCAGTACTGACCAGAAGTCAGACCCGTGTGTATCGGAGACACTTTTAATAGTTTGTAGAACATAAACGTATGAATCTTAGTATTGAACTCCTTGGCGCCGGAGCTCAAGTTACGATGGAAAATATTTGACAGATGTTAGCTCGCGTTGATGTCTTTTTTCATGATCCCTTTCTTTCATTACCAATTTCACTATTTTTATCCCTTTCTAGCATAGACACGTTTGACAATAGTGTTACAATGTATTACTTTCAAGTATATCGATAATGCAAGATGAGAAAAATTTTAGTGTTTCTACTTTAGATTTCCAAAGTGTCCTGAGAGAACATTAAAATGGACAAATGCCGCACCCTGCTGTTAGAGACATTTACATAGGATAGTTTTCAATGTATGAAGGATAGAAGACGAGTAAATGAAAACTGCTGTGATTACTTCACCTAACCATATTTCATACTCATTTGAATATACATACTTATAATGTCAAAACGGCAGTTGAAATGTATTATTTAACGTATGTATTTTAGTAAATTGATCATTTTACGGGATCTTGCCGTAAAATCATCCGACGAAGGTGAGGTGAACGTTGATTGGTTCAATGGCTCACGTGGCGTTATCCCGGCAACCAATCAGGGAACAGTGTATTAAGTTACGGGTAATAGTGCACCGTTAAATAGTACATTGAGCAACGATTGGCCCATTTGAGGACGATTTTACTTGTGTCAAAATCGTAAATTATTAAATGGCTGTCAGGCTACCGTAAGTTGATTAACTAACTGAAATCCATTGCGTTAAATAATACATTTCCACTACCGTTTGTTATATTCCGAAAGATAATCAACTACCTAGGAAATTGATCAACTTACGATTCTTGCTATTTTCCGGTGACATATATAAACATATATTTGACATATACATGACATATACATACATAGATAAATATCCAGTATTGCACAAAATACTGAAAAGGTGATACAGACATAATCTAGTCTAATATACCTGACTAGCTGTGCTCGCGACTTCGTTCGCGTGGAATGGTTATTTTTTCCCCGTTTTTTTTTACATTTTCCATTATTTCTTCGCTCCTAATAGTTACAGCGTGATGTTATATAGCCTATAGCCTTCCTCGATAAATGGTCTATTCAACACAAAAAGAATTTTTCAATTCGGACCAGTAGTTCCTGAGATTAGCGCGTTCAAACAAACAAACAAACAAACAAACAAACAAACTCTTCAGCTTTATAATATTAGTTAAGATTGGTAATTTTTCGATAAAATTATCGACATTGTACAATACAAATGTACATCACTTGAGAAATGAGTTACGTCCCCCGCACACCCTTCCATACCACCTGAAATTGACTCGCGAAACTCAAAGCAAAATGCCGAACATGCGGTATCTATTGGGGGTAATCTGTGTACCAGAGTTAAGAATACCCATCTAGTACCCATAGTACAAGCTTCGGCTCAGTTTAAGACTAGATGGCTCTGTGTGGCCCAGCGCGGCATGTCTTGTATTGAGTTATCAGCAAACAATTTCTGAGAAATGACATCCCCTAGTCTCACTCATCGATGAAACGATAAAAGCCTTGTTTGCAGAACCTCATCATCATCATCACCAGCCTATTGCAGTCCACTGCTGGACATAGGCCTCTCCAGTTGTTCGCCACTCAGGGCAAACATCTGGAGGATATGCCCATAATCGCCACGCAGGGCAGGCGGGTTGGCGATCGCAGGACGCAGCATCTCGCTCCGATGACGCTGCTGCCCGTCATCGGCCTGTGGTATTTAGCTACGCCTTCAATTATGATGGTTATACCGCCATCAGTCGGTTGCCAGCGCCTCGTTTGTTGTTCGGCAGGATGCACCACGGGCAGGTGAGGTTGGCTTGGAGCGAAAAGATGATAGGCCGCTCCCTTACATCCCTAATCCCGTTTGCAGAACCTATAGTATGTTAAATCATCCTTAGGAGACTTTCTCTCTCGACTCTTCCAGGACCTGGAGAGCTACATAGCGGAGCTGGTACCCTCTCTTGCTGCCCTGGACGGCCTGGACTCCTCCTTCAGCTCGTTCTACGTGTGCACGGCCGCTAGGAAGTTCCTCTTCTTCCTGGACCCGCTGAGGGTCGGCCGCGTCAGGATACGGGATGTGCTCTCTTGTTCCTTTTTGGATGATTTGCTGGAGGTAACTATCACTTAACTTTTGTCTGGTTTCCGGGTTTAGAATAATAATAAAGAATTCAGAATCAGATTCCATGGTGTTAGTTTACATTTATCTAATAATAATGGATGAGGAGGAGAATTCAGGAGACTATCGGAGCTGGGCCCCTACCACCAAATTCGAAAACGATCGTTCGTTGAACGGATCGCGTACTTTTGCACCATAAATCCCTAACCTAACCTAACCGTGTTCAGGCACGCTGGGCAGGCAGGTTGGCGATCGCAGGGCATAGCTTTTCGCTTCGGTGACGCTGCTGCCCGTCATCACCCCGTGATATTTAGCTACGCCTTCAATTGTGGTGGTAATACCGCCACTAGTCGGTTGCCAGCGCCTCGTTTGTTATTCGGCAGGATGCACCACGGGAAGGTGAGGTTGGCTTAGAGCGAAATAATGATAGGCGGCTCCCTTACATCCCAAGTCAAATCCTATAATAACGCAATCATCATAGCCTCATCTTCGTTTCTTCCTAGCTTCGCGAAGAGGACCTGCCGATGGAGCTCCAAGAGCAGAACTGGTTCAGCGCCGCGTCTGCGCTGCGGGTGTACGGGCAGTACCTCAACCTGGACCGCGACCACAACGGGATGCTGAGCATCAACGAGCTCGCTGGGTGAGTGAGACTATACGGCTCGAAGGACCAAACATAGCTATTACAATATGAGCAACGTGTTGTATCCAAGAGTCCGTTTTTGGATGGAACTGGTTCATCAACGAGCTCGCTGGGTGAGTGAGACTATACGGCTCGAAGGACCAAACATAGCTATTACAATATGAGCTAAGTGTTATATCCAAGAGTCCGTTCTTGGATGGAACTGGTTCATCAACGAGCTCGCTGGGTGAGTGAGACTATACGGCTCGAAGGACCAAACATAGCTATTACAATATGAGCTAAGTATTATATCCTAGAGTCCGTTCTTAGATGGAACTGGTTCATCAACGAGCTCGCTGGGTGAGTGAGACTATACGGCTCGAAGGACCAAACATAGCTATTACAATATGAGCAAAGTGTTATATCCAAGAGTCCGTTCTTGGATGGAACTGGTTCATCAACGAGCTCGCTGGGTGAGTGAGACTATACGGCTCGCAGGACCAAACATAGCTATTACAATATGAGCAAAGTGTTATATCCAAGAGTCCGTTCTTGGATGGAACTGGTTCATCAACGAGCTCGCTGGGTGAGTGAGACTATACGGCTCGCAGGACCAAACATAGCTATTACAATATGAGCAAAGTGTTATATCCAAGAGTCCGTTCTTGGATGGAACTGGTTCATCAACGAGCTCGCTGGGTGAGTGAGACTATACGGCTCGAAGGACCAAACATAGCTATTACAATATGAGCTAAGTGTTATATCCAAGAGTCCGTTCTTGGATGGAACTGGTTCATCAACGAGCTCGCTGGGTGAGTGAGACTATACGGCTCGAAGGACCAAACATAGCTATTACAATATGAGCTAAGTATTATATCCAAGAGTCCGTTCTTAGATGGAACTGGTTCATCAACGAGCTCGCTGGGTGAGTGAGACTATACGGCTCGAAGGACCAAACATAGCTATTACAATATGAGCAAAGTGTTATATCCAAGAGTCCGTTCTTGGATGGAACTGGTTCATCAACGAGCTCGCTGGGTGAGTGAGACTATACGGCTCGCAGGACCAAACATAGCTATTACAATATGAGCAAAGTGTTATATCCAAGAGTCCGTTCTTGGATGGAACTGGTTCATCAACGAGCTCGCTGGGTGAGTGAGACTATACGGCTCGCAGGACCAAACATAGCTATTACAATATGAGCAAAGTGTTATATCCAAGAGTCCGTTCTTGGATGGAACTGGTTCATCAACGAGCTCGCTGGGTGAGTGAGACTATACGGCTCGAAGGTCCAAACATAGCTGTCACATATATGAGCAACATGTTGTATCCAAGCGCGGAACTGGTTCATCATCTGAGCATTAACAAGCTCGCTGGGTGGGTGAGACTATACATACCGCTCGAAGGACCAGACAAAGATATTACAATATGAGCAACATGTTGTGTCCAAGAGCGGAACTGAATGAACCCATCAACTGGACTGGCTCGGTGGCTTAATTGGTAGTGACCCCTGCCTCCTGAACCAAGGGTCGTGGGTTCAATTCGCGTGATGAACACTTGTGTTTGTTCCGTGTCTGGGCGTTCATATTTGTATTTAATTATTTATTTCTGGTACCTTCGTTGTTCCGATACCCATAACACAAGTGCTTAAGCTACTTACTTTGGGATCAGAGCAATGTATGTGATGTTGTCTGATATTTATTCATTTATAACGAGCTCGCTGTGAGGGACTATACGACGCTGGCCGAGCGTAGTCGCTTGTATACCGAGGTATACCCCCGGAGCTGGCGCATGCGAATCTGTCCGAATTGAAAATTTATCAGTTGGTCGAGAGAGTCAAGATTATATTATGTATGTTTCTGTATATATATATATATTTATAGATTTGTATTTAATTTATTTTTATTACATATTATTATTAGTCTTTGTTTTTCAAACTTTTTTGGCACACTACCTTATTATTACTTTCTGCTTAGCCCAATGGTTGACTGGTAGAGAATGCCTATGTGGCATTAAGTCCGCCTTTTGTACTCTTATTACTTGTGCAATAAAGATTAAATAAATAAATAAACCACTATGCTGAGCCAATAGCATGATGCAGTCATAATCTACGTGGCAGGTACGGGTCGGGCACGCTCTCCTCCAGATGTTTGCTCTAAGTGGCGAACAACTGGAGATGCCTATGTCGAGCAGTGGACTGTAATAGGCTGATGATGATGATAAGTCCCGGTGCAGGTACGGGTCGGGCACGCTGACGCGCGCGTTCCTGCGGCGCGTGTTCCAGCAGTGCCTGACGTACGACGGCGAGATGGACTACAAGACGTACCTGGAGCTGGTGCTGGCGCTGGAGAACCGCCGCCAGCCCGCCGCGCTCGCCTACCTGTTCCGCGTGCTCGACGTCAACGCGCAGGGCTACCTCGACGCCTTCACGCTCAACTACTTCTTCAAGGTAAGCCCTCGCTACTACTACACCCCCCTCCTCCCAACCACCACAACCTCCCCCCTAAGTATCGCAACGACGTCGTCGTCGTCCCCGACCCCCCCCCCCCCCCCCCCCAACTACCACAACCTCCCCCCGCCCACAGCTTCCAGCTAGTAAGCTAGTAGCACGCTATTATCAGGGATACCTTCACGCTCAACTACTTCTTCAAGGTAACCACCCCCAACTGCCAGCTACTACCACCCCCCTCCCCAACTACCACAACCTCCCTCCTAAGTATCGCAACGACTCCAGTTAGTCAGCACGCTATTATCAGGGATGCCTTCACGCTCAACTACTTCTTCAAGGTAACCACCCCCAACTGCCAGCTACTACCACCCCCCTCCCCAACTACCACAACCTCCCTCCTAAGTATCGCAACGACTCCAGCTAGTCAGCACGCTATTATCAGGGATGCCTTCACGCTCAACTACTTCTTCAAGGTAACCCCCTTATTGTTTTGTTATATCTACGCATATATAACGCCGCTCTCCCCAGTCACCTTATCATCATCATCAGCCTATTACAGTCCACTGCTGGACACAGGCCTCTCCAGTTGTTCCCCACTTAGGGCAAACATCTGGAGGATATGCCCTTAATCGCCACGCTGGGCAGGCGGGTTGGGATCGCAGGACGTAGCTTTTCACTCCGGTGACGCTGCTGCCGGTCATCGGCCTGTGGTATTTAGCTACGCCTTCAATTGTGATGGCTATACCGCCACCGGTCGGTTGCCAACGCCTCGTTTGTTATTCGGCAGGATGCACCACGGACAGGTGAGGTTCTCCCCAGTAGCTCTCCCCAGAGCAGCGGGCAATGTGGGACTTATCACCGTCTCGGAATAAAGGAAGTGAGACAGGAAATACCCACTAAAAACTACGGTCCCTACGGCAAAGCGCACCAAAGGTGGGGCCGTGGGCCTTATAAAATATGTCCACCACAACACGGGCAAAACAGGCCCAGGAGAGGTTATGGGAGGGGCCCGAAGGGAATGTCCACTCCCGACGGGGACGGAGTTCCGTACAACAACCTCCCCCCTAAGTCTCGCAACGACTTCCCACCAAATACCAGTAAACAACCTTAAAAAAAATTAAACATAATGGTCTATCCTATTGCCAGCAATAACTACAGTCCGTCTATTATTATCTAAAGATTAATCAATCTATCAACAGCCATGGTCCGTCCACTGCTGACCGTAGGCGGGTCATTCTTCTTTTTAACCTACAATAAACAGATATTTTCTCGATATTTCAGATTTAACTTCTTAAAAATTATAACGGAAATATTTTTTTTAAGACATCATATAAATATGGGTCGATAAAGACTATTTAGTCTTTATTTTTATCTCGTTATCATATTTTTTCATTTCCGCATTCCACAAAATACCGTGACAGAGCGGCCACAGTCACAGTCAGTCAGTGTCACAGTATTTTACTAAAAACATTCAAATATAATCGTTAACCGATTAGTATTTCGCCATGATTTTAAGAATATAATAAGTAAACTATATTTTTGGACAATGGAAAGATTAAATATAAGATGTTTACATCTAGTAGTCAGAACGAAGGACGGATTATTGTAGGTTAAAAATAAGAATGACCCAGGCCTCCTTTGGCCATCCAAAGATCGAACCGTCAAAATCTCAAACCCCATTCCTCCCGCAGGCAATCCAAGAACAGATGGTGGCGCACGGCGCGGAGCCCGTCAACTTCGACGACGTCAAAGACGAGATCTTCGACATGATCCGCCCGCAGCACCCCTCCAGGATCACCCTCCAGGACCTGATCAGGAGCGGCCACGGGCACACGGCCGTGTCCATCCTGCTGGAGCTGCACGGCTTCTGGGCCTACGAGAACAGGGAGGCGCTGGCCGCTGCCGGGGACCACGCCGCCTGACAAGGACCCTGCCAGACGCCCTGCGAGGATGTCGGCAAGTGGATATGTCCCAAGCATTTGAAAATGGAAACACTGGGAAAGTCATTGGTATTTAGACAAGGATGATCGTCTTTTTTACCTTCTGTCTAGGCTAAAACACAGGGATCTGTGAGGTTGGTAGGCAAATGGAGATGCTTCAAGCATTTTAAGATGGAAACACTGGGAAAGTGACTCAAGTAGTACTCTTTCGGATATCATGATAGTCCTTTTTATCTTCTGTCTACGCTAAAACACAGGGACCTGACCAAAAGGAACTCCAATGGCTGTTAGATACCCTGCGAGGCCATCGGCCAGTGGAAATACTTCGGGGATTTGCTGGGGATATGGAAGGAGCGTGATACTCATTCAGACAAGGGTGATAGTCCAATTTCCAAGGAAATTCTTAGCTATCACTCACGGAGACGAAACGAAAGCCAGCGCCAGCTAAAATAATAAAATCTTGTGTGTCTTTCTATGGCCTCGTAGCTTCTTCTCAGTCTTTGGTCATTTAAACGGGGCGTGAAGAGGCGCTTAAGCAGACTATTTTAACGTGAGTAATCAGAGTTTTAAAGGACTAGACGGGCTTTGATGCTATTAATCCACGCCGCGTGACAGATTTCTTACGAGCCTGTTGATAAGTTTGGGACGCCCCAACAGATGGCAGCACTGAGAAAACAAGGTCAATGGTCATATTGATATGTTGAACAATGGTTAATCGAACGGGCGTAATTCGTTCCAAGTAAATATATTATTATATAGATACATGTGAATAAGACTTCGTATGTTATAGTATAGTGTATAATATTTATTTTTGTAACAAATAACTCTTTACAAAGGAATAAATGTATATAAAAACTGATTGCACTTATTATTTTATATTGTACTTGCACCATATACCTACCTACATTAAAACTAGCTGAAATAGTTATGATCGCACGATATTATACTATTATTTATTATCAACTAATTATTATTGTAGAAGTAAACAAATAAAATGATTTCTTATTAAATATTTGGTTGTAGATTCTTTGTGTTTGTGCTAAATTCAATACATTAATAAAGATAATGTTATAAAAAACATGCTTAAACAAATATCTCAAAAATATAACCAACAAAGATTAATAAAAATAAACATTTATAGAATAATGTAAATAAAAATATCGTAACAATTGTAAAATGCGATTAAACAACCATCCATAATCCATATTATAGGTGGAATGGACTCCTATATAATACTCATTAGTGGAATTATGACGTCGAAATTATTGATGGTATCAAGATCTTTATGGATCAGTCAGTAGTCAGTTATACCCGACTGCCGAAAAAAGGAGAGTTATGTTTCTTATGAAAAAATCCTTAGATAACAAAACCATCTTCAGAGTTTACCCAATATCACGAATCGGGCACCAGTGTTCACCTGTGTATAAATGTCGCAGTCATCTGGTTGAATCTCCTATTCAATTGAATCGCTAGCGCGTTCATTGAATGACTAGACCGAACGTTAACTAAACACGCGTCACTGAACGTCCAACTAGGTAGCGGATTGAAACATAGCCCTTTGAAAAGAGCGGACGTAAAAGCAGTCAGGTGACACGCGGCGTTAGTAGTCACCAAAACAAATAATATGGCGTCAAAGATGATCAAAAAGATATGAACAGTGTTGATATTTTTTTTGATTAGATTTACTATAAACTGACTGATTCGTAATAAAATAGTGTGACAGCATGTATTTACCTATTAATACGCCGCCGCCGGATAATTTTAAAGAAAAATTATAAACTAAAGTTGGCTTTTACCCATTCAACGACTATGCTAAAACGACGTTCAGTCAAGACGTTGAACGTTTCATTCAATAACTTGACGAGTTGTCCTTTAGGCATTCAATTGAATGTCGTCATTCAATGAACGCGCTAGCCATTCAATTGAATAGGAGATTCAACCAGATGACTGCGACATAAATAAAACCTGCGGTCAATAACCCGCCTCCCAAGCGTGGTGACTAAGGCAGATCCCCCCAAAAGATAATATGCCTCCCCCAAAGAGGAGGCATATGTCCAGCAGTGGACGTCTGCGGGCTGATGATGACTACACCGACTCCTGCGCACTCCTGTACTCATACACGCTGCCTCGCTCCAGGAACTCGCTGAACGGTTTGTCCGTCTGTGTGTACGGTGCGTCGTCCGGACGCCCGTACCCGCCGCCCCCGGGGGAGTTCATTATGTACTTGTCCTGGAATGTAGCAAATGTGTCAGGATGAACACCCATCAACAGGTCTCATATTTGCAACTTCTGCTTCTTTAGGTCCTATATAGGACCAAACTTGTAGTCTTTATATGTAACTAACAGTACCCGCGACTTCGTCCGCGTGGAATAGAAATTCATCCCCTATTTGATCCCCTTGGGGGTAGAATTGATCAAAATCCTTTCTTACCGGATACCTACGTTATAACATCTATCTGGATGCCAAATTTCAGCCCGATCCGTCCAGTGGTTTGGGCTGTGCGTTGATAGATCACTATGTCAGTCAGTCAGTCACCTTTAAATCTTAACTAATATTATAAAGCTGAAGAGTTTGTTTGTTTGTTTGAACGCGCTAATCTCAGGAACTACTGGTCCGAATTGAAAAATTCTTTTTGTGTTGAATAGACCATTGATCGAGGAAGGCTTTAGGCTATATAACATCACGATGCAACTATTAGGAGCGAAGAAATAATGGAAAATGTAAAAAAAAACGGGGGAAAAATAACTATTCCACGCGTACGAAGTCGCGAGCACAGCTAGTTATATATATTTAGACTTTTAATGTTCACATATCTTTCTCTCACTATAATTCATATCCTATTTTCAATAGACTTGTTGAAGCGATCATTTTTAACACCATGGGATCAAGTTTCTTCAATAATCTATATTTAAACTAAGGCCCAGTTCGACCATTTGCTGTTTATATTATCTGGCGGATTAGTTCCAAATAAACTATCAGGTACTTATCAACAAGAGTTACTGGACCCTGATAAGTATAATTTCCTAAGACTTACCCCCAGGGTACGCTGTGAAGGAGGTCTTGCCTCCTAGGTTGATAAGACGACCATCAGCCCTCTGGAGTAGGTTTAGACCTCTCTCGCCCGGTTCTCCGCCTGTGAGACAAAAAGTCGAATTATGTACCTACAGGTACGGTCAACATCAGATGGAAGCTCATGTTGGAAGGGATTCAAAACAAGTTTGTTATGTGTACGTTGTCTGTACATGAAGCGGTATGGCGCCGTATCCACTTTATCCGCTCATCATTATCAGCCTCGATCCACTGCTGGACATAGGTCTCTCCAGTTGTTCGCCACTTAGGGCAAACATCTGGAGGATATACCGACGACATATAGGCGACGCTGCTGCCCGTCACCGGTCTGTAGTATTTAGCTACGCCTTGCATGCCATGCACCACGGGCAGGTGAGGTAGGCTTGGAGCGAAAAGATGATACGCCGCTCCCTTACATCCCCATCAAAAATACGTGTCTCTTATTTTTAAATAATCTAAAAGACGGACTAGTTCCATTTTTACGGCAACAAGCCAATCATCATCATCATCATCAGCCTGTTGCAGTCCACTGCTGGACATAGGCCTCTCCAGCTGTTCGCCACTTAGGGCAAACATCTGGAGGATATACCCATAATCACCACGCTGGGCAGGCGGATTGGCGATCGCAGGGCGTAGCTTCTCGCTCCGGTGACGCTGCTGCCCATCATCGGTCTGTGGTATTTAGCTACGCCTTCAATTGTGATGGTTATACCGCCACCAGTCGGTTGCCAGCGCCTCGTTTGTTATTCGGCAGGATGCACCACGGGCAGGTGAGGTTGGCTTGGAGCGAAAAGTTAATGGGTCGCTCCCTTACATCCCCAATTGCAAGCCAATTGTTGTAAGGAACTGTTGACGTGTACGCACCGTTCATCCCGTACGGCTGGAAGGCGCGTCTCTCGGTCAGCACGGACACTTGTACGGTGCGGCGGAACACCAGCTCACGGGACACGCCGTCACCGCCGCGCCATTGACCTGACGCATAGATAGATATCCTTTATTGCACACCTTTTTCCTAAAAACTAGAGATGGTTTAAGAGAGATAGGGCATAGCGAATCTTCGCTCGTATTGAGCTGCCCGTCCGGGGAAGGAGCTCCACCCTATAGAATAACGCAGCCAAATGACCTACGGGTCATGTTTCTGCTCCTAAATAGGGTCTCCGGAGCTCGTGGGGGGGTTAGGGTTGGGCCGGCATGGCAGTGGCAACTGACAGGCTGACAGGACAACTAACCAGCTACTTGCCATGTCACAGCGATTTGGGCTTCTCTTTCGCTTTCCATCAGGCGTAGGGAAGCCATTATGTCAAGCTACTATAAAAAAAAGCCATCTTATCCCAAACGAAGTTTGTACTATGGGTACTAGACGACTGATAAACTTGCGTAGATAGTTTTTTGGAATTAAATACATAGAAGAAATGACCGCTGGGTGAGAGCATTCACTACCACTGAACAAAACCCGTTCTCAAATACTAATTTGTCAACAAAATAATCTTAGCAGTAATTTAATAATTTACGATTTTGACACAAGTAAAATCGTCCTCAAATGGGCCAATCGTTGCTCAATGTGCTATTTAACGGTGCACTATTACCCGTAACTTAATACACTGTTCCCTGATTGGTTGCCGGGATAACACCACGTGAGCCATTGAACCAATCAACGTTCACCTCACCTTCGTCGGATGATTTTACGGCAAGACTCCGTAAAATGATCAATTTACTAAAATACATACGTTAAATAATATATTTCAACTACCGTTCATTATTTTCACCTCTCACTCACACACACACATGCACAGTACACACATACAAATATATTTAAATTTATCAGTAATTTTGTAAAGGCGTAGCCCGGGTCGGGATCCTGGAGTCCTGAAATACAGGAAATTCCTAGTTTAGGCTCCAGTCCATCCGGATGTTATGTGCCTCTCTACTATTGTTATATTGTGCTTACTTGATTATAATTTAATAATTTAATTTAATAATATTTTTTTTTTAATTTTTTAATTTTAATTTTCCGGAAGTTAATCAACTACCTAGGAAATTGATCAACTTACGATTCTTGCTATGTTCCGGTGACACATACTGATATATTTGAAGTATTAATAGCGGTTCCAGAACCCTTTTTAAGGGACTTCAAGGCCACTCGCTCGTCTGCCACCAACAATAATAAAACCGTATTTCATAAAATGAGAGTATTTCGGGACTTACCTCTCCCCCCCGAGCCGGTCCGGAGGCTGAACCGGCCCACCAGCATGGGGTACCGCCGCTCCACCACCTCCAAGTCCGTGATGCGAGTGTTCGTCATGTGCGTGTGAACACCGCCCGCGCCCGCCCAGCCGGGACCCTAAGGTCACATCAAACATTTGAATAAATATTAACTTTTTTTTTTTACTTGACGATTCATAAGTGCTTATTTTAAGTCTATGTGAATAAATAGGGGTGAGAGCCTTCCGCTCCCCCAACAGTCCGGCGATGATGACAAGGCCGCCCTGGCCATCATCGTAGTCATTTAGAAAAAAAAAATTTGACTTTGACTTTGAACTCTGACAATTTGAGAGAAGTAGGAATCTCCGGAAGTCCGGGGAAGGACCTCCCCCCTATAGATTACTGCAGTCAAATGACCTCTGGGTCGTGTTTCTGCCAGTGAGAAGGGTTTCCGGAGCTCGTGGGGGGTTAGGGTTGGGCCGGCATGGCGGTGACCAGTTACTTGCCAGTTATCACAGCAACTTGGGCTTCTCTTTCGCTTTCCATCAGGCGTAGGGAAGCCATTACGTCTAGCCACTATAAAAAAAAAATAACATGTTTACGTAACATAGGCTATATTTATTGCTAGCAAAGATTAGGGATCCTTACTAAAACGCCAAATACCCGAAGGGAAGCGAGGGGAGGCCAATGCTTAGTAATAAAATCCTTATCCTACCTGCCCTTATTAGCCTCTAACGACAGGTAGGCATCTTCATAATAAAATGAATTACCCTTTATTATAAATACGAGTGTTGTGTACCCGCTGTGTTTCGAAAGTGGATTCTATCGAGAAACCGGCAGGAAACTAGTCATCACAACATAGATGACGGCCTGCCTCATAATTAAAGTAAAGATGGGTTTACTATTTATTGTAATATTTATTGCCTCGGTGAGGGGGTCCTTGGTGGGGAAAAGTAGACTAATCCCTTATAACCCCCAGCTTTTCTCCCTCTTGTACTGTGTCTGTATACTCACGGCTCCGCTGCCCCCCGCTACGGTCTCGTAATACCCCCAAGTCTCTTCGCCGAGCGTGAGATTGTTCATACAACCCTGAGATGCTGCGCACACCTGTACAAATACAATTAATCGTTCATCTTGTTGACAAAACATATAATCCTATTATTATTCAAAGTATTATATTTTAAAAAGAAGTCCCATATACTTAGATATTATTAGACCTTAAATATTATCTATGTAGAATTGTAGATAAATCACTACTGTTAGAGGAGAATAATCAACCGCTGCGGCACAGCACTATTCGCCACGCTCAAGAGTCACCGCACTAACGTTGACAGTTGAAGTTTGACGTAACGGTGACACTGACGGCTGTCATCGAGTTCCCGCCGATTATTACTTTTCTCTCTCTCTCTCTGGTTGAATGAGTTTTTGTAATTGGATTGTAAATAAATACTTTCAGATTATCAATTCTTGTGCTATCACTACCTATTTAATATTCTTACCTATTTTGAACCTGCGTGAAGTTTCGGCTAAGAAAGAATTTAATGGGGCTATGACGGTTGATCGTGATAAATGGAAGAAGAAAACATATTGCGCCGACCGCATAACGTAATGGGTGCAAGGCAAGAAAATTATAATCTATTTTCAATCATTCATGTCACGATAAAGAAACCACAGCGGAAATCAATTAATACGGTCTAAACTCTAAATCATATGTTTCTTTCAACTTCTTGCCTATAGAAATGAAAACATAGTCGAAAACAAAACATATAAATTACAATGTTTCATGTATTTAGGTAGTTGATACGATGGAATATAGGAATTGTGTAAGGGAGCAACCTGTCATCTTTTCGCTCTAAACCAACCTCACCTGCCCGTGGTGCATCCTGCTGAATAACGAACGAGGCTCTGACAACTGACTGGTGGCGGTATAAGCTTCAAGTTGAAGGCGTAGCTAAATACCACAGACCGATGACGGGCAGCAGCGTCGTCGCAGCGAGGAGCTAGGCCCTACGATCGCCAACCCGCCTGCCCAGCGTGGCGATTATGGGTATACCCTCCAGATGTTTGCCCGAAGTGGCGAACAGCTGGAGAGGCCCAGCAGTGGACTGCGATACGTCGAAGATGACACAATAATTATAGAATGACTACCCACACCATATTAAACTCTCACCTGAAACGCTTTCAGCACGACGTCGACGATCCTCTGCGAGGTGAGGACGTTCCCTCCCACCACCGCCGCGCCCTCCGACGGGTCCAGGATGGAGCCGCTCGGGATGATCACCTTCACAGGGTTCAGGCAGCCCTGCGCAAGAGTACGAATCGTATAAGGGCGTTCCACTAAGCGATCACAACGATCACGCTCACGACCGCGGTTTTCCTCGTTCCACTAGCTTCTGAGCGTTGGTATTTTATACCAAAGTGGAATCGGTTATGAACCTTCATAAGTCAACAGTTTGGTAAATTGAAGTACTGTCTGACTGAAACTGAAAGAAATCAATCTCAAATTCAGAATTTTTTTTTATTCATTCTATTTTTATTACATACTAGCTGTGCTCGCGACTTCGTCCGCGTGGAATAGTTATTTCTTCCCCGTTTTTTTTAAATTTTCCATTATTTCTTCGCTCCTAATAGTTGCAACGTGATGTTATATAGCCTAAAGCCTTCCTCGATAAATGGTCTATTCAACACAAAAAGAATTTTTCAATTCGGACCAGTAGTTCCTGAGATTAGCGCGTTCAAACAAACAAACTCTTCAGCTTTATAATATTAGTTAAGATTAAGATTCATTGATTTTTTTTTGTCTTCTGCTCGCCTGAAATACTATAATGTTGAAATTAAAAACTAGCCTCATTGCATACTATCTCGTTGGACACCGAGATGATCTCGCAGAGATCATGGGAATAGCTGAAAATCAGCGCTATCCAGGACATGGTTCCTCGGACAGCACAAGCTGAGCTCCCTTTGCTAGTTGTAAAGTACATACATGTTATTATATTGTTATAGTTGTTTATCAGTTACTAGCTGTGCCGGCGGCGTCGCATGCGTGGATATCGGATTTCAAAAATAACGGACTTCCACAAATTGGTACCTACATTTTAAGTTAAACTTTTAGCAATACATTGGTAAAAACCGCATTTAATTCCATGCAGTAGATGCGCGATCAAACATACAGATACAAATTTCTCCCGTTTTCCCAACACTGCTCTGCTCCTATTGATTGTAGCGTGATGAAAAGTAAACTATAACCTGCCCCGGAGTATGAAGAATAATTGTACATACCAAGTTTCGTCAAAATCCGTCCACTAGTTTTTTTTCTATAACGAACATACAGACAGACAGACAAAAATTTTACTGATTGCATTTTTGGCATCAGTATCGATCACTAATCACCCCCTGATAGTTATTTTGAAAATATATTTCACTAGCTGCTGCTCGCGGCTGTGCCCGCGTGAATATTCGTATAAAACATAGCCTATGTGTTAATCTGATGTACAAACTATATTCCT
The DNA here is from genome assembly GCA_031163375.1 of Conogethes punctiferalis. Lineage (NCBI taxonomy): Eukaryota > Metazoa > Arthropoda > Insecta > Lepidoptera > Crambidae > Conogethes > Conogethes punctiferalis. The sequence continues at coordinate 8,730,254 of CM062099.1, forward strand.
GTAAAGTTTCATTAAAATCTGTTCAGTAGTTTTTGCGTGAAAGTGGAACAAACATCCATCCATCCAAACAAACTTTCGCGTTTATAATATTAGTAGGAAGTAGGATAGGATGTACAGAATTGACTTTTCTACAGATTTATTATAAGTATAGATTATGTATCTAACCAATTAGCAATAAACATTATTTCATTCATTCATTCCCATATCTTTGCTCACCTGGTTGAGCGGCACATCGTGGCCGACCATGCAGCGCAGGCAGTAGATGAGAGCTGACAAGGTGATGGCGCGCGGCGCGTTCAGGTTACCCCACACCTCCACCCCCGTGCCACTGCCAATACATACAATTATGAGATTATTGAAGGATATCCTCTATCCCGATGCCGATGACGAGCAGCAGCGTCACCGGAGCGAGGAGCTACGCCCTGCGATCGCCAACCCGCCTGCTCAGCGTGGCGATTATGGGTATATCCTCCAGATGTTTGCCCTAGGTGGCGAGCAACTGGAGAGGCCTGTGTCCAGCAGTGGACTACAATATAATATAATATATTTATTTATTTCTCTCACAAAATGGACTCTTATTCTAAGTTACAATAAATATAAGCGGCTTACATCTAATGTCCGAAGGTGTGAGAGACTGGTGCCTGTGATGGGTTTTAAAAAAACCTGTGTTACAGGTCACCAGGCCTCCTCCCCGCAACATCTGAATGTAGATTTACTTGTTCTATCATCTGATTTATTACAATAGGCTGGTGATGATGATAATCCTCTATCCCACACCGGCGGTGGCCGGCCGGAGTGTTGAGTCAGATCAGCATGCCGGCTGAATCTGGTCGTGTCGTACATGACTAAAGGTATATCAGGAAACGGGCAGCAAAGTTTACCTGTATACAAATACAACTTGCCGCGGTAGACGAGCTACGCAGGGCGTAGCTCCCCACGCTTATAGCACGCATTGACTTGCCCAGCAGTGGGACAAGTAAAAAAAAACACTCATTGTTTCATAGAACATTTTAGTAACAAAGCTCTTGCTTGTACTTTGTGGACTGGATATCGTCCACGGTTTGTCAATTTTAAGCTCTATTGCTACTTACGTAAAGTCGCAAACGGCGCTTCCCTCCTTTTCGTCCAGTGTAACAGTTAGAGCTATGGGCGTCCCGTTGTCCATGTACTCGGTGGCTCTCAGCACTGTGGAACCAGTCTTCTCCCGAGTGTTCTTTGCTATCTCCTACGAAATGAGAGTAAATAAATATCATCATCATCGTCATCAGCCTATTGCAGTCCACAGCTGGACATAGGCCTCTCCAGCTGTTCGCCACTTAGGGCCAACATCTGGAGGATATACCCATAACCGCCACGCTGCACAGTGGGAAATTTAAGTGCGTATCGTTACTAAAATCTGTAACTTCATCATTTCTTGTCATATTGTGATGAAATTTGGAACACATGAGCATTAATGATTTATAGTTCGGATGATGTCTAGTTCATTGCTCTTTTTTGTTTATTTATATATGTTATTTGGCATGAAATAAAAAAAAATGAAGAAATGACGAAAATAAAATAGTTAAAAATTTATTTTAAGTCAAATGCAATTTTATTATAACTGAAAAGGTTAAAACTATTGTTTACGACAACAAACTAAGTAAAAAATACACTTTAACTCATGTAGGTCCGACCTAACTGGACCTGACCCCAAACTAGGCATATCCTCTATTCTGCCTTCAGAGACTTATGGATATACATATTATACGTTATATCTTTTTTCTTGTGGCTTATATGTCTTCAGGATCATCGTCAGTAACTATGGATTCACCTACTTTTAGAAGACTTAGAGCATCTTCTTCAAGTTCTTTCACTTTTTTTATGTATGGTTTTCTTAAACTTGTTATGTACGGATCTGACGTGTACATAAGCGTATTAAATACATCTGCATTTGTAGCAGATCGAGAACATTTCCTGGCATGATGCAGTCTCAAGTTCCTGTAATCTTTGTTGCGGGATTCTTGTGCTTCTTCCGATAGCTGTCCAATAGGAAGTATTGCAAAATTTTTGATAACGTTTGCTCCATGTATAAGTATTTTATGAACGGAGGACGGCATATACCAATCATAATTACGGACATAGATTCTTGCAGTTTCCAGTGAATATTCCCCAAATTTTTCGGCATCGATCATCATTCCAGAAGAAAGAACTTGCAAAATAATGTACAGGCGTTTAATGAAAGTTACATCTACACCTGTTATTTCCGCTGAGCAAGTGTTATTATAAAAAAATCTTTTGGTACAGGTGAAGTAAGACATTTTAACACTATTTGCGGAAATAACAGGTACAAACGAGCTTTGCTATTTGAAGTTACACAGATGTGTATGATTGGAATAATTTTTTCCTCCCTATAAATGGGTATTTTAGAATATCAATTTTCTCACGCAAAACGAGTGCAAAATTGATAAGCTGCCTTTGTTATCACATAATAATAATAATAAAATGTCCAAAATATTTCATATTATGCATGTGAATGGTGTCTGGTAAACGGCAAAAAAAAACACTGATTTTTCAGTTACGCCTTTTATCACATTTTTTCTCATATATTTTGAAATAGCAAATATTAGCAGCTGATTTTTTTGCATCATATTTATGAATAGTTAAACTATTGATTAACATAAAATGTAGCGCGTGGGGAGCTTTGGGTAATAGTGAAAACTTTCGACGAAAAAAAAATCGTGAATCGTATGTCACTTTTTAATCAGTCACTGAAATATGTGTACCTTTTCAGAAAATCAAGTAGCTGTTTTGTAATAACAATTCAATAACCTTTCCAAAAATATATATTACTCCATGTCTTTACTAAATATTTCTTTCACAATATGGTTTTGAAACATGTACTCGCAGAGACTTGAATTTGGTACATATATCGTCTATGCATTTCTACCTTGGAAAAAAAATGCATTTCGCGAATTAAATGAAAAAAAAAATACTGCATAATATAGTTTGATTATTATACAACCTAATAAAATCATCATATTAGCCAAATTATGATATTCGTAAAAACCATTTAATCTACGCCCTAGTTCTATCATTTCCCATAGTGCGCTGGGCAGGCGAGTTGGCGATCGCAGGGCGTAGCTTCTCGGTCCGGTGACAGAGCCTCGTTTGTTATTCGGCAGGATGCGCGGCGGTGAGGGTGGTTCGAAGCGAGAAGAAGACGTACGGCGAACGGCCCAGGATCAGCGATGGACTCGATTGGAGAGCCAATCAGTAGATACGCCACTTTGGTCCCTTCCGTCGCGGAATGTCCCTTTCACAAAATGTCCCCTGGTCGCAAAACGTCCCTTTCGTAGAATTGCCCTTGCTCGATCCTGGATTTGTCGTCGCTCCACCTAACCTGACCTTAACACACATGATAATAAAGTTCAAATTACCTTGAGCATGTCTCTCACAGCCAGCTCCGCGTTTTTCTGTATGTGCGTCATGTAAGCGAGCACCACGTCCTGCCCGTAGTGGTCTATCAGCTCACCCACTAGCTGAATACCCTGGAAATTACAGTAAAATTAGTAAATTAGTCCCCATCGTCCCCTTTTTCTCGAATTTTTTTTTGGGATGTAAGGGATCGACCCGTCATTTTTTCGCCTCAATCTATCCTCACCTGCCAGTGGTGCAGCCTGCTGAATAACAGATGAGGCTCCGGCAACCGACCGGTGGCGGTATAACTATCACAATTGAAGGCGGAGCTAAATACCACAGGCCGGTGACGGGTAGCAGCGTCACCAGAGCTAGGAGCTATGCCCTGCGATCACCAACCCGCCTGCCCAGCGTGGCGATTATGGGTATATACTCCAGGTTTTTGGATAAGCTGGCGAACAACTGGAGCGACATATGTCCAGTAGTACATTACATACTTTACCAGTTTATGATTTTTTATGACGAAGGGGGCAAACTGGCCTCAAGCTCACCTGGTGGTAAGTGATCACTTCAGCCCATAGACACCGCAACACCAGGTCACAGGTGCGTTGCCGGCCCTTGACAAATTTGTAGGCTCGCTCTTTTAAGGTCCGTAGGTCCTATCCATTCGCAAAAGTCGCAGCTTGAAGTCGAATCAACAGAATCGTTGCAACCGATAGAAGATTGCGAGCAAAACGTACTTCGTAGCTAAATATCACAGGCCGATGACGGGCAACAGCGTCACCGGAGCGAGAAGCTACGCCCTGCGATCGCCAACCCGCCTGTCCAGCGTGGCGATTATGGGCATATCCTCCAGATGCTTGCCCTAGGCGGCGAACAACTGGAGAGGCCTATGTCCAGCAGTGGACTGCAATAGGCTGATGATGATGATGAAACCGTACTTGACTTCCAACCATCTAGGTCATTTGAACGGTACGTTCTCCGTACGTTCGGTATATCATGATATAATATAAGAGCAGATAACTTTTAAATGCTTACCCTTTGGTTGGCTGCCACTTGCGCCTTCAAATCTGATAAGTTATCAGCTAGATTTCTTGTGCCCGAACATCCTGGCTCTTTACTTGGCTTCATTAATTCTGGAAACGAATATAAACATGAATTTACAGGGTATTACGGTTCTAATGAGAGTACTCTTTTTTTTTCTTTTCTAGAGGGGAATGCATTAGGCACCTTCATGCCGCCTCCGGGGGGAGGCGGCATGGTGTGTGGGACTCACACCTCCCAAAATGGGAGGGCATACCCACTAAACCCCCCTGTGTCGCCAGTGGGCAGCAAGTTGCAGGGACACGGGTAGCGCCGAAGCATACGGCCACATCCCTGCCTGCCTTGGCCAGCCAATGAGAGGACTCTACTCTAAGAGTTACTTACCTTCAGTAAGCAGTTCGTCATTGAACCGCCCCCCGTCCACGAGCAGCATCGACTTGAAGGCTGCGCCCTCCTGCGACAGCGACGTGGAGTGGGGCGGCATCGAGCCGGGGGTCAGCCCGCCGATGTCCGCGTGGTGCCCGCGGGACGCCACGAAGAAAATCGGCTTGGTACTGGAGCTTTGGAGAAGGAAACGTTCTTTTTACCGAAGAAATTAAGAGAGGTAGGGCATAGCAAATCTTCGCTTGAATACGGATGATGACAAGGTATGAAAATGAAGAAAATAATTAGTCCGTCTCTTAGATAATAAAAAAATATAAGACCCGTATTTTTTGTTTTGTCGAAATAACAAGAAAATACTTAGATATAGCGCATTAAAGTTACGGAGTGGGGCTAACTACGTCACGTTAGAGTATATTTTGTACTCTAACGTGACGTCATGTGACATTTAAAATCAATGTATCTTCGTAAGTTTTTGAACAAGAGGCAAAATAAAAAATACGTATCCAATATTTTTCATTAATCTATCTGATGGACATTAAATTATTTTTTAGTCATCATCCCAATTGAGCCGCCCGTCCGGGGAAGGACCTCCACCCTATAGAATACCGCAGTCAAATGACCTCTGGGTCGTGTTTCTGCCGGTGAGTAGGGTTTCCGGAGCTCGTGGGGGGTTAGGGTTGGGCCGGCATGGCGGTGGCAACTGACAGGTAACTGACCAGTTACTTGCCCGTTGTCACAGCGACTTGGGCTTCTCTTTCGCTTTCCATCAGGCGTAGGGAAGCCATTATGTCGAGCCACTATAAAAAAACATCGCTATGCCAAATGAATCACAGGAGCGTTCCATACGGACAATATTCTGAGGGCGGTTGTGGGCCGGTTTCGCTGTCGAGACGCGGAAGCCAAGGGACGACGCAGCGCAAGTCCCCGCCGGCGGGGACGGAACGAGGGACTTGAAGTGTGAGATGCCGCGAGCTGTTCGGCGGAGGCCAACATGGCGAGGGCGATGGAGTCGTCAGCGTCTTGGAGGACCTGACGGGGACGCGTTTCCTATGGGGTGCTTCGGGACTTTGGGAGGGACGACGGGCGAAGTGCTGTTTTTTCCTAAATGGCTACGACGATCACCGGACTGTTGGCGGAGCGAAAGGCATTCTGCGACTAAACGTTTTGTATAAATACATTTTTTCTCGGCAAACGTAGTGTAAGACGCCCTCAGGCCAGGTGGAGTGACGATTTGCGCAGGACGGCTGGCAAGTGCTGGATGCGAGAGGCCCGGGACCGATCGAAGTGGCGAGCATTGGGAGAGGCCTATGTCCAGCAGTGGACTGATGTGGGCTGATGATGATGATGATGACATTTTTTTTTATTCTATTCTATAACTTACCCATGGAACACCGGCGTGATCACAGTCAGATCAGGCAAGTGAGAACCGCCGGCCTTCGGATGATTGGCTAGCAATACGTCTCCCGGTTTGATGGAATCGCCTCGAACTTTCATCTGAAACGTTACGTTCAATCGAGTTATGTAATCGCTGTTATTGTAACCTCACCTGCCCGTGGTGCATCCTGCTGAACAAACGAGGCGCTGGCAACCGACTGGTGGCGGTGTAACCATCAATATTGAAGGCGCAGCTAAATACTGCAGGCCGATGGCGGGCAGCAGCGTCACCGGAGCGAGAAGCTACGCCCTGCGATCGCTAACCCGCCTGCCCAGCGTGGCGATTATGGGTAGAGCTTCGAGATGTTTGCCCGAAGTGGGGAACAATGAGGGTTTTCTGAAAAAAGATATCCACTTTTTGATGCCACCACGATACGTAATTGATTCATTTTGACATGGCATGTCCAATCACATGATAGCTGAACCCCAAGGCTTCATTACATTCATCTATCGGATATTTTTGGAACACCCTTATTGGTGAGATCTATGATGATGATGCTGATGATGATGGTGATGATGATGATGACTCGCCTGGTACTGCACGGTCTCCTGCATGGCGCCCAGGTGCACGGGGATGTGCGGCGCGTTGGTCACGAGGCCGCCGTCCGGCCCGAACAGCGCGCACGAGATGATGATGATGATGATGACTCGCCTGGTACTGCACGGTCTCCTGCATGGAGCCCAGGTGCACGGGGATGTGCGGCGCGTTGGACACGAGGCCGCCGTCCGGCCCGAACAGCGCGCACGAGATGATGATGATGATGATGACTCGCCTGGTACTGCACGGTCTCCTGCATGGCGCCCAGGTGCACGGGGATGTGCGGCGCGTTGGACACGAGGCCGCCGTCCGGCCCGAACAGCGCGCACGAGATGATGATGATGATGATGACTCGCCTGGTACTGCACGGTCTCCTGCATGGCGCCCAGGTGCACGGGGATGTGCGGCGCGTTGGACACGAGGCCGCCGTCCGGCCCGAACAGCGCGCACGAGATGATGATGATGATGATGATGATGACTCGCCTGGTACTGCACGGTCTCCTGCATGGCGCCCAGGTGCACGGGGATGTGCGGCGCGTTGGACACGAGGCCGCCGTCCGGCCCGAACAGCGCGCACGAGATGATGATGATGATGATGATGACTCGCCTGGTACTGCACGGTCTCCTGCATGGCGCCCAGGTGCACGGGGATGTGCGGCGCGTTGGACACGAGGCCGCCGTCCGGCCCGAACAGCGCGCACGAGATGATGATGATGATGATGATGACTCGCCTGGTACTGCACGGTCTCCTGCATGGCGCCCAGGTGCACGGGGATGTGCGGCGCGTTGGACACGAGGCCGCCGTCCGGCCCGAACAGCGCGCACGAGATGATGATGATGATGATGATGATGACTCGCCTGGTACTGCACGGTCTCCTGCATGGCGCCCAGGTGCACGGGGATGTGCGGCGCGTTGGACACGAGGCCGCCGTCCGGCCCGAACAGCGCGCACGAGATGATGATGATGATGATGATGATGACTCGCCTGGTACTGCACGGTCTCCTGCATGGCGCCCAGGTGCACGGGGATGTGCGGCGCGTTGGACACGAGGCCGCCGTCCGGCCCGAACAGCGCGCACGAGATGATGATGATGATGATGATGATGACTCGCCTGGTACTGCACGGTCTCCTGCATGGCGCCCAGGTGCACGGGGATGTGCGGCGCGTTGGACACGAGGCCGCCGTCCGGCCCGAACAGCGCGCACGAGATGATGATGATGATGATGACTCGCCTGGTACTGCACGGTCTCCTGCATGGCGCCCAGGTGCACGGGGATGTGCGGCGCGTTGGACACGAGGCCGCCGTCCGGCCCGAACAGCGCGCACGAGATGATGATGATGATGATGATGATGACTCGCCTGGTACTGCACGGTCTCCTGCATGGCGCCCAGGTGCACGGGGATGTGCGGCGCGTTGGACACGAGGCCGCCGTCCGGCCCGAACAGCGCGCACGAGATGATGATGATGATGATGATGATGACTCGCCTGGTACTGCACGGTCTCCTGCATGGCGCCCAGGTGCACGGGGATGTGCGGCGCGTTGGACACGAGGCCGCCGTCCGGCCCGAACAGCGCGCACGAGATGATGATGATGATGATGATGATGACTCGCCTGGTACTGCACGGTCTCCTGCATGGCGCCCAGGTGCACGGGGATGTGCGGCGCGTTGGACACGAGGCCGCCGTCCGGCCCGAACAGCGCGCACGAGATGATGATGATGATGATGATGATGACTCGCCTGGTACTGCACGGTCTCCTGCATGGCGCCCAGGTGCACGGGGATGTGCGGCGCGTTGGACACGAGGCCGCCGTCCGGCCCGAACAGCGCGCACGAGATGATGATGATGATGATGATGATGACTCGCCTGGTACTGCACGGTCTCCTGCATGGCGCCCAGGTGCACGGGGATGTGCGGCGCGTTGGACACGAGGCCGCCGTCCGGCCCGAACAGCGCGCACGAGATGATGATGATGATGATGATGATGACTCGCCTGGTACTGCACGGTCTCCTGCATGGCGCCCAGGTGCACGGGGATGTGCGGCGCGTTGGACACGAGGCCGCCGTCCGGCCCGAACAGCGCGCACGAGATGATGATGATGATGATGATGATGACTCGCCTGGTACTGCACGGTCTCCTGCATGGCGCCCAGGTGCACGGGGATGTGCGGCGCGTTGGACACGAGGCCGCCGTCCGGCCCGAACAGCGCGCACGAGATGATGATGATGATGATGATGATGACTCGCCTGGTACTGCACGGTCTCCTGCATGGCGCCCAGGTGCACGGGGATGTGCGGCGCGTTGGACACGAGGCCGCCGTCCGGCCCGAACAGCGCGCACGAGATGATGATGATGATGATGATGACTCGCCTGGTACTGCACGGTCTCCTGCATGGCGCCCAGGTGCACGGGGATGTGCGGCGCGTTGGACACGAGGCCGCCGTCCGGCCCGAACAGCGCGCACGAGAAGTCCAGACGCTCCTTTATGTTCACAGAGATGGACGTGCGCTGGAGCACCCTGTGGAATAACCGTTATATATTAACATGAAGATATTATGTCACCGGAAAATAACACTCGTAAATTGATCATTTTCCTAGGTAGTTGAATGTATTATTTAACGTATGTATTTTACTTAATAGGCCTGTTGTCGTAAATTTTAATTAGTCCGCCTTTAGATTGTTAAAAAATAAAAGACACGTATTTTTTCATTTGTAAATTAAACCAAAAATGACAAAGATATAGTCCGTTAAAATTACGAGTTACCGGAAGCTGTTATGTCGAGCTACTATACATATAAAAAAATTCTGTCGAATGGAGAACCTCCTCCTTTTTTGAAGTCGGTTAAAAACTAATCTAACTTTACGCTGACCTGCCCATCTGCTCAGCTATAGACATGAACCGATGCGAGAATATGCTCAGCTGTATCGCGTCCAGGTCCCCGGTGACCCTCTTGGGCTGGCCCGACCCTATCGTGATGCGGATGTCCCCGTGCGTGGTGATGTCCGCTCGGCAGTCTGGAAACACATCATCATCATCATCATGATTAAGAGAGGTAGGGCATAGCGAATCTTCGCTCGAATAGGCTATTATGGCTAAAAATTATAATTAGTCCGTCTTTTAGCTTATTCAAAAATAAAAGACACGTATTTTTCCATTTTTCATTCAAATAAACAATAGCAAAGATACAAGGCATCAAAAGCTAGGAGTGGGAGTCTTTGACGTAACTCGCTCCCGTAAAAATGCCTCACCGAGTGACGTCACGCGTAATTTCAACGGGCTATAACTTTGTAATTTTTAGTCCAATTTACAAATAAAAAAATACGCGTCTTTTATTTTTGAATAAGCTAAAAGACGGACTAATTACAATTTTTAGCCATAATAGCCTATTAAGCCGTCCGTCCAGGGAAGGACCTCCACCCTATAGAATACCGCAGCCAACGTGTTTCTGCCGGTGAGTAGGGTTTCCGGAGCTCGTGGGGTTGGGTCGGCATGGCTGTGGCAACTGACAGGTAACTGACCAGTTACTTGCCAGTTGTCTCAGCGGCTTGGGCTTCTCTTTCGCTTTCCATCAGGCGTAGGGAAGCCATTATGTCGAGCCACTATAAAAAAAAATGTACAGCCTTAAGGCTGTCTAATTTGAACCCCGAATGCTACTTGGGTACTTACTTACTACTCACTAACTTACCTGGTTCCACAAGTATGGTGGAAAGGCTGTCCATGATGATGGCTGGGCCGGGTATCTGCTGCTCTGGAGCCAGTTTCTCCAGGAGGTATATCTTAGTGTCCTGGTAGCCACCTTCAAAGTATACCTTCACCGACTGTGTACAATTTATTAAACTTTAGTAATAAAAATAATTAAGTCTAATTAACTATGTAGTTATGTTAATAGAGCCAGTATTAGCGCAGAATTGTAGAAAGTACGTCGTACGTTCGTAAAAATAAAACCGCTTTTAAGAGAGGTCAGGCATAGCGAATCTTCGCTCTTGAGCTGCCCGTCCGGGAAGGACCTCCACTCTATAGAACACCGCAGCCAAATGACCTCCGGGTCGTGTTTCTGCTGGTGAGCAGGGTTAGCTCGTTAGGGTTGGGCCGGCATGGCAGTGGCAACTGACAGGTAACCGACCAGTTTTTGCCAGTTGTCACAGCGACTTGGGCTTCTCTTTCGCTTTATGATAATGATGTAGAACCGGATGTTTAATGAACTGTTTTTACATAGCTAAAGAAAAACCAAGTATGATTAAAACTGGTTAGAACTGGTTTTACATAGCCATAGATAAAATAGTATAATTGACTGGCTCGGTGGCTCAATTGGTAGTGACCCCTGCCTTCTGAACCAAGGGTCGTGGGTTCGATTCCCACCCGGGACAAACATTCGTGTGATGAACACTTGCGTTTGTTCCGTGTCTGGGTGTTTATATTAGTATTTAAATATTTATTTGTGGTACCTTCTGATACCCATAACACAAGTGCTTAAGCTACTTACTTTGGGATTAGAGCAATGTGTGTGATGTTGTCTGATATTTATTTATTATTTATTTTATTTACCTTTTCAGGGGTAGGCGTGGTCCCCTTCCCGCTAGGAGGCGCCACCTCCGCGGGAACCTGGCTCATCCCCACTCCTCGCACGCGGATGTCGTCCACTAAGACATCGCGCCCGGACAATGTGAAGCCGAACTCGTTTTTGTATCTAGAAACAAGTTTTAATTTATAAACTAGTTTTGGCCCGCGACTTCGTCCGCGTTCATTAGGGTACCTGCTAGCCAAATTTCAAGCGTCTAACTTAAGCGCTTTAAATTTTTCATACAAAAGGATATTCCCGCTAATTCCCATTCCCGTGGGAATTTCGGGAATTCCATTCTTAGTGCACCTCTACGGTACCTAAGCTACGTCCCTTTCAAATTTCAAGTGCCTACGTTTAGCCGTTTAGGCTATGCGCTATGCTAGGTTTAATATGTCAGTCAGTCAGTTTCTCCTTTTATAGATGTTCTAGATTTAACTAGCTGTGCCAGCGGCGTCACACGCGTGGATAGCGGGTTTCGAAAATGACGGACTCCCATAAAATGGTACCTACATGTTAAGTTAGACCTCTAGCAATACATTGGTAAAAACTTCATTTAATTCCATGCAGTAGTTTTCGCGTGATGCGCGTTCAAACATACACATAAAAAATTCTCACGTTTTCCCAACACTTCCCTTCACTGCTCTGCTCCTATCGATTGTAGCGTGATGAAAAGTATACTTGATCGCGCATCACGCGACAACTACTGCATGGAATTAAACGTGGTTTTCACCAATGTATTGCTACAGGTCTAACTTAAAATTTAGGCACCATTTTATGGAAGTCTGTTATCTTTGGAAGCCGATATCCAGGCGTATAAAATAGTAAATACCTATTATACATTCAACTTTACAAAAACGATTACATACTACCAGCGTTTGGATCAAACAAGGGAAAGAACATAATGAATGGAATTAACTCTGGTTTAGCAATAAACAACTGTAATACCTGTTAACAAAAGCTTCGTAGAAGTCCCCGTGCTTGCAGGCCGTGGGCGAAGCCCTACTGACTGGCGACACCATGAGCGCACAGTCCGTCCCTGCGTAGCGCAAGTGGAGGTACGGCTCGGTCACTATTTGGGACTCGGGGAAACCCTGAAAAGTATATAATTGGAGTAACAATACGTAACTAAATACCACTAGCCAATGACCGGCAGCAGCGTCACCGGAGCGAGGAGCTACGCCCTGCGATACCCAACCCTGCCTAGCAGGCGGGTTGGCGATCGCAGGGCGTAGCCTCTTGCTCCGGTGACGCTGCTGCCCGTCATCGGCCTGTGGTATTTAGCTACGCCTTCTATCGTGATGGTTTTACCGCCACCAGTCGGTTTGCCAGAGCCTCGTTTGTTGTTCGGCAGGATGCACCACGGGCAGGTGAGGTTGGCTTGGAGCGAAAAGGTGACAGGTCGCTCCCTTACATCCCTACATATTGTACATGTAGATACTCCTCACCTGTGCCTTCAGCTTATCCCTGCACACTGCTGCCAACACGTCCAGCTGCCTGTCGATCTCCGCGAAGCTGTCCGGGCAGTACACCTGCGCGCACGGCTGCTGCGCCTCGTGCACCACGTGCGCCAACGCCATGCCGTACGCTGATAAGATACCTGCAAATATACTTGTATTGTTAAAACTACATGATTTGACCTCTGGGTCGTGTTTCTGCCGGTGAGTAGGGTTTCCGGAGCTCGTGGGGGGTTAGGGTTGGGCCGGCATGGCGGTGGCAACTGACAGGTAACTGACCAGTTACTTGCCCGTTGTCACAGCGACTAGGGCTTCTCTTTCGCTTTCCATCAGGCGTAGGGAAGCCATTATGTCGAGCCACTATAAAAAAAAAATAAAAAAAAAATTAATGGACATCCTGGCCATAAGGTTTTTCTTTTTATATATATTTTTATAACAGTTTTCTATGTCAAGTCCTGTGTCAATACAACAATTATTATAGACATCTAACGGAAGCTTGTGTCTTAATCCCAAACCTAGCTCCCTTAAATATTCAGATGTACGAGCGACTAGTGAAATCCTCAAACCTATTTGGACCTACGGAATCCAGTTATGGTGTACGGCTAGCAACAGCAACATAGAGATACTTGAGAGATTCCAAAGGAAGACACTGAGAATGATGCTGGACCATTTAAGAGAGGTAGGGCATAGCGAATCTTCGCTCCAATTGAGCTGCCCGTCCAGTTACTTGCCAGTTATCACAGCGACTAGGGCTTCTCTTTGGCTTTCCATCAGGCGCTTTATGTAGAGCTACTATAAAAAAAAAATACCCTACTTACTATGTGAGCAACAGGTATGAACATGAGGATCTGAACATGAACACTGTCGCGGCGGACCGGTCGACGCACGGGAGGAGACGCGCGGGCGGAAGGTCCAGACGTCGGCGCGCGCGCAGTCATGGCACAGTCGTCCCTACACACTCACTATATCCAGACGGCTACCGCGCACCCATCTCGATCGGGAACCTCCAACCCTCAATATTGTACCTTTCACCACGATCGTCAGCTGTATCTTCAAGGATCACAATAAACCAGCGCCTATCGAAACTACAGTCCATTTTATTTACCACCTAGAACCAATTTAGACAAACACCGTCAAACAGGAAATTGGTATAAGCTATTAGGGGTAACTACGGCACCGCACGGCATGGCATCCCTTGGATCCGCCGGCATTCCGTGGCAATCCGTAGCTTGCTACTGAAACCCCAGCCACTCTGACTGTTGTATGTGACTCACCGGCGTACTTGTGTATGAGCACAGTGCCGATGCCCAGCTGCCTGGCCACTGCGCAGGCGTGTTGGCCACCTGCACCACCGAAGCACGCCAAGGCGTGACGCGACGCGTCGTGACCGCGAGCCGTCGTCAGTGCCCTACAAATACATTTAAATAAATACATAACACAAGACAACGATGGGCCAAACAGCCCCTTACTAAGCCGAAGCTTGCACTATAAGGTATTAGACAAATAACCTAAGACATGCCACGCTCGGCCACACAGCGCCATCTAGCCCCAAACTAAGCCGAAGCTTGTACTATGGGTACTAGACAACTGATGTAGTACTAAATGAGCTTACTTAGATACTTTTTGTAAATAAATACATATTATACATAGTAAATACCCAAACCAATACAAACAGACATGATATTGTTCACGAACACAAATGTTTGTACTCTGCGGAATCGAACCCGACCCGACGACCCTTGGCTCAAAAAGCAGAGGTCACTACCAAATGAGCTATCGAGCCAGTCAAAATATTGACAACTTTTCTAACATCAAAATGACTTACCTAATCGGCCTGCACATTGCTTCATTGGCAACATTGATAAAACCCATAGCCACCTCTTCCATAGACATCTGTAAAGGAAATTATTTGTAATTGTTTTCAGCCTGGAAACATCCCTATTGACAATTGTCATGGGGGGAGGCATATGTGGACGTTTGCAGGATGATTCTTTTTTTTTATAAGAAGAGAGAGGATGACCTCATTACACGCCCCGCCTTTAGAACCCAGGATTGTAAGAGGAAGGAAACACTTGAGCTGGAAGGGCATTCCATGACTTAATGGCAAGGCAAGAACGAGGAACTAAACCTCTTGGTGCGCGCCACCATCGTCTGGATGATGACATACTATCGGGCTTAAATATCTTACCGGTTTTCCGCCATCTTGTTTCAAGAAGTTATTGATGTCTTCTGTCATCTTCTTGAAGGCAGCAATCGTGGCTTCTTTGTCCAGAGGCTCGTTCTCACTCCGCCCGAAGATTTTAGGGAAATACTCCGGGAGGAGGCGGCCTATACAAACCAAATATTATAGTGAGTTTGTGGTTATTACATTACTTAATTACATACATCATCATCATCATCATCATCAGCCCGTGTCAGTCCACTGCTGGACATAGGCCTCTCCTAATGTTCGCCACCGTGATCGATTTTGGGCGTCTCGCGTCCAGCACTTGCCAGCCGTCCTGCGCAAACCGTCTGAGGGCGTCATTACGTTTGCCGATACGCGGTCTCCACTCCAGAACTCGTTTACCCCAACGGTTATCGGTTCTGCTGTAATTCCAAAAAAATATTTTTTTTTCTATTTTGTATGAAAATTTTAATGGTGTACCCGAATACACTTACTTACCAAATTTCCACAACATGCTTTTATATTAACGGAAAAAAGTGTCTGTGACATAGGTACGTCCGTATGTCACAGATAGACACGACGAATCTATAAGTGTTCCGTTTTTGCCATTTGGCTACTACTAAATTTAGGAGATTTGCTCTTGTCGGTGGAGCAATTTTGACTCCTCCCTGGACTCCGCTAGCGCCCTATACATTAAGACATGACATTTTAAGAGAGATGGGGCATAGCGAATCTTCGCTCGAATTGAGCGGCCCGTCCGGGGAAGAACCTCCACCCTATAGAATACCGCAGCCAAGTGACCTCTGGGTCGTTTTTCTGCCGGTGAGTAGGGTTTCCGGAGCACGTGGGGGGGTTAGGGTTGGGCCGGCATGGCGGTGGCAACTGACAGGTAACTAACCAGTTACTTGCCAGTTGTCACAGCGACTTGCGCTTCTCTTTCGCTTTCCATGAGGCGTAGGGAAGCCATTATGTCGAGCCACTATAAAAAAAAAACATTAACTTTCTTCTTCTACGCTACGGAACCCTAAAAACAAACATACAAAACATAGTTACCCAGCAACAGATTGGCATCGGTGACGGCCAGCGGTCCCCCCTTGCGGTAGCAGGCGGGGCCCGGCTCGGCGCCGGCCGACTCGGGCCCCGCCACGAACAGGCCCGAGCGGAAGAACAGCATGGAACCGCCTCCAGCCGCCACCGTGTTGATATCTGAAACGGTTTGTAGTATGTACTTACTTCAAATGCTATTTGGGTCGTTCTTCTTTTTGTACCGACAATAAAACAGACAGGGAGGTAGGACATAGCGAATCTTCGCTCGAATTGAGCTGCCCGTCCGGGGAAGGACCTCCATCCTATAGAATACCGCAGCCAAATGGTCGTGTTTCTGCCGGTGAGTAGGGTTTCCGGAGCTTGTGGGGGGTTAGGGTTGGGCCGGCATGGCAGTGACAACTGACAGGTAACTGACCAGTTGTCACAGCGACGTGGGCTTCCCTTTCGCTTCCCATCAGGCGTAGGGAAATCATTAATCTACACTAATATTATAAAGAGGAAAGATTTGTATTTTTGTATGTAACAAATAAACTCAAAAAGTACTGGACCGATTTTAGTAATTCATTTTTATTAGAAAGCTACATTATCACTGAGTAACATAAGCTATATTTAGTTTAAACATCCAAAGCGAAGCGAGGGCGGGTCGCTAGTAGGTAATTAATATGTCGAGTCACTATTTAAAAAAAAATTACAGCTTATTATTTTTTCTTAACGGTTAGAATGCACGACAAATCGAGGTAGCAACAAGCTAGGAAGGAGAGAGAGGTAGGGCATAGCGAATCTTCGCTCGAATTGAGCCGCCCGTCCGGGGAAGGACCTCCACCCTATAGAATACCGCAGTCAAATGACCTCTGGGTCTGTGGCCGCAGTCAGTTACTTGCCCGTTGTCACAGCGACTTGGGCTTCTCTTTCGCTTTCCATCAGGTGTAGGGAAGCCATTATGTCGAGCCACTATAAAAAAAAAAAAAGCGATATCAGAGGCCAACTCACTTTGGACCTATACCACGACTTGTTCACTCACCTAACTGCGGCGCTTGTATTGTCACTCCGGCCGTGGTAGCCTCGTGCACATGCTCCAACGCGCCCGCGTACCGAGATACGTCCGTCGAGGTCCCTCCCATGTCGAAACCTGCAATAAAACAATGTTATTTTTTTTTTTTTATAGTGGCTCGACATAATGGCTTCCCTACGCCTGATGGAAAGCGAAAGAGAAGCCCAAGTCGCTGTGACAACGGGCAAGTAACTGGTCAGTTACTTGTCAGTTGCCACCGCCATGCCGGCCCAACCCTAACCCCCCACGAGCTCCGGAAACCCTACTCACCGGCAGAAACACGACCCAGAGGTCATTTGACTGCGGTATTCTATAGGGTGGAGGTCCTTCCCCGGAACGGGCGGCTCAATTCGAGCGAAGATTCGCTATGCCCTACCTCTCTTAATATATATCAGGATCCGAAATGAGGTGATCCGGCAGAGAACCAAAGTCACCGACATAGCTCATCGGATTAGTAAGCTGAAGTGGCAGTGGGCTGGCCACATCAGCCGCAGAACCGATAACCGTTGGGTAAACGAGTTCTGGAGTGGTGACCGCGTATCGGCAAACGTAATGTAGGACGCCCTCAGGCCAGGTGGAGTGACGATTTGCGCAGGACGGCTGGCAAGTGCTGGATGCGAGAAGCCCAAAATCGACCTAGGTGGCGAACATTAGGAGAGGCCTATGTCCAGCAGTGGACTGACACGGGCTGATGATGATGATATGTCAGGGGATGTAAGGGAGCAATCCATCATCTTTTCCCTTCAAGCCACCCTCACCTGCCCGTAGTGCATCCTACTGAATAAACGAGGCTTTGGCAAGCGACTGATGGTGGTATAACCATAACAATTAAAAGCGTAGCTAAATACCACAGACCGATGACGGGCAGCAGCGTCACCGGAGCGAGGAACTGCCCAGCGTGTCGATTATGGGTAAAGCCTCCAGATGTTTGCCCTAAGTGGCGAACAACTGGAGAGGCCTATGTCCAGCAGTGGACTGTAATAGGCTGATGATGATGATGATACTTATGTCAGTAGATGTAAGGAAGCAGTCCATTATCTATTGGCTATGTACCTACCCTATGTAACTGTAAAGACAATAAATAAATTCTTATTCTTTTCCCTTCAAGCCCCACCCTCACCTGCCCGTAGTGCAACCTAGTGAAAAACTAACGAGGCTCTGGCAACCGACTGATGGCGGTATAACCATAACAATAAGAGAGGTAGGGCATAGCGAATCTTCGCTCGTATTGAGCTGCCCGTCCGGGGAAGGACCTCCACCCTATAGAATACCGCAGCCAAATGACCTCGTGTTTCTGCTGGTGAGTAAGGTGGTATTCCACAGACCGATGACGGGCAGCAGCGTCACCGGAGCGAGGAGCTACGCCCTGCGTGTCGATTATGGGTATATCCTCCAGATGTTTGCCCTAAGTGGCGAACAACTGAAGAGGCCTATGTCCAGCAGTGGATTGAGATAGGTTGAAAATGATGATGTACTCGTATATACCTATGACCGGCAACCCGGTATCCTTCTGGTATGACGTCATGGCGTACCCGACCACACCACCGGCGGGACCAGACAGGATCGCTCGAGATCCGTTGAAACTGAAAACAAAAAAAGAGTTCATATGGAATGAGGACGCCGCCGAAGCCCTCTTCCGAGACTACAGTAAGGGGTTCTTCAAAAAGGTTGTAAGAAGGTCAAAGTCAAAGTCAAAGTCAAAATACCTTGCGTTGCAGACGTCCATAGGCGGTAAGAGGAAACTTTAGTTTGATGATAATGTATGAAGGAACCACATTAATATAGTTTTTTTTTATAGTGGCTCGATATAATGGCTACCCTACGCCTGATGGCAAGCGAAAGAGAAGCCCAAGTCGCTGTGACAACGGGCAAGTAACTGGTCAGTTACTTGTCAGTTGCCACCGCCATGCCGGCCCAACCCTAACCCCACGAGCTCCGGAAACCCTACTCACCGGCAGAAACACGACCCAGAGGTCATTTGACTGCGATATTCTATAGGGTTCCTTTTTGGTTTGGATTTCAGGTGGTTCTTAGCCAATTTTAAACACTTATTTTTTTTGGAAATAAATAGGTATACATTTTATACATAGAAAACACTCAGCCTAATACAAACAGATATGTTCATGAACACAAATGTTTGTACTGTGCGGGAACCGAACCCACGACCGTTGGCTCAGAAGGCAGTGGTTACTACCAAATGAGCCATCGAGTTGAGCCAGTCAGAATAATATATTATCAACAACTAGCTGTGCTCGCGACTTCGTCCGCGTGGAATAGTTATTTTTTCCCCGTTTTTTTTTTACATTTTCCATTATTTCTTCGCTCCTAATAGTTGCAGCGTGATGTTATATAGCCTAAAGCCTTCCTCGATAAATGGTTTATTCAACACAAAAAGAATTTTTCAATTCGGACCAGTAGTTCCTGGGATTAGCGCGTTCAAACCAACTAACGAACTCTTCAGCTTTATAATATTAGTTAAGATAACTCACAGCTCCATAGGCGTCAACCCTCCATCGGACTGCATAAACAGCACATTGGCGTCCTTTAGGCCTCCGCTGAAGCCGTTAGCGAAGCCCCGCACGTAGGCGCGCGTGTGCGGCGTGAGGTACGCGTCCGCGCACGCCGTGTAGCCGCGGGGACACATGCGCACCATCGAGGTTATGGCGTGCGACAGGGACACTTGGGTGAAGCCTGGAGAAAAAAGAATTAAGTAGGTACCCCAAGGCAGCATTTTAGGACCAATGCTATTTTTAGTTTATGTTAATGACGCACGGGCACACACGCACCTTCGAGGTTAGGGCGTGCGACAGCGAAACTTGGGCAGCATTTTGGAGCTGATGTTATTTTAGCTTTATGCAGTTTAACTCTGAATGTGTAACCATGATCCAAATTTGTCTGGTTCCCCTTTCTGAGGGTTACGAAGGTCAGATGGCAGTCGCTTCAATGTAATAACCAGACTCGCTAAATCTAGGATCATGGTCAAAGCGGACCCTGGGCCTAGAGGCACAAACCGGGATAACGCTAAGAGGTTGATGCTAATGATGACACGACTTTTTAAGTAGGAACCCCAAGGCAGCATTTTGGGACCAATACTATTTTTTCTCTATGTTAATGACAGGAATAGGTAGGCGTAGGGTAGACTAGGCGAGCGTGTGCGGCGTGAGGTACGCGTCCGCGCAAGCCGTGTATCCGCGGGGACACATACGCACCATGGAGGTTATAGCGTGCGACTTGGGTGAAGCCTGGAGAAAAAACGACTTTTGAAGTACTCCACGGCAGCGTTTTGGGACCAATGTTGCTTTTAGTTAATGTTAATGACGCGTGGGTATGTGCGTATAACGTGCGACATGGATACTTGGGGGAAATTTATAGATAGAACAAACGATGTTTTATATATTTTTACGTATGTAACCCAAGGCAGCATTCTACTACGTTCTTTTTATTATATGTTAATGACATTCGATATATGTGCACGAAATATTGTTATTATATTAGACGTTAAAAGCTAACATAAAATGTTAAATTAATCGCATCTATCTTTACCTATATTTATGCTTTACTATAAAACTAGGCGAAATAAGTTATAAATTAAGTGATTTATCAGTGTCTTCTGTTAACTTCGTGTTAATACGTCGTATATCAACACATTTACGATCACAAAATCAATAATTGACAAGACAATAGCTTGTGTAATATGCAATATATGGACATTCAAAGTATTAATAATTATAGAACAGAAAGCAATCGTCGGTTTAGAGTTTAGTCACCAATATATGCTTTGTTTAATTCAGAATCAGCATCCAGCTGGGATTTTTAAGAATGGATACGATTTAGGGACCTTCAAAAAGCGAGCCTTCAAATCATTCAAGGGCCGGCAACCTATCTGTGACTACCCTAGTGTTGCGATGTCTATGGGCTGAACTTCAGCCTGAAGGTCACCTGATCTGATGCAGCTGCCTCCTGTTAATAAAAAAAGTACTATCTAATAGCTTAACAGTTACATCACGGAAATTCTTACCTAATTCAGTAGCAATTTTCCCAATCCTCAACTCATGATCATGATATGTGTAACTGTGAGCCAACACAACAGCAATACTCTCTATCCCTTTCTCTCTCAGCTTAGCCAGATCCCTCCTCACTGCCTCCTCATCCAAGTCCTTGGTGATGAGCATCTTCTCCCCCGTGGTCCCCACCACTGTCCGCCAATGGGAAGGCTTGTCCATCTGGCATCGGTCTTCAAGAGCTGGGATCACCCTGCAGTCTACTTCAACCACTTCTGTGTACAGTACACTTGGTCTTTTGATGTCCTGGAAAGAAGAGAGGTAGGACATAGCGAATCTTCGCTCGAATTGAGCCGCCCGTCCGGGGAAGGACCTCCACCCTATAGAATACCGCAGTCAAATGACCTCTGGGTCGTGTTTCTGCATGTGAGTAGGGTTTCCGGAGCTCGTGGGGGGTTAGGGTTGGGCCGGCATGGCGGTGGCAACTGACAAGTAACTGACCAGTTACTTGCCCGTTGTCACAGCGACTTGGGCTTCTCTTTCGCTTTCCACCAAACATGTACAGGAAAGAGATATTATACAGATATAGTAGTACAATGTACATTGAATACATTAGATAGAATACAGAAGACCGCCTACATTGAATGTAGAAGACCGCCTAAATTGAATGTAGGCGGTTTTATCGCCGAAAGCGATCTTTTCCAGACAACCTTCAGGTAGAGGATATATGCTAAAGAGAGGGGTAAAGTAATGCAGAACTGATTACAATTAAGATAAATAATATCATCATCCTAGCCTTTTCCCCGATTGTCTCAGGGTGGGCTTCCCAAACTGAGAGATTTGGCGAGGGCTAAGCTTTTACACAGAGCGACTGCCATCAGACCTCCGCAACACTTAGGGTAAGCTATACCCATTCCCAGTTTAGGCGTCAGAGTCATCATCATCTCTGATATGATGTAACGACTGCTATCTGAGTTGGTAAAGATAGCACCCGGGACCAACAGCTTAACGTGCCTTCCGAAGCACGGTGGAAATCGGTGTTAAATTTTGGTCACCCATCATCGGATTGACCGCGCCAATGGTTGCACAACGTTGCGATCATTGTTAAGCGAACAAGACCGCGGCGCCACTGAGCTCCTCCGAATTAAGATAAATAATATATTTTAAATAAATAAATGAAGTAAGGTATGTTAAGGTCCAGATGGACCATGGCGTAAAAGGTTGGTATACCATAGAACAAATTACGGCTACGACTCACCAGCTGAAATATATGAGGCCTGGCCTGGTTCCCGATGTAGAGCAGGTCCTTGAAGCCCGTATTGATGACCAGCGCCGCGCGCGCGCCCTTGCGCTCCAGCAGAGCGTTGGTAGCCACCGTGGTCCCCATTCTGATGGACTCGATGAGCGAGGAGTCCACCTTACCAGCAGCGTCTAAAGCCTTGCCTGTTTCCTGCACGTAAACAATATCATAAGAGAGCATAGCGAATCTTCGCTCATCCGGGGAAGGACCTCGGCGAAATACCGCAGCGAAATGACCTTCGGGTCGTGTTTCTGCCGGTGAGTAGGGTTTTGCGGAGCTCGTGGGGGGTTAGGGTTGGGCCGGCATGGCGGTGGCAACTGATAGGTTACTTGCCCGTTTACACAGTGACTTGGGCTTCTCTTTCGCTTTCCATCAGGCGCAGGGAAGCCATTATGTCGAGATACTATAAAAATAAACCAATGGGTGGGTAAACGAGTAGCTTCGACTGTACGCTTTATGAGGATTTTTTTCCCTCGCGCCTCGGTATTGTGGAACCAACTTTCTGCGACAATCTTTCTGAACAGCTACGACTTTAACCTTCAAGAAACGAGCGTATTCATATTTAGAAGGCCGGTAGGGACCCTAGAACTCGATGTGAGTTGTCCATGGGCGATGTCGACTGCTTACCATCTGGCATCGCACTTGCTCGTTTGCCTCCTCTTGCATAAAAAAAGGAGCGTTAGGGTAGGGTGTGGTTACTCTGTCGTGGTGGTAGAAGGAAGGTTTCCCGTCGGCACAATCCTGAAATATTTGGAATTGTGGCTCGACTGCCGGTAGGTCCAGGTTTTGGCCCAAGTTGGCGGGGACAGAAGGCGCATTAAGCGGACTGCAGCCCAATGTGGGAGAGCGTGCCGTCCTATCTAGGCGTCCTCAGATCGTTGGCCCTCCGATCGATGGCCCTTTATTGGTCACCGGTCTGGGCCGGCGCCATTACAATGGAGATTGCCCGCGCGCTGTGGAGTGCCCGACGCCCCCTCACGTTGCGTTCAGTCCCCCAGGAGGCGGCATCATCAGCCTACAGTTCCTAATTACCTCTTGCAGTATCCTCCTGATAGCTTCCCTCGGAGCATCATCATAGTTTTGCGGGTCCACAGACAGGAGCTTCATCACCCGGACCTTGCCGTTTGGGCATCGGGCGTAAACATCGGTGAACGTGCCTCCGCGGTCTATGGCAAACTGGAAACCCTTCGGTGGACTCATGGTGATGTCTATGACTGTGATAACTAGAAAAGAGGTTTAAAATGTTTATTACTCATTATTACATACACATAAAAGGAGAAGAAAATATACCAATTTTAAAATTAAGTGTAATAATGTACCTATGCAAATTTTGTAATTCTAGGAATTTATCATTTAACTTCCTTGAGAAAATCAAAATATAAAGTTGTAACAAATCCAATAGGAAAATGATATCTAAAAGTCAAATTCAAATTCAAATTTTCTTTATTTGCGAAACATGGGTATGTTTACAATGGTATTGCATATGTTACAATAAAATTTGTATCTCCACATTCAGCCTTTTGGCATGCAAATACAAGTAAAACATATAGTAAGTATAAAAAATCACAAACCAATAAATCTACAGGGTTAAGGACTTAAAAAGTTAGTGAGAATGGGCTAATTGCCTATTTTTTTTTTTGCTTAAGGACTCTATCCATGGAAGTGTTTAGTTATATGTTGACGCCATGGAAGTAATTAGTACTTAATACTTCCATGGTTGACGCGGATAATTCGCCAATGTAAAGTGTCTAATTGCCTATGACATAGTTACAGGTACTGTCAAATAAAGATAAGAATGTATGAAGTATGACATAATGCAGGTACTTTCAAGTCAATTGACTGAATATTTTAATAAGTTTAAAAATGTAAATTGTATGTAGATTAGTATGCAAATCAGGTGTAGGTACCAATATTAAATGAAGTCCTCTTTTATTAAAATGAAACTTTACTATTTACAGTAACTCATGTCTGCATTCCCATGATAAAAGGCAGATTTTAACAACATTCCAAATTAAATCAACACTATTATTCCTTTAAAAAACTTTACTTACTTTTAATTCCTGTGGTAAAATGGTGGACCGATTATCAGGACCACAGGCTGTCGAACCCACCAGAAAATAATAAACTACTTACCAACAACTTTTGAATATGTGGTAGTTTCTGTACAAAATGTTGAAACAAAAGTAGTTAGATAAATTACAACTAAAATTTCACTTCTAAAGTCACAAACTCTAGTATTCTATCTATTCACACCTACGGAATATTTTCTATTGATTGTATGTTCAAACAAAAGTTTAAAAGATAACTTCATTAACAAGTCCGATTGTTTCATCTCTCGATAAATATAGCATCTTCTGTATTTGAATGTTGATAGTGATAAGAGTTATCAATATAAGAAATGTCCAAGCTTTATAACTATCACAATAAGGTTGAAATTTGCCGACTTGCGTAGATTAAATTAGGAATATTTTGATGTGACGAAAAAATCATATATTTTTGTCACTAAAAATGATAGAACAGGAACTTAATCACTGAATATATTAATACCTACATAATAATTCTACTAACTTCGTACTTATTAGTTTTTAATAAAAATTTAATAAAAGTCACTCACATCAATCTATCTATCTATCAATCAACAAGAGAGACCAGCCTATACAATCTTAGTACAAATCACAGAGTACTTTGTAATATACTGAAATAGAGACCAATCTTGGCTGTCAAAAGAGGCAACATAAATACAGCGCCACACGACGGTAGTTTACGGCAACTTTTCGTCAATATACATATCTAGAGCGATAAAACTACAGCTTAATCTGGTCTTGTAATTAATTATAAGTACCTATGTACAGTTTTATGGAATGATGAATTTTTGCTATGAATTGCCAACCGCAAGCACATTTTTCTTAATTATTTATTAACTTAAGCATAGAAACACAAACTAACAATGAGGTTGGCAAATCATTCAACATTTGAAAAATAAAAGATAAGTGTAAAATCATAGAAACTTTTATTATCTTTCACATTTTTACACACCACACACCACTATAAAAATAGAATCTTGGTTTCATTATCATTTAAGTTATTAAAATCACATTTTCTATCGAATGTAGAATAAACATTCCGCGGGTTTCTTGCAATTACAATTTTCTTGCGGATTATAATCCCTTGGGCACAAACTTTAGCAATCACATTATAGCCTGGTTCTTGTACGACCGTTTTAAAAAATGCTAGGAGTTTCAAGTTCTAATAAAAGCACAAACTTTTGAAAACTTGATAAATTAATATTGACTGAAAGGAATATTTCAAAACACGCCATTTTATTCTGTGTTGCCAGAAATTTGAATCTATAGTTTACAGTTTAAAATCACTAAATACTGAAAATGGAGAATAATACGTTATTTAACGCAATATTCAATAAATTAAGTGTAGTAATATATTATATAAGGAATAAATGAAATTAAAGTGAAATATAACTAGCGTTCATCTGGTTTCTAAATTTAAATAAAAGGACCGTAATAAAAAAAAACTTCACAAACTGTACAATATTGTCGAAACGTCGCAACTAAAATATGCTACCGAATTTGAAAGGCAATTTAATCCTTACAATTGTATAGAAAATAGATACCAACTTTAATCAAGGAATATAAACTCCACCTAGAATTCAAATATGGAACTAACATAGTATAACCCAGGTAAATTGAAAAGATATAAGCTCTAATGTGTGCATCTAAATATTTGTGTACAATTAAATTTGGTCAGCTGTATTTATGTGATTGCCATACAATTTGTACTAAGATTGTATAGGCTGGTACAAATTGTATGGCAATCACATAAATACAGCTGACCAAATTTAATTGTACACAAATATTTAGATGCACACATTAGAGCTTATATCTTTTCAATTTACCTGGGTTATACTATGTTAGTTCCATATTTGAATTCTAGGTGGAGTTTATATTCATTGATTAAAGTTGGTATCTATTTTCTATACAATTGTAAGGATTAAATTGCCTTTCAAATTCGGTAGCATATTTTAGTTGCGACGTTTCGACAATATTGTACAGTTTGTGAAGTTTTTTTTTATTACGGTCCTTTTATTTAAATTTAGAAGCCAGATGAACGCTAGTTATATTTCACTTTAATTTCATTTATTCCTTATATAATATATTACTACACTTAATTTATTGAATATTGCGTTAAATAACGTATTATTCTCCATTTTCAGTATTTAGTGATTTTAAACTGTAAACTATAGATTCAAATTTCTGGCAACACAGTACAAAATGGCGTGTTTTGTTTGAAATATTCCTTTCAGTCAATATTAATTTATCAAGTTTTCAAAAGTTTGTGCTTTTATTAGAACTTGAAACTCCTAGCATTTTTTAAAACGGTCGTACAAGAAGCAGGCTATAATGTGATTGCTAAAGTTTGTGCCCAGGGGACTAAAATCCGAAGGAAAATTGTAATTGCAAGAAACCCGCGGAAAGTTTATTCTACATTCGATAGAAAATGTGATTTTAATAACTTAAATGATAATGAAACCAAGATTCTAATTTTATAGTGGTGTGTGGTGTGTAAAAATGTGAAAGATAATAAAAGTTTCTATGATTTTACACTTATCTTTTATTTTTCAAATGTTGAATGATTTGCCAACCTTATTGTTAGTTTGTGTTTCTATGCTTAAGTTAATAAATAATTAAGAAAAATGTGCTTGCGGTTGGCAATTCATAGCAAAAATTCATCATTCCTTAATGAAATAACTGTACATAGGTACTTATAATTAATTACAAGACCAGAGTATGCTGTAGTTATATCGCTGTATTGTGATTATGTATATTGACGAAAAGTTGCCGTAAGTTACCGTCAAGTGGCGCTGTATTTGTTACCTCTTTTGACAGCCAAGATTGGTCTCTATTTCAGTATATTACAAAGTACTCTGTCCTAACTTGACACTGGCTAAATGCACAACCTCAGTGCAAAGCCATTTAAAAAAAAAAAAAAAAAAAAAAAAAAAAAAGTACTCTGTGAAGAGAGACGAGACGAGACGAAAAAAAAACAGATGGATGTGTGCTGCAAACTTTTGACAGTGACAGTTGTGGCTTAGGGTAGTACCCTCAGTTTGATAACAATTGATTAATTTTCAAGTGAACAATTATAATTAAAATCGTTAATCGATTTAATATTTCTAAGGCCTCATTTGGTTTACTTTTTAAGATTTATAGATAGATATTCTTTATTGCACAAAATACAAACACTTATAGACATGGTATTAAAGACAACTAGTGGCACAATTTAGGCGGTCTTATCGCTAGTAAGCGATCTCTTCCAGACAACCTTCAGGTAGAGGATGTGTGCTATTCTTAAGAGAGGGGCAAAGTCGTGCAAACTGTTTAAGCCTTGGCATGCCTGGTGGGCAAAAGTTACACGCTACGCCTGGTGGGTCTCTCAGACCCCGATTTCAAAATAGCTTCTTTTTCTATAAATTCTATTATAAAAGGTGATGCAATAATTCAAGACGTATGCTTAAAGGGCAAAAAACTGACAGTAGTAAAAATAACTTTGGAAATTAATCAACTTTATCTAACCCATGGCGTGCCTGGTAGGGTCTGTCAGACCCACACCGACGCGTGCACCGTTGTAGACCGTTTAAATTTGAATTTAGCGCCTCACCATTTTTAGTAGCTGGCCGTTACTAACCGTGGAAGGCCCTCAGATTTCATTTACTTTTGATACTAATTATATGTAAACAACGTTATAGTCTCGAAATTTTGTTTAAAATGTGAGCTTTAGTTTAATTTCAAATATTTAAATATGTTTATACATAACTTAAGCAATAAGTATTTGCTTGAATTACTATTACCGCATCTCATTATAGTTTTCTAGCTCGTCAAATGGTTGACTGGTAGACAATGCCACAATGGCATCAAGTCCGCCATTTACACTCTCTCGTGGAATAAAGATTAAACATTTTTAATAGGCTATTCCGGTCTCATTCAAAAAGTAGTTGAAATGCATCTTTTGAAAAGTTATGGATACAGGTGCCAAATGATATTAATATTCTTGGTTTACTTTTTCATGATCTATCATATAAACATAATTTTAGTTTTTATTATTCATAGGGTGGAATAGCCTATTATACGATATTGCCAAAAGAGAAACTGCAGAAGATCAATAAAAATTGTAATCAAATTACACACATCTGATGAATGTGCCGCGAATATCGCGTGGCTCTCGAACGTCGAATCGATTTTAAAATGCGAATGAAAGATTGACTGATTGAATTGTTCATATTAGCGTTTGGTTTTGTTGACACAACCCTAAGCTGCAGCTGTCAAAAGTTCATAGTCAGCAGCCGGACGGTGGTCTTTTTTATTTAGAGTTATTTTTACATGTTTTTTATTATACATTCATAAAATTTTAAAACACATTATACATCTTTCGACCATTTTTCTCCCAATTCGAGAGAAGTCCTAACCAACCAGGTAAATTGTTTTGTCTGTATTTAGAATTTGTTTTATAATGTGTCCGGAATGCTGATAATTTAAAATTTTAGGGTAAAATGTTATTAAGTTATCTTGTAACAATTTTCCTCTTCCTCTTATTTTTCGGTCTCCCCTTCCGTTAACATTAACACTTCAATATTGTAAACTATGTGACCGACCACCGACAGCATTTTATACTTACCTACATAATATTTAAAATAGTATACAACAAACGGCATTTTCATACTTACTATGTTTATAGATATACAGTTAAATAATTATATTCACTAAATTTTATGTTGTGTTTCAAATAAAGTTATTTGTCTTAGTATTCATGAACCTAAGTCATGAAAAATATTTCACAACAATCACTCAAATTTCACAACAATTTGCAATACTTTTCTTGTAGGTTAAGTATGTTTTTTGTGTGCATGTAAAAAAATGCATAAGTCTTATAAAATGATGCATTCTATAAAAAAAGAGGTACCTATACATCACAACCACTAATATTCTGCGGAGCTCAACATAATAAAAAATTACACTTATTTAAAAACCGGTCAAGCGCGAGTCGGATTTACACGAATGGTTCCAGATGTGATAAGGAAGGAACCATATGAGAATATGCACCTTTTTATTTTTTCGTTGCATTTCTAAAGAAGTAAATTCACTAAATTACTAATTGTTGTTTTGTACTTTAAAAAATTTTTCATGGTTAATAAAGTTTTATTTCATAACCGCAGACACTGACATTGACACCACCATTTATTTTATTTGAATTGAGTTATTTAATTCATTTTATAATGAATGGTGAGTTCAACAGCCTGCGGGCGGAGTGATGCGTACACATGTACCTATGTATCTATTATACATTTCACCCATAAATTTACAGCTTGTGCCTTAGATAGCCAGGCTCCCTTAATACCTATTAAAATCGATTATTTTTTGTGTTCTGATCTGCAATCAGTTCTCCAGTATAGGCATATGACTTTAAACATGTGTGTTGCAGCATAAGATATTAAATGTTTGGGATTTAACACAAAAAAAGTATGTGTGTGTTAAATCCTGAAAATCCATACTAATATTATAAAGTGTGTCTGTCTGACTGTATGTTTGTCCCTCTTTCATGGAAAGGAACATAGGCTACTTTTTGCCCCTTTCTAACCCCCCACTTCCCTAAAATGGGGGGCAACGCGGGCGAAGCCGCGGGCACTGCTAGTATATTATAAGCCAATGAGAATGAGTTGTTGACCAGGTGGTGGTCAACAATAAGAATAATATTATGATGATACTTTTTACAGGTACAGGAGCTGTCTACGAAAATGCCGAAACCACCACCTGATAATTTAGGCAAGCGCCAGTATGAGCTCAACATCAAAGTCAACGACGCCTTCGCGAAGAAAGTCGACTTTAACAAGTTAGAAGGCATTGCGGGAACCGAAGTGGATAAATTTTTCAAAATAGATCTAGCTGCTAAGTGTCGTAACAAAGATTACATAATCGGCATCCTCAAAGAATCGGAGACGTTGTACGTTCATAGAGCATTGAAAAAATGTAACTGGATCTACACAGACGATTATTCTCATATCATCAATCCAGAATACTTAGAAAAAAACATATTTGCAGTGACATCAATACGTATAAAACGATTAATACTAAAAACGGTGGCGGCTCACATTAGAAATGAGAATCGCGCGGTTGAATTCTATCAATACTGTATGAAGAATAAGATGACAGATATAGCGTTCAAATATTTACTTTTTACAAGCGAAGATTTCAAGCTGGATTTGATGCAAAACCAAAGTTCATCGCTCAAAGACATTATCTCAAAAAAATTTACATACATTCAGTTCCTCATAGGTAAATCATTTGTATTGTTGGAGGCGTTTATGAAAATGTTAACTGAAGATCAACAGCAAATGATAATGAAATTTAAATACTTGTATCCCGAGAATAATGTTAAATACTTAGATCTTTTAGAGATGTATATAGAAGTGCCGGACTATTATGCTCCCTACAATATGATATTTAATAAAGAATTCTGCGAACACATAATGAAACATCATAAAGATAGACTGTTAGCCAAACCAATTTTTTACTTGAATAATATTCCTAAAGAAATCTTATTGCGGCATATTACTGTTGAAGATGCAAAAATTTTAATTGTTGCCATTTTACCACCTACTGCATTACAATTTTGGCAGGGTTCCTTTCACGAAAACGATGGAAAGATTTTCCTTGATCTAATCCCACATTCTGAAAAATACCAATTCATAAAGAAGATATTCAACGATAAATACCCTAATGATGAATTCGAAACCGAATATTCGTTTTATTCACAAACATATTACGAGTACATGACTATTGATCAACGCGAAGAATGGGCCTTACGTCAAATTGAGAGTGAAAAGCAGATACTTGGAATTGGAGCGGACTACCTCTGGTACCAATTCATAAACTTCAATGATGCCTTTGAAAAAATAAAAAAGTACATTATGGTTACTAAGGAACCCGAAAGACGTTGCAATATGCTTACCACTCTAGTGCAATCACTAAGAAACGACAGTGAACTAGAAATATTATTTAAATATTATAATAAAAGGCATATCAACGAAGCAATACCGGAAAAAATAAAGTTTTTGGATGATGTAATATTTCACCAAAATGTGTTTGAATTTAGCGACAACTGTTGGGGAGAATTTTATACTATAGTACTGAGTTTGGGAATTTACAAAGAAAATACGTCAGACTCTAAAGTTGATGACAATGCGTCTAGGAACTATAAAAATGTCGCATTATTTTACTATATTTTAAATGAAAAGAAGCTTCCAGAAGAAGTCACGACTTTTCTACTTGATCATTTTTACCCTTACACTGACTCATGCGACCGTGATGAAGCTTCAGTGGATCCCCTTTTAAAGAAGATGAATGACGAAAAGCGAAGATTCCTTTTTAATTACTTACATACATTTTTCACAGATAAAATTGAGGAATATAAAAATAAACCTTATAGCGACGATGGTATGACGAAACTAGAAAGGTATTTTAAAATAATTGTAAAACTTATAAAATTATTCAATGTTAATCCGGAGACGTTTGAGAAGAGTCATACAAGACCGTACAAGCGTCCAAAAGTTACTCACAAGGGTCTCAGCGACGCTAGACTATTGCAAGATCTCAAAACAGATACAAAGCTTGTGATAGAAAAACTGTCGCGGGTTAAAACAAAGTTACTGGAAAACAGGCATGTAAATATTGATAATTTCCTGAAAAAAATTAAAATTTATTTCCCAAATGACATAACCGAAAACTTTCTTGCTGTATTCGAAGAAATTTTAGCTGAAAATGTAGGCGTAGAATCATTAAACGTTTGCGTCGATGGTATCTTCAAATTGGGGAGCGAAAGTAAAAAAACAAATTTGATGCAAGAGCATGTTCCAGAGAATACTAAAATAAATTACAATGATGATAATGAATGTGAAAAATTGAACATTCGAAAAGCGATATGCCGTAATGCTTCTAGTTCACTGCCTCCTATGCCCCTGGAAAATATGCTGGCCTATTTGAAAGGGGACTACGCGAAATTTTGTTTACACATATTCAGTATCTACATTTCCGCTCTGCCAATTTCCAAGTGTGTTAATTTAGTACAATCGGTTTTAGATTCTCCTGTATCTGTTCAGAAGCACGCTTTGCGCTTGGCAGTCCAATGCTTTGATGTCGACAGTTTAAAAAAGATAATATCCAATATTTGGGTCAAAACCAAAAATGTTACGCTCCGAAGTGTTATATTCAAAGCTTTATACAACAGAGTAGTAGAGACACAAGACAGGGTTTTGTTCGATATTTTGATTTCTTTTACATTGGATATCCACGAAGACGATCAAGTAGTCATATTTAAGTTAGTAGAAACTAATGAACTGCCAAATGATTTACTTCCAGAGTATAAAAAAGCAGTATGGACCGCTTTCAAAGAATTCAAAGATAAAGAACCTAATATTGGACGCAAAATAAAGATACTTAATGGTATTATTTCACATTTGAACATTATGGACAAAGAATTTGTCAAAACTATAGTTGACGAGCATTTAAACATGATGTTTGCCGAAAAAAAGCTGGAATTGTACTACTCACAAGACGATATAGCAAGGCTATATGTGGCTAAATGGAATTTAACTGTTAAATATGTTCTTATTAATTCTTCTGAGGAATATGTAAACACAGCCAAAAGTATAGTCAGGAGTTGTTTGAAAATGTGGCATGAAAATTGTTCTGGCTATTTTATATATCGACAATGCTTTTGGGAATTCATACAAAATTTGAATAAAACAAGTATCGAATGTTACACTGATTCTGTGATACCTGTTTGCAAGGGACTTCTGTCTGTGTTGAAAGAGGTGGAGTTGCAACATGAGATGTACCTACCAGAATGGCAGATACAACTGGTCATTTGTAATAGACAAATAGTAGACAACACTCGTGTTAAGCAGAAACTTGAGAATAGTAACGAAGACGAAGTTGTTAGGGAAGCGACTACGCAATTTGGAACAGAAGTGGGTAAATTGGTGTTGGAGTATGTTAAAAACATGATGTATTTTAAATCGCTTTCTGATAAAATTAGGGATTCAGTTGTAAAGTGCGTCAGGGACTTGCTCAAGGTGCTATTACCATCTGGGAGTGATAACGCAGTACGTCTCAATGCGGCTTTGACCTCTGTCGCTGCAGCTTTAGTTGAATTCGACAATGTAGATACGTATTTATTAGCAGTACTAGTTTTACCTTCGGAATCCAACGATTTGGATGAATATGCACAAGAGAAATATGAGCTTGTGATGGATAAAATACTAAAATCCAATTACCCTGAAGTAAAGAGTGCTGGTTCTGTGAAATTATACAAACCCTTTAAACGAGTTCATCCTAAACCTAAAGTAAAACGCAACGTTGTATTCGGCCGCGGACGCGGGCGCAGGCGACCATATCAGCATAGGCGACGAATGGAAAGGGCCTACAGTGAGGAATGGAGAGAAGAGTAAAAAAAGGGGGTAGGTACACCTCATGTTGCACATATAGGTAGGTACATGAAATCGGTTAAAATATGATCTGACTACTTGAACAATAAATAGGTCCTAAAGTGAGTTAGGCATAATATTTCTACATACCTCATATTCTAAGAGCACTACTAATAATTAAGTCAGATTTTTTATACCTATTTTAGTTTTTTAATCATCTATTAATTGTTCTTAGGAAACCTTTTATCTATTTACAAAAAAAGGTCGTTTTTATATTATAATATAACCGTTAACCTATACTTAGATTTTAGCATTAAAAAGTACACATTAGTTTTATTTTTATTAATTTTAGATAGGTAAGAAGTATTACTAGAGAAAATATCTCACTATAAAAAATGAAGTTTCAGGCATAACTTATAATGTTATTTGTTGTACTCGTGTAAAAAAAATGTTTATCACCACTGCTTCTTTTTTGTACGATTTCGTTTAAAAACGGAGTAATTAGTAGCCAAGCTGATCTAAGGCTGTCTGAGTAAATCTGAATAATAAGTTCATATTTTTATTGAATAAAAACCTCTCATAATGAGCTTTCCTGTAATCTCGGTTCTCAAAATAAAGAGCTATTTTTTCACTTTATTATTTTGTTTCATTTGTATCCCTAAATGTTTATTATAAAGTACCTGATCATTCAACATTTAGGCATAAAATATTATTATCAAATAAGAATATTCTGCTCTCCTTTCTGCACAATATCACTTCATTTGATAAAATCTATTTCAATTTATTTAGATACTTTTATTATCATAATATAACTAAGGTGACAACAAGTCGCGCGTTACCCACCCTAACCCCGCTGCCGAGCTAGCACTCACGCCACGAGCTCGGGAAACCTTACTCACCGGTTGAGAAAACGACCTCCGGACCGGTAGAAACACGACCTCCGGGTCGTGTTAGGTCGGACGTCATTTCGCTGCAGTATTATATACGGTGGAGATACTTCTCCGGACGGGTAGCTCAATTCAAGCGATGATATCTACGCTACCTATGTCCTATCTCTTTTAAAAATCCCCAACATAGATTAAAGTGTTGCGGATGATTCAAAGGGTACAGGTTTGATACCAACTAATTTTATAACTTACCTTGGGTCTGGGTGTTCTGGGAGACGCATCTACATCGTCTTCTTGGTATTCATAGTACTATACACGGAAAACCCTTAGTTTAAGATCACATGGTTAAGTAAGTGTGAGTTCTCTGTTTGGCGTATTAACTTATAAATAGAAATCAACCAAGCATAATATTATGTAACCACAATAAAAGTAAAGGATTTTTACTTTTCAAAATTCAACATGGAACCCTAGAGTAACATCATCAATGACGGAGCCTGCGTTTAAAAATACCTAATGCTGGCTGTGGGTGAAGAGCACGGAATATTAAACATTGTGTTTAATATTCCGTGGTGAAGAGGCTGAAAAATATAATAATGTGTACATAAGTAGGTACCTAATTAAATAGCCTAAAATATTCAGAAACAAAAAGCTTACAATAAATAGATTTAACGAATGGGAACAAGAATTACAAACACACAAACATGGGAAGTATTTGTACGTAGTACTTAATACTTCCATGCACACAAATCTTTCCATTAAAAAGTTTTAACGTTTCTGAACGTTTTGACAATAATATAACCTCACTTTGTCGATTTGTCAAATTTCACTAAAACGCTAAATATTGCGAGGTTATTTTGTTGATGAATGTTTTGTTTCATAAAGTTTTTCAAATACGCCAAGCTTCTTTAGGTTGTTACTTGAGAAAGATGGGTCGGCGGAATCGAAACGTAAATAAGTTTGCACAACGGAAAAGGGATAAGAGAGAACAGGTATTTAAAGTTAAACTTTGTTTTTGCACTATAAATCTTTTTAAATCTCATTTTTTATATGTTGTTAACACTGTTTCAGGAGAAAAATCCTAAAGAGAAACCAGAGGGAGATACTAGAAAGCATTATGAGGATATTGTAAGGGAAAATGCTGCTTTTGAGGAATTTTATAAGGTGTGTATCATGTCTTACGCTTTTTGTAAATTTCAATAAAATTTGCAGTGCATTTCTGTAAGTAATGACTGGTGAAAAAGCTTATTTACGAGTGATAAATTCAGGCATTTATGGCTCGTAATCCTGTGTTATAAATAAATAAATAATAAATAACCCAAGACATGCCACGCTGGGCCACACAGCGCCACCTAGCCCCAAACTAAGCCGAAGCTTGTACTATGGGTACTAGACAACTGATAAACTTACGTAGATACAACTTTTTTTTGTAAATAAATACATATTATACATAGAAAACACCCAGACCAATACAAACATACATGTTAATGAACACAAATGTTTGTACTGTGCGGGAATCAGACCCACGACCCTTGGCTCAGAGGGCAGAGGCCACTACCAAATGAGCCACCAAGCCTGTTATATTTATTCATCAGATACTCACTTGGAGAATCTAAAGCCAATCTTTATAATTAGGACTGCTTCTATTACTATACATTTTAAAGCTTAAATTTAGAAGATTCTATTAATTAAATTACAATTAAATTTATAATAGCTAGAGCAGACTGTGAGTAGAGACAATTGCAGAGAATTGAGGAAGGCTGGGCAAAAGCCCAGTAGTGGGTCAGTAAAGGCTAATTCTAGATTACAGTTTCCATAAAAAAATTGTAATAAATTATTAAGAAAAGTACCTACTACCTATTTTCATTCTATCTGTTGTGAATAAAAATTACCAATGTCTTTTCAGCTACAAAATGTTTGTCCAGAAGACGAATGGTCATCTTTCATGAAGGCCCTCAAAAAGGACCTGCCGACAGCGTTCCGTGTCACGGGCTCCAAGTGCGAGGCAGAAGCTCTCATGGACATTGTGAAGAGCAAGTTCTTCTCCGAGCTCCTCAACATGAAGCTCGAAGTGGAGGGTAATGAGGAGGAAGAAGAAATCAAGCCTCACAACTTACCATGGTAATCACTTTTAAGAATGTTGCCTTTGGGATGTAAGGGAGAGACCCATCATCTTCTCGCTCCAAGCCCACCTCACCTGCACGTGGTGCATCCTGCCGAGTAGCAAACGAGGTGCTGGCAAAGTCGGTGGCGGTATAACCATCACAATTGAAGGCGTAGCTAAATACCACAGACCGCTGACGGGCAGCAGC
This sequence comes from Conogethes punctiferalis, assembly GCA_031163375.1. Lineage (NCBI taxonomy): Eukaryota > Metazoa > Arthropoda > Insecta > Lepidoptera > Crambidae > Conogethes > Conogethes punctiferalis. Next base: position 8,767,322 of record CM062099.1, read on the forward strand.
GTCACCGTAGCGCGAAGCTACGCCCTGCGATCGCCAACCCGCCTGCCCAGCGTGGGGATTATGGGTATATCCTCCAGATGTTTGCCCTAAGTGGCGAACAACTGGAGAGACCTATGTCCAGCAGTGGACTGCAATAGGCTGATGATGATGATGTTGCCTTTTTGTGTGTATGTCACTGGAAAATAGCAAGAATCGTAAGTTTATCAATTTCCTAGGTAGTTGATTAACTTTCGGAATATAACAAACGGGAGTTGAAATGTATTGAGAAGCCCTGCGATTGCCTACCCGCCTGCCCACCATGGCGATTATGGGTATATCCTCCAGATGTCTTGCCTAAGGGGCAAACAACTGGACAGGCCGATGTCCAGCTGTGGACTGCGATAGGCTGATGATGATAATAATAATAATAATAATAATAAATATTTATTCAATTGCACACAGTTAATATACAAAAAATATATATCTACAGAGAATTTAGTATAACAAAAATTTTACCATAGATCTTATATGCGAGGCATTTTAAATTACAAATGTGCAAAGGCAGAAAGCTAAATTTCATGCAACTTACAAGGGTCCCCAAACTAGGCAGTGCCTGTATTTTGGGCAACCAGTTTTTGAGTTAGATATAAAGAATTTGGGTATTTAAATAAAACAGAAGAGTTATATTAATTTATAAGTAAGTAAAAATAAACAATAAAGGAACCTAAAAACATCGACTGACAAGTGCCTCGGTTTCATTATATGAGTTACTCAGCAACCACTGAGTTAAAACATTCTTTGCATCTAAGACTGAACATTTCCTTATATCACAAGCTCTAGTAGTAGCGTTGTAAACACGAGCTCTAGCTGAGTCTCCAAATCTAGAAGCAAAGTGTGATTTTACTGTCGGAATAGGGATTTTAAAAGTACGTTTGTTTAGAAGCGTCTTGTAGATATCCGAAGTTATAAGTCGTTTATGCGCAATTAGACAGATTTTTAATATAAATAGTTGACGAATTGTGAGAACTTGAGCTTCTTTATAAATATCAGTAGTTGGGTATCTATAAGGTCTTTTTAACATGATTTTGAGGAGAGACCTGTTTGCGCGTTCAGCCTGCAATAATGTTGTCTTGGCAGCCCCACCCCAAATCGAGACACAGTATCCAGTGACAGACTGACAAAGAACTTTGTAAATCATAATAAGCAGGTCTTTGTCAGCAGAGTCTCTCAGTTTCCTAAAAATGCCAGAGATTTTCCTAACTCGTTTAGAGAGACACTGGATATGACATTTAAATGAAAGGCGCTCGTCTATCATAACACCCAAGTATTTGTTAACGCCAGTACGATAAATGGAGTCACAGCCACAGTTTAAGGGAGAAGCCAAATCGCATGAGTGGATCCTGACACTGCCCTCAACAGTTGGTGCGGAAACAGATGTTTTATGAAAACACATAAAATTTGTTTTTAAGGAATTTAGTGTAAGGAGGTTCTTCCTAAGCCAGGAACTAACAGAACGCAGTCCAGCCTCAGCTGTGTGGAATGCATTAGTCCAGTTGTTACCTTTAAAAAGGATTACAGTATCATCAGCATAACATTTCACGTCAGCATTTTTTAATGGCAAATCATGGATGTCGTTCATGTAAACTATGAAGAGCGTGGGGCCTAAAATGCTTCCTTGAGGGACGCCAAAATTGACTGGTAGCTGGTCACTTCTCTCCGACCCGACTTTGACAAGCTGATGTCTGTCAGAGAGATAACTTTGGAACCAATTAAGAGCAATCCCCCTCACACCTAGACACTCTAACTTGCGACAAAGTATTTTAGAAGATACAGTGTCGAAGGCTTTTGCGAGGTCCAGGAAGACCCCAATACATTTCTGATCCCGGTCCAGATGACTTGAGACAAGCTCCGTAAGGAGCGTCACAGCATCCTCCGTTGACTTACCGCGTCTGAAACCAAATTGTCTGGGAGACAGAATACCATTCGCCTCAAGAAACCTGATAAGCCGGCTGTTCACAATCTTTTCCAGGATTTTAGAAAAAACACTGAGGAGTGAAATCGGTCTGTAATTTCCCGGTTCCTCCCTAGGTCCATCTTTATGAACTGGGGTGACGAGGGCAATTTTCCATAGTTTGGGGAAGCAACCGGAACCGAGACTCAAGTTAAACAACTGAGCTAGAGGGTCACAGAGGATGAGTCTGGCATATTTTACAAAAGCAGCGCTGACACCGTCAAGACCAGGCGCACTATCACCCTTTAGATTGCTTATAATGCTCAGAACCTCTTCGCGATCAGTAGGCTCCATGAAAAAGGAGTTAGAAGGAGACTCTTTTTGAACAACTTTGGAAGCTAAATCTTCTTCAGATTCATTCAATTGATCTAATATGTTGTTAGCCAAAGTTTTACCCACCCCTGAAAAAAACGCATTGCAATTATTAAGAGAAACCTTAGGACTGCTAGATGTTGATAAGAGCTCAGTGGGTTGGTCATGCTTTACTTTCGCGTTACAAATTGACTTTACAGTCTTCCAGAGTTGTTTTGTGTCCTTACTATTTCTTTGAAGTTCTTTTTTTTCGTAAGCCAGTCTCACCTTTCTTAGCAACTCAATGTAAAAGTTTCTATATCTACGATATGAAACCTGCAGTATTTCGTCGTTAGGGTTCTGCTTCAGCTTAGCATGAAGTCTATCTTTATGACGAGCGCATCTCAGCAAACCGGGCGTCATCCACGGCCTGATAACATATTTTGATCTGCTGATTCTTACTGTTTTGGAGTGCAGCTTTATTGCTTTGTTAATAATATCCATAAAAGACTCCACAGCATTATCGACAGAAGCCGAGTATGTAACTATGTTCCAGTCCACAGACTCCAGTTCTCTGCAAACACCCTCATAGTCTACGGTGATTTTAGTTTTAATACGATTTTCGACTTGACGGCTCTTGCTAGTTGTTAGACCTACCATTGCTACACAGTGGTCGGTGATTTCATAATCACATACCACTCCAATCACTGGATTGTTTGTTTTAATGAAAATGTGGTCCAAGCAAGCATTTAATCGAGTGGGTTTGGTGATGGCTGGCACGAGATCGTGCTCAGCACACAAACAAAGATACTCTGACGCCCCAGGGTCCAAAATGTCGATATTTATATCCCCAACTACAAATATGCACTGCTTTCCCCCAAGTAATTGAAGATTTTCATCTAGTGAAGTAAGAAAGTTATCTAAGTTCCTAAAAGATGGAGATCGGTAAACACCCAGTATCGATACGTGATCAGCAATGTCAAGTCTCAAGCAGCAAGCTTCGCTGAAACCAGGCTCCGATGCCACTACTGCACACGAGGATTTTATATAAGCGACAACACCTCCGTTCTGATTTATATTTTGCTTGGTTGAGTATACATTGTAACCGGGAATATTTTCTATAATAACTGAATCGTTAAGTCTACACTCCGTCAAGATAAGGATATCAAAGCTTATGTTCAGTCTGTGCAGATATACAAGAAGAGCATCGAGATTTTTACTGATACTCCTAATGTTTATAGTTAAAATCTTAAAATCATAGATTGGCGTAAGAAAAGTTCTACACGTGTCAAGATCGTCAGTTTTATAACAGGCTATATCTCTCATTGTGTCGATTTCCGTGATAAGATCTAAATTACCCATAAAAATAAGTTAAAATTAGCAAGTTCAAGAGTTAAAAACGCGGAATTAAATATACTTAACCGGTATAAACACGTGTATCTATCAACAAACTTCAAAGAGTAGGCGTGAAAAGTTCCCAAATACTTGCTCAGTCGATATTTCACAGTTTTACAATTCAAATATGCATATAAACAAAGAATGTGCTGTTTAATTAATGAATTACCAGTCAAAGCAGAAGCAAAATCTAACCTGTAATTTGCCATTGAAATATAGTATAAAATATTACATAGGAGTAAAACGCTACTAAAATAATACTTTGAAGACTCGAGTTGTTCCCCGTGTACACATGCTCTCATAACATAACAATAGAAATTCTGTTCAGTCTCACATCGACTACTACCGCGAAACTTCGCATTCATACTTAAAAAGAGAAGAACGTATGACCATGAGAGAATTATCAAAATTTGGCACTGAGAAGCTATATTATTACAATTTCCAGGAGTTGTGATTTGAGCAAGTTCGCTAGGAGCAATTTTGAGAATCGAAGCACTCATTTGCAGATCTATTCTGCATCTCTAGCCTTTCCAGGATCCCTGCCGAAGACACATGAAGGACGGAGCTTGTTTCCGAACGGCGCATAAATATGCTGCCATTTGAAGTCCAGACGTATTTAAATCGTAGCTCACTTCCTAGCTTCCTGGCCTTGCTGAACAGGACTCTATTTTCTTTTGTTAGGTGCTCATTGAGGAAAACGCGGCGCGGGTTTCCTGGGACATTTATCTTGTCCGTAGTAAGTCCGCGGCGGGATCGTGCAGCACGAATCAGTTGGTCCCGTGGCGCGCGTCGTGTCATCGTCACCACTATCGGACGTGGTCTCTCCAGCGCACCGCTGTTGTTACGCGGGGGACCCACTCGTCTTATGTCATCCACGTCGCGAGAGTCCAGGTCAACGCCCAAGGTCGTTGCTATGACATTTACAATTTGATGTAAGTTTTCAGATTTTTCTTCTGTGATTCCGTTGATCTCAACGTCCTTAAGAAGACGGCGCTGATCTTTCGCAGCAATTTCATGACGCAGTTCGGCCAACTCCGCTCGCAGACTAATCACCTCTGCTTTGTATCTCTCATACTCCTTCAGTTGAGTCTTCACTTCAGTCAGATCCTGGCGGAAAGATGAAATGTCTTCCGAGGTAGAATTTAGTGAGTTGGTGAAATCTCGCATTTCCTTCTTCATTGTGACAAAAAGGCTTTGAAGGTCGGTAATGGCCTTGGTGAACACGGGCAGTGTCTGAGCAGGGACCTCCATAGTCGCCAAAAGTTGGGCAGATGCCATGAAGTCTCGTTCCTCTACCTCTCGCTCCGGTGTTTGACGTTTGTTGGTCCTGATTGGGGTGTTGTCCGTTATAGCATTTCTAGTCTGCAGCTTACATGAGGGGCATACGAACAGATTCTGTTTTGTTCTAAGCGCCCTAAGGTCTTCGCGGGTCATATTTAGACAGGCGATATGATATAAAGTTGAGCATTTTGAGCATGCTATCGTATTTGTACTGTCTTCAGTATTATTTTTCCCCTTAGTCGTTGGTTTCTTACAGGCACCACAAACCATCTTAGAAATATTTCCAACCGTTGTGAGGACCAAAAAACAGCGGCGCCCTCCTTCGGGGGAAACTCGTTGAAGTTCCGTGAAAAGACAAAATCTCCCCAGTCTCGGGTAAAATTTATAAAGTGGCAACACTTGCGTATGTTGACGCTTGTCAAAATCAAATTTATAATTGTCAATTGAACATGACATTTACTATTACTCGTAAACAGAAGGTACCCGTGGATCTTCTAAGTTGTAAACAATGTGAAGGTAGAAAAATAAGACTTATCTTCGGGATTTTGGAGACTCCAATGCTTGAGAAAACGCTTGATAACAATATCCCACACTCCTTCCTTTACAAACTAAACTTTGATAGCACTTGTATGTGGAATAAAACCAAAATGACAGAAATCTATGCAATAAGATATCGGAGCAAAATTTTATGTGATTACTGTGCTAATGTTGCCCGCGCAAAAAAAAGATGACAATAAACTATATCTTTTTTTTTTAATTTTATAGTGGCTCGACATAATGGCTTCCCTACGCCTGATGGAAAGCGAAAGAGAAGCCCAAGTCGCTGTGACAACGGGCAAGTAACTGGTCAGTTGCCACTGCCATGCCGGCCCAACCCCAACCCCCCACAAGCTCCAGAAACCCTACTCACCGGCAGAAACACGACTGCGACGGTCATTTGACTGCGGTATTCTATAGGGTGGAGGTCCTTCCCCGGACGGGCGGCTCAATTCGAGCGAAGATTCGCTCTTATACCAACTTTGACCTTAACCCGCAGGTACCCCGGCGGGCTGGCGTGGCAGATCCGCCTCTCGCGCACGGCCATCCGTCGCAACGAGATGCTGTACCGGCTGCACAACTTCCTGGTGGCGGAGACGGCGGCGGGCGGCGTCTCGCGCCAGGAGACCGTGTCCATGATACCGCCCGTCGTGCTCGACGTGCAGCCGCACCATAAGGCAAGCAACAACATCTTTTTCAAGCATTGACAAGCTCGATGGCTCATTTGGTAGTGCCCTCTGCTTTCTGAGCCAAGAGTTGTGGGTTCGATCCCCACACAGTACAAACATTTGTGTGCATGAACATGTCTGTTTGTATTGGTCTGGGTGTTTTCTATGTATAATATGTATTTATTTACAAAAAAAAAAAATATCTATGTATATTTATCAGTTGTCTAGTACCCATAGTACAAGCTTCGGCTTAGTTTGGGGCTAGGTGGCGCTGTGTGGTCCAGCGTGGCATGTCTTGGGTTATTTATTTATTTATTTTTATCTACTCGGTTCGATGGCTCATTTGGTAGTGACCTCTGCCTTCTGAGCCAAAAAGCTCAAAAAAACTCAAAAGTCAAACATTTATTTGCACAGAATTAGGTAGTACATAACATAATGGTCTTATGATAATTCTAAGCTAGTCTCACTGTAGCATGCACAAACATAGGTACAAACAGACACACACAGCTATAGTTACGCTACGCTAGAAATTATAATTTATAATTTCTAGCGTTTTAATTGGCTAGTGGCCTGTCAGTCAGTGACCTGTCAGTCACTATTTTCTTAACGCGAATGAACTATACACACACTGTCAAACATCTGACAGTGACATCTGACACTGACAACTGTCGTCTTGTTCCTACACTTCACGCAAGGTGCGGGGTGGGAGGACAGTCAGTCTGTGTCCCACCGCCGCCGAGTAAAGACGTGTTCGTGTGAGGATAGCGAGCCGATATCATCGGTATCATTACATCGTTCATTACTTTATTGTTCATGGTTATTTCATATGTGGATTAGTGTCTACTACACTCACTAAAACATTGCCAGTTATTTAGCATGCAAATCTTAATTTAAATAATATCATAATCTAGTTGTATTATTAATATTAAACTTATACCTGTGTCACAACACCCATATTGATATTATCCATTAATTACTCTTAATAATAAAATATATTTAGGATTGAACAAGGATTGAACACAAATGCACAACATCACAAGCGATGCTCTGATCCCAAAGTAAGTTGCTTAAGCACTTGTGTCATGGGTATCAGAACAACGAAAGTACTACAAATATACATAATTTAATACAAATATAAACACCCAGAAACGGTACAAACACAATTGTTCAGCACATGAATGTTTGTCCCGAGTGGGAATCGAACCCATGACTCTTGGTTCAGAAGGCAGGGGTCACTACCAATTGAAACCACCGAGCCAGTCAAATGAAATGAATGAGCTGGTCTTATAGTATAGCCCACCTGAAGTAAAATAGGCGCTTGTTGAGTCGCGGAACACGGCACATTCTAACGCCTATCACACTATTTGTGATTGTTGCAGGTATTAGACATGTGTGCAGCACCGGGGTCGAAGACTGCGCAACTCATTGAATTCTTACATGCCGATGAAGAGAAACTACCTACAGGTTTGTATAACATGCTTTTGTATTTTGTATCGGCTGACATAGTGTGTTATGTGAATTGGAGACAACCCACAATCGAGAGGTGTGGCACGGAGATATTAGGAGGGCAGACGAATTGAGCCGTCCGTCCGGGGAAGGACCTCCACCCTATAGAATACCGCAGCCAAATGACCTCCGGGTCGTGTTTCCGCCGGTGGATAGGGTTTCTGGAGCTCGTGGGGGGTTGGGGTTGGGCTGGCACGGCGGTGGCAACATACAGGTAACTGACCAGTTTCTTGCCCGTTGTCACAGCGACTTGGGCTTCTCTTTCGCTTTCCATCAGGCATAGGAAAGCCATTATGTCGAGCCACTATAAAAAAAGCTGGAGCTGGTCGCTAGTTAAATGTATAATCTTTAACTTACGAGTATAATAAATGCGTAGAGAGGGGAATTCTGTACATGAAATAATATTTTCAATACTAGCCGTGCCGGCGGTATGTTTATCACTGTGACAATAATTAGTTCAACTGTTTTTTTGTTTGTTTGTTACCACATGTCTCCGAGAACTGTGAACCGATTTCGAAAAGTCTTAGTTTGTTCGAAAGAGTGTACTTCCTAGTCGGTTCCATTGTAACCATATTGAAATTGTTTTTTTTTACATATGTTTTGTCCGGCAGGCTTCGTGATGGCCAACGACGTTGACAACAGCCGCTGCTACATGTTGGTGCACCAGGCCAAGCGGCTCAACTCGCCCGCCATCGTGATCACCAACCACGACTCCGCCATGATGCCCTCGCTGGAGATAGCCGACGACCAGGTGAGACCTACCTCCTTTCGCTCCCAGCCAGGGTGGCTTGGACCGAAAGGCAAAGCTGTAGATGCTTTGCCTGTGCTCTATGTGTCAAGGTAAGCAATACGGATGATGACAAGGTATGAAAATGAAGAAAATAATTAGTCCGTCTCTTAGATAATAAAAAAATATAAGACCCGTATTTTTTGTTTTGTCGAAATAACAAGAAAATACTTAGATATAGCGCATTAAAGTTACGGAGTGGGGGCTAACTACGTCACGTTAGAGTATGTTTTGTACTCTAACGTGACGTCATGTGACATTTAAAATCAATGTATCTTCGTTAATTTTTCGAACAAGAGGCAAAATAAAAAATACGTATCCAATATTTTTCATTAATCTGTCTGATGGACATTAAATTATTTTTTAGTCATCATCCCAATGGAGCGACTTACGATCTTTTCGCTCCAAGGGAAGCTTGTGCTCTCCCCACGACCCCACCTGCTCGTGCATCCTGCCGAACAACAAACGAGGCGCTGGCAACCGACTAGTGGCGGTATAACCGTCACGATTGAAGGCGTTCTTAAATACGACAGGTTGATGACGGGCAGCACTGTCACCGGAGCGAGAAATGACTACGCCCTACGATCGCCAACTCGTCTGCCCAGCGTGGCAAAGTTGCCCAAAGTCGCGAACAGCTGTCCTATGTCCAGCAGTGGACTGTGATAGGCCGATGATGGTGATGCCCTGGTTAGCTCTTGCTACATGCTGGTGCACCAGGCCTAGCGGCTCAACTCGCCCGCCATCGTGATCACCAACCACGACTCCGCCATGATGCCCTCGCTGGAGATAGCCGACCAACAGGTGAGGTCTCGGCCGTAGCTACCCCGGCCCGAGCTACAGAGGCGTAACTAGTTGCATAAATCTGTGTTTACCCGTGGTCCCGATATATAGCAATCGTCAAAACGTTCGCCCAGCAGAAAACGAAATATCTCTGAAATCATAAGAGTCAAGACTTCACGTTTCGGGGCACGTCAATGCTTGTATATAAGCTATCTTTTTGCATTTTTGTTTTCCTTGAATAACTCTGAAGCCCTAGGAGGCACATTCACCAAATTTCGGGCACCGAGATCCGATACAAGGTAGTACAAATCTGCATCATTAGATTCTTGAAAAGCGACAAAAAACAAAAGTCTTCTGCGCGAACGCACACTGTTTTTTAGAATAGAATATTTATTTGCTAAATATCTATCTTCTAAACTTATAATAAAATAAATAAATAAATAAAAAATTTTTATTTCAGATTTGCATCCATATGTGTTAGTAAAAAACTTGACTTATTTCTAGGGTTAGTCTTTCTAATTCTACTATAAATTACCTAAATTAACAATAAAATGGACTACCGGTGACGCTCCCTTGCTATAGGCAACCATAACTCGCCACAGGCGCATGGAGCCGCTGCCAGCGCAGCAGCAGCGGGGAGTCCCACCGGTCGGCCAGCGCGGCCAGGATGCCGTTCGCCGCGCCGCGCGCGCGCACTCGCCTCCACAGCGAGGAGCATCGTTTCCTCATGACTGTATGGAAACAATCGGTGCGCGCCTCCGCGAACATGGCAGACGCGCTGCAGTGTCGCGGCAGACCGAACAGCATCCTGAACGCGTTATTATATTGGACGCGCAGTGCGCTATACGCGCGCTGCGTAAAGCCAACCCACAAAGCGCACGTGTAGAAGGACTGACAATAAGCCTTAAAAAGCGTCAACTTAACTTGTTTACTACACCGTGCGAAACGTCGAGCCAACATATTACAGCGCACACACAGCGCCCTGCGCTCCCTCTCGATGTCAACAGAGTCTGACATGTTAGCGGTGACCCAATGACCCAGATACTTAAATTTCTCTACTCTTTTTAATGGTGAGCCTCCGAGCGAAACTGAAGGGATAATCCGCTGACTTTTAACTGTCCCTGCCTGGAAAACCATGAGCTCACTTTTGAGTGAGTTGTATCTGAGCCCGTGGGCCGCCGCGTATTCTTCACACATCTGAAGCAGTTTTCTCAAAGCTCCGATTGAGGGGCTGAGCAGAACCATATCATCAGCATAACTAATATTATTTATGCATATTTTATCCACATGACATCCTATATAGGTGCTGCTAAGCCCCCCAATCAGCCCGTTCATATATAGGTTGAAAAGCTTTGGCGAACTCAGCCCCCCCTGCCTCACCCCGCACTGCAACCCATACACGCCGGACAACGAGCCGCCCCACTTTACACAGTTCCTTTGGTTGCCATACCAATACTTAAATATTGAAATAACTTCAGGAGGCACACTGGTTTCCTCCTGTAGCTTTCTCCATAACAACTCATAGGATACCAAATCAAACGCTTTTGATAGGTCCAAAAAGCAGGCATACACGGGTGTTTTCCTGGCTGTGTAGTACTGAACAGTTTGCTTGAGACAGAAAATGGCACTCTCCGTTGACAGGCCTGGTTTAAAACCAAACTGTGCGTCATGGATCTGAATGTGTTCGCCCAATCTCCTATCAAGCAAACCGTCCAGCACCTTAGCCACAACCGTGGCTAGAGATATAGGCCTGTAGTTGGACAGATCAGACGAATCCCCTGTTTTATTTTTTATTATGGGCACTACAAGAGTATACATCAAGTCATCAGGTAAGTAACAGTGACTCATACATAAATTAAAAAACATGGATAGAACCCGAGGTAAATGCACCCCCGCGTACTTCAGGTGCTCGATGCTGAGGTCATCGTGTCCAGGAGATTTCCCTCTGGTCATACTTTTTATTGTGGAGGCGATTTCTCGCGCTGTGAACCGTACTGCTACCGCTGTGAATAATAAATCTGTAGAGAAGTCAATTCTGTACGTGAAATATATTTTCAAAATAACTATGCTATCAGAGGGTGATTAGTGATCGATACTGATGCTAAAAATGCAAACAGTAAAATTTTTGTCTGTCTGTCTGTAGGTTCGTTATAGAAAAAAAAACTACTGGACGGATTTTAACGATACTTGGTACGATTGTTCTTCATACTCATGGGCAGGTTATAGTATACTTTTTATCACGCTACAATTAATAGGAGCAGAGCAGTGACGGGAAATGTTGGGAAAACGGGAGAAATTTTTATCTGTATGTTTGATCGCACATCACGCGAAAACTACTGCACTAACTACTGCATGGAATTAAATGCGGTTTTCACCAATTGTATTGCTAGAGGTCTAACTAGATCTTTAGATACCATTTTATGGAAGTCCGTTATTTTTGAAACCCGATATCCACGCGTGGGACGCGGCCGGCACAGCTAGTGAATAATATGTATCTGATTTGGGAGGTTTGATGTACCTATTGTATGTTTAAGCGTTCTCGTATGTTACGTAACTATCTTGTTGTATTGTATTGCCAATAAGCTCATTTCTTTCTTTGTTCGCGTCAGGAGCCGTCCTTGTCGCGTCCGCTCAAGTTCGACCGCGTGCTGTGCGACGTGCCGTGCTCGGGCGACGCGACGCTGCGCAAGAACCCCGACATCTGGCTCAAGTGGTCGCCCGCCAACGGCGCCAACCTGCACGGGTCAGTACCAGCCCCCCTACTACAAGAAAACGAAAACGATCGTTCGTTGAACGGATCGCGTATTTTTGCCCCATAAATCCAACCTGCACGGGTCCGTATCAGCCCCCCTACTACAGAAAACGAAAACGATCGTTCGTTGAACGGATCGCGTATTTTTGCCCCATAAATCCAACCTGCACGGGTCCGTACCAGCCCCCCTACTACAAGAAACGAAAACGATCGTTCGTTGAACGGATCGCGTATTTTTGCCCCATAAATCCAACCTGCACGGGTTCGTACCAGCCCCCCTACTACAGAAAACGATCGTTCGTTGAACGGATCGCGTATTTTTGCCCCATAAATCCAACCTGCACGGGTCAGTACCTGCCCCCCTACTACAAAAAACGATCGTTCGTTGAACGGATCGCGTGTTTTTGCCCCATAAATCCAACCTGCACGGGTTCGTACCAGCCCCCCTACTACAGAAAACGATCGTTCGTTGAACGGATCGCGTATTTTTGCCCCATAAATCCAACCTGCACGGGTTCGTACCAGCCCCCCTACTACAGAAAACGATCGTTCGTTGAACGGATCGCGTGTTTTTGCCCCATAAATCCAACCTGCACGGGTTCGTACCAGCCCCCCTACTACAGAAAACGATCGTTCGTTGAACGGATCGCGTATTTTTGCCCCATAAATCCAACCTGCACGGGTTCGTACCAGCCCCCCTACTACAGAAAACGATCGTTCGTTGAACGGATCGCGTATTTTTGCCCCATAAATCCTTCTCATTTGGCAGTGACCTCTGCCCTCTGAGCCAAGGGTCGTGGGTTCGATTCCCGCACAGTACAAACATTTCTGTTCATGAACATGTCTGTTTGTATTGGTCTGGGTGTTTTCTATGTATAATATGTATTTATTTACAAAAAAAATGTATCTAAGTAAGTTTATCAGTTGTCTAGTACTCATAGTTCAAGCTTCGGCTTAGTTTGGGGCTAGGTGGCGCTGTGTGGCCCAGCGTGGCATGTCGTGGTTATTTATTTATTATTATTATTTATTTGTCCCTCCCGTGTTCTAATATACGAACTAAAATTCGTCAACGTCGATTTTCAACATTTTAATTGATATATTAGAACACAGGGAAAAATGAGAGGGATTTATGGGGCAAAAATACGCGATCCGTTCAACGAACGATCGTTTTCGTTTTCTGTAGTAAGGCCCCTGCCCACTGCCCACTGGACACATCGTGTCGCAGTCCACTGCTGGACTTCTTTTTTTTAAGGTAGCTCGACGTAATGTCTTCCCTACGCCTGATGGAAAGCGAAAGAGATGCCCAAGTCGCTGTGATCCCTTATCACGCATAGCAAGTAACTGATAAGAACTGCCACTTGCATGCCGGCCCAACCCTAACCCCCCACGAGCTCCGAGCAGTGCAATGGTGGCAGTATACTACTACAATAGTAGTTTTTTGTTTGTCTAAAATGGACAATTGTAGAGGTGGCAAACAACGGGATGTAAGGGAGCGGCCTATCACCTTTTCGCTCCAAGCCATCCTCACCTGCCCGTGGTGCATCCTGCGGAACAACAAACGAGGCTCTGGCAAACCGACTGGTGGCGGTATAACCATCTCGAAAGAAGGCGTAACTAAACACCACAGGCCGATGAGTGAGCAGCAGCGTCACCGGAGCGAGAGGCTACGCCCTACGATCGCCAACCCGCCTGCCCAGCGTGGCGATTATGGGTGTATCCTCCAGAAGTCTGCCCTACGTAGGTAGCGAACAACTGGAGAGACCTATGTCCAGCAGTGGACTGCAATAGGCTGATGATGATGATGAACAACTGGAGAGGCTTTTGGTTCAGCAGTGGAGTCGTAGTCTTTCTACGCCACCCACAGGGTGAGATGGGTTGGTCCTATTACAAAATAATCAAGAAACCACACCGATGGCGTTGCACTGAGGACCCAATGACTTTTATCAGTTGTCTAGTATCCATAATACAAGCTTCGGCTTAGTTTGGGACTAGATGGCGCTGTGTGGTTATAAAGAATCCTAAACTACTCCCTTGACCCTCCACACAGACACGCAGATGAAATCGAAAACACACGTACACTAACAAACACACATTCACAGACACACACACATATAACATATCGTCGCTGCGCGTGCAATACCGCGAAAGAGCAGTTTGTAAAAGCCGCGTATCTGCGTTTTCGCGAATTTACAGGAGACAGAAAAAACATAATATTATCTGTCATTTACCTACATTTTGCGCGATATTTCAATTTTGTCCCTTTTGCTGTTCTGTTTTGTTCATTTTAATCCCCTTCTTTTTTTGTATTGTAAAATTTGTAACACTTTTCGGCAAAATTTCCTTACTGTTATTGTGTTCACTAGACATTTTGTAGGCAAAAGCCGAAGCGTCAAGTATGGAATGTTATATTTTTATTAATATCACTCACCGACCCCTGCGATACAGGCCTGCGAGTCTAGTGCAGTAGTATGTTACATCATTATGTTTCCTGAACTTGGCAATAAAGAATTTATTATTATTTATTTATTTTCCGTTCTCTAGTATCCAGTACCGTATCCTGCGTCGAGGCTGCGAGCTGCTGGCAGTGGGGGGGCGGCTGGTGTACTCCACGTGCTCCTTCAACCCCATGGAGAACGAGGCCGTGGTGCATCGGCTGCTGCAGGCCACCGAGGGCCTGAGGCTGGTCAGCGTGGACCACTTGCTGCCCGGCCTCAAGTACAAGAAAGGTTGGTCATCATCGTCAGCCTATTGCAGTCCACTGCCAGACATAGGCCTCTCCAGTTGTTCGACACTTAGGGGAAACAAACATCTGGAGGATATGTCACCGGAAAATAGCAAGAATCGTAAGTTGATCAATTTCCTTGGTAGTTGATTAACTTTCGGAATATAACAAACGGTAGTTGAAATGTATTTGGCTATGTGCGAGTGACGTCACTGGTATACGCATGCCTCGTATATGAAGTTTGTTTGACAGCTATGCTAAATATTGCGTTTATGCAATTGGTTTCATAACAAAATATGTTATAATTAATGCCACTTAAAATGGTATAATATTGAATCAATTTTACACTTTGAAAATTGTATTTATCTGTCAATTTTGCAGGCGTGTTGTCGTTCCGTTTTGCAACTAATTTTAGTTGTGATTTCTTAAATAGGTCCAATTTTACGGATTCTTTCTGGTTACTATGAAGTAACAAGCAAAATCAATCATAGTGGAATACCCTATTGAGAGCCTTCTCCTTTTTTTTGAAGTCATTTAAAAAATTCAAAGTAAGCCTTCTTAATTCTTGAGCCCTAGGCCCTATCCTTATTAGCTAGGTAAATCAGGCTCTGATTCCAGGCATGGAGTACTGGAAGCCCGCTTCCAAGGACATGGTGTTCTACGAGCGGTTCGAGGACGTGCCGGAGAAGTGGCACACCACCATCAGGCCGCAGATGTTCCCGCCCAAGCCGGAGGACCTCGGCAAGTACCACCTGGACAGATGGTGAGTCGTCGTCTATCGCAGCCCACTGCTGGGGTGGGCCTGGGGTGGACACAGGGGTAACCACAATAAAAAACCACCGTGCGGCGGCGGCTGCACGCCCGACGGAGTTCCGCGAGGTCGGCACGGGGGTGTCGGCCACGTATTGCACGAACTCCGTCCTTGGAGGAGAGGGACGGCCCTTACGGGCCTGACCTCTAGGCTGCCCCAAGTGGGGGGGCCAGCCCGAGTCTGCCTAGCAGACCAGCGCTGACAGCTTCGCGGCGTTATAGTCAAGGACCCGCGTTGCTGTCGCCCAAGGCGCATTAGACGGTGCAAACCAGGGTTTTTTAGTGGGTATTCTCTGCCGACGCGGAGCGAGTCCCACATAACCCGCTGCTCCCCCGGGCAGCGGGTATGCGTAAACTGCATTTCTCCCTGGTGAAACAAAAAAAAAGGGGTGGACACAGGGGTGGGCCTGGTGACCTGTAACACCGGTTTACTCAAGTCGATCTCAGGCAGCAGCCTCTCTCGCACTGGGATAGATATAGTAATAAGCAAGTACTTATGTAAACTACTAGATTAAGATCCTTATTCATCATCATCCTAGCCTTTTTCCCGATTGTCTCAGGGTCGGCTTCCCAAACTTAGAGATTTGGCGAGGGCTAAGCTTTTACACAGAGCGACTGCCATCAGACCTCCGCAACACTTAGGGTAAGCTATACCCATTCCCAGTTTAGGCGTCAGAGTTATCTTCTTCTCTGATTATGCAGTCGTTACTGCTATCTGAGTTGGTAAAGATAGCATCCGGGACCAACAGCTTAACGTGCCTTCCGAAGCACGGAGGAAATCGGTGTCAAATTTTGGTCACCCATCATCGGATTGACCGCGCCAATGGTTGCACAACATTTGCGATCATTGTTGAACGAACAAGACCGCGGCGCCACCGAGCTCCTCCTTCTAGATTAAGATCCTTATTGTGAAGAGGAAATAAAGAAATTATTATTTATTTATTTATTACTGCTGGACATAGGGCTCTCCTGGTGTTCACCACTTAGGCCACGTTGGGTTTTTGACCCGGGACCCAGGTGTCCCGTACATGCGTAAGTTTTAAGAGAGGTAGGGCATAGCGAATCTTCGCTCGAAATGAGCCGCCCGTCCGGGGAAGGACCTCCACCCTATAGAATACCGCAGCCAAATGACCTCCTTATCGTGTTTCTGCCGGTGAGTAGGGTTTCCGGAGCTCGTGGGCGGTCAGGGTTTGGCCGGCAACTTATAGATAACTGATCAGTTACTTGCCCGTTGTCACAGCGACTTGGGCTTCTCTTTCGCTTTCCATCAGGCGTAGGGAAGCCATTATGTCGAGCCACTATAAAAAAATTAGTATCATGCACTTAACATCCTTTCTCATGTTCCAGCATAAGAATACTCCCCCATCACCAAGACACGGGAGGCTTCTTCATAGCTGTCTTAGAAAAAGTAGCTCCTCTACCATACGAAAAGAAAGAAGAAGAAGAAAGAAAAACGGTACAGGCAGAAGACAATCAGGAAAAGAAGGAACCGCCCAAGAAAAAGAGAAGAATGTTCGGTTACAGAGAAGATCCGTTCGTCTTCTTTCCGGCAGACGAAGAGGATGTGTTTCCTTCTATAAAGAAGTTTTACGATTTGAATGAGGAGTTTGAGCCGACCTGCTTGCTGACTAGATGCCACGTGGGGAAGAAGAAGAATATATATCTGACTACACCTGTGGTCAGGGATGTGGTGGTTAGGAACGAGGGTAGAATCAAGATTATTAATACCGGCGTGAAGACGTTTGTGAGATGCGATAATAGGAATATGCATTGTGCTTTTAGGTGAGTACAATGTATGTTTTTACGGGGAATATATTCCGGTCATGTATATGTCACCGGAAAATAGCAAGAATCGTAAGTTGATCAATTTCCTAGGTAGTTGATTAACTTTCGGAATATAACAAACGGTAGTTGAAATGTATTATTTAACGCAATGGATTTCAGTTAGTTGATCAATTTACGGTAGCCTGACAGTCATTTAATAATTTACGATTTTGACACAAGTAAAATCGTCCTCAAATGGGCCAATCGTTGCTCAATGTACTAATTAACGGTGCACTATTACCCGTAACTTAATACACTGTTCCCTGATTGGTTGCCGGGATAACGCCACGTGAGCCATTGAACCAATCAACGTTCACCTCACCTTCGTCGGATGATTTTACGGCAAGACCCCGTAAAATGATCAATTTACTAAAATATATACGTTACATAATACATTTCAACTGCCTTTTATTATTATCCGGAAGTTAATCAACTACCTAGGAAATTGATCAACTTACTATTCTTGCTATTTTCCGGTGACATATATATTCATCATCACCACCTATTGCAGTCCACTGTTGAACATAGGCCTCTCCAGTTGTTCGCCACTTGGGAAAACATCTGGCGGATATACCCATAATCGCTACGCTGGGCAGGCGGGTTGGCGATCGCAGAGCGTAGCTTCTCGCTCCGGTGACGCTGCTGCCCGTCATCGGTCTGTGGTTTTTAGCTACGCCTTCAATTGTGATGGTTATACCGCCACCAGTCGGTTGCCAGCGCCTCGTTTGTTATTCGGCAGGATGCACCACGGGCAGGTGAGGTTGGCTTGGAGCGAGATGGTCGTTGCTCCCTTACATCCCACTTTCTCTTTGCTTTAGCAATTTCAGTATAATCTGCCCCACTAGGGTTGTCACTTTGGAGTAAAAGTGGAGTTCCGCTTTGTACCACTGGTGGGGCGCCTCGATGGGGCAAAATAGACTAATCCGATCAGCGTGGCATGTCTTGGGTTATTTATTTATTTGAGCTTTTTTAACCGAATTACGAAGGTCACAGTCGGAGGATCTAAAAAAAACCAAAATTATTTTATAAACTAAATTTAATTACTATAAATTACAATTATTGCTTAAGCCTAGCTATGATCGATGTTAGATCCAAAGTGAATGATATTCAGTAAAACAGTATTCCGGTAAACATGCGGTGACGACAGCGAGGTGCAGCGTCAGCGGCGTCGGGTTGCGGCAGGCCGGCGCCGGTGTGGACCAGGAGTGCCGGCCGCTTATCATCTGCGGCTGGCCAGGGCAGGCAGCGATGTGGCCGTATGCTTCGGCGCTACCCGTGTCCCTGCAACTTGCTGCCCACTGGCGACACAGGGGGGTTTAGTGGGTATGCCCTCCCTTTTTGGGAGGTGTGAGTCCCACACACCATGCCGCCTAATGCATTCCCCTCTTAAAAAAAAAAAAAGGCCGGCGCCGGTGTCGCGGGGCCGTAGCTATGTTGCAATCAGGGCATCGCTTACTTGCACTTTACATAGTACTTGTTACTATAACAACCGTCACTGTGCAGGTTATCCCAGGAAGGCTTGTACAGCATCCTGCAGTACGCGGGCGCGGCGCGGCGCGTGCGCGTCGTGCGCGACGACCTCATACTCGTGCTGCAGAACGAGGACCCCAGCCGCCCGCCAGAGATTGGACGCTTCTCCGAGGAGACAAGGGAGAGGGTTAAGGATTTGCGTGAGTCTGCCTTTTACTTTACCATCAGAATAGGGATGTTTCCAGGGTCAAAATAATTACATTATATTTAGTCCGCAGTTTAGATTATAAAAATATATTGGACACGTATTTTTCCTTTTTTCATTTAAACAAAAAATAACAACGATGCAAGGCATCAAAATGTAGGAGTGGGGGTCTTTGACGTCACTCAGTGGCGAAAATACTCTCACTCTTTGATGTAACGGGCCTTATCTTTGTCATTTTTGGCCTAATTTACAAATGAAAAAATACGTGTCTTTTATTTTTGAACCAGTTAAAAATGGGCTAATTACATTTTTTAGGGCTACAGGCCTATTGCGTTATTCTACCTTTTACTTTACCATCCGTGAGTGTCGTAGAGGCATACTAGGAAACGTGCAATACCGTTTACTTACGTACAGATAAAATTAAATTAAGAGTGGTAGGGCACAGCGAATCTTCGCTCGAATTGAGCCGCCCGTCCGCGGAAGGACCTCCACCCTATAGAATACCGCAGACAAATGACCTCCAGGTCGTGTTTTTGCCGGTGAGTAGGGTTTCCGGAGCTCGTGGGGGGTTAGGGTTGGGCCGGCATGGCAGTGGCAACTGACAGGTTACTGACCAGTTACATGCCCGTTGTCACAGCGATTTGGGCTTCTCTTTAGCGAAAGCGTAAGGAAAGCGTTCCATCAGGCGTAGGGAGGCCATTATGTCGAGCTACTATAAAAAAGTACAAGTCTGATGACAGGCTCGGTGGCTCATTTGGTAGTGACCTCTGCCCCCTGAACCAAGGGTCGTGGGTTCGATTCCCGCACAGTACAAACATTTGTGTTCATGAACATGTCTGTTTGTATTGGTCTGGGTGTTTTCTATGTATAGTATGTACCTACCTTTTTATTTACAAAAAAAATGTATCTAAGTAAGTTTATCAGTTGTCTAGTACCCATAGTACAAGCTTCGGCTTAGTTTGGGGTTAGATGGCGCTGTGTGGCCCAGCGTGGCATGTCTTGGGTTATTTATTTATTTATTATTAATTGTGATTCGTCAGCGGCCGGCAGTTGCATCCTGGAGTACCGCGACGCGGAGTCGAACCTGCAGCTGACGCTGGTGGGCTGGCGCGGCGTGGCGTCGCTGCGGGCCTACACCTGCACCGCGGATACAGTGCACTACTTGAGGCTGCTGGGAGCCGACTATAGCAAATACGGTGAGGATACCATGCTTTATAACCGACTTCAAAAAAAAAGGAGGTTCTCAGTTCGATTGTTCGTATGTATGTTTGTCCGCGATTATCTCGCGTTTGGCTAAAGGTATTTGGATGCGGTTTTCAGAAAAGTATTTGTTACATTCAGGAGAAGGTTTTAGTACTTTAACCGACTAAAAAAAGGAGTTTCTGAGTTTGAAGTCAAATCAGAAAAAAAATTCAAAACTTTTGGGGTTCCCCATACATAGAACTGAAACTCTGTGGCTCAATTGGGAGTGACCCCTGCCTTCTGAACCAAGGCTCGTGGGTTCGATTCCCAGTGTGATGAACACTTGTGTTTGTTCCGTGTCTGGGTGTTTATATTTGTATTTAAGTATTTATTTGTGGTACCTTAAGTGCTTACCACAAGTGCTTAAGCTACTTACTTTGGGATCGGAGCAATGTATGTGATGTTGTCTAATATCTCATATTTTATGATGATTATCTCACAAGTGCAACACTTTGAAACACTCCTTCTGCTGCACTTTAATGAGCTGATACCGGGCTACCTTTGGGTACGCAGATGGCACTATTGTAATCATCATCATGAGCCTAACGCAGTCCACCGTTCGCTGTATCGCAGTCAACGATGGCCTTTCCAGTTGTTCGCGACTTTGGGCAAACACCTGGAGGCTTTACCCGTAATCGCCGCGTTGGGCAGGCGGGTTGGGTATCGCAGGCCGTAGCTCCTCGCTCCGGTGACGCTGCTGCCCGTCACCGGCCTGTGGTTTTAGCTACGCCTTCATCATCGTCATCATCATCAGCCTATTGCAGTCCACTGCTGGACATAGGCCTCTCCAGTTCTTCGCCACTTAAGGCAAACATTTGGAGTCATTACTCATAATATAGTACAGACAGACTTTGGTAGATTGATGAATGGGCGTGTGTATCGCTTGACTGTATCGTGTTTTGTGTTGTGTTGCCAATAAACATCCTTTCTTTCTTTCTTATCCACTTTGGGCGCCTGCAAAGTGGATAAGAAAGAAAGGGTTGGGTATCGCAGCGCGTAGCTCATCGCTCCGGTGACGCTGGTGCCGTCATCGGCCTGTGCTATTTAGCTACGTCTTCAATCGTGATGGTTAGGTTACCGCCATCACTCTGCTGCCAGAGCTTCGTTTGTTTTTCAGCAGGATGTACCAGCGGCAAGTGAGGGTGGCTTGCAGCGAAAAGATAATGGGCTCCCTTACATCCCATCATCCAATGACCTGATAAAGCCCGGTATCTTTAAGTACGCACATGACAGTATTGTTCTATAGAATTAAGCATCGACTGCACAAGCAATAGCTTCTGAAAGACAGTCACACCGGGAGGCCATGTTTGAGCGCCTGAATCCGTATTTCAGGGCATTATCCGATAGGGGTGAAGCCAACTTAGTTAGATTCAATGCTGCAAAAGCTCAGGCGTATCTTTTCTCCGCTAAAAACAGGCCATTTTAACTAGCTCGTATTTTACAGGATGTAACCGTATGGATAAGTCGATGCCTGGAACATCTTGTTTGTAACAGTATAGAATCACAGTCAAGCGCAAACCCATAATTGAATGTACTATATTTTTTTTAGATGTAAACAAATTCAAGAAAGACGCAGAAACGCCAGAAACGAAAGATTCCGACACAACAGAACCGTCGACAGCTGATGACGTCACAGAGGGAAACGGTGACGTCACAGAAGAGGCAACGAGTGCTGACGCCGAGCTTTCGAAAACGAAACCTCGTGACGTGAAGAAAGCGTCACAGGATAAAGAGGAAGCTGAGGGAGTAGCTGAATCTGAGGTAGCTGATGAAGACATGGAGACGGAAGGCGAGGCCACCAGTACATAAGGCTTGTACCACGGCCTTAGCGCCGTGGTCCCTTTGTACTTCCCGGTAAAGAAGATTGAGACAGACCATTCAGGTAGAATTGTTAATGTGACCTATTGGAAGTTTAGGAGTAAGCTGTAAAATATTAATTTTGCGTTTTGTTACAGCGTTTTGAAATTGTTGGTTACACTGAAATATGTCAGGGATAGAACGGCGATAAGATAAGAAATTGTTTGTTAGTGTCACTTTAAAAGAAAATTAAGGATTTCATCTTCAAATGTACAATAAATAATACAGTGTCTACAGTACACTAAAGGATGTCCACTCAGTGCAAGCCAAGGTACCTTAGATCCTAGATACCTAGGTAGGTATAATGTTTAGATAAATCTATCGGAATTAAGAGATCCGCAGAGCTATTCATCATCATCAGCCTGCAGAGGTCCACTGCTGGACTGTGGACTCACTGGGGATTTACCTTAGTCACCCTTGGTAAGCGGGTTGGTAAATGCTGGCAGTTTCCTGATATTCCCTTAGCTGTCTTTATGACCTACGGGATAAGATGGGATGATCCTATTCTAAATCCGAAAACCACGAGGGCAATTCATAATACCTATTTCCGTTTAAAATTGAACAGTTTGAATGAACGTTATTCAAATTTGACATTAGTTGTACCAAGCTAATGTCAAATTTGAATGTATATAGAGGAAGTTTCCGAGAATGACCTTTCCGGATTGTCTGTGAATAAGTCATATTGACGTGAGCGCTTATTAAACTGACATTTTACAAACGTACGTGCTCTATCCTTGACATAATTTATGTGATTGTATACTTGTTTCTATAATATGTAGTATTCATTCCGTTTGTAAGCATTTCGACGCATCAATTCATATTTATTCAAAGTATTTATACAATATATATTGTGGACTATACAAGGTGCTTTGAAGTACATTTTGAATGTGCAAATACAGTTAGTATTCAATATATATATTTCATATAATCTCTGGTCGAAGTATGTTTATCATAAGCATACTATATATCAGCATATTACTCTCAAACCGGTGTCTCATGGGTGTTTCAAAATGAAAAATGTTTCGCTGACCGTTTTTAGGCCACAACGGTCAATACTATTATTTTTTAAATCATTATTGCACGAAGAAGGTACAAATGGCGGACTTAATGCCGTGTGGCGTTCTCTATCAGTCGACCATTGGGCGTGCCAGAAAACTATGATGTGGTGCGGTAATAGGTATTTTAACAACTTATAATATATAAAAAAAATGGTACTGACCTTGATTTTGTTTGCGATCTTCGTGTCGATGGCAATCTGGCAAGAACTGCATCCCCCGACCGATATTTATGAAATGTCATAAGAATAAAAAAGGCCTTTTGTCCGTTTTACGTCAGCGACCATTTCATTTTGAAACACTCGTTCCATTTACTGTATTTACCGAATATTACATAATAATGACTAATATACACAGTATAATAAACGATTTGTATTATTTTGTACTTCCTATCTCCGATCTCTATATTGACAACAGAACCGGAGTGAATAACGCGTCTCAGCAAACGTTGTGTATGACTTTTCCATCAGACGTTCCAATCCAATTCCAATCCCTACCAGTTTTAAGTTAAGGTTTAATTCTCATCTTTTGTCTCTCTATGTTTCATCTTCCTTCTCTTCTATTTTATGTTCTTTAATCCATTACTCTGCATAGTTTTTAGGTAACATTAGGCAAACAAAACGGCATGTCATGTTTAGAAACCCTTTATTCATTCACGTTCCATCTCACCATTCGCAAACCAGCGATAACAATCTTTCGTTAATTACCCAAAGTGCTACACCAACAAAACAGTGCGATTTTGTTAAATTCGAAAACTTATTATATCCAGTCCTATCCTTTGCGAAATGGCCAGATTTTCAAATAAATATATATCAAACTTCAGTGTAAAATTCAAATTGGCATATGGAGTTCATTAGATATGCTGGGAACTTGTTTCTATATTGAATTTGTACGGTACTGGCCACCGCTTTAACTGTACAATTTAAGTCTTAGATGAAACACAGTACATTTTACATTGACTTAACACATTAAAAACTAAAAAACGAAAGTATAAAAACATTATGCGAGTTAATATAATATTTTAACAAAACAAGGACTAGGTCTTAATATTGCACAACTTTACAGTAATGACTAGAAAAAAATATTCTACGTAAAGACAAAACTAGAGTTTTCTATGGAAATGGCAATAGGCTCATAGATACAATTAAAATTAAAAAATAAATGCATTGTCTTCAAATTCAATGCACTGTGAGCGTCATGTTGACGCACACTTAATTTATGAACTTAAATTTTTAAAAAACGTTTCGAATTTACATCAGTCCAATTAGTTACAATAATACTTAATTTCCGTTTAGTTTTCTCTGTAAGAGAGCGGTGCGTTTTGTGCATGAGAATATCTTTCAGCGAAGTCGTACAATAACATTAAGTCATAGAAGCCATTTTGCTATTTAGTAAATTCATTTTTAATTAAAGCTTTTTAATATACTTCGACTTTTTCTAGTTTAAATACAGTAATGTTATAGTAAATACCCCCAAACATACGTATTTTATTTTAACAAGAGCGTGTACAAGATATTCCAAAACTAAATTAGTCAAATGGATCCATATTGTAATACATAAACTCTATTTGATTCAAATATTGGATTGGAGTTGCATTTAATTAGGAACAGATTAAATAAGATTACATTCCCTGTATCATCTTTGAACTAAATTATGGTATGTAGTCTATCATCCTATTTCTATTGTGTTTAATCTTATTATCTTTAGGAATCTGCTTAGTCTATTAAAAATAATTCCTCGATACTGTGGATTTAAGAGTCGCTTTTTGTCAAATTGTCATGAAGGTAACAATGTATCAGAAAGTAGATCCAGAAAAGTATGTATCGTGTTGTTTATGATTTATAGTGTACTTTGGTACATAAAACTCGAGTCTATATATCCATATTATATTTTAGAGTAATAATAGTTTTGGTATAATGTTTACCTAGACGATATAATTGTTACTTCTGGTACATTATTGCCGCCTAATCGAGCGTTTCCTTGTTCAGACTGACAAGTATATTTTGGCATTTGTGGGTGACATTGACATTAGCATTATAACAAGAATGTCAAAACTCGACGTCAAAAGTGACGTTTTGTATTAGGGCGGAAATTAGTCCCGATTTCGACTACGTGTCACGTGCCAACGTCCTTGTCGGTCTGAAGGACGACATTGATAAAAAAAGTGTAGAGAGAGACGGATAGAAAGAGGACAGACAGAGCAACGTAACATAATTATTTAATGATTATTATAGCTATATTTATCAACCGTTACCATTTCATTTAACTTGCTCACGAAACATGGATGCTGTATCTACATCTGTACCTATGTTAAGTGGTTCAATATTCCTGTTAGAAATCCCACAGTATCTAGTTTCTACGGCAGGCAAGTTGATAAACATAACATTATCTTATCAGATGCTTAAAACTATTTTACACCTAAACCGACAACAGAAGATCCACGCGTTAAGTCCAGTCCCGACGTACCCGACCCAATTATCACAGTGGGTGATGTGGTATTATCCGAAGCTAAGCTAACTACAAGCTATGCCTAACCTAGGAATGTATGATGATCCGGAAACTTAAATGATGACAAATAAAAATTGTAAATATCAAAATGACCTAAATTACCTAAATATACTCGTATCAACACTGTTTACTCTTGTAAAGAATGCTGGTAGTATTTAATTAACACAATTCGCTTTACTATGACATGATGTACAAATAAATATAAATAAAACTGCCGAGTCCCACAAAACCCCGACAAATTATCAATATTACCGCACAATAAAAAAAATGTTTTCTTACTACTTTATAAGAGAGTATGAAAAATAAAAACGTGTAATTAATTTCATAGAAATCATACTACAAAAATAACGAAATATCTATAATATCTCCAATTAACAAATGAGATCGATGTACCTAACTGCTATGGAATTCTAAATAAAATAAATTGGTAAGTCAACCTATTTCAATAATCACTAATCTAAGCTATACCTAAATACTTACTATACTCCTGTTTTATGAGAACGAAAAGTTAAAGATCTATGTACTAATACTAAATCCATTTGACTAATGTTTGAAATACCTACATACAAAACAATAATGCTACTTAGGGGCAGCGCAGAAGACTTTTTTGCAATTATATGAAGTAACGCACACGCACGACGCGCATAAATGTCTCAGACGCAGACTCCATCGCATAAAAAGTGTGCCGTCTGCGCTGCCCCTTAGTAAATATAGTTTTAATTATAACAGCAAAAAGACCATAAGTACTAAAGAATGAACAGTTAATTTTTTAATCCGTGTCCTCCAACAAAATGGGACAATATTCAGGGATATGGCTCATGAACTTATAAGTTGCGTAATATTGGTGAGTACCGAATATTTGTCTTCCGAAGTTCTGAACTATCGGTCCTTGCGTATAATAG
This sequence comes from Conogethes punctiferalis, assembly GCA_031163375.1. NCBI lineage: Eukaryota > Metazoa > Arthropoda > Insecta > Lepidoptera > Crambidae > Conogethes > Conogethes punctiferalis. Next base: position 8,793,904 of record CM062099.1, read on the forward strand.
ACAGGTCACTACTATCACGTACCAGAGATGGGTGACAAATTATCGGTCTCGTACCAAAGAGGGGTGACAAACTATCGGTTTCGTGTCAAAGATGGGTGACGAAGTATCGGTATCGTACCAAAAAGGGGTGACAAATTATCGGTTTCGTACCAACGATGGGTGACGAAACATCGTGCAGGTACCAAAGGTGGGTGACGAAGCATAGAGCACGTACCAAAGTATCGGGCACTGATCCGTTGTGTATCCATATGGTGACATGATTAATTTTGGTACTGGTAACGATTACAGTTCTTTTCTCATTACGTTTTGGAGGATTTCTGAATTTCAAACTGTCATAGAGTATCTAAACTGTTCAGAGGAAATTCTAAACTACAATATTTATTCTAATGAAATGACTTATAACGGTGTGCCACTCTTTAGAACCATCAACAAGAGTAATTATAACATCTACGAAAATATGGAAAATTACTGTCAACTTTTTACTCGTCATTGCTTGCCATATGTCAGTCATGTCGAGAGTAAGCACCACATAAAGCTATACATATCCAAATCAGTAGAAATCTATGTTGTATGACTTATTATGAGCAATACGCAGTCCAATATGTATAAACTGATATGGTGCTTACTACTGAACATTGACAATTTTCAAGATTTTGAACAAACATACAACCCACTGAAATCCTAGTTGTAGGAGGATTTTCATTGCATAAATATTGGCAATCAGTAAAATGAACTAATCTTTTTTTTCTGTCTGTTTAACAAATATCGTAACTTAAACCTTAGTTTGAAAAATAATATATATTTTTTAAAAGACTATTTTCAATACGCATACAAGTTTATGATTGATAACCATGGCTTTGTAATTAAAATAGTGCTAAAGCAATTTTTAACCTTTTAAAGGGCATACCAAGTTTATTAATGTCCGATTTTTGATTCTTATGTCAAAGGGATAAGATTCAAACTGATAATACAGACAGACAAGGCTGTTTTGGCACGTGGGTGTCATTGATATGAGGGCGCCACTGTGAAAAAAAAAAGACAAAAATCGACGTCAAAGGTGACATTTTTTTCGGTTTCGGCCATAGGGGTGAGATACTTCGCGCTCCCAATAGCTCGGTGATGATTACAAGGCAATCTTAGCTGTCATTGTAGTCCTTTAGAAAAAAACCGACTTCAGCCACGTGCAAAAATATCCTTGTCAGCCTAGGAACTTAGTCCACTGCCCCTTAAAAGTTTAGACCAAAATGAGCGTTGTCTAAGACGGAATCCAAGTCTCGTGGACGGTTGTAATGGACTAGAAGCTGTGCTTTTTGTTTAATTGTACAATTTTGAAATTGACTCGCCTACTAAAGATATTTATTACATACAATATACAGTCATCGATAAAATGTATGACAACGTCGTAACACTGAATGTTCTTTTACTTAATATCCTAAGTATAATAATATGATTAACTCTATTGCGTTTGGAAATCTCGGTCTTACGAGATTATGAGAATAATATGGAGCATATTACACTTACCTACATACTTATTATTGTTTTATTAGACTGATTAAGTGTCTTTAAGACCATTGCTCGCATATGTTAAGATATATCTCTGTTCTGATCTGACCGCTTACCTACATTATGTAAGTGACTAACCATCGGTAGCGTAACCTAGAGGTAAGTGACGAACTATCGGTAGCGTAACCTAGGTAAGTGACCAATCGGTAGAGCAACATAGGTTGTCCTATCGGTCGCGGACCATATATAGGGGACGAACTATCGGTATCGTAGTATAGGCAGGTGACGAACCATCGGTAGCGTACCTTAAGTATGTGACGAACTTCTCTACGAACGGTCGTATCTGGCTTTAAGAACTTTATGGTCAAATAAAATCGAGTAGAGTTCTGACACATTTCAACTGGTATTGTGGAATTAATAAGAAGGTTTTTATAATCAAAATCATTTTAGCGATGACTATATATTAGTAATGGTTCATTTCATGAAGAACGCTGTACATAATTACATACATAATACAATTACACTTGCCTAAGGAAATTGTTTCTCTTGTCGTGGACATAGTGCCATAAATAATCAAGGAGAGACTTCACAGTAGCACAATATTCCCCACATACATACTTACATAGCTTTTTCGCCTGACGGTAACTAAGAACCTGGACTTCAATCTAAATCTACACTAATATTATAAAGAGGAAAGATTTGTACCTATTTTTGTATGTTTGTAATGAATAGGCTCAAAAAGTACTGGGCCGATTTAAAAAAATTCTTTCACCAATAGAATGCTACATTCTTCCAATTTGACATAGGCTACATTTGAAAAAAATTAGGGATCCTTGGTAAAATTTGAACAATGTAACCGAAGGTGTAGAAAAATGAGTCTACCGTGCGAAGCTGGGACGGGCTGCTAGTACAATATATAACTCAAAGGTGACTGACAGTAATCTATCAACGCACAGTCCAAACCACTGGACGGATCGGGCTGGAATTTGGTAGGTATGCATGTAGATGTTATGACATATACCTACATCCGCTAAGAAAGGTTTGTGATCAATTCTACCCCCAAGGGGATAAAATAAGGGCACAGCTAGTCAGTATCCATATGTGGGAAAAAACATGTGTCCAGTTTAATTTTCAAGGCAATGTCCACAACAGAGATGATTTGAAAAGGGACTATCTATAACAGCCAAATAAAATCTTAGTTAAGTATTGAAGTACTATAACTTAGCTCTCGTTAAATTTTAAGCATATTAGAGCACACTCGTGAATAGTTATTATACTTTATTGTCTCCAGAAAATAGTTCAGGTTATTACCTGAAACCAACTTTACCTGTGCCAACTTTAGTTAATTGACCTATTGTTAAATTAATTACAGTTGGCACGTTCAACAGTATAGTGCGTGCCACTAAAGATGAGACTTGCCGACCGTCAGTAGTGGGACGCCCTGACAGGTACCGTCGTTCAAAATGTTATCCTTAATTTTTACTTAGATTCAAGAAGTACCTATACGGTAATATTCGGATTGGTATAGAGTCTATCTTATGAAATTAGGTAGTGGTGGTCGAATCAAGCGGTCTCTCAAGTCTCATCTTTTGTGGCACGCATTGTACACTGTCTCTGATAAAGCGCGCGGCGTGACGTCATACTGCACGCGCATCATGAAAAGTCTGCCTGTCTCACTCGCGCGCGGTTTAACCATGGAAATGGTAATAGGCTCATAGATATAATTAAAATTAAAAAATAAATGCATTGTTTTTAAATTCAATGCACTGTGAGCGTCATGTTGGCGCACACGAAATTTATAAACTTAAACTTATAAATGTGATGGACAGTAATTACAGTTTAACATACTGTATAGTGAAATTGCATAATGCAATAAAGTATATAATAGTGTAGTAGTATAGTTTTTAAATCCTTGACGCAAAAAGTGGGTGTGATAATAAATAAGATTGACGTGTTTGAGCGTGAGTGTTTGTCTGTCATCGTAACTCCCCCGTAAATCGTAAATCTGACTTTTTTGTTTGAAAGGTCTTTTAATCGAGCGTGTTCTTAAGTACGTTTGATCAAATTCAGTTCAGCCGTTTACAAGATATAGGCAATGATTTAATTTTTTTTATTTTTATTTCTTTTCACAAGCAAAGCTATAGTGCTTCAATACTCACCCCCGACAGTTCCCCGACTATACTACGGCAGTACACGCGTCATTCCCCGCAGTATACGAGTACTCATACTGACTCACAGCGGCTGGCCGAGCCGCGGGTTCCTGGGACACTGCATGAGGTGCCTCTGCCAGGGCAGGTCCCTCGCCAGTACGTTGGTCAGGCAGTATGGACACTTCCACTCGTCCATGCCGAGAGCTATAAAAAAATAAATAACCTAAGACATGCCACGCTGGGCGACACAGCGCCACCTAGCCCCAAACTAAGCCGAAGCTTGTACTATGGGTACTAGACAACTGATAAACTTACTTAGATACCTTTTTATTTGTAAATAAATACATATTATACATAGAAAACACCCAGACCAATACAAACAGACATGTTCATGAACACATATGTTTGTACTGTGCGGGAATCGAACCCACGACCCTTGGCTCAGAGGGCAGATATAAGATAGATTGTAGATATTTTTTGCAAAAATTAAGAAAACATCTTTTAGCATAGTCAAAATTAGTTTTCATTATGATTTCAATAATAAGGATTACATCTTGAAGGACGTATGTTACTCGCATAATATGTGCCACCACCCCGGTGAAAAGCTTTCCGGGGTAGATGATTCTTGAACTGTGCCATCCACCCCGTTAAACAACGGGGTCAGGGCTACCGGGGTCAATAAAACATTTTTTCCCAACCGTCCCGTTAACGGAGCGGGACGAACCGGGGCGGATGGGACCTACCCCCTTAAATCCCATCTTCGTGATCTGTATCAACGGCATTATTGAATAGTATTATGACTCACGTATGCAGTTGTGGGATGTAAGGGAGCGGCCTATCATCTTTTCGCTCCAAGCCAACCTCACCTGCCCGTGGTGCATCCTGCCGAATAACAAACGAGGCGCTGGCAACCCGACTGGTGGTATAGCCATCACAATTGAAGGCGTATCTAAATACCACAGACCGATGACGGGCAGCAACATTACCGGAGCGAGAGGCTACGCCCTGTGATCGCCAACCCGCCTGCCCAGCGTGGCGATTATGGGTATATCCTCCAGATATTTGCCCTAAGTGGCGAACAACTGGAGAGGCCTATGTCCAGCAGTGGACTGCGATAGGCTGATGATGATGCAGTTGTGCTGAAAAGATGATAGGTCCTTTACATCCCACCTCCATGGTCTGTCTTAACGGTATTATGAATAGTGTTGTGACTCACGTATGCAGTTGTGGTAGTCGGGGTCATCGGTGCGCAGCGCGGCGCCGCACGACGCACACGCCTTCCAACATCCCTCGCTCATCGTGCACTCCTCTGTAATATCACAGATAAAAATAACTTAATGACGAGTCCGCCATAAGACATCATCTGCAACTGTCCACTGCTGGATATATGTAGGTCATTTGAGGGATTTGTCTTAGTATTTATGTACTTAGGTAAACGCTGCTGCCCGTTTCCTGATATTCCCTTAGTCATCTTCTACAGCACCACGTGTGGCTGCACTCACACTCACTCCGCAGGTGCGGGTGCAGTACTCACACTCACTCCGCAGTTGCGAGTGCAGCACTCACACAGCAGGTGCGGGTGCAGCACTCACACTCACTCCGCAGGTGCGGGTGCAGCACTCACACTCACTCCGCAGGTGCGGGTGCAGCACTCACACTCACCCAGCAGGTGTGGGTGCAGCACTCACACTGACACTCACCCAGCAGGTGCGGGTGCAGCACTCACACTGACACTCACCCAGCAGGTGCGGGTGCAGCACTCACACTGACACTCACCCAGCAGGTGCGGGTGCAGCACTCACACTGACACTCACCCAGCAGGTGCGGGTGCAGCACTCACACTGACACTCACCCAGCAGGTGCGGGTGCAGCACTCACACTGACACTCACCCAGCAGGTGCGGGTGCAGCACTCACACTGACACTCACCCAGCAGGTGCGGGTGCTGCACTCACACTGACACTCACCCAGCAGGTGCGGGTGCAGCACTCACACTGACACTCACCCAGCAGGTGCGGGTGCAGCACTCACACTGACACTCACCCAGCAGGTGCGGGTGCAGCACTCACACTGACACTCACCCAGCAGGTGCGGGTGCAGCACTCACACTGACACTCACCCAGCAGGTGCGGGTGCAGCACTCACACTGACACTCACCCAGCAGGTGCGGGTGCAGCACTCACACTGACACTCACCCAGCAGGTGCGGGTGCAGCACTCACACTGACACTCACCCAGCAGGTGCGGGTGCAGCACTCACACTGACACTCACCCAGCAGGTGCGGGTGCAGCACTCACTCTGACACTCACCCAGCAGGTGCGGGTGCAGTACTCGCGCCTCCAGCGCCACGCGGCAGTGCGGGCAGCGCGCCAGCAGCACGCAGCGCCGCCAGTAGTGCGCCTCTAACGCGTCCGACCGCACGCGGCGACCGCACCACGTGCACAGGGTACTGGCGAACAGAGGACTGTTGTGAACGACACTACGAATACATAATGGGATCGGTACATACGTTCAAACTTGTTTACATAGCCCACTGAGGTCACCACCACCACCTTATTCGAGGCCAGAGCCGGCAAAACCTCTTTTGACTGGTTCGTTAAAGTATTCAGAAAATAGATCGGAGAGAGGGTCGAGACAGGCATCGGGTGTGAGTGGACGGTATAGGATTCAAGATGGAATAAGTACATGATCAAACATCTACTTACGCTAATATTAAAAAACCGGCCAAGTGCGAGTCGGACTCTCGCACGTAGGGTTCCGTACCGCTAAATAAATGTTTTTCTTTACGTTTTATTATATTGGAGTTAATTAAATGAAAAAATTAGGTAATTTGATTTATGACGTTTAAAAAAAACTACTGGCTAGATTTCATTCAAACCAAATTTCGTTAGTAGTTTTCATAGTGATACACATGATATATTTTTTTCAGTTTTATCATGCCCATATTTTAGAAGTTACGGGGGGGGGGACACTCATTTTACCACTTTGGAAGAGTCTCTCGCGCAAACTATTCAGTTTAGAAAAAAATGATCTTAGTAACCTCAACATCATTTTCAAATACCTATCCATAGATACCCCACACGTATAGGTTTGATGAAAAAAAAATTTTTCAGTTTCAGTTCTATGTATGGGGAACCCAAAAATTTTGGATTTTTTTCTGATTTTATTCTCACATCTTAATGCGGTTCACAGAATACATCTACGTACCAAATTTCAATAATGTAGCTCTTATAGTTTCGGAATAAACTGGCTGTGACATACGGACGGACAGACAGACAGACAGACAGACAGACAGACATGACGAATCTATAAGGGTCCCGTTTTTGCCATTTTGGCTACGGAACCCTAAAAAGAGGAACGGTTTGATTGTTTGTTTACTTTGTACGAGTATAGGCTCCGAGACTACTGGACCGATTTGAACAAATCTTTACCTGTTGGATATTAAACTTTCAAATAAGTTACGGATCCAATCCCTATCCATCAAGGTGTGAAAAATTTTCCATAAAAATATTCTTACATCGCGTGCGCTTCTAAAACTTTTGATTAGATATAGAACGTGAGAGTCAAAATGGCGGGTGTACCTACCATAAGGAATTAAATTATACCGGTCACCAAAAAAATGTACCGTTAATGTACTATTTTGTACCTGGCTTTAAGAAATATGTACCTTCTACAAAACGAAGTTATTTCGAAATCAAAATACACCCCGCCATCTTGATGTCAAGATGGCGGGTGTACTATACTTAATATTTCATTATAATATAATATAGATACGACTTTGTAGAACATATAATTATCTACAAAAACATCACGACAGAATAAGTCTGTTGTAGCTACGTCGCAATAATGTTAAGTACCCGAGTGAGCGTGTGGCTGTATGTTTTATAGGAATAGTTACTCACTGGCAGACCGGCTCGGGCGTGTTGTCGCTGGGCACGTCGGCAGGCGCGGGCTCGTAGCCCTCGTACTGCTCGCTCAGCAGCTGCTGCCGGCGCCCTGCCAAACCGACCATGTCTGCGTCTATCATCAATTTGGCCTCCCACCATCAGACTGTCCACTGCTGGACTTAGGCCTTTCCAGAAGGTCGTCACTTTGGGCAAAAACATTGAGGTTATACCCGTAATCGCCATCCTGGGCAGGCGAGTTAGCGATCGCAGGACGTAGCTCCTGGCTCCGGTGACGCTGCTGCCTGTCATCGGCATGTAGTAGTAGTAGTACTTACTTACTACTTACTATGGTGGCACAGCGACCCAAAGTGAGTCTTGGCCTCCGATATTATACGTCGCCATCTCGATCTGTCGTCGAGACAATGGGAGAGGACCATGCGGTGAAGCGGGCCTTTGTAGGACGACCATATGGCCGACGCCCTGTTGGACGTCCTAGGTACCGCTGGAGCGACGAGGTCGAGAAGGATCTGCGAGAGCTCGGCGTGACGGATTGGCAGGAGATGGCGCACGGCAGTAGTAGTAGTGTGTAGTATTTGGCTAAGCCTTCGTGATGGTTATACCGCCACCAGTCGGTTGCCAGCGCCTCGTTCGTTATTCAGCAGGATGCACCACGAGCAGGTGAGGGTTGATCACTTAGTTGAGATGGGGCTTGGGGCGAAAAGATGATAAGTCGCTCCTTCACATCCCGACCACAATACAAAACAACATAAGCTGCTGCCTGTTTCCTGACATTCCTTTAGTCGTGTTCTACGACTGCCAATTTTTTTGATAATAGCTCGACATAATGGCTTCCCTTCACCTTATGGAAAGCGAAAGAGAAGCCCAAGTCGCTGTGACATCTGGCAAGTAACTGATCTGTAACCTGTCAGATGTCCCTGACATGCTGCCGGCCCAACCCTAACCCCCCACGAGCTCCGGAAACCCTACTCACCGGCAGAAACACGACCTGGAGGTTATTTGGCTGCGGTATTCTATAGGGTGGAGGTCTTTCCGACGGGCAGCCCAATTCAAGCGAAGATTCGCTATGCCCTACCTCTCTTATGGTATGAGACGGGGTCTTATTCTAAATCCGGACACTACTAATAGGTACTCATCATCATCATCCTATTACAGTCCACTGCTGGACATAGGCCTCTCCAGTTGTTCGCCACTTAGAGCAAACATCTGGAGGATATACCCATAATCGCCACGCTGGGCAGGCGGGTTGGCGATCGCAGGGCGTAGCTTCTTGCTCCGGTGACGCTGCTGCCCGTCACCGGTCTTTAGTATTTAGCTACGCCTTCAATTGTGATGGTTATACCGCCACCAGTCGGTTGCCAGCGCCTCGTTTGTTATTCGGCAGGATGCACCACGGGCAGGTGAGGTTGGCTTGGAGCGAAAAGATGATAGGCCGCTCCCTTACATCCCATTATATCCCAATAGGTACTCACCAGGACTATAATACCCGCTCTCATCCATCTGGCTATGGTCATCCAGATGCAGGTTCCTCAGTCCCGCCACCAGCTTGGGGGACTCCAGGACGCTCTCCCGGAAGTACTCCGCCTTCACCTTGGGCGAGTCCAGGCTGCGACAGTCCGAGTCGCACCTGAGGTCGTTGCGGGACATCTGCGGGGAATCCATCGGCAGAGAGTCCATGCTTCTCACGTCGTTCTTTGAGGTTTTTGGCGAGCCTGTAAAAGAAATTCTAGTAAAATATTGGTTGACGTACGCAGGGCGTAGCTCCTCGCTTCGGTGATACTGCTGCCTGTAATTGGCCTGAGGTATTTAGCTACGCTACAATCGTGATGGTTATACCGCCACTAGTCGGTCAGAGCCTCGTCTGTTATTCAGCAGGCTGCACCACGGGCAGGTGAGGGTGGCTTGGAGCGAAAAGATGATAGGTCGTTCCTTTATATCCCGATGTAAGGCAGCTAACATCGTTACTCATTCAATTGGTCTTCTGCTCCGTTACGTCTGCAGCAGAACAGTTGATCGGTGGAGCAGGTATGTTCTGCAGCGGACACCGCGTACAGGCAACCGCCGTGTTTACCACCTCTCAGCTAGATGGAGCGACGGTCTGCGCAGGGCGGCCGGCATCAACTGGAGTATGGCTGCTGATCGAGCAGAATGACGCGTTTTGGGAGACTACGCCCAGCAATGGACTGTCGAATGCTGCTAATGATGCTATAGCCTAAAGCGTCTTGGCAAACGTGGTGCAGGACGCCCTCAGGCCAAGTGGAGTGTTGATTTGCGCTGAACGGCTGGCAATTGCTGGATGTGAGAAGCCCAGGACCGAGGCCTATGTTCAGCAGCGGACTGATAAAGGCTAATGAGGATAGTTAACCAAAGCGGGCGAGTCCCTGTAGTCCAGATGCAGAGCACGTACACGGCAACAGAAAAGATCATAGGTTGCTCCCTTACATCTATAATAAATCCAGGCTCCTTGATGAGTCTGTAGAAGAGTTACCTAAAGTGCTCCTCGATAGATATGTAGGCCAGTTACCCAAAATGGGCGAGTCCCTGTAGTCCAGGTGCAGCGGCTCGTACACAGCAACAGAACAGTGGATTGCCAGAGGCTCGTTTGTTATTCGGCAAGATGCACCACAGTCAGATGAGGGTAACTTTGAGCGAAAAGATGATAGGTTGCATTTGTCCCTTACATTTGTATAAATCTTGCCTTGTTGATAAATCTGTGGAACAGTTACCTAAAGCGCTCCTTGATAGATAGTAGACGGGTCACTTACCCAAAGTGGGCGAGTCCCTGTAGTCCAGGTGCAGCGGCTCGTACACGGTGACGGGCCGCTCCTTCAGCGGCGGCTTGGCCGGCTCGTGGTCGTAGTGGATCAGTTGGCAGCGCCTCGTTTGTTATTCGGCAGGACGCACCACGGGCAGGTGAGGGCAGCTTGGAGCGAAAGGGTGGTACATCCCGATGTAAGGGAGCTCATAGTTTGATTTTAAAATGGTTCTACTGTACGTCTTTACATCTGTTGCAGAACCGATGATCGGTGGAGTAGGAAAGATCTGTAGTGGATACCGCGTAAAGGCGAAAGCAATGTGGGACGCCCCTGGGCTAGATGCGGCGACGACCTTGGCCGGCGTCAACTGGCTGTGTGTCGCTGCTCATCGATTGATTGGTGCACTTTTGGGAGAAGCCTCCGTCTAGCAGTGGACAGCAGGCTCCTAATGATGGTATACCTAATCACCTAAATTGTCAGGTGGAGTGCGCAGGACGGCTGGCAAGTGTCGATGGATGCGAGAAGCTTGATCAAAGTGGCGAACATTGGTAGAGGCTTATGTTCAGCAGCGGACTGATAAAGGCTAATGAGGATAGGTAACCAAAGTGGGCGAGTCCCTGTAGTCCAGATACAGAGTTCGTACACAGCAACAGAACAGTGGATTGCCAGAGGCTCATTTGTTATTCGGCAAGATGCACCACAGTCAGGTGAGGGTAACTTGGAGCGAAAAGATGATAGGTCGCTCTCTTACATTTGTAATTGTAGCGACACGTAGCGACACCTATCTCCACATCGCTACAACTATCTACACGTCGCTACAATATGCAATCACTACTTCCGCCAGCTAACAACAGATGGCGATGTGAAATCCGGGTCTATAGAGAATTAAATCGCTCCATACAAATTGTATGGAAGACCTAGAATGCACATACGAAGTTTTCATCACGACTCGCTATATATACGAAAAACCAAGATGGTCCATCGGACCGCGGTCCCCGAGCACGATCACCTAGCTCAGCGGAAGTACTTCCAATTTTCGAAGGGACAAATCTGTTCCTACATAATAAATCTTGCGTTGTTGATAAATCTGTGGAACAGTTACCTAAAGCGCTCCTTGACAGATCTGTAGACGGGTCACTTACCCAAAGTGGGCGAGTCCCTGTAGTCCAGGTGCAGCGGCTCGTACACGGCAACAGAAGAGATCATAGGTTGCTCCCTTACATCTATAATAAATCCAGGCTCCTTGACGAGTCTGTAGAAGAGTTACTTAAAGTGCTCCTTGATAGATATGTAGGTCACTTACCCAAAGTGGGCGAGTCCCTGTAGTCCAGGTGCAGCGGCTCGTACACGGTGACGGGCCGCTCCTTCAGCTGCGGCTTGGCCGGCTCGTGGTCGTAGTGGATCATGGAGTGGCGGTTGTGCTCGTTGCGGTTGGCGCGACGGTACACGACCTCCTCGGTTTGACTCTCTTGGAAGTGGACCTGTACCGGAGAGATTTTTTTTTTCAGCAATCCATTGTACTACTGCCTACTTGAGTATATGAGGCTTCTTTTAAGTCTTTCCACCACAGCAAGCTTCTTCTTTTCATGACAGAGGGCGTACACGGGCCTGAAAGTCACCTGATGGTAAGTGATCACTTCAGCCCATAGACACCGCAATACCAGAAGAGTCAGTACGAGCCGTCGAAAAATTTGCAGGCTAGGTTTTGAAGGTCCCTAAGTCGTATCCCTATGGAAAAGTCGCAACTGGAAGCTGATTCCAGAGAACCGTTGTACAATGGACATGGCAGAAAATTGCACACCAAAAGTACCTTCGAAGATTTACAACTATCTTGAATCAAATCTTGAATTGGTACGAGATATATATGTACGAAGATGAAAAATAGCAGCTGGAATTCGATTAGATAATTCTACCCCATACTCGTCATGTTATAAACGGTGTTTAAGAAACACATAGACGCAACATCCCTGCGTTCTCTTTCGTTTTCCATCTAGAGACGCCAGGCCACTATGTTGTATTACTATGTAGAAAAGTGATAGAATAGAGAGGGCAAGACAGATTTGACTGTCTTCTCTCCCCATATAACATTACCAGTACCTACCATCTGTCCTCTCACCTTCTCAGAAGCGCTAGCCGTCATCCTGGGCGAGTGTTTGGGACTGACGGCGCTGTCCAGCCTCAGCTTGTTGTAGCCGATCTGGTAGTTGGAGAAGTCTTTGGGCGTCCGGGAGGGGGTGTAGCGCTTGGTAGGGGACTTCTTGAGGCTGCTCTTGGTTCTTGAAGTGGTGAAGCTTCCGCTGAGACTTGAAGGCGCTAAGGTGCCACCTGAGAAGACATTGTAAAATAAGTGAACCCATCAGGTGTTAAAACATTGAAATAGGAAGTGTGTGGGGCTTTTTTTTTTATTGTATCTCGAGATAATGGCTTCTCTACGCCTGATGGAAAGCGAATGAGAAGCCTATGTCGCTGTGACAACTATTTTCAGCAGAGGACGTTGCTTAAGGCTGATATGTTGAAAGGGGATTTTCGAATAATATCATATCAACATCAGCTTAATTTTGATTAGGTACTTTAAGAAATGTGATCGTTGACCCCTAGAGGTGCTTCATGTAGGTACTATCGTTCTAAACTCACCAGAAGTATGGGACGTCATCGACTTCAAGCTATAAGACGACGTGGCCCCAACAGACGAGGCCATGCCGAAGGACGCCGTCATCCCACTCGTGGACATCCCACTAGTGGTCATCCCACTGGTGGTCCCGCTGCGAGTGGACTGCGCCACGCTGGCCGTCTCCATGGCCGAGTCGGCAGCAGACTGGTCCCCGTTCAGGAGCTGTTCCTCCGTCGGCGCTTGGTTTAGCATTTTCTGGAGATTAAGGAGACTACGATTGAGATATGCTTGGAGTTTCTTTGGGGAAAGAGGCTTACTTACAAATTTTTAAACTCCAAATATAAGTTTAAGGTTTGGGTGAAGGGGGCCATCCATGAATTATGTCACAATTTTCATGGCTTTTCGACAAGTGACGCAAGAACGAACAGGAATACGTCGAATAGGTTAAATATGGTGCAAGGTCCAGAGACGCACAGCGCGTTTCGACTTTATACTTACCTGCCTAGTGCGAATGGTTAAACTATGAAACTCTTTGCCGGGCTCCTTGTTCCCCGGGAGATTTACTGGGTGTTGCTGGTGTTGATTGCTGGGTGAGCGCGTTCCATCGTAAGCTTTGATATTGCTTACAATCAGGCAAATCGCAGTCAAGCGAAAACCCATTTCGAAAAGAAGACCCTAGGGCGCCTTGTTGTCTCTTGAACCAACCTGCATATCAATCCTGTCGAACTGCTGGAACAGATGCCTGTAGATGAGGTTCCTAGTGGTGACGGCGTCGTCGGGCGGCAGCTACGCGCGGACCACCCGCGGCGAGCGCGCGTAGGCCGCCAGCAGGATGCATACATACACTACCTCCAAAGTCCCTTTTAGTCGCTTCTTACGACCTGGAGACCTCTGTAGGTACTATGCTCAGTTCTAAACAGCAGGGCACTTTATCTTACTCTATATCTTGAACCAACCTGCATATCGATCCTGTCGAACTGCTGGAACAGGTGCCTGTAGATGAGATTTCTCCTGGTGACGGCGTCGTCGGGCGGCAGCTGCGCGCGGACCACCCGCGGCGAGCGCGCGTAGGCCGCCAGCAGGATGCATTCACTACCCCAAAGTCACTTCTTACGACCGGGACACCTTTTTACTACTTATTCTCAGCTCCAAACAGCAGGTGCGTTTTATCTTGTAGGAACAGACTTGTTCAGTTGTCCCCACGAAAAGTGGAAGTACTTCCGCCGAGCTGGGTATTCGTGCTCGGGGACCACGGTCTGATCTTCGAATCTCGATCGAATCTTGGTTTGTCCTACATATAGAGCTTCGCTTACGCGTTGTAGGATTCTATGCTGTAGCAACTAGCAATGTAGAGATAGGATAGATGTGGCTACATATCGATAGAATCTCTTGAACCAACCTGCATATCAATCCTGTCGAACTGCTGGAACAGGTGCCTGTAGATGAGGTTTCCCCTGGTGACAGCGTCGTCGGGTGGCGGTTGCGCCTGGACTACCATAGAAGACGGTGCGTCAGCCGCCAAAGACCTTTTCAGTTGCCTCACACGACTAGCATTCCAGGCTTCATATAGCATTGCGCTTATCTCATGAACCAACCTGCATATCGATCCTGTCGAACTGCTGGAACAGGTGCCTGTAGATGAGGTTTCTCCTGGTGACGGCGTCGTCGGGCGGCAGCTGCGCGCGGACCACCCGCGGCGAGCGCGCGTAGGCCGCCAGCAGGATGCATATGTCGCAGTCATCTGGTTGAATCTCCTATTCAATTGAATCGCTAGCGCGTTCATTGAATGACGACATTCAATTGAATGACTAGACCGAACGTTGACTAAACACGCGTCACTTAACGTCCAACTAGGTAGCGGATTGAAACATAGCCCTTTGAAAAGAGCGGACGTAAAAGCAGTCAAGTGATTGTAATTTAGTTCATTTTTTTCCCGCGCGGCGTTAGTAGTCACTAAAACAAATATGGCGTCGAACATGATCACCTGAGTGTTGATATTTTTTTGATAAGATTTACTTTAAACTGACTTATACGTAATAAAATAATGTGACAGTATGGATTCACCTATTAATACGCCACCTCCGGATACTTTTAATGAAAAATTAAAAACTAAACATTAAACAGTCGGCTTTTACCCATTCAACGACTATGCTAAAATGACGTTCAGTCAAGACGTTGAACGTTTCATTCAATAACTTGACGAGTTGTCCTTTAGGCATTCAATTAAATGTCGTCATTCAATGAACGCGCTAGTCATTCAATTGAATAGCAGATTCAACCAGATGACTGCGACACATACACTACCTCCAAAGTCCCTTTTAGTCGCTTCTTACGACCTGGAGACCTCAGTAGGTACTATGCTCAGTTCTAAACAGCAGGGCACTTTATCTTACTCTATCTCTTGAACCAACCTGCATATCGATCCTGTCGAACTGCTGGAACAAGTGCCTATAAATGAGGTTTCTCCTGGTGACGGCGTCGTCGGGCGGCAGCTGCGCCCGGACCACTCTAGGAGACCGCGCGTAGGCCGCCAGCAGGATGCGCTCGGCCGCCGCGCGCACCGAGCCGGCCGCGTGCTGCGCGCCCGCCGCGCCGCACTCGGCGAGGCGACGCACTGTGAGGCCGCTGGAAGGTTCCAAGTGTGTGAGTCACACACCCACATGCATCAAATATGGCGAAACCAGTAATTATGTAGTGTTAGAATGAAATAAAATATCATTATAGCCTTCTGGCTCGCCCAATCGTTGACTGGTAGAGAATGCCACACGGCATTAAGTCCACCATTTACACTTTCTTTGTGCAATAAAAATTAAATAAATAAATAATGGTACAAAAATGTAATCCGGACTGATCAGGTGACTTTTGGTTAGTGACCCTGCCTTCAGCATTGCGTTCAAATCCTTTACGTGGCAAATATTCAACGAAGTTGGCGATAGAATATTATGTAAGACGTCTTTTTTTTTAAAAGATTCGAAAACGATCAGATTTCTATTCCCAGTCAAGTCAATATCTACCCCCAACTCCCAGACACAATATAAATTTTATTGTGTCGCGTCCGATTTCGACTCAAACAACCAAAAATTGGCCTAAATTGTCACCCCAATATTGTTAAAATGTTATTAGTAGGTAGAAATATCGATTTATATTTGTTTGTTTAAAAGTTTTTCATAGTTTTATGGTACAATTTCCATGATATAAGTACTTCTGAGCAATTTAAACTATGTTGCTTGACACACAATAGAATACAGTTAAAAAAGTTTAGATTATACATAATTATATTTATGTTCGATAATTATGAAACAATAAAAAATATTTGTCATTTAATGTTGGATGTTAGATGCTAAACCAAAATTTCGTCAGCTTATTGTAACGGGGATATAGCTCAGTGGTAGAGCAATCGACTGCAGATCGATAGGTCCCCGGTTCAAACCCGGGTGTCCCCTCATATGGAGAGTAGGTAACGTTTTTGTTTTTTTTATTTTTTGTTTATTTATTGACCATTATTATTGGGTTTTTATAAATAATTTAGTACTTATTGGTCATTTTTTTCATGTTTTTAAATATTTCAAAATTCAGAACAGAAATATAACATGTTTTATTTTAACGCGGTGTTGTCGGTGCGGTGACGGATACACAATACAAATTACCGCCCTATTTTGTTCATTTACTGACTGTCTTTAAACGGTAAAAAATAGTCAAGATTTTTAACCGACTTCAAAAAGGAGGAGGTTCTCAATTCGACTCGTATGTTTTTTTTAGATGTATGTTACTCGATTTCTCCGCCAACTATGGATTTTAATGATTCTTTTGTACTATTACTTACAAATTTTTTGAAATTTTCCTATTAGATCCAGGAGAGGTCGTGCTGAGAAGAATACTGGGATGTAAGGGAGCGACCTATCACCTTTTCTTTCCAAGCCATCCTCACCTGCCCGTGGTGCATCCTGCCGAACAACAAACGAGGCTCTGGCAAACCGACTGATGGCGGTAAAACCATCACGATAGAAGGCGTAGCTAAATACCACATGCCGATGACGGGCAGCAGCGTCACCGGAGCAAGAAGCTACGCCCTGCGATCGCCAACCCGCCTGCCCAGCGTGGCGATTATGGGTATATCCTCCGGATGTTTGCCCTTAGTGGCGAACAGCTGTAGAGGCCTATGTCCAGTAGTGGACTGCATTTGATTAGGCTGATGATGATGATGATGATGATGAGAATAATACTTCCTAACACTAATGTGTATATATATCCATGTATGTATACGTATTTATAGCACATTTTAATAAGTAGTATATTTAGCATATTAGTTTATTGATTATAAATTAGGTATTATCTTTTACAGTGTTTCTTTTTACACTCACCGCACACACATTTGCTCTCTGCATGATCCAAAGGTTAACTGGTAGAGAATGCTCCTAGCATTAAGTTCGCCTTTTGTACCATTTTGTGCAATAAAGTTTTAAATAAAATAAAATAAGACGACCACACAGACATCCGTGTCGTAATATATTTGTTAAATGGTATTAAATATGATGATGACTCACCTGTTCTTATCAGTCGATATCCCGTGGCTCAATATGAGTTGCTCCAGCATCTGTAGACGGGACAGAGCGAGGCGAGGGTGCATGGACGCGGCTACGGGACGCACCAACTGCTGCGGGATGATGTGCAGGCTCCTGAGGGTTACAATAGAATGTGTCTTTACTCATATAGACTTGAGAAAAATATCGTTATACCACATATATAAGTACACTAGCTGTGCTCGCGACTTCGTCCGCGTGGAACAGTTATTTTTTCCCCCGTTTTTTTTACATTTTCCATTATTTCTTCGCTTTTAATAGTTGCAGCGTGATGTTATATAGCCTAAAGCCTTCCTCGATAAATGGTCTATTCAACACAAAAAGAATTTTTCAATTCGGACCAGTAGTTCCTGAGATTAGCGCGTTCAAACAAACTCTTCAGCTTTATAATATTAGTTAAGATTAAGATTACAATTTTTACATACTAGCAAACTGGGAGAATAAATTGACGATGGGGGATGTAAGGGAGCGACCCATCATCTTTTCGCTCCAAGCCAACCTCACATCAATGCATCCTGCTGAATAACAGACGAGGCTCTGGCAACCGACTGGTGGCGGTATAACCATCACGATTGAAGGCGTAGCTGAATACCACAGGCCGATGACGGCCAGCAGCGTCATCGAAGCGAGAAGCTACCCCCTGCGATCGCCAACCCGCCTGCCCAGCGTGGCGATTATGGGTATATCCTCCAGATGTTTGCTCTAAGTGGCAAACAACTGGAGAGGCCTATGTCCAGCAGTGGACTGTAATAGGCTGATGATGATGATGATGATGATGAACCACATTATATATGAATTACAATTTTTATATACTAGCAAACTGTGAGAATAAGTTGACGATGGGGGATGTAAGGGAGCGGGGACCCATCATCTTTTCGCTCCAAGCCACTCTCACCAGCACGTAATGCATTGCTGAATAACAGACGAGGCTCTGGCAACCGACTGGTCTAGTCAAAGTCAAAATAATCTTTATTTGTATAGGTTTAAAAGATACACTTACAAATCGTCGAAGGTACCACCGGTTCGGAAAGCAGCATTCTAGCGAGAAGACACCGGCAAGAAGCTCCTGTAGTTGCTCTTTTCAACATAGTGTATTACAATATTTCACGGTGGCGGTTTATGCTGCCAGTCATCGGCGTGTGGATGACGGGCAGCAGCGTCACCGGAGCGAGGAGCTTCACGCTGCGATACCCAACCCGCCTGCCCAGCGTGGCGATTATGGCCAAAGACAACAGATGTTTGCTCAAAGTTTTTTTTTTATAGTGGCTCGACATAATGGCTTCCCTATGCCTGATGGAAAGCGAAAGAGAAGCCCAAGCCGCTGTGACAACTGGCAAGTAACTGGTCAGTTACCTGTCAGTCGCCACCGCCATGCCGGCCCAACCCTAACCCCCCCATGAGCTCCGGAAACCCTACTCACCGGCAGAAACACGACCCAGAGGTCATTTAGCTGCGGTATTCTATAGGGTGGAGGTCCTTCCCCGGACGGGCGGCTCAATTCGAGCGAAGATTCGCTATGCCCTACCTCTCTAAAAGTGGCGAAAACCTATGTCCAGCAGTGGACAGAGACGCTGATGATGATGATGAATTACTGCTCACCTGACTTGGGGACAGTCGGCCACAGTGAGGACCGTGTGCTGCGCGGTCGAGTGAACCCTGGGCGCCGGATCTCCGCACGATCTTAGCAACTCGGGCAACAGCTTCTCTAGGCACCTCCCCACTTCTGCTGCGCATACCCTGACAGATGCCAACATTAAACCGATTAGAACAAGCTTTTTAGACAATTACAATCATACAATGCATCGGAAAGATTTCTAATCAACACGAATACTGGTAGAGGAAAGATTTGTGAAGTGTTGTATCTTTATAACTGCTGAAATTAGGCGCGGTTACTGCTACATACTTAATACATAAGAAAAGCCGCTTCAGCTTGAGTCACTCATCCATACTATACCGTAATATTATAAATGGGAAAGTGTATCTGTCTGTATGTTTGTCTTTCTTTCACGGCAAAACGGAGCGACGAATTGACATGATTTTTAAGTGGAGATAGTTGAATGGATGGAGAGTAACATAGGCTACTTTTTGCCCCTTTCCACTTCCCTAAAATGGGGGGTGGAAGTTTGTATGGAGCATTCACGCGAGCGAAGTCGCGGGCAAAAACTAGTATAACTATAAAAATTAACCAAGTTTTTGCTTAGTAAGGTTACCGCTACCTACTACACCCTCCCTCAGGACCTCTGCTTTTCTTTTTGGGAAAGGTCTCGCTACTGCCTTTGGAGGGAGAGGTTATCTCGGCCTATGATGCGAAGACTTTGCTATTAAAAGTAAAGTTACCTGTCCGGCACAAACTCCTTGAAGAGCACCCTCACGACTTCGTTGGCCTGGCTGTAGACAGAGAAGACTTTATCCCTCAGTACCCTCTGCAGAAGGAGTGCAGCGGCCCTCGCCGTCTTGTTGGGTGAGGTCTTGGTGCTCCCGTTGGAGGGAGAGGTCATCTCGGCCCGGAGGCGGGCCAGACCCTCCTCTTTGTCTAGGTAGTTCTTGGAGTAGAATTTTTCTACCTGTCAAATGATAAGGCGGAATCTTGTTACTGTGGCTAGTTAAATAGCTGCTCTGCTCCTATTGATTGTAACTTGATGAAAAGTACATTATAACCTGCCCAGGAGTATAAACTTATAAAGCATAATTGTACCGAGTTTCATTAAAATCCGTTGAGTAGTTTTTGTTTCTATAACGGACATACAGACAGACGGACAGACAGACAAAAATTTAATTTTACTGATTGCATTTTTGGGATCAGTATCGATCACTTATCATCCTGATAGTTATTTTGAAAATATATTTCATGTACAGAATTCTCTACAGATTTATTATAAGTAGGTATAGAAGATAATTATAACT
The DNA here is from genome assembly GCA_031163375.1 of Conogethes punctiferalis. Lineage (NCBI taxonomy): Eukaryota > Metazoa > Arthropoda > Insecta > Lepidoptera > Crambidae > Conogethes > Conogethes punctiferalis. The sequence continues at coordinate 8,814,312 of CM062099.1, forward strand.
CATAAGAGGGTAACCAAAGATGAGTATAGGCAGAGCTGCCTGCTTCCCCTCCCTCTCGTTGAGCTTGTGCCTGGCCCTCCCGTACGTACTCTTTGAAGTGATCACTTACCATCAGGCGACCTTCCGGCCAGTTTGCCCCCTCTGTCATAAAAAAGCCTTACCCCAACGAAACCAACTATTCTCGTACAATAAAATGACTGACTCGGTGGCTCAATTGGTAGTGACCCCTGCCTTCTGAACCAAGGGTCGTGGGTTCGATTCCCACCCGGGACTAACATTCGTGTGATGAACACTTGTGTTTGTTCCGTGTCTGGGTGTTTATATTTGTATTTAAGTATTTATATGTAGTACCTTTGTTGTTCTGATACCCATAACACAAGTGCTTACGCTACTTACTTTGGGATCGGAGCAATGTATGTGATGTTGTCTGATATAAAAATATATATATGTATATAAAAAAAATTCATACTCACAAGAGGGTAACCAAAGATGAGTATAGGCAGAGCTGCCTGCTTCCTCTCCCTCTCGTTGAGCTTGTGCGGCTGCAGAGGGCGGGGGTGCGAGGCCGCGCTGCCTCCACTACACTCCTCCTCGCGGCCCTCCCGGAGGTACTCGTTGGTGTGAGAACTGGGAACATTAACATTGTACATGGATAACTTTTTTTTTTATAGTAGCTCGACATAATGGCTTCTCTACGCCTGATGGAAAGCGAAAGAGAAGCCCAAATCACTCACACCTGCCAGTTGCCACCGCCATGCCGGCCCATCCCCAACCCCCCACGAGCTCCGGAAACCCTACTCACCGACAGGAACATGACCCGGATGTCATTTGTCTGCGGTATTCTATAGGGTGGAGGTCCTTCCCCGGACGGGCGGCTCAATACGAGCGAAGATTCGCTATGCCCTACCTCTCTTAAATAAAACTATACTAGAAGTTCCTTACTTTTTAACAGACTTCAAAAAGAAGATCTTAATTTGGCTGCAGACCTGATGATGGAATCGATTAGGAATGAGGGTTTTCTGAAAAAGGGAAACCCACCAGATGGCACCACATGAATTGGTTCATTTTAACATGGCACTGACATTTACATAGCAACTGACCAATTACATGATACAAGCTGGACCGCAGGGCTACGTGACGCCATCTATTGGATATATCATTTTGAAACACCTCATTGAGAGAATCCCTCAAATTTTGCAGGTTATATACTGATTTGAACACACCATAGGAGACCCAAGACCTTATCGCGACTTTTAAAAGCATCCCATTTGTGGGATTATGGCGACACGAAACAGACGCGTGAATTCCGTTTAACTAAAAACACCTTTTCAAAGGAACAGTGTTTAAGGCGAAACTGGGCCAACATTTCAATGGTTGATGGGTAATATACACACCATAGCAGTAAGTATTTAGTGAGAAAACGCTTGCAATTCAGTAGATCATATGGCATGGTCCTTAGTGGGCCGCATCGCTGTTTAAAGTCTTGCTTATAATATGAAAGCTAGTTCCTACGATGGATTACCAAACTGACCTAAGTTGTTAGAACATCTAAGTAATTAACTAAATATTGTTCTAAAACAAGTTATCAGACATCGAATTTATTTTATCAAGCGCTAAGAAAAATCTACAGATTTAGTTAAACACAAGAAGCTTTGAGAATTTAGATACATTTCGAATATTTAGCACGGGAAAACGACGTAAAGGCAAAGGTTTCATAAAAAAGACAAGAAAATGAATTATTAAAATTCTAAAAAGAAGGACTTCACAAAAGTATTGACTTTATCAATAAACATGAAAAATATAGGTACTAAGAAAATCTACATTCTACTTCACACTAGTTCTATATTAACACAATAATAATAATTAATAAGGCTACTTTAATCAGTTCGTTAGGTTAAAAAGACGTTAAATTTAATTTTTGTTTGTTTGCATTAACATTAAGTAGTCTATATTTATTCCGTGTAGTTATTTCTAATTTAGTTTCTAGTATTAAAACAAACAATATACAGAATTAGATATAAATCCAGGGCGTGCAAAACATGTTTAAGACCAAACCTACTTTAACATCACAGTACGTAGACATAAGAAGTGATTGAGTGAGCGTTATTTCAATTTCCCTACATGCCCATCCAAAGATACGCTATAATAAATGAATAAATGCGCCAGAACACTCGTATCAATCACTTCCCCCCTTTTCAGAACACTATGGAATGCTTTGTCTTTTTCAAACATTGTCCAACATCTGTGTGTATGAACAATATGACCATGTCTGCTTGTATTGGTCTGGGCGTTTGTTATGTAAAATTAATATATAGATAGGTACTATTATTTACAAAAAAAAGTATCTAAGTAAGTGTATCCATTTGTCTGGTACCAGCCACAGTACAAGCTTTGGCTTAGTTTGGAACTAGATGGCGCTGTGTGCCCAGCGTGGCAAGTTTTGGAGTACAAAAAAGGTATTCGTTATAGATAACCCAAGACATGCCACGCTGGGCCACAAAGCGCCACCTAGCCCCAAACTAAGCCGAAGCTTGTACTATGGGTACCAGATAACTGATAAACTGACTTAGATACTTTTTTTTTGTAAATAAATACATTTATACATAGAAAACACCCAGACCAATACAAACAGACATGTTCATGAACACAAATGTTTGTTATTCATAGTATCTTTTGCTTTCCAAGTCCCGCGGTAAACCACCACTGAGGTTTTGGAAATAAATTGAACTGACGTCCCATTATCACATCTTGTGTCACGCACTGTGCTACAAACACTCGAGCATAACCAACCCCTGGCCTCATACCTCGTGTCAAAGCTCTGGTTCTTTGGGGAGCTGGTACAGAACAGAACAGAACACTATACTTTACTGTCAAGTTAAATTTGACGTTATTTGTGAACAGTTAAGGTCGAGAATTGTGGGGCTCACTGAGCACTGTATATCTGAGCTTTTGGGCTTTTAACGACATACATACATAATATTACATTAGAACACACATACGTATACATTATGCTTGGATATAATAAAGATAGATGGGGGCTAAACGGTAGGTATCTACTTACTGCCTTAACGCTGGTAGCAACCTTTCCTCGTAAGCTTCAAACGTGGACCTAGGCCCTGCACTTTTGTTCCTACGTCTCACTAGTGTACCTGAAAATAGTAAAAAAAGTAAAGTAGGTATCTGGGTGTTTGCTATGTATAGTATACTAGCTGTGCTCGCGACTTCGTACGCGTGGAATAGTTATTTTTTCCCCGTTTTTTTTACATTTTCCATTATTTCTTCGCTCCTAATAGTTGCAACGTGATGTTATATAGCCTAAAGCCTTCCTCGATAAATGGTCTATTCAACACAAAAAGAATTTTTCAATTCGGACCAGTAGTTCCTGAGATTAGCGCGTTCAAACAAACAAACAAACTCTTCAGCTTTATAATATTAGTTAAGATATGTACGAGTATGTAGTTAGTTTATCAGTTGTCTAGTATCCACAGTACAAGCTTTGGCTTAGTGAAGAACTAGATGGCGCTGTGTAGCTCAGTATGGCTTGTTCAGTTACTACAAAATGGATAACTTCTCACCATTAGCAGCATTCGGCGTGATGCTCCTCCGCGGACTATCAGTCTCCTTCCTCAGTTCCTCTTCTTCCACCTTCTTCTTCTCCTCCGCTCTCTGCTCCGCCTTGTCTACCCTGTCTTCTGCCTGCTGGACCGGCTGGTACATTTGCAGCGTTTGCACTTGTATGGGCTGGAACTGCTGTATGGGTGGTGGCTCGGGGGATACAGGGCGAATGTCTTCTACTATCGTTTGGATTGGGCTCTGAAACAAGATAATTTTTTTAAGCAACTATGCAGAAGGGGATGCTACGAGGGGAGGCCACTAGACTTCCCTTCCTTCCCTCACCTGAAGGAAAGCGAAAGATAAGTCTTTCGCTGCGACATCATCATCATCATCATCAGCCTACTACAGTCCACTGCTGGACATAGGCCTCTCCTGTTGTTCGCCACCTAGGGCAAACTTTTGGAGGATATACCCATAATCGCCACGCTGGGCAGGCGGGTTGGCGATCGCAGGGCGTAGCTTCTTGCTCCGGTGACGCTGCTGCCCGTCAGAGGCCTGTGGTATTTAGCTACGCCTTCTATCGTGATGGTTTTACCGCCATCAGTCGGTTAGCCAGAGCCTCGTTTGTTGTTCGGCAGGATGCACCACGGGCAGGTGAGGATGGCTTGGAGTGAAAAGGTGATAGGTCGCTCCCTTACATTCCGACAACGGGAATATAACCAAATACAAGTGATCATAATCCGCGACTTCGTTCACTTACTTTGAAGAAAGGACCTACTTAAGCTCTGCGATCGCCAACCCATCTGCCCAGCGTGGTGATTATGGGCATAGCCTCCAGGTGTTTTCCCAATTTGGCGAAAAACTGGAGAGACCTATGTCCAGCAGTGAAATGTGATAGGCTGATGATGATGAAAGAAAGAAATATAAGAGAAGAATCAATAAAACCATTACTTATATTTTCTTACTTCAAATTGGTAAGTTTTTCCTAAATGGTAAAAACAACAATGCCATGCCGTACCCCAGGTATATTGGTAACTTCCTCCTCATCCCCGTTGATGAACTCCTGCTGTTCTGGCTCCTCCAAGGGTGGTACAGGTGAAGGGATGTCCAGGCTGAGGGAGCCGGCCACCACGGACGGAGACAGGTGGTGGGAGAAGTCGTACTCCGCTGGCATGGAGGAATCGTTGCGAGAGTCCGGCTGGAAAAGTTAGAGTAAAGAAGATATAAGTTGACCGCATACAGTCCCTGACCAAGTAGCATTTTCTTCCATTTAAGAGCACACATTTAGTTTCAATGTGTACTTAAAGCATTAGTACAGTTCACTCGTGATGTGTAAGCTGCATTACTGCAATTAAATACACCTATAGCTGTCTAAGGAACTTATAGGAGTGTAGAGTTATACTTATAAACGATTGTTGGTGTTAGCTTACAAAGCCGAGAATCCTCTTTATCTCCGACTACGTCGTCAGCAATCCTGTCTCTTAATCGCCTGGCCCGCTTAAAATTGACAGGCAAAAAGCCTGGTATCGCCAACCGCAGCACTACAGGTGCTTTCCTTACTTTTGACATGTTTGAACTCACCCCTTCCTCCTCAAACAGCCTGCAAAGCTGAGGATCCCCCTAAACTCCGACCAGAGCCTCAGCGATCCTGTCCCTAATCCGCCTGGCCAGCTCGAAGTCGTCTCTAGCCACAGTAATACTTTTGCTTTCCTGATGTTCGTTTTACCAAGAAAGCTCTAGAGCTTTCCTAATTGCTGACACGTTTAAACTTACCCCTTCCTCCTCAAACAGCCTGCAAAGCTGAGGATCCTCCTTAACTCCCACCAGGGCGTTAGCGATCCTGTCCCTCATCCGCCTGGCCAGCTCGAAGTCGTCTCTAGCCACAGTAATACTTTTGCTTTCCTGATGTTCGTTTTACCAAGAAAGCTCTAGAGCTTTCCTAATTGCTGACACGTTTAAACTTACCCCTTCCTCCTCAAACAGCCTGCAAAGCTGAGGATCCTCCTTAACTCCCACCAGGGCGTCGGCGATCCTGTCCCTCATCCGCCTGGCAAGCTCAAAGTCGTCTCTAGCCGCGGCAGTCCTCTTGCGCAGACGCCAGCGCCCTATGCGGATGCCCGCGGCAGCTAATGCAGACCCCGCGGACTTGAGCCGGCGGGCGTATTCGAAGCGTTCTTCTGCGGAGATAACACACTATCATCATCATCATCAGCCAACTGGAGTCCACTGCTGAACATCGGCCTCTCCAGCTGTTCGCCACTCAGGGCAAACATCTGGAGAATACCCATAATTGCCACGCTGAGTTGGCAATCCCAGGGTGTATCTTTTCGCTCCGGTGACGCTGCTGCCCGTCATCGGTCTGTGGTATTTAGCTACGGCTTCAAATGTGATGGTTATATCGGTTGCCAGCATGGCAATCCAAGTTTTTGTGTTTGATTTAAGTATATAATGTCAAACACAAAAAACGGAAACAAACATGCTGTTCCAAGCCTCAGGCATCATAAAACTGGAAATTCATTCGTTGGGCTAAGTCATAAGTACCTATACAATCACAAAATACCACAGAATATTGCTTGTTTGCCAGTTTAATTAGGTACTGTTGTTGTGTTGTGATGTCAAGTGTAATAAATGTTTTTAGATAGATAGATGTAAGGGAGCGACCTATCACATTTTCGCTCCAACCCATCCTCACCTGCCCGTGGTGCATCCTGCCGAACAACAAGCGAGGCTCTGGCAAACTGACTGGTGGCGGTAAAACCATCACAATAGTAGGCGTAGCTAAGTACCAAAGGCCGATGACAGGCAGCAGCGTCACTGGAGCGAGAGGCTACGCCCTGCGATCGCCAACCCGCCTGCCCAGCGTGGCGATTATGGGTATATCCTCCAGAAGTTTGCCCTGGGTGGCGAGCGGCTGGAGAGGCCTGTGTCCAGCAGTGGACTGCAATAGGCTGATTATGATGATGATGAGATAGATAGGTATTCTTTATTGCACAAAATACAAACATTTATAGACAAGGTATTACAGGCAACAAATGGTACAATTTAGGCGGTCTTATCGCTAGTAAGCGATCTCTTCCAGACAACTTTCAGGTAAAGGAAGTGTGCTATTCTGAAGAGGGGCAAAGTCGTTTTTATTCTTATTCTTTTATTAGCTTACCAGCTACAGCAGTCTTCTTCTTCTCATCCAAGCTCCTGACCAGGTCGGCTATCTCTGTGTCCACGTACATGACGAAGGCAAGGTCGTCGTAGGGCGAGTAGCTGGGCTCCGCTGACGTCGGCGAGGCCTTCTCTGTGTCTTCCACTTCTTCGCCAAGGACATTGACTGCCATTAGTGCTACCTGTAATTGTGGGAAAACATTGAAAGATTATTTGACTGTTTAATCAAGTGATCGCAAGTGCTTCGTAAGGATAAAAAAAAACCGGCCAAGTGCGAGTCGGACTCGCGCACGTAGGGTTCCGTATTCCGTAGTTCCGGTTCCGATTGAATGAAAAAAATGAGGTAAGGTAAACGCTCCTATTACGGAGGTATTTCGCAACATTCGAAACTAGGAGACAAAAATAAGCATTTGTAAGTATTTCTAAATATGCAAAACCACTTCATCGTCAAAAGTGGTTATTATATTTTGTATTTCTATTGATTTTGTGTTTCTTTTGATGTTAGTTTTTTTTAAAAAAAATATTTAAATAGCCAAGTCGATTGTTCCTAATTCGGAGGTATAATTTCGGTCAGTGCCTATTACGGCGGTAAACGGTTCCTAATTCGGAGGGTCAGAAACAAATAATGTTACGTACATTAAATAATATGGGTCCCCTACGTAGCTTCGAACGCCGTTGTTTCGAAGTTCATTGTTTCGAATTTTTTTCGACTGCTTCATTCGTTCGAAAGCTTATGGATTCGAATGACGTAGGCGCGAAAGACGCTGATTCGAAAAACATCTTCACTGCCTCATGTCGAATGCTAGTGACTTTGATATAGTACTTTATAGGGCCTAATGTATGTAAGAAAAAATCTAGTAATTAAAAAAAAAACAACAGCCGCTCGCTCCCGTGTGCTGATTGGCCAAGATCGCCCACCGCGCGCGGGGTTTTCATATTTTTTTCTCTAATCGTAGTAGCGCGTATTGCGTGGAGTTGAAGCACGGCGGTAGGTATTTAATATTAAAATTATTACATTCAATATTTTTTTTAAGCATTTCGATTATGAATTTCTAGTAGTTAAAAATATTGATTGACTTGGAATATGTTTTTTTTTTTTAATTACTAGATTTTTTTACATACATTAGGCCTTATAAAGTACTATATCAAAGTCACTAGCATTCGACATGAGGCAGTGAAGATGTTTTTCGAATCAGCGTCTTTCGCGCCTACGTCATTCGAATCCATAAGCTTTCGAACGAATGAAGCAGTCGAAAAAAATTCGAAACAATGAACTTCGAAACAACGGCGTTCGAACCTACGTAGGGGACCCAAATAATATAAAATATGTGTTAGTAAAGTAAATTGTGTGTAAGGGATGTAAGGGAGCGACCTATCACCTTATCGTTCCAAGCCATCCTCACCTGCCCGTGGTACATCCAGCCGAACAACAAACGAGGCTCTGGCAAACCGACTGGTGGCGGTTAAACCATCACGATAGAAGGCGTAGCTAAAAACCACAGGCCGATGACGGGCAGCAGCGTCACCGGAGCAAGAAGCTACGCCCTGCGATCGCCAACCCGCCTGCCCAGCGTGGCGATTATGGGTATGTCCTCCAGAAGTTTGCTTTAGATGGCGAACAACTGGAGAGGCCTATGTCCAGCAGTGGACTGCAATAGGCTGATGATGGTGATGAAAGTAAATTGTAAGATTTTCATTCATTGATTTGATAACATTGATTCTCTTTTAATAAAATTAGCAAATATAGCAGGGATGTATGAATCACTTGAATTTTCCTTATTCTCCAGAACCTAGCACCCTCTAAATTCTAACAGTGACGTATTAAAAAAGATCTCGTTGAAACGAATTATTATTACTATATACAATAAACTACTCGTAGTAAGTATAAATGTTACATTTTTGGAAAATAGGTTTTATACCCCGGTTCAAAGGTCAAAAGTAATAATATTTTTTCTAGGTTCCCTAATACAACTTTGGTTTTGATGCAACACTTAACACAACTACTATTCTCCATACTATGATGGGCATTCTTCTCTTTAAATAACATTATTTACATACATTGTTAAATTTTTATCGCTTTTGGTTTTATTAAATAAGAATCTATAAAACATTATAGAAAACTTTTTATTTATTTACTGAACCCTAAAACTTGTAATTTTATATTTTATGAATAGCGCCATAATAGGAACCCATATAACCTAATACGGAGTTACCTGAAAATAACTACCACCGTAATAGGAACACTACTCGTGTTATAATGTTCCTAATTCTGACCCATCAAAATTTAGATAAACAAAAGAGTGTAAATGCATAATCACACGATAACAGTTTTTTGGCTCAGTGTCTTAAATTTTAGTCAACAGTTATACAAAATAAACGATTTGTGATCAATTAAAATACAGCTTTTTATTTTACCGCTTCTAAGAAACCAACATTTTTTGCTCAACAATTTTCATATTTAACTAGATTTCTAAGAAAGATAGCATACCGCAGAATATGGTCCTTAATTTAAGAGATTAATGATTATTTCAATAAAACTTGGAACTAATTCAATAAGTTAATAAATTAAAAGTTATAAACAATTAAACATGTCCAGTATATTTCCTAATTCGGAGGTATACCACCGTATTAGGATCAACCTATAAAATTTGTATCCTTTTACGGTGGTATTTTGTTTCTTATTTTTTTGGGTAAAAATGAGTTTAAAATATGAATTAAGCTATTTAAATAGCTGCTGTAATAGTAGGAAAATGCAATAAATAACACACAAACGAACTTGAACGGGTTATTAATACGAAAAACTTAGTTTATAAATATTGGTGTACTTTCATTTGATGTTGCGCGTTTGTATGAAAACCTCTCTCACATCGATGTCGTTACACTAATTGATTGATTTTGTTGTGTTGTATATGTGCTATACTTGCAAAATTCGGTCAACTGATGAAGGAATAGATTTGGAATAAATAGTATACATTTTGGTGCACTTATACTGAATAAAATAGGAATAAAACTCGAAAATAGAAATACCACCGTAATAGGAACCAATTTTGACTACCTCCGTGATAGGGACACTTACCTTAATTTGATTTATGATGTTTAAAAAAAAACTACTGTCTAGATTTTATTGAAACTAATTTGGTTAGTAGTTTACATAGTAATACACATCATATATTTTTTTCAGTTTTATAGTGCCCATATTTTAGAAGTTACGGGGGGGGGGGGGGGGGGGACGACGACACATTTTACCACTTTGGAAGAGTCTCTCGCGCAAACTATTCATCTGAGAAAAAAATTATGTTAGAAACCTCAACATCATTTTTAAATACCTATCCATAGATATCCCACACGTATGGGTTTGATGAAAAAAAATTTTTTGAGTTTCAGTTCCATGTATGGGGAACCCCAAAAATTTTGGATTTTTTTCTGATTTTACTTTAAAATCTTAATGCGGTTAACAGAATACATCTACGTACCAAATTTTAATAATGTAGCTCTTATAGTTTCGGAATAAACTGGCTGTGACATACGGACGGACAGACAGACAGACAGACATGACGAATCTATAAGGGTCCCGTTTTTGCCATTTTGGCTACGGAACCCTAAAAACCGGCCAAGTGCTTGCTACGTACGACTCTCACATGAAGGGCTCCGTACCATTATACATTTCAAGCATTTACCTGGCTACTAACTAGTACTACTATGTACTTACGTTATTGATATCGAACAAAAAGGGCAAATAACCACATTTTTTGTATGGGAACCTCCTGAAATGTTTATTTTATTTGGTTTTTAGTATTTTTGTCTGTTGACACAGAAATGCATACTTAATTTCATAATTTGTGAAAATCATACGTGTCTAGCTTTTGTGGTTGTTGAAATAATAGGGTTCCGATTTTACCCTTTGGGTACGGAACCCCCTAAACCAAACGAAGAAGTAAATATCTTCTCATTTTTCTGTTCTTCTCAATTGGCAGTAAGTACGAGTGTACTTAACATGCCGAAACCATCTTAAGTTTCTGCGCCTCATCTCTATTTGTACCAAGTAAATACCTATGTGCCGAATTGTCGCCCCATCGGTCTATGAGAGTGAATAGAGAGTACAAAGAGCCTAGAGTTGAAATAGGGAATATGCATGAAAAATAGTTTCAGGTATTTACTAATTTATCGTAAAATAGATCAAAATGTACTACGAACAGTGAAAAAAAATCAAAATTGGTTGAAAAATGGGCGAGATACAGTCGTTGAAAGTAAATATATCCGTCTCTCTCTCGCGAAACAGATTTTTCTATGGAGTTAGTACGGCGCTCACGGTACGTGACGTCATCCGCCGCGTCGGATCTCTCTGTATAAGCAATAACTTTAACGCTTTATAACTCGCTTAATAGAAAAGATAGTTTAAAAATTCTTCGATATTTATGTATCTGGAAGATAAAAGATCTCAATAAATCCATAAAAAACGTCATGCATATTCCCTATTGAGAATTAAACATACCTGATCATCATCTTTTGCTGGTGGATGTGGTCCGGACAGGCGGAGTTTCACGAAACGGGCTATTGTAGGTTCGGGGAGTGCGGCTGATCTGCAAATATTGTTGGTACATCCAGTACTATATTTCTCACATCACATCTTTCTTTTTCTTTATCATCATCAGTCTATGGCAGTCCACTGCTAGATATAGGCTTAGTTCAAACATCTGGAGGCCTTACCCATAATCTCTGCGGACAGGCGGGTTGGCGATCGAAGGGCATAGCTCCTCATTACGCAGTGACACTGCTGCCCGTCATGGGCTTGTGATATATAACTAAGCCAGCGCCTTGTTTGTTATGCATCACGGCTAGGCGAGGGTGATTTGGGGCGAAAAGATGATGCGTCGCTCCTTTCCACCGTCCTATTTTCTTTAAGGATATATTCATCATCATCATCATCATTAGCCTATTGCGGTCCACTGCTGGACACAGGCCTCTCTAGTTGTTCACCACTTAGGGCAAACATCTGGAGGATATGCCCATAATCGCCACGCTGGGCAGGCGGGTTGGCGATCGCAGCGCGTAGCTTCTCGATCCGGTGACGCTGCAGCCCGTCATCGGCCTGTGGCATTTAGCTACGCTTTCAATTGTGATGGTTATACCGCCACCAGTCGGTTGCCAGCGCCTCGTTTGTTATTCGGCAGGATGCACCACGGGCAGGTGAGGTTGGCTTGGAGCGAAAAGATGATAGGTCGCTCCCTTACATCCCAAGGATATATTATTCACAGGATTAATTGTTCCCTCTTGAAATATGATTTTCAGGTTTGTGTCCTTTCTACTACTTACAGATAATTACCTCAACTCCCTGGTGCGGGCCTGCGGGGTGGGCCTGGCGAGGCTGACCCGCCCCACGCTGCTGTAGGTGGCTCCGCACGGCGTCGCCGCCCCTTCGGAGATCAGCCCGCCTGATACCAACACCTCCACGCACGCCGCTGGAATCATGTAAGAGTAGATAAAGTCACCTATTTCATTCTGTGTATAAAGAATATATTTCGTGGGGGGTCAGGGTCGGGCCGACATGGCGGTGGTAACTGACAGGTAACTGATTAGTTACCTGCCCGTTCTCACAGTGACTTGGGCTTGCCTTTCGCTTTCCATTAGGCGTAAGGGAATGTCGAGCTACTATAAACAAAAAACATTTATTTCCAATAAATCCGAGTTCCAAATAGTGTCAAGCCTACCTAGTCTAGTGAGTTGTCACAGACACTCGTTATGTGTATGTCATAGACGATATACGATAGACGATTAAGGAAATAACATATTTATCAAGAATATCAAACGGGCGATATTGTTCATCTCTTTATAATACTCACGTATAAGCTGATGGTGAGCCAGAAGCTGCAGCTTGTGCACGCTGGTGACCGTGGTGAGCCTCAGCAGCAGCTCGTGGGGCGGCGCCCCGGCGCTGCGCCACCCGCGCGCCGCCGGCCCCTGCGAGTTCAGTTCGCATGCTGGGTACGAGCTGTCTTCACCTGGAATAGATGTTTATACTTGGAAAACAAAGACTTTTTTTTCATATAGAGTTTTTATAGGGATGTAAGGGAGCGAGCCATATATAAAATGTAAGGGAGATCTTTTCGCTCTGAGCCACCCTCACCTGCCCGTGGTGCATCCTGCTGAACAACAAACGAGGCTCTGGCAACCGACTTGTGGCGGTATAACCATCATGATTGAAGGCGTAGCTAGGAACCACAGGCCGATGCGGGCAGCAGTGTCACCGGTGCTAAAAGCGACGCCCTACGATCGCCAACCAGCCTACCCTGGGTGGCGGTTATGGGTAAATCCTCCAGGTGTTTGCCCAAAGTGGCGAACAACTGGAGAGGCTTATGTTCAGCAGTGGACTGCGATATTCCGATGATGGTTTCATACAACCAAGGTGGCAACAAGCCCACCGTCCGCCCGCTGATGTTAAGTTACCGCAGTCTATGGACGCCTGCTTAAGTGCAGCTTCACATCCTGTTTAAAGGCTCAAAACTAGAGGTATAAGAAGAAGGAATACGTGTGCCGGATGAGAGTTTCACAGCAGATGTAAGATTTTCTGTATTTTATAGAGCACGAGTTATTTACGATACGATGCAAGATACTTTTTTGCTAGTACAGCAGTGCAGTATAGGACAAAACCACAATACATGGTGGAAGGAATGAACTGCTTTCCACACGAGCGGGTGAGCGTGACTCAATACAATACTGCATAGTTACATAGGTACCTTCACTAGAAAATTATGTATTAGGGAGTTATATACTGTATGTAGGTTAGGTTTTATATTTTCTTCCATAAATAATTGTATATGTTTTCCGAGGAAAGAGCACTAGTATATTATTATTATAAATGTAATAAGCTACATAAAGCCACAAATAAATATAATTCGAATCGACCACCTATTTAACAATTCTATCGACCAACACGACAACCTATAATTGGATTGTCTCAAGGCCGTATTTGGTTATGAAAAATTAGAGGCAATAAGTACAATATGTGCTTATAACTATTCAATACCTAGTAGTAAGTATGCATGGCATGTCATGAAGGGAAACTTACTTATACTAAAAATAATCGAACAATTTCACCTTAACTTTTTTATGAGTTAATGGGCAAACATAGTACATAGTGTAGGACGCCCGCACGCCCTCAGCCTAGCGATTTGCGCAAGATGGCTGGCAAGTGCTGGATGCGAGAAGCCCAAGATCGATCAAAGTGCCGAACAACTGGAGAGGCCTATGTCCAGCAGTTGACTGCGAAAATGATGATGATGAAACGGGTGACGTTAGAGCTCCTCAGAGGTAATGACTCCCTCTGCGATGCAAAACCTCTGTATTGACCACAGTCGTAAGGCTGCTAGACTTCGGTCTTCTACAGCACATTAGAGCGCACTCTCCATTTTTGAAATAATTCCGCCTGCCCCGTTTTACCATCGGACGTGCAGGTATATGGCAAGGAAACACCGATTTAGGGTGCAGGTTCCGGAAGCTCTCGCAAAGGGCTTTACCTTTACATTCACGGATTTGCTATGTAACTTTTTGCCAGTGTCCGAGTTTCCCGAGATATACTGATACAATTTAATTAGGATGTTCAAGGCGAGAGTGAATAGGTATTTGATGGGTAATTGAAAGAAAGCTCCATAAAGGCTTCAACATCACATAACATTAGGTGAATTGTCGTCAAATGCTAACCCATCATGAAAAATTATCTGAGGCATTCATAGTACGGCTAAGCCATGGAACTCTCGTAACCGGTTCCTCAAGCGATATAATGTTCAAATTTTCAAGGCGCGAGGTGAATCGGTTTTTGTTGGACTTAGACTCTAACGACGCTTAACATCAGGCGAGTTGGGGCCAAGCGCTACCCATTTATTTGGATGTAAAGGAGCGGCCCATCATCTTTACGCTTCAAGCCAACCTCACCTGCCCGTGGTGCATCCTGCCGAATAACAAACGAGGCGCTGGCAACCGACTGGTGGCGGGATAACCATCACAATTGAAGGCGTAGCTAAATACCACAGACTGATGACGGGCAGCAGCGTCACCGGAGCGAGAAGCTCCGCCCTGCGATCGCCAACCCGCCTGCCCAGCGTGGTGATTATGGGTATATCCTCCAGATGGTTGCCCTACGTGGCGAACAACTGGAGAGGCCTATGTCCAGCAGTGGACTGCAATAGGCTGATGATGATGGTACACACTTAACTATAAAAAAAAACATGCCCAGTTACGTTCAAAGGTGTGTATTTGTGTTTTATTCAAAACTACACGAACGATTACCGATCTTTTCTGTTCTATTATACATGGCGACACATACCTACCCCTTTAAAAGCAAGCGCACTTGACTCTATCGCTCACAGTCAGCACAATCCATACTAATATTATAAATGGGAAAGTGTGTCTGTCTGTATGTTTGTCTTTCTTTCACGGCAAAACGGAGCGACGAATTGACGTGATTTTTTAAGTGGAGATAGTTGAAGGGATGGAGAGTAACATAGGCTACTTTTTGCCGCTTTCTAACCCACCACTTCCCTAAAATGGGGGGTGGAAGTTTATATGAAGCATTCGCCCCAAATTTAACGCGAGCGAAGCCGCGGGCAAAAGCTAGTTCGTCATACATTCACCCATTCGACTCGGCCACCCCAGTGTCGAATCGATACAAACCTATCGATTCTTCCAGGTGGTAGCTTCTTGAATATTACAATACGTCGCTTGTCGCTCGCAGTCTAGCGATAGTGCATTTATAATAAGCTGAGCTAGGCATTACGGATAAGACCTAACGACATAAGCGGGTGCCTACACGATTAGGATGACGTAAATACATTTAAGTAGATTTCTTGTGGATTTTGTAGACATTTAGATAGATAACCCAGATTACGGCAAAGGAGCTCCAAAGCTTCATGATCAGCTTATCAGAGTTCACTGCTAGACATAAGCCTCTCCAGTTGTTCGTCACTTTAGGCGAACATCTGGAGACTTTACCCATAATAGCCACGCTGGGCAGGCGGGTTGGCGATCACAGGGCGTAGCTTCTCGCTCCGATGACGCTCCTGCCCGTCATCGGCCTGTGGCATTTAGCTACGCCTTCAATCGTGATGGTTATACCACCACCGGTTCTTCAAAGGTTAGCTTAGCAAAGCGCTTCCGAGAATTCAGTAAGTACAGAGGCGATGAATCAATTAAATACCCACCCTTTTACCCATAACATAACGCAATCGACATTACCCGGATACCAGTAATAATGTCATTTATATCCCATAAAACTCACTACATTACTACGGAAACAAACCATAAGTCTATATTAAGTAATGGCGTATGCAAAACAAAAGGTGACGTAGATTTATTTTCTACGTCCATAGGAAGGACATATGAATTTGATAAGGACCTTTCATCCCGAAATAAGTAGGTAAGTACTCAGAACTTTTTAGATCAACTTGAGTCTGGATATTTTAGGTAACGTACAAAGTTATCTATGGGAAGTAGGTACATATCAACTGTTTCCTAGTAGGTAAATCCTTAGTTTGAGACCCGACTTATGCCAGAATAATCTGATGATAGGTGTTTCGTTTTTTTATTACCTTATTACAAATTAATAAGAATGGAATTACTTTGTATTTTAATTATTACATACCTACTACCTACGTGAACTTAAGTAGGTATGTAATAGTTTGTTTTTAATTATAAAAAAATAAATAATAAAATAAATCTGTAGAGAGGTCAATTCTGTACATGAAATATTTTTTCAAAATAACTATCAGAGGGTGATTAGTGATCGATGCTGAAGCCAAAAATGCAATCAGTAAAATTTTTGTCTGTCTGTTTGTATGTTCGTTATAGAAACAAAAACTGCTCAACGGATTTTAACGAAACTTGGTACGATTATTCTTCATACTCCTGGGCAGGTTATAGTAGTACTTTTCATCACGCTACAATCAATAGGAGCAGAGCAGTGAAGGGAAATGTTGGGTACCTAAAAGGGTGAAATTTTAATCTGTATGTTTGAACGCGCATCACGCGAAAAATAATGCAATGCGGTTTTTACCAATGTAGTGCTAAAAATGTATGCACCATTTTATGAATGTCCGTTATTTTTGAAACCCGATATCCACGCGTGCGACGCGGCCTGCACAGCTAGTATCTAATATAAATATCAATTGGTTCGCCGCAATCGGCCGATAGTGATTTGACAAGTTTAATTAACTCGTAAGTTCTCATAATATGCTTCAGGCAATTAAAAATGACCTTAAATGTAGGTATTTGGAACTTAACCAAAACAGAAAATCCAACCTATTTCTATAGGATTTAAAATACCTGCACATTATTTACCGGCGGTACATTTTATTACTAGGAAGAACTACATATTCACGTAGGTACACCAATGATTATAAATTATGAGACGACAAGAAACGACTTCAATTAAACTATGTAGTTATGGAACGTTCCGTGTCCCATGCTTTATGTTTAATTAATTACTTAACGGTCAACTTCACTAATTGACAATATTTCCATAATATTTAGGTGTAGTTAAAGAAAAATTACTTACTTGTAGCGTAGACGACGTGGAAAGGTATCCGTTTCGGCATCTTCTATGTTTCATAACTACCTCTTAACCAGCCTCCGCAGAATCCCAACCATCTTTGACTAAACACAAAAATATACCGGAGAAAAAAAAACACAACCCTTTACGCCATTGCGGCACATCGAAATTTAAAAATTAAACACACGAGTCATTATCTACATTGTTTTAAGTGAACTAATGGCGGTAAAATTAATAATTGCTTGAGATAAATGATTTTCTAATAAATTACTAAAGGCCGGAGCGTGTAAGGACGAAGTTGACGGTGAAATGAAATGCGCAGCGAAAATCAATATTTTCGCGCGTCGAGCCGCTGTCAAATTTCCCGCTTACAAAGTGGCGCCCTCTAGCCGTTGCGAAAGTAAACTGAGTTATTAAAACTTTTTGGTTCATTTTGCCCTTTTTGGTTACTTTTGTTTTTAAAAATATTTTTAAACCTTAAAAAAAAAGTACGGAGCGTATTTTTATTTATGAAATAAACACCCATTCAATATAATATGTTTATTTCCACCTACATAATATTATTATTATTTATATTCCGGTCGATGCAGGGGGTAGGCCATGTTACTCGCTGCTTGATTCCACTAGATTATGTGTATAGCTGTAAACACAATAAAAATATCCATAAAATATGAATGAGGAGAAAATAGAGATATGTATATGTATGTTCCTTTTTGTAAAATGTATGACGTGGGATGAATGTGGGATTTTTATTCTATAAGGACCCAGGATCCGTGACACCACCCCATAAGGTGTTTGACGAAGGGACCGGGGTTTTTATTGAGTATGGGTATATTCCCCTTCGCACCACCATCTTACGCAAGTCAAAATAATAAATAAATCCTAGTTCAGGGTAGAAGCCCTTAGCCGGGATGTGATTATGATGATATATGTACTTACAAAGCAGATCTTCTTTTTCAGCAGTTACTTCACACAAAAAACGTCCTCCTGGTGTCGATCTCGGAGTTTGCAAACCTGCAATATATTAATTTCCATGACTTTAATTCTTTCGCTTCACTTAGAGCTTCATACACTGTTGACCAGCAGCATATCGAGTTCTGAGGTCGCTGTCGACCTTTTAAATAGGAGTACGCTCGTTTCTCGAAAGCTCCCAAGTCGTAAGTAAGTAGTTGTTCTGAAAGACTGTCGCAGAAAGTTCCACAAAACCGATGCGCGAGGCAAGAAGTTCCTCATAAAGCGGACATTGGAGGATCGCCAACGATTGAGATGATGAGGATGGAATTGCAATCGTTTACCTACGTGTGGTGCGGTGAAGAAACTCAGCTGCAGATAGTAAACCATCCATCCATATGAAGGGCTATGCTCGGCGTCTCTCTGTGATTTCGAAATGAGGTGATCCGGCAGAGAACCAAAGTTACCGACTAGCTCACCGGATCAATAAGCTGAAGTGGCAGTGGGCTGGCAACATCAGCCGCAGAACCGATAACGGTTGGGGTAAACGAGTTCTGGAGTGGAGACCGCGTCTCGGCAAACGTAATGTAGGACGCCCTCAGGAACGATGGAGTGACGATTTGCGCAGGACGGGTGGCAGGTGCTGGATGCGAGAGGGCCGGGACCGATCAAAGTGGCGAGCATGGGAGAGGCCTATGTCCAGCAGTGGACTGATGTGGGCTGATGATGATGATGAAGTAGTAAACCAAAGAATTCTTCAATATACCGATACTAACTCAATACTATCTGCTGGCCTTCAGAGACTTCAGTGGCGGAGCGGCGGCCGCAGTACGCGTTGGCTTGAGTCAGCCACGGGTCCCCCTTGTTGGACACCAGGAGACGGTCCAGGGAACAGGAGGGACTCTAGAACATAGAATTCATATCATGATAGAATCAATTTCATTGACATGATTCATTTCTACGTGAATAAATATTTTTTTCAATTCAGATTTATTGTAATGGTATTCTCTTGTACAGACGGTACATCAACCTATCATCATTTGTCAAATTTCCCCTAATAGGGAAGCTCTACCCACAGATTATGACCGTGGTACTGACGCACTTAACGCGCATGCGTATTTCGCGCCTGCATGCATACATCAGTGCATTTCGCACTGATGTCTTACCTCGCGTCCGATATCGTTAATGCGGTATTTATTGGGGGTAATTTGTGACTTTACCCACAGATTACATCTGTGACTCGACCCTACCATATATTTTCCTCTTCTTTTCCTAGAGAGGAATACCTTAGGTACCTACCTTCACGCCGTCTCCGGGGGTATTTGGCGTGTTGTGTGGGGCTCACACCTTTCAGAATGGGAAAGCATATCCATAAACACCCTTTGTCTCCAGCCACTTGCACGAAAGAAATCACTGCCTAGTCACACAAAAGCCCCTACCCTGGCTCCGGGGCGTTGAGTAGGGTAGACCGGGTACAAAAGTAACTTCCTGTGTCCTGACTATCACCTGAAGGCGGCAAAGCGACCTTTCGCCCATTGGATAAATCTAGAGAGCATTTGTACGTGTTTTTGTACCCGGTCTCCCATACTATTTTTGTTCTCGGAGCCGTATATTTTTATTATTTTGATTTTTTATGCTCTCCGAATCCGTAATGAGCACATCCGAGGCAGCCTCGGAGTCCGCGACGTAGCGGACAAGTTAAAGGAAAGTCGTCTCCGATGGTACGGTCACATAAAGCGCAGGCCGTCAGACTACACGTAGGAAATAGATGTCTCGACCTCAAGGCCCGAGAACACACGGCAGACCTCGTGCAAAGGTCCCATCCACCACACCATTAGTTACCTCTGCCAACACGATTTCGGAACAGTTCAGCCGGCACACGTGTCCTGGCGGACTGGTCACGATCCACCTGCACTGGATGCCCGAGGTGAAGTTGCGAGGGTACCGCGGGCTGTACAGGTAATACGTCTGTTCTGGCACTAGCTGGAATTATAAAAGTTACACACTAATTGTGATGAGAAGCAAAATCACTAACTTTTTTGTGGTTATTTTGTGGTATATCTAATGATCAATATTAAATCCATTTGAGGAATCACAGCTAATTATTAGAATCTGTCTTCTGAACATTAAGTACTTAAGTACACTTCCTTCCAAAGGATTACAACACCTGCTAAGCTACCACTCTAACGTGTCTGTTAGCTACTTTCTCAAGAAAAGGTAAACTGCTAAGTACTTATATTGCATTTTGGTTACCAACTCGTTCAATGAGCAACTGAGTCACAGAGAACTATACCTTTTTTTATAACTTAAATGGGGAGAGAACGATCCTTTCTTTTAAAGGTAAATAATGGGTACGCTTGATCCCAACTCGCCTTATGTTAAGCGACGGTGAGGTGAAGCCTACAAGACGCGCGCACATCCAACAAAACATTCGCGTCCCTATGTTTGAGTCAACGACTCATATGCCGCTCAGAATCTGTTTGCCAGCAGTGAGCTGTTCACTTTAGCCTAATTAAGGTCTTTGGCAACGCATAGGCTATGGATACATATAATACTTACATGGTTTCTAAATTCACACCTTAGAACACCACCAGCTAAAGCGCATCCTATGAGGAGAAGCGCAATTTCTATAAATCTCATGCTTCAGGTGCTAAAAATAAAACATTAATCAGTCTGTTATTCCATAGAAGAAGACTAAGGGAATATATGGGAATAATTGGTACAAATAAAACCTAAGTAGGTACTGTTCTTCACCAATTTCGTATAATGACTACGATGATAGCCAAGGCGGACTTGGCATCATCACCCCTAACTTTGTAAAAGCCAACGATATGATAAACGTGGTTAAAACATGCTTCACGATTTCAACAGCAATAATCTCTGTGAAATTATAGTGTGCCTTTGACTCGGCAAGAAAAAGAAGGTTGAGAGCGACAAAAAAATATGCAATCAATAGATTTCCATGGCAATGCTGATCGTACGTAAGCATTCATTTATTCCCTTGTTTGTAACGTAAGCAGACGGAAAATAAAAAGAAGTCGTTTTTTTACAGTAGCTCGACGTAATGGCTTTTTTTCGCCTGATGGAAAGCGAAAGAGAAGCCCAAGTCGCTGTGACAACGGGCAAATAACTGGTCAGTTACCTGTCAATTGTCAATTGCCACTGCCGGCCCAACCCTAACCCTCCACGAGCTCCGGAAACCCTACTCACCGGCAGAAACACGACCCGAAGGCCATTTGGCTGCAGCTGCGGTATTCTATAAGGTGGAGGTCCTTCCCTGCACGTGCGGCTCAATGCGAGCGAAAATTCGCTATGCCCTACCTCTCTTAAATTAACATTCGCAAAGAGAATGCTTTATACTTAACGTGAATTTCAATTCGGAATCCCGCATCGGCCGCATTTGTGGCCAGCCAAAAGGGTCCCTTATCAAAGGAAGGATGAAACAGATGCTCTGGTAATTTGTTTATTTGGTAGTAGGTAGGCTCTAGGAAAATGTACCTATGTTCTATTTTTTTTATTGGGTAGGTTCCAAACTAATTATCTACCTATTTCCGCCTTTTGCTTTCACACACACTTCTATCACCTATCAGTCACAATCTTGAACTGGACACAAGTGGTGTGTTTATTACGAGACTTTACTTAGCTCACCTCATTATCATTAGACATGGAGGCGTAATAGACCATGGAAGATGACAATAAGCTGTATTTAATGCGAATTATCAAACACCGTGACTCGCGGGGACAAGTCTATACTCTCTGAACAATGTGGAGTATTTTTTATTTTGCCTCTTGTTCAAAAACTTACGAAGATACATTGATTTTAAATGTCACATGACGTCACGTTAGAGTACAAAATATACTCTAACGTGACGTAGTTAGCCCCCACTCCGTAACTTTAATGCGCTATATCTAAGTATTTTCTTGTTATTTCGACAAAACAAAAATTATATTTTCTTATTATCTAAGAGACGGACTAATTATTTTCTTCATTTTCATACCTTGTCATCATCCGTGACTCTTCTGCGTCTTTCTCCCTGCTGTCCCCGAAGGGTACATAACTTTATATTGTCATCAAGTGCTACTGGTGACACTCCAAAAAATTCTTTGCCTTATAACAAGGGAAAAATTTAGGTTGCAGGTTCGCAGGCATTGACTGGTGTTTTATATCAAGGAAAGATAGATACACCTATTATTAGAGATTCTCTATTGCACACCAAACAGCTCACTTAATACCAAGAATAACCGACATAATTTTGTTGGACAATTTAAGCGCCGCCTTATTGCCACACACAGACAGCGTTATACTTGGATGTTCCTAAATTATAGTCCTTTTAATTATGGAATGCAATAAAAGATTCAGTTTTAAGTATTTCATCAAAAATGTTATCCTCAAATGATGGTTTTTGTTAATCAAGTCACCTTGCTCTGGTTTTCCGACATTCATCAACTTATCTACATATTTTACGTTTCAACTAGGTCGTTATGCAAATGTGGTGTCCTTATCTTTTATTTCAATGAGTGAGTAGGTAAATACGTGTCATCATACACCATCAATTTATGATACACTACTATCCTGGCACAAGTGATATCTCACTTAAAAGGAGAAATCTACCTCTAATAAATTAAGACAACCCAATGCTTTTTGTGAATAAATATTTTTTCATATTTTCATATTTTTCATATTTTCATATCACTTCAGCCCATAGACGCCGCAACTCCAAGGTAGTCACAGATGCGGTGTCAGCTCTGGTGAAATCTATAGAAACGTCATATCCATGCATATGTTTTGTTTATTATGTTGATAGCTTAGCTTTTAAGTAGAAAATACTACAAAATTTAACAATGCATAACTATCTACTCTGAAAAAAGTATTGGATTACTTAATACCTATAAAAAGGAAGGAATGTACATGCAAAAGAAAGTATTAACGAATGTAGCTTCATCAGAAAAGGTGTGAGTGCTATAATATTAAAGATCATCACAGTTAGAGAATTTGAAAAAGTAGATCAGTTATTCTAAAATAATAGACCAGGTGCATAATAAGATTGCAAATAAAATACAGCGTATTGTATAAAGCTCTTCTCCTGCAATCAACAAGTCTGAATAAATACAAAAGTATAAAAATTAAGTAAATCCAACGGTAAGTATAAATAAATATGATCATGCAAAAGCATATTAGGAAAATTGAGCCTAGTGTTAAACCCTATGGCATTTCCATGCAATTTTTCAATTTTATACATATTTAAAAGTGACCATGGTTAGTATCATTTATGATAAGTCATCCGAATGGTAGCATAAAATTCTGTCATAATCACACCAATAATTTTGGTTCTTCTTTTTTTCAAAATCTAAAACTAAATCTGCATTCTACTTGGAAATAAGCAAGGCATATGAAGCATTTCAAATACAAAATTAAAAATACTAGAAATTGTATCTAGCACGGTGACTAACAAACGACTAGCATTAAAGGAAGAAGACCAAAAGACTAGTAAAATAATAGAGAAAGGAAGACAGTTTGAAACGGGCAGCTTATTTCCTGCAATAGTCAGCTCCGGGAGTGTTCTCTTCGATCCAGCTCAGCAACTCTGGTACCCTGGTGTTGACACCAGGCACGCCAGATGCACAGAAATGGCCGTAGCTCACGATACCGATGTTAAATAGAAGTCCTGTGGACGGGTCTGTGTAGAGGAGAGGGCCGCCAGAGTCGTCCTGATAGAGAATGATAATAGAGAATGATAAAGTACAAAGTCAGTTATATCGCCATCTTGCCCATGTGACGAGCGGACTTAGTTTTACACGGACTTAGTTAGACACGGTTTTAGACGAGCAATCCCATCTCATGCCGTGGGTTTCGTAGAAGACGATTAAGCAAATATCAGAAAACATGCAACGGCGTTTCATCATTATCAGCAGTTCGTAGTCGTCTGCTGGACATAGGCCTCTTCAATAGTTCACTACTTTGATCGATCTTGGGCTCTACTTCGGTCAAAGAAAACCTACTGCGGTCACCAAACGGCCTGCCAAAGCGTGATGACTATGGCAAATCCCCCCAAACGGCAATTGGGGGAGGCTTATGTTCAGCAGGCGACGTTTGCACGTTTACGACGATGATTGACATGTTTTATTTGTAATTGTGTTTATTTAATTTTAATTTTGATGTATACTCTATGGATTGAATTCTGAAATAAATGGATTATTATTATTAATAAAAAAATATATTAACCTGACAAGCGTCCTTTCCTGGAGTGTAAGTGCAGATCTGGCGACTGGTGAGGTTGGTCACTTGTTCCTGACACGAGTCCTGGCTTATGACGTCCACGTCCACCTTCCGTAGAACATTTGACGTCGGTCCCCCAGGGAAGAGTGTACCCCAACCTGAAAAATCAAATTAATATCAGAAGCCACATACTGGTTTCAACCCATAATATGTAATTGTTATATTTTTGTTAAGTAGCTACTGATGATCAGAACGTGGTCAATATGTCAAAACTAATCAATAAAAATATATACTTAAAGAAGAATCTTTGCATACTTTTTTCTCAGTTTAAATCAAACCTACCTAGAATTGTTAGTACCGATCCGGTCATATCGCTGTCGGCAAACTTGAAAGGCAAGCAGACGGGTCCCACAACACTGCTGAAGACAATATCCGAGGCCACAGTCAAGATGGCGATATCGTAATCATAGTTCGTGCTGAAAAAGGAATCACATAGAAAAGTCAATGTAAAGTTACCGAATTCATTAACATTCTGTATTTATGTATTTATTCTGTATTTATTCTTGTGGTACCTCCGCAAAACAATGCTTAGAGTGACAATTTAAGGAGGGTTGCTTACAGTGTACAGATTTGAATTTGAAATAGGTACTTGGGCTCTATTGGCAAACGAGGCAGAGTGATCAACTAAAGTCACTTCACTTAGTTAGTCCACTGCTGATAACTCTAATGACTTTTAGGAGGATTTGCCTTGGTCACCACGGGCTGGTGACCGCGGTAGGTTTGATTTGTAGTCAGGTAAACGAGGCCCATTTCGTGATACTCCCTTCGTTTGAGATTTGGTTGTCCTATTTTAAATCCGGAAATACACCGATAATAATACTTACGTAGTGAAAAGAGGATGCTGTAACATATTAGTTACAAGATAGCCTGTAGTGGCATTTGAATCCCCTGAAACAAAAAAGAATTGTTATCATATCAGACCATGTCCTTGGCACGGAGAAGATTACAGAATCTTGATGATGATGATGATAATGGGATAAGAGCGACCTATCATCTTTTCGCTCCAAGCCACCGTCACACCTGCCCATGGTACTTGACAAACGAAGCTTTGGCAACCGACTGGTTGCGGTATCACGATTGAAGACGAGTGAATAGTAGCTAAATACCACAGGCCCGTGACAGCAGCGTCCGTCACCACAACAGTGCCTTAAAAAGATGTAAATTTAGAAACCGTTTCATCTCTGAATTCCCTTACCAGTAGTGACATCATGTTCTCCCACGACGACAGCTAGCTGGTCCATGGGCATGTCCTCGAGGCAGTGCGCGGCGGTGAGCACGTACCGGGAGCTGATGATGACGGCCCCGCACTTTATCTGGCTGATCCTGTAGTCGGCCAGCCCAGCCATCATGGGGAACTCGTTCACGTCTGTCTCTTGACCACCAACGATTCGATTCTGGGGTTGAATGGTAAGTTTAACACGTAAACTAATTAAATCATTCATTTTTATTGGGTTCAGCTTCAGAACTGGATGTAGGCTGGAATTTCTGCACAGATGTCTGAAAAGGCCGGAGAAAGTCACCAGAGTCAAAGACAAGCATATTATCTTTCTAGATTGCCCTCTCACGATTATGCTGACCCGGCAGACCTATTTACTCTTGATGGTGAAGCGGTCCAATGATTTTTGTAATAATAATAGCGACTGTCAATAGCCATACGAAAAAATTATTTTTTAAAAAAAATTAAACCGACTTCAAAAAAAACACAAACGACTAAAACTAAAAAGCGATAAATAACTTAAGTAATTCTATCCTTAATACATAATTATTTAAATATTACAATTATCACTTATTTTTGAAGTCGGTGCCAGCTCTTGGTACCTAACGTAGACTGTTGTTGTATGACGCGCGCGGCCGGCAAATCCACACGACAATATACATTTATTTGTTTGGCTGGCACCGACTTCAAAAATAAGTGATAATTGTAATATTTAAATAATTATGTATTAAGGATAGAATTACTTAAGTTATTTATCGCTTTTTAGTTTTAGTCGTTTGTGTTTTTTTTGAAGTCGGTTTAATTTTTTTTAAAAAATAATTTTATTTCACTATTTTTAGTTGCGTTGATGTACTGTGACCTTGAGTATTGGCTAATTAATGAATAAGGGAATCCTTAAGAGTTTTACTTAGGAATGAAAAATTTTGCTTCAAGTCAAGTGAAGACTATGCGATCTAGAATCAAGCATATCACTTACCAAATCACCTGCCCTATTAGCCCTGCATAAGTACATACTACTACCTAGTTTAATATCGACCAATGTTAGTATTGTCCCCTAACTCCTAACCGTTAAGGAGTTCTGTGGCTTCATCATCAGCAACAGATGTTGACGCCCGGAAGCATATACCTGAGTAAAATATGATTACGTAACAAAAACACCATATGAGCATACAATTTTAAGAAATAAGAAACTTTTATCATCGACAAAACATAACATTTTCGGTTGTTGCCCTCAATTTCTCCAGGATCCCATCATCAGATCCTGACTTGGTGATAATGGGACCACCTCGGAAGTGTCCTCTGTCGAACTGTCGAAAAATTTTTGAAATCCATCCATAATTGACGGAAATATCGGTGAACATACATAAAAAAAAAAAAAAAAAATATTATACATACAGACGAATTGAGAACCTCCTCCTTTTTTGAAGTCGGTTAAAAATAAATAAATAATTTATAAACATAAGTTAAAAACAGATATTTACATGAAGATTTGTCAAATTTAGGCATACAAAAACATTCTTCATTACATATTTCTTTCGGCACTAATTCTATTGTATACAGGCTGGTCCACTTGAAGCTTCATCACAGGCAAGCAATTTTTTCGTCTTGCCATTTGATCTATGCACAAAATGATGGCATTATAAATATTACCGTTTTCTTATATCCACAGGTGCACGTTTCAGGCGTCGTGGTTATCTCCTGAGCGGTGAGCTGGCATAAAAAGCGACCGCCCGGGCTGGACGTTGAAGATATCAACCCTGGAACAAAAGAAGGCAAAAATAATGCTTACTGCTGGAGTCAAAGTTTCGGACTCACTTCAAATTCTACACTTTGTTTCTTTTGACGATAAAAGTAAAGGAATTATCATCAAGACGTCTGCGTAAAAGATCTGTTTGAACTTACTTTCCCTTGTTATCGTTTTTACTGTTGCCCTGATCATGAAGGCAGGCAAACTGGAAAGAATCTTGATAGTTTTCTGTCTTTCAGGGTCGCCATCAAATGAGCCCTCGGGTCAGCACGATTACTCAAAGTCTCCACAAGATTATTCAAACTCACCCACACTGACCCTCTGTTCTGTAGATACGGCTGTGGCTGTAGTCTGACCGCAGTAATAGTCTGCTGATGTCAGCTGAGGGTCTCCCGACTTGGAGATCAGCAAGCGGTCCACTGAACATGACGTCGACTGGAAATATAACGGAGGTTCAATTTGGGTTCAATGAGTGTTAAGCCAGAGCTATATTGCGGGCCAGCATAGCAATGACAACTGACAATTGTTTGATCTGATTCATCATCATCATCAGCCTATTGCAGTCCACTCCTGGACATAGGCCTCTCCAGTTGTTCGCCACTTAGGGCAAACATCTGGAGGATATACCCATGATCGCCACGCTGGGCAGGCGGGTTGGCGATCGCAGGGCGTAGCTTCTTTGCTCCGGTGACGCTGCTGCCCGTCATCGGTCTGTGATATCTAGCTACGCCTTCTATCGTGATGGTTTTACCGCCACCAGTCGGTTTGTCAGAGCCTCGTTTGTTGGAGCAAAAAGGTGATAGGTCACTCCCTTACATCCCTATTGATCTGATTAATATTATTTATCCGTTGCTGCAGAGATTTTGACTACTTCTCTGCTTTCCATCAAAGGGAGGTGAAGGACTCCACTCTATGGAATACCGCAGCCAAATGGCCACTGGATCGTCTTCTGCCGGTGAGTAGAATCTCGGAGCGCGGTGGCTACTTACAGGTAACTGACCAGTTACTTGCCTGTTGTCATAGCGCCTTGGGCTTCTCTTTCGCTTTCCATCAGGCGTAGGGAATTATGTCGAGCTACTATAAAAAAACAAAGACTGAGCCGCTATAAAAAAAAAGGTAAGTACTTCTGGTAATAGGATGTCATCGCAGTTCAAAACGCAGTTGTATCCCGTAGGACAGTCTGCTATCCACCTGCACTGCACGCCGGGAGTGTAGTTGGCGGAGTAGCCTGGGCTGTACACGTAGTAGGTTTGGTCTACTTCCACCTGGAATTGAGGAAGAACATTAAACTTTTGGGAGGGGGCACGGGAACGAGGATTTAAATTGGTACGTTTTTGATATTCGTACCTATGTACCTAACAGCATGTTTTAAAAAAACTGACTTTAATAAGGTGATTTTTCAAATCAATTCACAATTCTCGGAGATATGTGGTAACAAACATACAAGAAAAAAAAAGAAATTCAGTAGATTTGAGAACCTCCGCCATTTTTTTGAAGTTGGTTGAAAATAGCCTAAGTAAATTGACTTACAGTTTGGTAAAAATCGCAGTCGGCGTCCTGGGCGACCGCATGACCAGCCACCAGAAGCAACAAAAATGGCAACAGCTCCATTTCTGTGAATCACAAATTACTTAGTCCAGATAATATCAAGTATAATAGATATTCTTTATTGCGCACCATACAATTGACTTAAAAACTAGGAATTACAGACACTTGTTGCACAATTTAGGTCGTCTAAGTAGGTACGTCTGAATCAGTACTGTTCGATTATCCGAAAATACCGGTTAACCGAACACCCATGTCCCCCAATTAGTTCGGATAATCGACGCTCTACTGTATTGATTGATAGCAAACAGCTAATATGATTGCGATCTTTGGCAATAAACTAATGAATTTGATTAGATAAAATGTATATCTTATTCTTTATCAGTCACTAAGCGAATTCTATTTGATCAACAAAGTTGTTATGAGGATTGAAGATGATAGAAGAAATGAAACAAGTTTATTTAGAGCAAAGCATACACAATATACGGAATTGGCATTAGAAAATACAAAAGTTTGGGTCCCTATTATACAAGCTAAGTTAATTCAAATATAAGTAGGTACGTCTATATTATATGTATAATAAAAAAATAAATAAAAAATAATAATAAAGCCTTCATGAAGATGGTGGTAAATGCGTAGGGTACGGAATCATTTCAAATAATGATGAAAATTAATTTAAATTCAACAAATCATTTCAATTAATGATAATTATGAATAAGTAAAATTAATCTGACCAATAAGGGCTAATGATGATGATAACGATGAATGACAATGTTCACGCGATGTAAAGTACAGACAGCGCCATCTATTAATGTGTATCGGAATGAATGAAGAATTTGCGACACTCGCGTGCCGCTGCTTAGGGTATTGTGCAAAGGTGTATTATGAGTATCTACAGGACGATGTATGTATAATATAAAAGGGGCCAAATTTCTGTAACAAGAGATCACCTATATACCTCACTTTGCTCTATTTAAACAAGTTCACATTAGCATAACAATATTTCGTTACACGTTCTTCGTACATAGATACACTTGAGTAAATTAAAAATAACTACTATATAAAATAATATTTATTTTGGCCAAAATTGTATCCGTTCACAGTGAACAAAGTTGATGGTCTTCAAAACAATATTCTTGAATATTAAAAATACTAATCATATTTTTAAACTTTGTACCAGTAGCTAATACATAATTTTTTTAGATGTAAAATGACGCACGTGTAAAAAAAAAGACTTTTAAACGAAAGGCTTGGTTTATCGTTGGTCCCAATATTTATATAAACATATCGGAGTGCATATTAAGTTGATAAATATTTTATCAACCGATCTAAGATTTTGTGTCTAATACGAGTATCTAGTACTTACTTAAAAGTCTATCTTATCAAAAGTGATTAGGAAACAGATTTTTGTACCTAACTTTATCTGTTCATGTAAAAGTAGTAACATTGAATGTCCTTTTAAAATCACAGTATTTTTATTGCTTTTGGTGATGAGGAATCGACCTGTCTGATGTTAAACAGTAACCACCCCCCATGGACATTGGCTTAGCATAACAAGATAGACCGCTACCTTTTTTTTCTAAATGACTACGATGATGGCCAGGCCGGCCTTGTCATCATCACCGGACTGTTGGGGGAGCGGAAGGCTCTCACCCCTAGGTAAACTAAGCAACACAGCTAAGGGGGGCCGCTCCCTTACATCACAACCTAAGGTTGACAAGCTGAAATCTCAAGTTTTTCCTTAGGATACTCTCAGGACACCTACAGGTAGAAATCTTGTGTCACGGTCGTTCTGGTAACTCCGGGTCCCGTGTCACCATCCCCACAGGCGCCTGATGGAGGGGCCGGGGTTTAGTGGGTATTCCCTGCCTCCCTTGCACCTTGAGGCAGGGCGAGTTCCACGTAACCCGCCGCTCCCCCAAGCGGCGGGTATGCTTAAAAGCATTTTCCCCGGCTTAAAAAAATAGGTAGAAATCTTGTAGGTAGGCACTGACAAAGAATCTTATAGGTTTCATGTTTTCTCGAGAGACCAATTTATTTTATTTATTTATGCAAGTACCTAAGTTCGATGTACTCTACCTACGTACTCGTGTACCTACCTACTGCGATTATAAGACGATTTAATTAAAAAGATAATTATTATTCGAATTACGTTTTTAAATTAGACGTATTTCTATTGATAAGTTGTTTTCATTCAAAAACGATAGCTAATTACACTCCCCCAATAGTCTTGTGATAATGACGCCTTGGCTATCATCGTAGACTTGTAGTTATTTAGAAAAAAAAACGAAATTCACTATTTATTTGGACTAATTGTAAACCTTCCTTTTGAATCACTCTACCTATCTATTAAATAAAAACACGGATCAAAATCCGTTACATATTATGAAGTTTTAAAGACATTCATAGGGACAGACAGACGTCAGTCCCTATTTGTCTAGACGAAAGCGACTTCGTTTTATACTATGTAGATACTACGAGATTTACATAAAGATTAATAACTCTACATTTAATACAAATCAGAAAGAATACGTT
This sequence comes from Conogethes punctiferalis, assembly GCA_031163375.1. Classification (NCBI taxonomy): domain Eukaryota; kingdom Metazoa; phylum Arthropoda; class Insecta; order Lepidoptera; family Crambidae; genus Conogethes; species Conogethes punctiferalis. The sequence goes on from CM062099.1 coordinate 8,845,834, forward strand.
GCAAAACTTTTTGTTGCACGCTTTTATTAACATTTGAAGACTATGAAAATTTTGGTTTTAAGTACTGAATTTATTTAATTTTGAGGGGGTTTACTAACGATTAGAAATGAAGCCGCATATTGTTACAATTAATTTATCTCAATAGATTCTAATGTATGCCTATGCTAACATAGCCCTATCAAAAGTAATTACCTACATACATTCAATTACATCATCGGAACTTTTTGGCAGAATACGAAATTCAATTGTTTTTCATAAAAGTAGGCATCTAGTTTATAATACCTAGACATGCTATAATTAAACTTGAAACGCCACGAGAAGAGGATGTTCTCCAACAAATAAAAGAAAATGAGTACCAATACTCGTATGTGAGGTGAGGCTAATTGATCTGTAACAGTTAATTTGTCTTTTTGTACAATACTAGGACAAGAAATGATGAAAAACATCGATATTAGGGAATAAAGAGAATAATTATATAATTTAGTCTCAAAGCACTTTTCTTTACCAACTTCTTACTTCTTAGGTATGTTTTAAATGGATGTGCACTTGGCTGTACCTCCTATGTTGCGTGTTAAAATTAAATGTAGGCTAAATGTACGCATGGAGAAGATTCAATAAATAAGTAAATAAAATATCACAAAATTTTACGTAGGCATTCACGACTTTGCAATAAAAGCTTTTAAATGTCCTAAATGCGCCTGTTTAAAAATCATGAACACGTTCAAATGTACCTATGTATCATAGCTTACCTTGATATTGTGTACTTCAAAAAATCCTGCAAAATCCCGAATTCAGTTTCAGCAGTCACTGAGAATACGTCCTCTCTCTTCGATGTTAATTGTTATTTGAATCATTAACACATAAACAGCTGATAGCGATGACTTTGCGCGTAAGCATTCGTTTTTATGGAGACTGACTTGATAACAGTTTTCAGCGTCACAGAAAAGTGATAGTTTTCCTTCCTTCCTAAGTTACTTGCCATCATTATTATGCTGAAATATGTTATGCCTAAGTAAATAAAGTACTATCTACATTAGGCAATAGGAAACCTCGGCAGGAGCTCTTTTTACAAACGTAGAGTTCGGGGAAATTTCTTTGAATTTTTTTAACAAAAAAAAAAACAAAAACAATCTTTGTTTTCGGTCTGTCTGAGGATGAACACCCTGCTGATGACGTGCGGTGCGATGATAAAATAAATAAAGGTGACATAATTATTTATCTACATATACATTCAGTAATGTTACCCACATATGACTGCACTGGTGTCTATTTTTATTTTTATTGCATCGTCAATGTTGATAACAGAAGGCTCGTTCGAAAAAAATATGTCACATTCAATACCGTCTCTTTACTATCACACTCGAACGCACGGCGCAGAGGCCCTGTTCTCAGGAAGTCCCGAAGGACAAATAATTTCCTTCCCACTTTTTTTTATGAAATTTATGCTGGACATTTCATTTATAGTAGCTCGACATCATAGCTACCCTACGTCTGACGGAAAGCGAAGCCCAAGTCGCAATGACAACGCAACGAGCAAGTAGCTCAGTTCAGCTCAGTAGGTCAGTTACCTGTTAGTTTCCATCGCCGTGCGGGCGACGGCAACTAATCTTAACCCCCACGAGCTCCGTAAACCCTACTTACCGGCCGAAACACGACCCGGAGGTCTTTTGGCTGCGGTTTTCTATAGGGTAGAGGTCCTTCCCCGGACGGGCGTCTCAATTCGAGCGAAGATTCGCTATGGGCATACCTCTCTAAAAAAGTAATAGTATGCGGCTCAGTCCCTGACTACCCTGACGAGCAGGTGACAAACGGCCCATCGTCCCTGTCAGACGTCTTGCCGGATGTCTCCGGCTTCGGGAGCATGGGACTTCTCCTGGGGTTTGACCCCATTGATGTATCCACGCTCATTCGAGGTACACAGGAGAGGTACCGGCGACGCCCGGGTCAACATTTGCTCCTATATTATCCTGTTCAAATATAATAAGAAACATGCATATTGCTCTACATGCTATAAATATAAGAAACGCGTGTTATCACTTAATTGAAGCATTATTGAAAGGAGTTTAAAAAATTACAAGCTGTGAGTGTTTATTGATTGGTAGTACATGCAAAGACAAGAATGAAAACATCTGGAAAGACGTAAGTGCATCCATGATCTATTCAGAAAGGTTTCTTTATAATTAGAGGAAGAGTTGTTATTAAATCCAAGGTAAAAGGGATGCAAATAAAACACGGCCCGTTAGTATGAAGCTCATTTCCTGCTATCTACAAGTTCACATTATTACAAAAGTATAAATAGATGTACATGTACATTTATGTATATACAACGGTAAGTGTAAAATAAATATAGTCATTACAAAAGTAAGTTAAAACTAGTGGTCCTAATATTAAGCCTTGAGGTACTCCCGTGAAATTACTCAAAAGCGTTATCAGGTACAACAAAGAAAGTGTTAAGGAAACTGTGAAACGGAACGTAACTGGAAGCGATGCTAAGTAGTTATTAAATAAGGACTTTTGAAATTGTCAACTCAATTAATCGCTAGAACAACATTATCATGCATATACGAGTATAGGAATTAGCAATAATTTAAATATTTGTTAAAGATAATTCATAGCGACATGCAACATTCGCATCTTAAATAATTTCCAACGTTTTTTGAATAAGGTGACTGATGCTTCCTAAATACTTATGAATTTGTTGTTCAAATTCATAAGTATTATTCCAGAGTTGATCCTTTGACCGTCAATAAGTGGGGCAAAAGAAAATCTATTGTTATAAGCGTCACTGGAATCCAAAGGGTAAAAGATGACAAGGGGTGACTCGCAGCAAGAGGAAGGAGGTTAGTTCGAAGTGCGAAGCTTATTTTCTGCAGTAATTAGCTCCAGGAGTGTTTGCTACTATCCAGTTGAGCAAAACAGGCACCCTGGTGTTGACCCCAGGCTGATTGGCGGAGGCACAGAATCGGCCGTAACTCACGATGCCGATGTTGAACAAGAGGCCCGTAGCGGGGTCGGTGTAGAGGAGAGGGCCGCCGGAGTCATCCTGAAATAATTTGAATTTGTAATCATCATCATAATCAGCCTATCATAGTCGACTGCTTGACATAGGCACTTCCAGTTGTTCACCACTTTGTGTCAAACATCTAGGCTTTGCCTATAATCGCCAGGTTGAAGCAGGCGAAATTTGCCAGCTATTGCTCCCCGGATCCGGGGGCAGGGGTATTTGCCCTCCCCGGACCAGGAGTGCCGGCCGCTTATCATCTGCGGCTGGCCAGGGCAGGCAGGGATGTGGCCGTATGCTTCGGCGCTACCCGTGTCCCTGCAACTTGCTGCCCACTGGCGACACAGGGGGGTTTAGTGGGTATGTCCTCCCTTTTGGGAGGTGTGAGTCCCACACATCATGCCGCCTCCCCCCGGAGACGGCACGAGGGTGCCTAATGCATTCCCCTCTTAAAAAAAAAGGCGAGTTTGCCAGGGCGTAGCTCCTCGCTAGGGTGATGTTGCTGCCCGTCATCGGCTTGGGGTACCTATTTAGCTACTTCTTCCATTGTGATGGTGATACTGCCAGCAGTCGGTTGCCGGAGCCTCGTTTGTTATACGGCAGGATGCACCACGGGAAAGCGAGTGTGGCTTGGAGCGAAAATATGATAGGTTAAACGCGACAGTTTGTGTGGAAAGGCAAGTTGTGACTCCCAAGTTTTCCGTTGGACGATTAGCTCTTATAGGAGTGTGTTGGGATGGACATCTTGTTTTGGAGGAGATAGGATGACGACTTGTAAAAGGTGGCTGGCCAATGATGGATACAGATAGGTTCGGGTTGGCGTTCTCTGGAGTCTACGAATATACGTTCAGCAGTAGAGGCCAATGGGCTTACTGATTGAGTGTTTTGACAGGTTCTGTCCCCATGTGCTGGACGGCATAGAATGCGGGTGTATAGACAGTTTGTGTTGGTAAACGAAATGTGAGACGATGAATAGAAAAAGACGGCTGGAAAAAGTCATCCTCCATTATACAGATTGCCAAGGATCGCGATGGTTACCGTTCCGTGGGGGAGTCCAACGTTCTTCAGTGGACGGTAATGATGCGATTGATTAGTTGAATGTTTAGTCAGGCGATAAAATCTTTAGTTACCTGACAAGCATCCTTTCCTGGAGTGTAGGTGCAGATCTGGCGGCTGGTGAGAGTGGGCACGCGTGCCTGGCACGTGCCCTGACTGATGACATCAACGTCCACCTTCCGCAGGACGTTCACCTTCCGCAGGACGTTGGACGTCGGCCCACCGGGGAAAAGTGTACCCCATCCTAAAATAAACAAATGAATTCAATGTAATCAGGCCAAGAAACGCGCTGTGCGAAGATCCACAACTGAACGAAAGCCTAAGTATAATTGCGTCATTCATTATAATTTATTTAAATGTTTTAAGTAGTATTAATTTGCTTTTTAAACGACTACAAAAAAAAAGAGGAGGATTCGACTGAATACTCTTTTTTTGTTGTACGTTCGTTACCAAATATATGTCAGAGAATTGTGAACCGATTCAGAAAATTCTTTATTTTGTTTCAAAAGGGTCTTCTTAGTTGGTCCTATCGTACCATATTGAAGTCTGACTTGGTTTGGTATTTTTTTAGCAAATATTACACCCGACTTTTCGACCCGAATTTAGATCAGCAAAGTAGAATTTGACACAGGACACAGTGCGTTGTAGGTCTTCCATAGAACTTGTATGAGGCATTTTCTCAATGTATGAATATTGCTTGCCGCGGGAAGTACATCGCCATCGGTTTTAGCAGGGCGGGAACTAGTCATTGTACGTTCGTAGCACAATGGAGATAGATGTCGCTACAGCATAAACGGACTTACCTAAAATTGTAAGTTTAGCTCCTGTCATATCAGTGTTGGCGAACTTGAAAGGCAAGCAGACAGGTCCCACCAGACCGCTGAACTGGATATCCTCAGCTACGAGTGCAATATAGCAATATCGTAGTCATAGTTCGAGCTGAAATAAGAATCAGATAAAAAAGATCAATTTCAATATCCGACGAGTTATTCAAACTAATCCCATCCTCTCCTTTCCTCTCCCGAACAACATGTGCTGGACAGCGTTGCCATTGACATACCATCCAGACGATAGTAGCGCGCAGCAAGAGTTTAGTTCCTCGTTCTGCTCGTGCCTTTAAGTCATGGAATGCCCTTCCAGATCATGTGTTTCCTTACCTCTTATAATCCTAGGGTCTTTAGACGGGGCGTGAAACGGCAATCTCAGTGGGCCTTCAGGACGAGGGCGACAGGCGCGGTTTTGGTTAGTTCTCTTATTCCTGTGGACCCCAACTTTTGAACCTCACGACGCTTACCATCAGGTGGAGTGAGGTCAACCTGAACGCTCTTTATATTTAAAAAAATCGCCTTTTATAATACGTACTTGTTATAACAAGGCAAAGGTCTTAATGTACTCGTAGGCAAACCTAGTTGAGGTCATCATCATGATCAACCGCCCAGTCCGTTGCTGAAGCATAGGGCCTCTCTAGTTTTGGAGGCTTTATCCAAAATCGCCACCTGGGTAGGCCACGTTGAGGATCGCAGGGCGTAGCCATTCACTACGGCGACTGTTACCGTCATCGGCCTAGTGGTATTTAGCCACGCCTTCACTCGTGATTGTTATATCCGCCACAGTCGGTTGCCAGAGCCTCGTTTTTTATTGGCTGGTGGCTTGAGTGAAAAGATGATCGCTCGAGAGTTGAGGGTCGCTCCCTTGACATACATCCCTATCCTATATATAGTAAAATAATCCTTACGTAGTGAATTGAGGGTGCCGGACAATATTGATTACTCGATATGCTCGCGTAGCCGCAGAATCCCCTGAAATGACAAAATAAAATATTAAAAACTATAACCAGGGGTCCTTAATATTAAACTGCTTTATAGATTCGTCATGTGTGTCTGTCAAGGGTCCCGTTTTTGCCATTTGGCTACGGAACCCTAAAAATAATTGAAACAAAGCTGTGTGCACGTCCGAACACGGGCAGTTACAGCAGCAGACTAACAGGCCACGCCCACTTGAAGTTATGACGCGTCTGGTAATTTTTAAGGTTTTTACGGAAAGGGTAAAAGACGGAACCCTATTACTTAGACTTTGATGACCGTCCATCCGTCATCTCACACTTGGCCAAGTTTATTTTATATTTTGACCGAGCTAACTAATGATGAAACTACCACTACCTACTATGATTAACTTGACCAGTGTTCAGCTTCATGTCTCCCACGACTACAGCCAGGCTCGCCAACGGTATATCTTCTCAGGCAGTGAGCGGCCGTGATCAACGTACCGGGAGCTGATAATGACGCCCCCGCACTTGATCTGGTTGATCCTGGCGTCTGCTAACCCAACCATCATGGGGGTACTCGTTAACTCCTGTCTCTTGACCGCCGACGATTCGATTCTGAAGAAATATAGTTAGTTAAGTATTCGGACTCTAAGGGAGAGTAAGTATGTAGGCTATAATCTATATATGTGTGTATGTATTTTTATTGTATCTTATTTTTATCATATTTTATTATTGTGTTTGAGATATTGTGTTTTAAATTAACTTTGTCGCACACTACCATAAAATTAGTTTCTGCTTAGCCCAATGGTTGACTGGTAGAGAATGCCTATGTGGCATTAAGTCGCCTTTTGTACACTACTTTACTGTGCAATAAAGATTAAATAAATAAATAAATAAGTAAGGGAGCGACCCATCATTTTTTTCGCTTTAAGTCCACCCTCATCTGCCCGTGGTGCATCCTGTGAAATAAAAAACCTCTGGCACCAAATGGAGGCGGTATAACCATCACAGTAGAAGGCGTAGCTAAATACCACAGGCCTATGACGGGCAGCAGCGTCACCGGAGCGCTATGCCATGCGATCGTCAACCCGCCTGCCCAGCGAGGTGACTTATGGGTACAGCTACAGATGTTTTCCATAAGTGGCGAACAGCTGAGAGGCCTACTTATGTCTGCAATAGGCTGGCGATTTTAATGCTAAATAGTGATGAAACTTTACGCTGTGCGTTGTTATATGTTGTAGCGATGTGGAAGTAGATGTCGCTGCTTGACGCTACAAAATTAGGGCTACCGTCCGTTCGGGTTTCCCCGGATTTGTCTAGAGTTTGAAGGGCATCAGGAGTCCGTCCAGGCCAAGGTTTTTAATAGTGTCCGGTAGATAACTTTTTTAATTGGGGGAAAACTCGAATTTTTTATCGATAAGCGATAAATTAAAATAAATCCTTGTTAAAAATTCATTCACACTAGCAATCGAGATGCCACGGCAAAATAATCGACGATAGAACATTTTTATTTTAGTTGTATTCGGCAATCTAAGGTGTGAGAAGGCACATAGGGGTAGATAATATTTAAGCCCACACTGCGTGAACTGGTCTTTAAACAGACTCTCGAGCTCAGGTTGGCCGTAGCATAGAAAATAGGTTCAGGTGGGAGTACATTTCCGGGGATAAAATCTTTCGCCCATATGTCCGGAAATTTTTTGGCGTGTTTATCCGGCGTCGGCAATGTAGGTGTATGGCAGCCCTAGCTAAATCATAAAAACAGCCTTACCATTTTTTTATACCCACAGCTGCAAGTTCCAGGAGTGGTGCTGATGGGCTGAGCGTACAGCCGGCACCTGAAAGCCGACCACCTGGACTGTTCCTAGATTTATCAACCCTGGAAAAGGAGAAACAGGTCAACTGGAATCGTTGTATCACGCGCTTGACATTATGCATCCAGGGCCCAAAGTCAGATGGGTAGGCAACGGTAGGATAGTGAATAGGAAGGCCTTTTTTTTCTAATGGCTGTTGGTGGCAGACGAGCTATCCGCCTGTCTGATAGTAAGCAGTAACCTTCGCACATGGACACAATCAGCAATGCCAGGGCACAGCCATGCTGCTGCCTACCGTGATTATCATCATTCTCATCGTCAACAATCTCGACTGATGACTTTTTAGAGGGGAGTGCATTGGCCACCTTTTCGCCGTACACGAGGGGAGCCGCTGTGGGTGGACATTCCCTTGTATCTCCAGGGCAGAAACTTTCAGGGACTCAGGTAGCAGGAGCATACGACTGCCCCCATTCCTGCTTGCTCTGGCCAGCCGCAGATTACAAAGCGGTTGGCACTCCTTGGTTGGTTCAGAGATGGTAAATACCCCTCACCCCGGCTTCCCAGTAGAGCGATGGAGTGCTCCCCGGGCGGACCTCAGTGCAACGGCATGGCTGCTCCCGCCACAACGTTCCCCCCCAATTAGTGGTCGCACCCCCGCGCTGACTTCAACTCACCCACAGAGATTGCGCTGTCCAGTAGTCACGGCGTTGACTGAACCCTGGCCGCAATATAGTCTGCAGAGTTCAACTGAGGATCTCCCGACTTGGAGATCAGCAACCGGTCCATTGAACATGACGTTGACTGGAACAGAAATAGGATTTCCAATTTTTTCCTGACTTCGCAACGCAAAAGAGTGGTATTGTGTTGAACAACAAAACTTAATCTTATGTTGGTATCGTCATCATTCATCTGTGCACAAACGTCCACTTCTGGCATAAAAGGCCTTCCCCAATGACAATAGTCATTTTATATGTAGCTATGTACACTATGTATAAGCTTATCATCATCATCAGCCTAATGCAGTCCATTGCTGGACATTCCACTTCTTCGCCACTTAAACATCTGGAGGATATTCCCATAATCGCCACGCTGAGCAGGCGGGTGCTCGATCGGCAGAAGAGCTTTTCGCTCCGTCACCGGCCTGTGGTATTTAGCTAAGCCTTCAATTGTGATGGTTTAATACCGCACGCGACTGTTGCCAGCGCCTCGTTTGTTATTTTCGGCAGGACTGTACCACGGGCAGGTGAGGTTGCTTGGAGCGAAAAGATTTCTGCTGATCTCGCCGCTTACATCCCTCTCCTCCTTATGTTGGGAATAAGCTCAGTGCCCTCCCTACTTAAGAAACATTCTGAATAGAAGGAGAGAATTCTCTATGAGTAAGTATATTCTCTGTTTTAGGAGTGCGGCCCGCACTGAACCAATATGTCCCGTACCCAGAGCCACGGTGACATGCGTAAAGGTATTTTCCGACGATAAATATAAGGCTAGACTTTTATTTTTTCCGTCAGGAATGCCTTTCCTTCTTACAATAGGTTGACGCTTTTTTGAGGAGAGACGATAGGTGTTATGTGTCGACCGACCCTTTCCAATCACTAAACCCGCTCCAAACGTTCACTGCTGGACATAGGTTTTTGGTGTGATCAAACAAAATCCACTAGTTACCTGCGGCAGGGCGACGTCATCACAGTTCAAGACGCAGTTGTATCCCGTGGGGCAGTCTGCAATCCACCTGCACTGCACGCCGGGAGCGTAGTTCGCGGAGTAGCCTGGACTGTACACATAGTAGTTTTGTCCTGCAAGCACCTAAAGGAAGAGCATAGCACATTTAAATAGACTAGGTTATGGTAGGAACAGACATGTCCCTACGAAAAGTGGAAGTTTTTCTGCCATGCTAGCTGATCATGCTCGGAAACCGCGGTCCGATGGTACAGACTTTTTTTTTCTAAATGACTACGATGATGGCCAGTGCGGCATTGTCATCATCGCCGTACTGTTGGGGGGGCGGAAGGCTCTCACTAGACCATCTTGGTTTGTCATACATATACTTATACTTAGTGAGACGAGATGAAAAGGGGTTTGGGCGTTTTGTATGGAGCATTGGCGTCATTTTCCAAAATACTCTTTCAAAATACATCAGTGGCCGCCAAAATTTAAAACGACGCCAGAATGACCCAAACCCCTTTTGTATTATGCGCGTTGTAGGTCTTCCTTAGAACTTGTATAGAGCAATTTATTTCTGCGTGAGATTGCTTGTCGCTGAAGGTACATCGCCATCTGTTGTTAGCAGGCGGAATCAGTGATTGTTGGATATGGAATTCGCTACAGACTCAACAGCGAAGCACTGACACTTGAAGGCTTATGATGATGTCGTAAATTACTTACATTTTGGTAGAAATCGCAGTTAGCATCCTGGGCGGCCACTTGGGACACCAGAATAAGAAGAACTGGCAATAGTTCCAACATTTCTGAAACATCACAAGTTTGTTATTGTTAGTTCAGCTAAGTTAAGGCTATAACTTGCCCCTCAGACAGAGCGCTCGTAGTGGACCATCATCATTTAAGAGAGGTAGGGCTTAGCGAATCTTGGCTCGAATGGAGCCGCGGGAAGGAACCTCCACCCTATAGAATACCGCAGCCAAATGACCTCCGGGTCGTGTTTCCGCCTGTGAGTAGGGTTTCCGGAGCTCGTGGGGGGTTAGGATTGGGCCGGCATGGCGGTGGCAACTAACAGCGACTTGGGCTTCTTGTTTCGCTTTCCATATAGCTTAGCTAATATAAAAAAACTAGTTAGTGGAAATTCTTTGTCTTTGTATCTGCATCTAATAAGGGGGGGATTTTCCGTAGTTTCAAGAGTTTTAAGCCGGTCTTACTAGTCTATGGATAAATCTGCTATGAATTCTGTTTCATTATTCAGTTCAATAATGTTGTTTGAATAAGATAAGACTCCCTACATTGTACAACAGATGTCTACCATACCTAACTTTTAAGTCATCATCTATCTATCTGGGATGTAAGGGCCTATCAACTTTTCCCTCCAAACCAACCTCATCTCCCCGTAGTGTATCCTGCAGAATAACAAACGAGGCGCTGGCAACCGACTGGTGGCGGTATAACCATCACAATTGAAGGCGTAGCTAAATACCACAGGCTGATGACGGGCAGCAACGTCACCGGAGGGAAACGCTACGCCCTGCGATCGCCTACCCGCCCGCCCAGCGTAGCGATTACGGGTAGGAATATCCTGCAAATGTCTGCCCTAAGTGGCGAACAACTAAAGAAGCTATGTCCAGTAGAGGCTGTGTCCTATTGCATAGGCTGATGATGATGATCTATCTACTGTTCATGAGAAAGTTAGATTTCCAAGGCAACGAGAAATACAGTCCTTAATAAGTATTTAGGGCCAAGCCTTGTAACATTTTGACAGCGGCGAAAATTAAGAAAACATAAATTAATTAATTCTATCATTTAATTTGTTATGTGACCTTGTTTTCGTAAACAAATACCCAACTACGTAGGTACATATGTTAATAATGCCTTTATGTGCCATAGAAATGTCACATGTTATGTATTTTACACGTTTTCCCAAATAATAGGCATTTAGTAGCCTTTTCCGACCAAACAAGTAGAGAATTAAATAGATATTAGATATAGCAATAACTTCACAAATGAATTAACATAACAATATTTTTGCTACGCATTCACTGAATACACTTGAGTAAACCGTAGCAGCTAAGTAAGTAATATGTTCATAATTTTCGCTTAAAATCTATATTGTTTGTGGTCGAAAGTTTCAAGCATAGTCTGGGTTCTTTTTAACCGACTTCAAAAATAGGAGGAGGTTCTCAATTCGACTGTTTTTTTACTGTAACTGATATACCTGTGTTAGTTTAGCACAGATATACCTGTATTGTAGGTAGGTATACCACCACAATATTGTCCTATACCAGGGTGATCAGCCTCGCCAAAAATGAAAAGAGAGACTTCGGAACACGGATTCGGAAACTTTCTCGAACGTCAATAGGATTTGACATTAGTTTTGCATATTTAAAGTCCGTATTTCGGAAACTTTACTAAGGTAGAGTCTGTCTTGCTGGTATAAACCTTTGACAGTTTGGATATATCATTGCGACTGGAAGTAATTAGGTAATTTTTCTTATATATAAAAATAGATGTGTTTGTAAGAAAAGAATTTTATTATTACTAACCTGAACAAATAATTCAAAACAAAATAACTAGAAATGCCTACATTCGCAAATAACTTTTGATAACATCGGTAGATGGGTATCTTCCTTTGATAAATAAGATAAGAAACTAATTACTACCTAGTATAATCATAGATCTATTAAAATACCAAAATAATCACGTAGGTAAGTTACTGTTAATTGAAACTTTGGTTTGCGTCATTCATTCGTTGTTTTTCATAGTACTTAACTTCATTCATAGGTATCTGCCGCTGCCCTATCTTGAAATTCGCCAGCACGTGTTTGAAAATTAATAGCGAACCATACTGTTGGCGACCAATAAGACATTAAACCTTTTCGGCCATTATTCCAAATCATCATCATTATTATCAACAGCCTTTCGCAGTCCACCGCTGGACATAGGCCTCTCCAATGGTTTACCACTTTGATCGATCTTGGGCCTCTCACATCCAGCACTTGCCCGCCATCTTATGCAGATCGTCACTCCACCTGGCTTGAGGTCGTCTTACCCTACGTTCGAGACGCGGTCTTCACTCCAGAACTCGTTTACCCCCAACGGTTATCAGTTCTGCGGCTCATGTGCCCACTGCCAAATAGGAGTAGGGCATAGTATACTTTACCGAGAAGTAGGGCATAGCGAATCTTCGCTCGAATTGAGCCGCCCATCCGGGGTCCGGGGAAGAACCTTCACCCTATAGAATACCGCAGCCAAATAACCTCTGGGTCGTGTTTCTGCCGGTGGGTAGGGTTTCCGGAGCTCGTGGAGGGTTATGGTTGGGCCGGCATGGCGGTGGCAACTGACAGGTAACTGACCAATTACATGCCCGTTGTCACAGCGACTTGGGCTTCTCTTTCCATCAGGCGTAGGGAAGCCATTATGTCGTGCTACTATAAAATAGAGGATGCTGCTCGCCTGCACTTCATTGGTTGTTAGAGTCTTATATCACTTCTATGTGAGCTAGTCGTTCAGTTACTTTATTATTTGTATGATTTTATGTAGAGAAGATATTTTTTTTTATAGTGGCTCGACATAATGGCTTCCCTACGCCTGATGGAAAGCGAGAGAGAAGCCCAAGTTGCTGTGACAACGGGCAAGTAACTGTTTAGTTACCTGTCAGTTGCCACCGCCATGTCGGCCCAACCCCAACCCCCCACGAGCTCCGGAAACCCTACTCACCGACAGGAACATGACGCGGAGGTCATTTGGCTGCGGTATTCTATAGGGTGGAGGTCCTTCCCCGGACGGGCAGCTCAAATCGAGCGAAGATTCGCCATGCCCTACCTCTCTTTATTGATACCTCTCTTTATAAGCTTGATGAAAGTAGAAAATATAAAGCGAGAGCGTGAGCTGTTTGAAGGGGAAGACCTAGAAGGACATTCCATGACCAAATAGAAAGTGTTCTAAAAAAGGTAGGTAACTCTAAACCGATGAGCTGAATGAAGATATTGATGAATGTGGACGAAGCAAAAGTAGTGTGCCAGGATCGTAGCAAATGGAAGGACGTGGTCTCTGCCCACCCCTCTGAGAGAAAGGCGTGACGTTATGTATGTACCTACTCGTAAGTATGATTTTATCAATCACAATCTACCGACCGAATATCATCATCATCATCAGCTTATTACAGTCCACTGCTGGACATAGGCCTCTCCAGTTGTTCGCCACTTAGAGCAAACATCTGGAGGATATACCCATAATCGCCACGCTGGGCAGGCGGGTTGGCGATCGCAGGGCGTAGCTTCTTGCTCCGGTGACGCTGCTGCCCGTCACCGGTCTTTAGTATTTAGGTACGCCTTCAATTGTGATGGTTATACCGCCACCAGTCGGTTGCCAGCGCCTCGTTTGTTATTCGGCAGGATGCACCATGGGCAGGTGAGGTTGGTTTGGAGCGAAAAGATGATAGGCCGCTCCCTTACATCCCCAACCGACCGAATAATAATAGTTAAACTTTAAGCATTACAATCTTTCGACAGTTTCCAATCTCGCGAGATAGACTATAATTTAAAACCATTAACAATTTTACGGTGACATATAAGTCGATTGGAAAATGAAGACTTAATCGCATTTTATATTGGGGTCAGTGGTCGAGGAAAAATGATTTATCAATACATGAAAAGACTCCAGCTAACATGCTACCCGCATTTCAGAGCTCATTAATGGGTACATACTTACACTAAATAGTTTTACATGTATCGAGAACAACATAGAAACTTTACAAGCCAACAAAGAGTTAGAACCTACTATTATAATTCTTGAGAGAGGTAGGGCATAGTGAATGAGAGAGGTAGGACATAGCGAATCTTCCCTCGAATTGGGCCTCCCGCCCGGGGAAGTGCCTCCATCCTATAGAATACCGCAGCTAAATGACCGCGTCGTTTCTGCCGATGAGTAAGATTTCCGGAGTTCGTGGAGCGAGTGCAGTATCGGCAGCCGGGGTTTAAGGTGGGGTGTTGCAGACGTCCAAAGGCTGCGGTAAGCGCTTAACATCAGGCGGGACATAGGCTTGGTGGCCCAACTTAATGGTAGGTATAAAAAAAAACAAAATACTTTTTAAGAAAAACACCTACAAATCGCCAATACGTATACATACATAACTTATGGATTACAATGACGAAATGGGCTGAATATTCTGAATTCTCCAACTTGGCACAGACAAGGTAGGTAAGTACCTATATACTTGCCGTTTTACAACACAAAAATGTAAAGTTTATTATGGAAATTATTTATGCTACATGCACGTATTACAGTCGTAAAAATTAATAGCTAGACCTTACTATTTACAGAGTCTGGTATTACATTTGACAATATCAGTAGTACCTACCTACTTCCAGGTTCGATGTACCTAACTATCTACTACAATTCCAAAACAATTGAATTTAAAACGATTATTAAGCCAAATTACGTTTGGTAATCATTGCATTATCTTAATGTGGAGCATATTGATTTGTTTTTATTGTACCTCTGTGGAAGAGAAAAGAATTCAGCATTTATGTAAATTATTTGCGCTTAATAATTCGGTAGTTACTTAATTCTGTAGTTTCATAGAGCCTTTTTCCTCAAGTCGAGGCAATGTTAAATACTTTTAATTGTTCTTTTTCTATTTAACACCTTTTTATGATAAGGGGGCAAACGGTGGCCGTGGAAAGGTCACCTGATGGTAAGTGATCTGACAGAGCCAGACTTCTCTAAGTCTCTACTCCTGCCCAACCCTCGGCCAGAGAGAATATATAGTTAATAAGTATTTAAGGGATCTATACATAAGTAAGGGAGCGACCTATCGGCGGCGGGAGTTTCGCCACCTCCACGCCGGCGAAACGGAGGAGCGTAAAGGTTTCTGCCCACTACACCGTATCATACCATGACCGTGCTATGAACGTGTCAGACACGAAAATAATACGGCACGGTCTACCTTGCCCACTGAACGGATCGACGGCGTTCTCTACCCGTTTGTAAGACAATTCTTATTAACTGTCCGTGCATGGCACGCGACGGTGTTGGTCGGTGACGGAACGGTCTAGTGGGCATCGTCTCATAGTATTAAATACTAGCTTTCCGCCCGCGACTTCGTCCGCGTAAAGTTTTTTTTTCCAAAATAAAATTGTGCCTATGTTACTCGTGGATAATGTAGCTTTCGAATGGTGAAAGAATTTTTAAAAACGGTCCAGTAGTTTTTGAGCCTATTCATTACAACCAAACAAACAAAGTTTTCCTCTTTATAATATTAGTGTAGACAAAGAATACTTTTTTTGTCTGACACGTTCATAGCACGGCCATGATACGGTATAGTGGGCAGAAGGCTTTAGGTTTGTCCTCCCGTTCCCGCTCCGCGGCCTCCTTCTGGGACATGACCGCCTCACAGAAGGAGGCCATACGACTGCGGGGAGTGACTGGTCTGGTCCCAACAACCCGACCAAAACGGCTCTCTGTGTCTCCAACGCCCAGGGCAGTGGCGTAGTTAAGGGGGGGCGGGCATGCCGTTTAGGGGGTAACACCCGAGCCCGACTATTACCGCCACTAATAAAATTATCAACACCCTCAAACCCCCCCCCCCCCCCCCCCCCACGTTCGATTTAGTTTTGAGGTGACACCTATAAAATCCGCCCCAGGCATAAAGAATCCGTGGCGTAGCTAGCATACTATGCTAGCTACGCCACAGGCCTAGGGTGGAACGCTTGACTGACATTTTCTGAACAACTCTAGCGCTTAAAAAATATAACGACTTACCTTGTCCTATCCTTAATGTATGCAGCAGAATCCTATATTGAACCGCAGCAGGCACTCACAATACGTCCTCACGACTGATCGCATTAATTGTTATTGCACTCATTAACACATCAACTGGTGATAGCGAGTGCCTCGGCGCGTCGGCAATCGTTTTTATAAAGCCTTTGAATTGATATGATAACACATGTTTTCAGCGTCACTGTATCGTCCTATCGTATCGGTAGGAGGAAATAACTTTCATTGGAATCTTTGTGCTGTGAATTTTCATTTGCTATTAGACTTATGAGGGGAATAAAAGTAAAATTTACCTTATTTTTTTAACCGACTTAAAAAAAGTAGGAGGTTCTAACCGACTTCAAAAGGGGTTCTAAATTCCAATTTTTGTATGTTTGTTACCGTACCATACCTCCGAAAAACAAAGCCTTTGAACAAGAAAAAAATTAGCAGTCGGGACCGATTCTAGATAATGTAACTAGTAAGTAGGTAAGTAAAGGAGCGGAGCGGAGGAGGGATGTAAGGGAGCGGCCCATAATCTTTTCGCTCCAAGCCAACCTCACCTGCCCGTGGTGCATCCTGCCGAATAACAAACGAGGCGCTGGCAACCGACTGGTGGCGGTATAACCATCACAATTGAAGGCGTGGCTAAATACCACAGACCGATGACGGGCAGCAGCCTCACCGGAGCGAGAAGCTACGCCCTGCGATCGCCAACCCGCCTGCCCAGCGTGGCGATTATGGGTATATCCTCCAGATGTTTGCCCTAAGTGGCAAACAACTGGAGAGACCTATGTCCAGCAGTGGACTGCAATAGGCTGATGATGATGAGGTAAGTAAAGAGTTCTTTCTTAACTTGCAGAGTTTATGAGCGAAGGTAACCATATAACATTAAACCACAAGATCGTCGACCATCCTTACTAATTTAAAAAAAACTTTTTATAGACGCAAATAGGTACCACTGACCTGACTCATTTTTAACCGTTTTAAAAAAAAATTGTCAAAATTTTTTTTTTCGTCAAAGTATAATAAATAAAATTAAAAAATATATATATTTCCATATCAAAGATTGGCATTACAAACGGCTACTGACCTTATGCCCTTAATCGTGCATCCCATTAAAAAGGATGATTACCTACATAGTAGATGACGTACCGAACTACATAATATCAACAAAATTTTTTATGAAGTGCATTTAGGTAGAATTACTTAGGGGAAAGTGGGGGAAATACGAACACCTAAGGGAAAACTACTTACGTATTTAATCTGGCTTACTCTCGTAGTATATGATGTAAGAGAGCGACTCATCGGTCTTTCCGCTCCAAGCCACCCTCATCACCGGTGGTGCATCTGAATAGCAGACTCTGTCACCCGACTGGAGGTATAACCATCACAATTGAAGTATCAGAACAACGAAGGTACCACAAAAAAATACTTAAATACAAATATAAACACCCAGCCACGGAACAAACACAAGTATTCATCACACGAATGTTTGTTCCGGGTGGGAATCGAACCCACGACCCTTGGTTCAGAAGGCAGGGGTCACTACCAATTGAGCCAACCGAGCCAGTCGATCAAAGTCAAATGATGATAGGCCGCTCCCTTACATCCCAGTCGGTAGGTACCTACCTTGTATTTATCAAAAACAGCGGTAGGACGAACTCAACAGCCATTAGGCGCGGAAGTTTCTCCAACAGTATTTAATCAAATAAAGGAACTCAAAACGATATTTTTCCAAGTTTTAAGGGCAAACCCGTTATCGCCATATACGTCATTAGTCAGAGATAAACATGGGAATACGAATATGATAATGTGAATAATGTATGTGGGTTGACGCTTGCCTGAATACTTTTAAAAACTGATACGGAAACAGAGGAAGGTTGCCCCTTAAATCGAGGTTTTGGCTTTCCAAATAAACGATATTTACATGACTATCTAGGTATGTTGATATGTGCAGACGTACCCGCGTCTTTTCCCAAGATGAAGGTTTATATGTATCCATGATGATGCCAAAAATGCAATCAGTAAAATTTTTGTCTGTCTGTCTGTATGTTCGTTATAGAAAAGAAACTACTGGACGGATTTAACGAAACTTGGTACGATTATTCTTCATACTCCTGGGCAGGTTATAGTATACTTTTCATCACGCTACAATCAATAGGAGCAGAGCAGTGATGGTAAGTTGTTGGGAAAATCGGGAGAAATTTTTATCTGTATGTTTGATCGCACATCACGCGAAAACTACTGCATGGAATGAAATGCGGTTTTCACCAATGTATTGCTAAAGGTCTAACTTAACCTTTAGGTACCATTTTTGGAAGTCCGGTATTTTTGAAACCCGATATCCAAGCGTGCGACGCCGCCGGCACAGCTAGTCATAAATATATATAGATATAGATAATATGCAAAATATAGTAGCGAAACACTTATATACCCTCCAGATGTTTGCCCTAAATGGCGTATACCTAACTGGATATAAATTAAGAGTTTCCAAACTGTTTTATTAAAACCGAAGCGTAACAAGGACGGGTCGCGACGCGAGAGAATAAATAAAAAATCATTCCAATTCAAATAAAAGACAAATTCAAATTAAAACAATTTAATAGCATTCAACACTATTTGGCTACAGACTAGACCATTGACTAGCTAACTGAAGTACTTGGAACCTACAGGGGAAACTTGGGTGTACCCAAGTAGGAGCATGGGGGGAGGCGCAGTTTCTGGCCCAGAACCTGCTCCCCCAACAGGAACCTACAGTGGAACCTTGAGTGTACCCAAGTAAAGGCATGGGGGGGGGCAGGCCCTGGCCCAGAACCCGTGGACCCCCTTCCCTCCCCGGCCTAGAACCTGCTGATTTATCTCTACCTTCAATATATTACAAAAAAATTACCTCTTCACATCCTTACATACATCTAAGTTTTATCAAACAAGTTTCCCTCACTTCATTCCCTCACTTGGTTCTCTTCTTCCCCTCCTTCTCCTGAAAGTATCCGCCAGGTCCCGGGACCAATTTGACGGGAGGTCTGTCCTTCCAGTCTTGGTTGGGAGAGGGAGACTTGTCGGAATCCGTCACAATGCCTTGGAGGCGCTGAGTGTTGACTTGGCTGAGTCTGGAATAAAACGTTGAGTTTTAAAGATCATAAGCACACTTATAAGACCCTGCTGCCACCTGACAAAAACTCATAATATTGCTCTTTCAACATATTTTACACTAGCTGTGCTCGCGACTTCGTCCGCGTGGAATAGTTATTTTTTCCCCGTTTTTTTTTTACATTTTCCATTATTTCTTCGCTCCTAATAGTTGCAGCGTGATGTTATATAGCCTAAAGCCTTCCTCGATAAATGGCCTATTCAACACAAAGAATTTTTCAATTCGGCCCAGTAGTTCCTGAGATTAGCGCGTTCAAACAAACAAACTCTTCAGCTTTATAATATTAGTTAAGATTGGCATCAAAATCAATTAGCCGACAGCTCGCTGTCTACGAGCTTACCGCCGTCAGACAGCTCGGTGCCATTGTGAAAGTGGGAGCAGAGTAGTATAATTGAGTAAGCTTTAGTGTGGTTTTCTACAGAAGTGGGACTGCATGGAGCTACCAAATATGGACCAATGACGTTGCTCGAATCAGACGTCTCCGCTCCACTTTCAATCAAGCTAATCGCCGTCCATTAAAGTAGGCCTCCCCCAGAGAACACCAACGCCAGGGCTCGCGAGGCCGGCTCCAGCTCGTGCCGGTACTCGGCCTGTGGCCTGAGGCCTAAAGCCTCCTTGTGCTCCAGGGCCAGCGAGGCCCGCTCTAGCACATGCCGGTACTCGGCCTGAGGCCTGCTCCATTCGTTACCTGACTTCCTCCACGTCAGCCACTTTGTCGATCAGGCTGCGTATGATGCCCTCCTTGTGCTCCAGGGCCAGCGAGGCCCGCTCCAGCTCATGCCGGTACTCGGCCTGAGGCCCGCTCCACTCGTTACCTGACTTCCTCCACGTCAGCCACCTTGTCGAGCAGGCTGCGTGTGATGCCCTCCTTGTGCTCCAGGGCCAGCGAGGCCCGCTCCAGCTCATGCCGGTACTCGGCCTGAGGCCTGCTGCACAGATTACCTGACTTCCTCCACGTCAGCCACCTTGTCGATCAGGCTGCGTATGATGCCCTCCTCATGCTCCAGAGCCAGCGAGGCCCGCTCCAGCTCGCGCCGATACTCGGCCTGAGGCCCGCTCCACACGTTACCTGACTTCCTCCACGTCGGCCACCTTGTCGATCAGGCTGCGTATGATGCCCTCCTTGTGCTCCAGGGCCAGCGAGGCCCGCTCCAGCTCGCGCCGGTACTCGGCCTGCGCGTGCGCCGCTCGACGCTCCTGCTCCACTATGCGACGCTCCAGCTCTTCCAGGGACGTGTACGCGCGAGATTTAACTACCTGTAACCGGGAAATTGAATCTCAAAATGAAGATTTTGTGTCAATTAGCTATCATCATCATGTATGGCTTTCCTATGCTCAAGTGTTGACAACTCAACTCAATATCCAATTGGCGAAGCTAATCTGTCGCGGCTGGAGTGAGTTCATG
Source organism: Conogethes punctiferalis (assembly GCA_031163375.1). NCBI lineage: Eukaryota > Metazoa > Arthropoda > Insecta > Lepidoptera > Crambidae > Conogethes > Conogethes punctiferalis. The sequence goes on from CM062099.1 coordinate 8,866,444, forward strand.
GAGCTCACACTAGCTAGTTACTAGCAAACGTCCACGAAGGGTTACTGGGGGGAGGGGGGCTAGTAGCAAGGGTTGCTAGGAAAGGCTACTAGGAGGGGCTAGTAGGAGAGGCTACCAGGAAAGGCTGCTAGGAAGGGCTACTAGGAAAGGCTGCTAGGAAGGGCCAACAGGAAAGGCTGCTAGGAAGGGCTACCAGGAAAGGCTGCTAGGTAGGGCTATCAGAAAAGGTTGCTAGGAAGGGCCAACAGGAAAGGCTGCTAGGAAGAGCCACTAGGAGGGGCCACTAAGAAGAACTACTAGGAAGTGGCTACAAGGAAATGCTGCCAGGAAGGGCTGCTAACTGAGGTTACTGGTACGGTCCACTAGGAGAGGCGACTAGGGCTACTCGCCTTGATCTCCCTCTTGATCCTCTCCAGCGTGTCCACGGGATGCCGCAGCGGCTCGCCGCAGGCGCGCGCGCGGCGGTCGTTGCGCCGCACCCGCAAGGCTACTAGGAAGGGTTAGAAGGAGAGGCTACTAGGAAGGATTACTAGGGAGAGATGCTAGGAAGAACTACCAGGAAGGGCCACTAGGAAGAATTACTAGGAAGGGTGGCCAGGAAGGACTACTTAAGAGAGGTAGGGCATAACGAATCTTCGCTCTAATTGCGCGTCCGGGAAAGGACCTCCACCCTATAAAATACCGCAGCCAAATGACCTTCGGGTCGTGTTTCTACTGGTGAGTAAGGTGTCCGGAGCTCGTGGGGGGTTAGGGTTGGGCCGGCATGGCAGTGGCAACTGACAGGAAACTGACCAGTTACTTGCCAGTTGTCACAGCGACTTGGGCCTCTCTTTCGCTTTCCATCAGGCGTAGGGAAGCCATTATGTCGAGCCACTATAAAAAAAAAATAGGTCGAGCCACTATAAAAAAAAAATACTAGGAAGGGCCAATAGGAGGGGCCAGTAGGAGGGGCCAGTAGGAGGGGCCAGTAGGAGGGGCCACTATGGACACTAGGAAGGGCTGCTAGGAAAGGCTGCTAAGGATTACTGGGCCACTAGGCTGCACTGGCCTTGATTTCCCTCTTGATCCTCTCGAGCGTGTCCACGGCCCGCCGCAGCGGCTCGCCACAGGTGCGCGCGCGAGGCTACTACGAAGGGTTAGAAGAACTACCAGGAAGAACTACCAGGAAGGGCCACTAGGAAGAATTATTAGGAAGGGTGGCCAGGAAGGACTACTACGAGGGGCTACTAGCAAGGGTTATTAGCAAGGGTTCCTAGCAAGGTCTACTAGAAAGGGCACACGGCAGCACTGACCTTGATCTCCCTCTTGATCCTCTCCAGCGTGTCCACGGCCTGCCGCAGCGGCTCGCCGCAGGCGCGCGCGCGGCGGGCGCTGCGCCGCACCCGCGACGCTACTAGGGCTACTCGCCTTGATCTCCCTCTTGATCCTCTCGAGCGTGTCCACGGCCTGCCGCAGCGGCTCGCCGCAGGCGCGCGCGCGGCGGGCGCTGCGCCGCACCCGCGACGCTACTAGGGCTACTCGCCTTGATCTCCCTCTTGATCCTCTCGAGCGTGTCCACGGCCTGCCGCAGCGGCTCGCCGCAGGCGCGCGCGCGGCGGGCGCTGCGCCGCACCCGCGACGCTACTAGGGCTACTCGCCTTGATCTCCCTCTTGATCCTCTCGAGCGTGTCCACGGCCTGCCGCAGCGGCTCGCCGCAGGCGCGCGCGCGGCGGCGCTGCGCCGCACCCGCGACGCTACTAGGGCTACTCGCCTTGATCTCCCTCTTGATCCTCTCGAGCGTGTCCACGGCCTGCCGCAGCGGCTCGCCGCAGGCGCGCGCGCGGCGGGCGCTGCGCCGCACCCGCGACGCTACTAGGGCTACTCGCCTTGATCTCCCTCTTGATCCTCTCGAGCGTGTCCACGGCCTGCCGCAGCGGCTCGCCGCAGGCGCGCGCGCGGCGGGCGCTGCGCCGCACCCGCGACGCTACTAGGGCTACTCGCCTTGATCTCCCTCTTGATCCTCTCGAGCGTGTCCACGGCCTGCCGCAGCGGCTCGCCGCAGGCGCGCGCGCGGCGGGCGCTGCGCCGCACCCGCGACGCTACTAGGGCTACTCGCCTTGATCTCCCTCTTGATCCTCTCGAGCGTGTCCACGGCCTGCCGCAGCGGCTCGCCGCAGGCGCGCGCGCGGCGGGCGCTGCGCCGCACCCGCGACGCTACTAGGGCTACTCGCCTTGATCTCCCTCTTGATCCTCTCGAGCGTGTCCACGGCCTGCCGCAGCGGCTCGCCGCAGGCGCGCGCGCGGCGGGCGCTGCGCCGCACCCGCGACGCTACTAGGGCTACTCGCCTTGATCTCCCTCTTGATCCTCTCGAGCGTGTCCACGGCCTGCCGCAGCGGCTCGCCGCAGGCGCGCGCGCGGCGGGCGCTGCGCCGCACCCGCGACGCTACTAGGGCTACTCGCCTTGATCTCCCTCTTGATCCTCTCGAGCGTGTCCACGGCCTGCCGCAGCGGCTCGCCGCAGGCGCGCGCGCGGCGGGCGCTGCGCCGCACCCGCGACGCTACTAGGGCTACTCGCCTTGATCTCCCTCTTGATCCTCTCGAGCGTGTCCACGGCCTGCCGCAGCGGCTCGCCGCAGGCGCGCGCGCGGCGGGCGCTGCGCCGCACCCGCGACGCTACTAGGGCTACTCGCCTTGATCTCCCTCTTGATCCTCTCGAGCGTGTCCACGGCCTGCCGCAGCGGCTCGCCGCAGGCGCGCGCGCGGCGGGCGCTGCGCCTGACTCGCGACGCGCGCGCCGCCGCCGCCTTCACGCGCTGGCGGAACACCACGGCCGCCTTGCGGTACAACCTGCGGCATACCAATAACCATTTTCTTTTTTCGAGGAGAATCCCTTCGGACCATCACCTTCTGCCACGGGGAGGCAGCCGGTGGTGTGCTGTGCATGTTAGCAGCTAAACTCCCCGGTGTTCTCGCCAGCGTCGTAGTTCTGGAGGAGTCGGGATGCGCGGCGCGATTCCACACGGCTCCTCCAGTAGTGCGATGCGCTGCCCAGCAGCTCGCCATTCCGCGCGCGAGCGCGGTTTAGGGATGTGCCAACAACACTGGTCACATCCCTACTTCAGCGGACCTTAACATTTTGGACAACCCCCGTTTCCAAAGCCACAAGGTCTTCGACGGCTATCCGTCGTCTCGCTGGGATGGCGCTTCCGCCATGTCAGCGTCTCCCGATGTTGTGGGAGGCCGATCACTGGGAAGAGCGATGGACCACATACCAATAACCATGCCTTACCTTCATACAAGTAAATAAGAAAGAAAGAAAAATGTTTATTCGGAACACAAGGCACAGATAGTACACAATATAAATACACGATAACATTTGAACAATTGAACATACGATTAGGTGAACATAAACAACGCGGGTTTTGTGCAATAAAGAATATCTATCTACTCTCTCACTTGACATTCTTCAAAGCCGCCCTCAACTCCTCTTTGACGGCGTCGTGCTCCTGGCAGATCTTCTTGTACTTCTCGTCGACAACTCTCAGCTGCTCCTGCATCTTCGTCAGCTGTTCTGTCTTGCGCTCACTCTCCATCGAGTATTGGTGTTTTAGCTCTTCTAGCAATCTGGAATAGGGTAAAGGGTTTTGAGAGGTAGGGCATAGCGAATCTTCGCTCGAACTGAGCCGCCCGTCCAGGGAAGGACCTCCACCCTATAGAATACCGCAGCCAAATGACCTCTGGGTCGTGTTTCTATGGACGTTATTTTGAAGAGAGGGGCGCGGAAGGCTCTCACCCCTAGGTAAATTAAGCAACACAGTTAAGGGCGGCCCCTAGTGGGGCTCGGACCTAAGTTTAGCGCGTTGCTGGGACGGCCCCTACGGACGTCATTTTGAAGAGAGAGACGCGACAGGCACTTGCCCCTAGGTAAGTAAAGGAACACAGCTAAGGGCTTACCTTAGTAGTGCTCGGACCTCGGCTTAGGGCGTTGCCGAGACGGTCCTCTAGATTTTGAGGAGAGGGGCGACAGGTTTTGCGGTGGGGAATGTTTATATGAACTGCCTACGATTGTACACGAGTGCCTACACGAGTTTTTGGCCGGTGTCTTCTCGGTAGGATGCTGCTTTCCGAACCGGTGGTAGCTTCGACTTTTTTAAGAACCTATACAAATAAAGATTATTTTGACTTTGAACATGTCTGTTTGTATTGGTCTGGGTGTTTTCTATGTATAATATGTGTTTATTTACAAAAAAAATGTATCTAAGTAAGTTTATCAGTTGTCTAGTACCCATAGTACAAGCTTCGGCTTAGTTTGGGGCTAGGTGGCGCTGTGTGGCCCAGCGTGGCATGTCTTGGGTTATTTATTTATTTATTTAAACTTGTACTCGTATATACCAGTCCTACCTCTTGCAGTGGTCGAGCCTCCTCTCGTGCAGGTCGGCGGGTACAGTGCGTGCGCGCATCGCATCAAACTGCGCGAGCTTGCCCTCCGACGCCTCAGGGCACTCTTCACAGTGAAGTACTCCCGGTGGACCGTTTCGTAGTCTCGCATCATCGCTGACACTGAGAACAAGGGGCTTTATATAAAGAACCTAAGAATTTAGAAGTTTGTTTAAAAAGATTTTTTTTTTATATAGTGGTTCGACATAACGGCTTCCCTACGCCGATGGAAAGCGAAAGATCAACCCAAGTCACTGTGACAACGGGCAAGTAACTGGTCTATTACCTGTCAGTTGCCACCGCCATGCCGGCCCAACCCTAACCCCCATGAGCTCCGGAAACCCTACTCACCGGCAGAAACACGACCAGAGGTCATTTGACTGCGGTATTCTATAGGGTGGAGGTCTTTTCCCGGACGGGCGGCTCAATTCGAGCGAAGATTCGCTATGCCTTACCTCTCTTAAAATGATATAAGAAATCCAGTTGTATACGTTTGTACACGAGCGAATTATAGAATTTGCCTGCGACAGTTATACCGCCACCAGTCGGTTGCCAACGCCTCGTTTGTTATTCCGTAGGATGCACCACGGGCAGGTGAGGTTGGCTTGGGGAGAAATGATGATAGGCCGCTCCCTTAACTTAACCTCAAAGCATGATCAGATAAATAAATAAATAAAAAATAATCCAAGACATGCCACGCTGGGCCACACAACGCCATCTAGCCCCAAACTTAGCCAAAGCTTGTACTATGGGTTCTAGACAACTGATAAAGATACTTTTTTTTTAAATAAATTCATATTTTACATAGAAAACACCCAGACCAATACAAGCAGACATGTTCATGCACACAAATGTTTGTAATGTGCGAGGATCGAAACCCACGACCCTTGGCACAGAGGGCAGAGGTCACTACCAATTGAGCCACCGATACAGAGATAAAAGGCAGAACATACATAATACACTCACTCTTATCCTCATACATTTCATAGACCTCCTTCAACTTGGCCTCCGCTTTAGCCGCCCTCTCAACCAGCGTAGCCCTCTCGATATCCGCCGTCTCCCTCTCCACAGCGAGCCTCTTGTGACTCTGTCTCGCTCGCACCAGCTCCTGCTCCATACCAGACACCTTCTCTGACAACACTCTATTCTCTTCTACGATCTGCTTGGATTTCTTGTTGATTGTCTCGAATTGCTTCTCGTAGTCGAGAATTAGGCTGTCTTTTTCTTGTAGGTTTTCTTGGTAGGCGTCGAATAGTGGTGCTGAAATTAATTTAAAAATATATGGTTTTTTATTGCCATTGAAGCAGGCCTATTGGCCTAAACAGGCCTCACTATTGAACGGTCGTAGTTTTATTGAAATTTTATTTCTAGCATTTTAATTGGCTAGTGGCCTGTCAGTGACCTGTCAGTCACTATTTTCTTAACGCGAATGAACTATAATGAAACCTTACCTAGAGCTTGAGCGCTAAGCAGTCCGGACAGATCGACGGTCCTTGATGCGTGCGTATGGTCGTCCCCGGGACTCTTGGTAGGAGCCTCTTCTGTGTTTAATGTTTCTGTAAACAAATAATACAAGGAATGCAAACAGTTAATGGGATGTAAGGGACACATCATCTTTTCGCCCTAAACCAACCTGACCCGCCCGTTGTGTCGAATCCTGTCGAATACCAAACAAGGCGCTGGCAACCGACTGGTGGCGGTATAACCATCACAATACGGATGATGACAAGGTATGAAAATGAAGAAAATAATTAGTCCGTCTCTTAGATAATAAAAAAATATAAGACCCGTATTTTTTGTTTGGTCGAAATAACAAGAAAATACTTAGATATAGCGCATTAAAGTTACGGAGTGGGGGCTAACTACGTCACGTTAGAGTATATTTTGTACTCTAACGTGACGTCATGTGACATTTAAAATCAATGTATCTTCGTAAGTTTTTGAACAAGAGGCAAAATAAAAAATACGTATCCAATATTTTTCATTAATCTATCTGATGGACATTAAATTATTTTTTAGTCATCATCCCAATTGAAGGCGTTGCTATATACCACAGACCGATGACGGGCAGCAGCGTCACTGGAGCGAGAAGTTACGCCCTGCGATCGCCAACCCGCCTGCCCAGCGTGGCGATTATGGGTATATCCTCCAGGTGTTTGCCCCAAGTGACGATCAACTGGAGAGGCCTATGTCCAGCAGTAGGCTGCAACAGGCTGATGATGAACTACCGTTTGCTATATTCCGAAAGTTAACCAACGGAAATTACGAGTCTTGCTATTTTCCGGTGACAGAACCACACAAACGTTGATTGTTGGCAATTTTATTTCCCTCATGAAAATAAATGTTGCAATGCCTTTCATCAGCAGTTTATCACGAACCTGTGCCCTTGTACCCAAGGCTGGCCGTGATGAGCGAGTCCAGACCTTCGGTCGGCTTGTGGCTGTGGTCCCCTTTCCCGTCGGCCGCCATATTCTGAATGTTGCCTCTGAGCTTTTCCTGGTAGCGGGACAGTTGCACGTTCAATCTGGAAGTAATAGACTATTTTCCACTTCTTCTTCTATATGTCACCGGAAAATAGCAAGAATCGTAAGTTGATCAATTTCCTAGGTAGTTGATTAACTTTCGGAATATAACAAACGGTAGTTGAAATGTATTATTTTACGCAATGGATTTCAGTTAGTTGATCAATTTACGGTAGCCTGACAGTCATTTAATAATTTACGATTTTGACACAAGTAAAATCGTCCTCAAATGGGCCAATCGTTGCTCAATGTAGGTACTATTTAACTGTGCACTATTACCCGTAACTTAATACACTGTTCCCTGATTGGTTGCCAGGATAACGCCACGTGAGCCATTGAACCAATCAACGTTCACCTCACCTTCGTCGGATGATTTTACTGCAAGACCCCGTAAAATGATCAATATACTAAAATACATACGTTAAATAATACATTTCAAATGCCGTTTATTATTTTCCGGAAGTTAATCAACTACCTAGGAAATTGATCAACTAACGATTCTTGCTATTTTCCGGTGACATATATAGTCTTTAGCAACGGATGATGATCATGATAGAAGTTTTTTAGTACTCCGATAATGGCTTCCCTACGCCTGATGGAAAGCGAAAGAGAAGCCCAAATCGCTGTGACAACTGGCAAGTATCTGGTCAGTTACCTATCAGTTGCCACTGCCATACCGGCCCCACCCTAACCCCCCACGAGCTCCGGAAACCCTACTCACCGGCAGAAACACGACCCGGAGGTCATTTGGCTGCGGTATTCTTTAGAAACAAAATAGCTTCGTACCTGTATAGCACGTCTTTCATCGCTTGCATGTCCTTTTGCAGCCTGGCGTTCAGCTCGCGCGCCTGGTTCAGGATGATCTGCCGGCTGCTGCAGCTCATGCACACCTCCACCAGTGGGATGGCCGTGGACTGCTGTGGGAACTCTGCAACATGCGCGTGGCATAAGTAAGTATAGGGAAAATATGCAAATTTATCAGTAAAAATCCGGATATTTTTCAAATCGACCACCCCGGACTAATGATTTAAATAAATATTATTTGTTCCGTTCGATATCCGGAATCCATCTTGAGTCAAGCACCATCCTTTTTATGACGTTTTGCGGTCTGAAATACCCTTCCCTTCGTATTTCCGGCGCCAGTGCTGCCCTCTAGCTTTGGCGGGAAAAAATTCTCACGTATTTTCAAGGCGCGAACATTATCGTCATTATAGCGTCGTCTTTTGTGGCGGAAGCATCGGTCTAGAAAGTTCTATACGCGAGTACGCGAGTTATTTATAAAAGTGAAGTGATCTAGAAAATTCTACATAAGTTATTTGTAAAAGTGTTCTAGATTATTCTACGCAAGTTACTTGTGAAAGTGAAAAGTGATTCTGTACGAATTCGATTGTTTTACGCGAGTAATTTGTGAAAGTGATAGTGAGTTTACCCTCCCTTCGGGATGGAGCAACGAGACAACGAGGGAATCGGCGAGGGAACACCGCGGCCGAGGAGGCGTCGGCTGTCTTCGTCGAGTTCTTCAGACGCGGAGTCTGACTCGTCGAGAGGTAGCAAGGTACCCAAAAGAAGAAAAGAAACTGTAAGTGACCTGCGAGTAGAATATTTATCGCAACAAGTGTCTTTTCTTACAAATCTGTTGACGCAAAACCAGAATTATGTGCCGCGATCATCATGTTTGCCTGAAAATATTGTTGAACCTAGTACAAGTTGTGCGCCTATTACGAATGATACGTTTTATAGCCCTTTGGCATTAGTTATAGACCAAGAACAAGAAAAACAACAGATTCAGTTAACGGATTTATCTACAAACGTTAAGGATCCCACCTTTGTTAAATCAGATGAGATCCATCTGGCGAAATTAACGGAAATACAGCGTTTTAACAATAATGATTGGAATTCGATTCGTTATTCTGAGACTCAAAAGAAGTACGTAGCTTCGCCGGGTTTTATAGAGCTAAATATAAATGATGAACTGAGACGATTCTCGCATATAATACCTAATGAAGAATCGCGCTTGTTTCTTCTCGAACGTACCTTTGCAGCGTTAACTAACGCTTTACTTACACAAAAGGACGAATTAAAAGTATGTCTTCAGCAAATTGTCGATTGGTCGTTAGAAAAAGATACCACGTTAACATCAAGAACAATATTCGATAAAATAGGACAAGTGTTCAACAAAGATTCCAATTATGTTAAAGTTACAGACGATATCGTGCAAATATTATGTGGCAGGCGCGCCGAATGTATTCAAAGTCGTAGGGACAATTTATTGAAGCGAATTTCTGAGGAATATCATTCCAGTGCATTGCATAAAATTCCTCCAAGTTCCGAGTACTTGTTCGATGACGGAAAGTTAGGTACCTACCTTCAAAAAATAGGAGGGGCGGACAAGCTTGCCTCACAGGCACCTATAGCAGGCCCATCGAGAGCTGCTCCAAGGTATGTAGTAGGCTCTTTTGAAGGCAAGTCCAAGCAGGAGCAACCTAAACAACCTGCACAGAAGTTTTTTCAGCCGGTCTTCTCTAGTAAGAAGGGAAAAGGTAAAGGAAAATCATCAGCAGGCAAAAAGCCGTCAGGAGACAGGAATCGAAACCAACAGGATCGTAGAGGCAAGAGTTACTCGTCAAATTACAAGAACAAGTATAATGCATGACTCAGTAACATTCCAAGGGGGTTGTCTAAAGAAATTTGTACATATATGGAAAGATCTGGGTGCACCAGATTACATATGTACAATTTTGACCAACCTCCGCATATCTTTCGCAATGAAACCGCCTCTAATAATGCCAACGCAAACGATTATGCAATGTTACACTACAAAGAAGAGTCCTCAAATGTCCGATCAGATAGAAAAAATGCTGAACATGAATATACTGGAGAGGGTACATCCAACTCCCAGTTTCTTATCAACTTTTTTCTTAATTCCGAAACCAGATGGTACATACCGTCCGATATTCAATTTGAAACGGCTCAATCACTTTGTAAAAATAAAACATTTTCGACTGATAAATCATTTCCAAGTATCCAGCTTCCTACAGGAAAGCGATTGGTTAGCAAAGATCGATTTGAGCCAGGCTTATTTCCATTTGAACATCGCCGAGGAGCACCGGAGGTTCCTGAGGCTCAGCTACAACAACGAGCTGCTACAAATGACGTGCCTCCCATTCGGTCTATCATCGGCGCCGAGGATCTTCGCCACAGTAACGAACTGGGTGGCCGAACAGCTACGTCACCACGACATCAGGTGTGTAGTATACCTGGACGATTTTTTGATTGCCTGTCAATCGCACCATCGTCTACGCGAACAGATCGCGTTCACTGTGAGTTTCCTACAAGCTCTAGGCTGGACACTCAATTTCGAGAAATCTGTGCTGGTTCCGACTCAATGCCTCGAGTTCCTCGGCATTACTTGGAATACCAGGGACGACACGAAGTCCCTGTCGGAACCGAAGTGCCTAACGCTACGCATGGCACTTCAGCGTCAGATCTCTCAAGGCAGTTGGTCCCTCAAACAGGCCCAGTCCCTACTGGGGAGACTCAACTTTGCCTCATTTGTGATCCGCAGAGGGAGATTGCACTGTCGAACACTGCAACATTACAGTCGACAGTTACCCAAGGATCACCGTTACCGTCGAATCGAGCTTCCGGATCCAGTCCGAAGCGAAATGAGATGGTGGTTGACGGCGGCTTCAGGCTGTCTTCCGATTCACGCGGCCGAGGTCTCTCATCACATGACGACCGACGCATCGGACATTGGCTGGGGAGCTCAACTCGAGGAGACGAGGATAGCCGGCCGGTGGACTCCAGCGCAGCAAACGTGGCACGTCAATCTAAAAGAATTGTTTGCGGTTCACGAGGCAATCACACACGAAATGTATCGTTTAAGAAATGCTCAAATCTTGTTATTGACGGACAATCGAACAGTTGTATCGTATATAAACAAAGAAGGCGGTACCAAGTCCAAGAAACTCTTGGAGCTGACTCGACGGATTCTAGAGGTAATGGACCATCTAAATATTCAGTTGACTGCTCAGTATTTCCCCGGAAGGTACAATTGCGAAGTCGATGCATTATCCAGGATGAAGCCTTGCCCGGAATGGCACTTGACTCTTCAAGCAACAATTCCAATATTTCACATGTGGGGTGTTCCAGAGGTCGACCTATTTGCGTCGAAAACTGCACATGTGGTTACCAGGTACATCACTCTCGACTTGACAGACGAGAAAGCAGTAGCCTACAACGCACTACAACATCAGTGGGAATACAAGTTGGCGTGGATATTTCCGCCCCCAAACCTGGTTCCGAGAGTACTCTCCAAACTCAACACTGCGAAAGGCAAGTACATTTTAGTGGTACCGAAATGGGACAAAGTGTTTTGGCTGGCAGATCTGAGGCAACGGGCGCTTCAGGAACCCTACCTGATCCCAAATCTGCCTCAAGTACTAATCGACACGGTAACAGGAGTCCATCCCCCAGGAATTCAGAAGATCCGCATGGAAGCCTGGCTGATTTTGGGTGGACGGATATGATAGAAAACTGGACAGCCGAAGAGAAATCCTTGTTGTTGTCTAGTTGGCGCAACTCTACTGTAAAGACATATCTCTCAGCCTGGAAACAATGGAAAATATGGTCTAGTGCTGCGGGTGTAAATCATAAATGTCCGGCCCCAGACGAAGTAGCTAGATATTTGGCATACCTTCACAATGTAAAAGGTTTGGCATATAGAACCATTCTGGTTCATAAATCGGTGATTGCTACCTTTACTAATGTTAGGACTAATAATGATCTTTCCTCAAATTTCTTTGTTAGACACATACTCAAGGCGATTTCGGTATCTAAGGAGAAAAGTGTTAAGCCTCCCATTTGGGATCCACAAATAGTAATAAACTTTTTGGACGAGAATCCCCCAAATGAAAACAACTTGTACCAAGTCTCACAACGTACTGCAATTTTACTTCTATTATCATCAGGCCGAAGAGTTCACGACTTAACCCTATTGACCATCGAACAAGGAAGGTACAGTGATGAAGGTAATTATATAATCTTTTGGCCTCGTTATGGTTCAAAGACGGATAACATAGACTACAGGCAATCTGGATGGAAGTTAATTGAAAACCAGAATAAATCCTTGGATTGTGTATATTGGACACGTCGATTAATAGTTCTGTCTGAAGAGCGCCGTAAGGAAGTACATAATTTATTAGACTTATTTATAACAGTTCGAGGAACGCCGAAGGCCGCTTCCAGGACCGTAATCGCTGGTTGGATAAAAGCTGCTCTTAGAGATGCGGGAGTTGAAGCTTCGCCTGGGTCAGTCCGATCTGCAGTCGCTTCTCTTAACTGGTTGGAACAGTTTCCAATCGATAAAATTTTAGAAACCGGGAATTGGCGCCAGGAACACACATTTAGGAAATATTATCAGAAAATCATCAATCGACCGAATCAAGAAAACTCCGTTTCTTTATCTAACTTTTTTGATTCAGTTCGTTAAAAAGTTACTTTACATTGTTTATATTCAATATACCTATTTACTTCATAATAATTCTTTAATAAAAACTGTATTAATCATTTATTGTGTTGTTTCTGTCATCTGCACTTATCAGATACATTACCTTATATGTATATAACACATTATAGCATCATCATGGGCACTCACCAGGAGATAACAAACACATCACTCAAGATGGATTCCGGATATCGAACGGAACAAATAATAGAGAGTTTTAACTACCAATAAAACTTACCTATTATTTTTCCTAAAGATATCCGGAATCCAGGTAAGTTCTACCTGGTGCATCTCGAGTACGTATAATGACGATAATGTTCGCGCCTTGAAAATACGTGAGAATTTTTTCCCGCCAAAGCTAGAGGGCAGCACTGGCGCCGGAAATACGAAGGGAAGGGTATTTCAGACCGCAAAACGTCATAAAAAGGATGGTGCTTGACTCAAGATGGATTCCGGATATCTTTAGGAAAAATAATAGGTAAGTTTTATTGGTAGTTAAAACTCTCTATAAACTGCCAATCAGCCGTATGCCGTATGGCAATATTTCACTCCAGTCCTTATTTTACTGCAATAAAAATACATAATCATCTGCCAAATGAATTAAGGTCAGAATCAAATACTAAAATATTTTTGACAAAATTGAAAACATGGTGTTTGAAGGTAACTGATCAGTTACTTGTCCGTTGTCACAGCGATTTGGGCTTCTCTTTCGCTTACCATCAGGCGTAGGGAAGCCATTATGTCGAGCTATTATAAAAAAAAATAGATAATCCCGCCTGCCCAGTGAGGCGATTATGTGTAAAGTCCCCCGGTGTTTTGCCAAAGTGGCAAGCATCTGGAGAGGCCTATGCCCAGCAGTGGACTGCAATAGGCTGATGATCACCTACCTCTATCAGGCACTTCATACTGCTTGACCTTGTCTTCCAGCTCCTTGCACCTGGTCTCCAGGCCTTTGCTCCTCTCCCTCTCTCGCTTCACGGCCTGTTTACACTCCTCCACGTACTGGACCAGCGTGCTGTACTGGCTCTTGAGTTGGTCGTTCTCTTCAGCGAAGAGCTTGTTGTATTCTAATACTGCTTTGAGCTTTTCTTTCAGCTTTGATATGAACGTGTCTTTTTCTGATAACTGGAATAATTAATGTCATTGTGAATAATGCCTATACGTCCTTTTCTTATAGAGGGGAAGGGGGGAGGGGTGACGGTGTGGTGTGTGGGACTTACTCCTGGGAGACTGGAAGGGCATACCCAATAAACAGCCGTGTGTAGCCAGTGGGCGGCAATTTGCAGAGACTCAGTTAGTGACGAAGCATACGGCCGCATCCCTGCCTTAGCCTGGCCAGCCTCTTATAACAAGCGGTATAGAACTGGGGCATAGAATAATACCGAGGTATCTCTGCCTGTCGTAAGAGACGACTAAAAGGGTATGAGGCATACTGCTTAAAGTAGGTGATGCAGCACTACCGCACTTAAGAGGGATTACATCACAAACTTTCCCATAATGAGTGTCCATATGGGACCACCATTAAGTTTAGTGAGTATTCTCGGCTAAATAGGTTTATCTGTGGCCCCAGAATCATCTGTGGCCCCACCATAGCCCAGGAGTCCCGAACCCAGTGTCCTGGCGTCTGTAAGTATAAATGAATGCTCGATGAAAAAAAAAACATCAGACTACAATTACAAAGTAACTTCAGCACTTGTGTTATGGGTATTAGAACAATGAAGGTAGCACAAATATATACAAACATACACATTCAGACAAGTAACAAACACAAATGTTACACATATCAGAGATCCTTCGTGTGCAAGTAGTTTTTTAGTATCTGAGACTCGGTAAAAGTAATTTACAATCACTCACCAAGACCACATTCTCCTCACACCGGTCCATAAGAGTAGTGATGAGGCTCTCATACTTCTTCGTTAGCTTCTTCTTCTGATCCCGTAGGAGGGAGCGGCCCTCCTTGCTCAATCTGGGCGAGGTAACAGCGATACCTTGTAGATTGCGCTTTCTTGGTGGTTTTGCTGGCTTTTGGCCTAGAATAAATTAACTAGGTATACATTTCTCCTTGGAAGAGCATCGAACTTACTTAGTTGGTATGCCTATGGAGTCAGACATTTTGAAAAATTAAGCTCTGGTCATGAAACGCATGTCAATGGACAGAGATACCTACCTACCTGCATGATATGCATATGCATACCTACATGATAGCAACAAGTGTTTAGAAATTAAATCTCTTTGTGATTTTTATGTAATATTGCATGACAAAAGGCCGAATTGGGTGTGGAGACACACTTTTAATGTAATAACACCACACTTCCCTTTATTATCTCACCCAAAATCCCATTTCCATTAATTATTGTAAACCCATATTTCGAAATAAGAAAGGACATCAAGAACTTACTTAGTAACTAATTGATTTAAAAAAATAAGAAAGAATAGTCATTATTCTTTGCTATTCTAAAAAAACCTTGCCTTACCAATAACATCCCGGGGATCCTCATACATAGGATTATCATCGGTGAACACCTGTGGCTCTTCACCTTGCTCCATCACCATTGACTCTGTCCTTTTCATCACTGCATCGACTATATCCTTACGCATACTGGCCCGTCTCTCCAGCGAGTTGATATCAAACAGTCTATGGGTCTTCGTGAAGTTACCACTGAATATCAGCTTCTTTGGGCTCAATTTTACTGAACCTCTCTTAGTCACTTGTCCATAGTCATTATTCTAAAAAAATTAATAGGTAGCCCTTTTGAAAGAGTTACGCTCAAATTCTACTGAAAGAACAGCTTTTTGAGGCAAAATATGACAAATCATTTTGAATCTTATCTGTGTGATTAAAAAGTTCATGTGCCTTATTGTTTTATTCCCCCAACTTTAATTTGATGTATTAAATAATGTAATTTAACACTCATTTAAAATAATTAATTTAGCAATTTTAAATCACAGTAGCGTAGGAATTTTAATAAGATATCAGTCTCCAATGAATGATTAATAATACTGTTTGATAATTGATAAATATGTAATATAATTTACCTTTGAATACCATAGATTATATTCTCCATTTTCCATCGTCAGCTTCTTATTTCATTAAGAGTTACATGGCCAAACATTTTCAATCCGGAACAGTATTATGAAACACACAAATGCCTGCCAAATTCTTTGTTTCACGAATTCAACCGGATCGCGTGTTTTAGGTCACAAAGTAAGATTTAAGTAGGTCAATATTCAGTAGTTCATTAAAATAATATAATGCCGAATTCAACGATGTTATTGATAAAACTTTAAGACACACACAGGATTATTCATTACGATAACACGATCAGGAATACGTTATATTATTGCATACCTCGCCCACTTATGTAATTAGGCCCCTAAACACATTGGAAATGCATTACATTCGATTTTTTATGACAAAATCCAAACGCCGTGTAAAACGTAAACATTGTTGATTTGACAGTCTCGTTGTCACGGCAACCGGGGATACCAGTTTCAAAAAGAAATGTTTATAAATGGATGTGACCAACATTGAATGAAAATTTTACCAAAAATTTATACAAACGACGAAACGACCTTTTGAACTTTGGAAGTTGCGACCGGTGTTCCTGATTTTGTACATTTTTTTCGATCTGTGCCTGTCTGTATGTGTTTTATTTATTCTCAGCCTTATTATTTAACTGAATGCTTGTTTTTTGAGTACTTTACTGTTACTAGCTAAAAAGTTTTAAGATTTAAATAAGTATAGAATAACATTATACCCACAAATGCTGGACATAGGCCACCCCAATGACAAATTGTTATTTGGGGAGGTTGGCCTTAGTCAAGTCTGGTTGGTGATGGTGATGGTGATCGCAGAAGGTTTTATTTTGTATCCAGGCTGCTGCCCGTTTCTGATATTCCCTTAGTCGACTTCTACGACACCCACGGGATGAGTAGGGATTTCTTTAGGGTAGGACTTTAAATCTCGTTCCTTTTTAATCGACTCCGGTTTATAGAAAAGCGGATGTTCTTTTTTCCATGGAAGAGTACCTAGGTAGGTGTTTTGGCATGCATCCTGCATCATCCATACATCAGATTAAAAACCTACTTAAATTCTAAGCTTGCTCCTTTCTTTTTTTAGCGCCTGCGACAAGGTGTCCATTAAAATACTACAAAAATAAAATTTGCTCTTGGTGCAGCTGTTGTTTAAATGTAAATACTTCACACATATGTAATAAAGTAACGTTTTATCAAACATTTTGTTATCTTATCAGTAAGGGCATTCGGGCAATAACAAAGGCTCACCACTTGACTTGTTGTCATTAAAAACGATTTTTTCATATAATCAATAGATGGCATTGCCAACTCAATAAATAATATAACGTGTATAAAATTATTGTACCACAAAATTTTATCATAGTACGGAGAAAGTGCAACATTCTAATTTTGTCGGATAATACCGCTGTGAGCAATGAGCATGCGCTGAAACAGCTGAGCGATTCGAGCGGCATGTTGCGGCTTCTTTGCGAACTAGACAGTCGCATCATGTCTACCCGCCGGCTCGGTGTATGACGCTCGCTAATTAAAATAACCTAAAACACTTTGTTGTCACTCCGTCCTCTTTGGTTTCGAGGTTCCTTTTTAATGATTTTGTGTTTGTTTTATTAACTAATCCGTTGTTTTTACGTGTGAGGTGTGCAGTAACAGTGTTTTTCACGTTCTCCGGATACGCACTCGCTGCCGTGTTAACCGTGCAAGTCTATCGATTTTTACAATGAGCGTAACGTTTTGTTTACTTTTTATTTACGTGTAACCTTGTCGAGGAAATGTTTTCATTATGTGCAGTATTCGATATTAGTGGTGTGCTGTGAGTTTGATTCAATTATGTGCGAGAGTTCGCGCGAGACTTCGTGTTTTGGATGACAGAAACATGGAATTTGAGAACGATTTCAGCTTGAAAGAATGGGCGAAGGACAAACCTTTGTCCATTCTTCAACTGGACCCGGCAGACCGTGCAGTACTGAGGATAGCAGGTCAGTAAAACCGTTTAGGTTCTCTAGAAAATCTTTCCAAGTCGTATTCTGCTTCCCATAAGCTGCGGCTGTGGAGAGTAACTAAATTATGCTCTCAAATTATGTTTTTATGTGTTAATCGCGTACATTATCGTACATTATGATAGTGGCGAGTGTAGATATTAACAACGTTGCTGTGAAGTAGATAAAAGTGATGTATTAACACGTTTTTTTAACATCGCGTCTAGATTTCTAGGCATTTTCGCGTGATCGCGGCCTTGTGTTTTCACTTTCGTTGGTGCAACGAAGTGTTCTAAAAAAAGTAAATAATAACGTAGAGTTACTAGTGGACGGTGTTTTGTTATTTTTAAATTACGAATGCGGAATAAAATGCTAATAACCTGAATACACCTACGGAACGCGTACGACCGTGAATAGTTTTCTTAGCTTATTTCGAACCAACTACCTACATTTATTTTAGTAGGTAGGTATTCCTTTGCCTTGCTCAAGCATAAACTTTCTCAATCTATATTTTATAGGCACTAATGGCTAAGAGATTTCTATCCTACCAGCCGTAAAACCATTATTAAAAAAAAATCTACTATATAGGTAGTAGGTAGGTAGGTATCATCCGATAAAATACAGTGTTCATTTGTTTTTTGCATTTTACTTACCTTTATCCATTGCGAACTTATGAATCACGTTTGTAGGTAAAGTTGGAAAATACGAAATTTTAACACGAGTACGTGGGTACCTATGTAATTACATAAACGTGTAGGTGAATGATAGAAATCTATAAAACATAACCATAAGTAATTACCTCTATGAAATTTGCACCTACCTACCTAGAAATTAAGTATCATTACAGATGTACCTACCTACATTTACAAACAAACTCAAAAAACAATCTCATTAAAATCTTATTCTATGAATATTTTAATATTATTTTACAATCTTGTAACATCGTAACGTAACAGTAGGTAGGTAATAGGTACCTAAATATTTTAAAACCCTCAATTATATATGGTGTAGAATAGAAAACTTCTTCAAATCATTAACAAGAAACCTCTTTGATCGCTAGCAAGAAATACATAGGTAGGTAGGTACCTATTCCATTTTTGCCATTAGATCTTGGTAGACCTATATTTAGGTACCTACCTATTCACCATCGATCGTCATTATTGCGTATTGCTAATGCTTGTTTAGGTAAAATATCGAGTCCTAGGGACTTCACAAGTTTATTTTTATTCTAACACTTGGTAGGTATTTCACAGTACATAGCACCAAAACATACCTACCTACCTACACAAGTTGGCGAAGAGCCTGCTTAGGTTAGGCGAGCAGCGTTGGTGGTGTCGCGGCAGTCCTAGACCAGTCTGAGTCATGTGACAGCCAACCCCATAATTGCTTGAAGTGCCAGTCCTTTTTTATAGGTACCTATTATCTGCCACTCTTCCATATCGAAGCTGTGAAAATGTAAATGACTGCAACTTTTTTTGTTACAAATGTAATACCTATGCGCTTGCGCATCCCCGCCACCGGGAAGAGTGATAAGGTATGTGGGCCGCCCTCATGCAACGGGAGGGTGGCACCCTACCTAAAGATCGTAAGGAGGCATGGTGTACCCACTACAAATACTGGTCCCTCTGTCATGGGGCGGTGTCGAGGATCCTACAAAATATATTCTCCAAGACACCACCTGATATGACTGCACCCTGCCTGAAGATGTCAAGCGGACTATGAAGTTTCTACGATATGACCGCACACTATTACTTTTCTCTGCATGACCCAAAGGTTAATTGGTAGAGAATGCTCCTAGCATTAAGTTCGCCTTTTGTACCATTTTGTGCAATAAAGTTTAAATAAATTAATATGGAGACAGGGAATACCCATTAAATTACCCTGATCTGATCCTTCCGTCAATCGTCATGGGTTGATGTCGGTCGAGGGTCCTAGAAAATCACCTGGAAGGCCCCGAGAGGCCTAGGCCCCCGAGACACTTCCAGAAATGACTGCACCCTGCCTGATGTTGCAAGCAGACGATATGTACTTCGATTATAACAGTCTACGAATTTAGCAAACAAAGGCGTTATGCAGTCTATAAAAAAATTTAATCAAAAAGTTCATTACCCATCGCGGTGGTCTTGTTTTTCCGGTGGTTTTTTTGTCGCCACCAGCTACCGGTCACCACTTTCACCATTGTCAGGTTCATTAGAATGGAGACAATCAATTCTACGAAGGTCCGTTCAATGGAACGGTTGCGCATCGAAAATGTACATGAAGATAAAAAATGGTTTTGGTTCCGTAATTTCAAAGTTGGTAAGAAGATCTGGAACTTTAAGGATACCTAATTAAACTGGGTGCATTTGTAGTACATATGTTTAAATACTCGTAATTGTTCATCATCATTAGCCTTCTTCTTTGCGTTTCGATGGCAAATCGGTCGCACCCCCAGTCACGGACATTAACTCGGTGAGCGAGCAGGTCTCCACTCGTGGAACAGCAGACCCGGTGAGACTTACTTTGAGGGTGGGCACCACACTCGCAGGCATGGTCCGACTCATTAGAGTACCCCCACCTGAACATATTCTCCTTGCTACGACCAACCTGGGTACAGAGTCTGTTTAAAGACTTCCAGGTCAGCCATGGCAACTCATGTCCAGGCGGAGTTTCTCCTGGCAAGGCACAAAAGGAACCAGAGGTGCAAATTTTTCCTACCACACCTTACATCGAGCGGTTGGCGGCTCGTCCACGAGAGGCTGGACACACTTCAGGAAACTATCACATCATTAGCCTATCGCAGTCTATTGTTAGACGAACATAGGTCTCTCCAATTGCTCGCCACTTTGGGCAAACACCTGGAGGCTTTACCCATTATCGCCACACTGGGCAGGAACGCACTCCGCAGGCCGTAGCTTGTCGCTCCGATGACGCTGCTGCCCGTCATCGGCCAGTATTCAGTTACGGTTTCAATCGCGATGGTCACTAGTCGGTTGTATTGGTCTTTTTGATTCCCTTAGCTGAATGCTAGTAATGCAGCAGTCTGTTGAAGTCAACGCTGTTGAGTTTGCAATAACATACTGTTTACCTATAAAATTGTATTTAATGTAAACCTTTTGTTAACTTGTTTGTGGTTCTATCAATAAATAAAAAAAAAGTCTGCGATATTGTTCTACTGTTAACAAGACTGTTAAGGCTAGGCGCGCACTGGTATCTTTTTATTACCGTGACAGATATCTCTATTCTTCTCATTTTAAAAGTGCAAAAGAGATGAAACGACTGACATGGTGACAAAACGTCACCAGTGCGCGCCTAGCCTTAGTCTTGTTAACACCCATAATCACAAAACAATTTGAATACTAACAAAATTAAGCGAAGTAAGGCAGTTAACAATGCCGACCGCCACTCAACTGTTATCTATAACTAGCTGTACTCGCGACTTCGTCCGCGTGGAATAGTTATTTTATCCCCGTTTTTTTTACATTTTTCATTATTTCTTCGCTCCTAATAGTTGCAGCGTGATGTTATATAGCCTAAAGCCTTCCTCGATAAATGGTCTATTCAACACAAAAATAATTTTTCAATTCGGACCAGTAGTCCCTGAGATTAGCGCGTTCAAACAAACAAACAAACTCTTCAGCTTTATAATTAGTTAAGATTAAGATTATAATATTAGTTAAGATAGGTTAGAAGGCGGTCGCCCTTGTAAATGCCATACTTCGCATAGTATTGCTAGTTTTCATAGATAAGTTTGTGAATACGGATGTTAAAATAGCAATTTCCCATCCAATTTGATCAGAACAATAAAAACACGGACGGCATTATACGCTCGAAGATGAAACAAAATCACACGACTTCAATTTATGGATCCGCTTCATACAAAATAAACATTTGTGTGAACGATACGCATGTTCAGTTCCCTCGGACATTTTCACGGTAGTTTTTGTTCGGCTTACCAATGCGAATGCTATACGGATTTTCCGACTTCAGCTGAGTCGTGAATGGTATGCAGCGTCGTTTCGTCAAGGTTGTATCTGCGTACTATCTTGACGAAAGTAAACTGTCTTTTTTACAGACCCCTCTTTCCCAGTGGGCACCTTGGGCAGGGCCGCGCGATCGATGGGCCCCTCCCACAGATCAAATACAAAAGCGTTAGTTCCCGTCAGATATAACAAAATAGCGTTCTCATAGAGGCCCCATAAACCTAATATCCTAATAGGCCTCTAAGAGGTAAAAGACGGCCCTGCTAGTTGTCGAGGAGAATCCCTTCGGACTTTCGCCGTCTAGGTCTGTCACACGTTATCAGGTAAACTCCCCGGTGTTCTAGCCAGGGTCGTAGTTCTGGAGGAGTCGGGATGCGAAGCGTGACTCGGCACGGCTTATCCAGTAGTCCGAATCGGTGTCCAGCAGCTCGCTTTCGCTCATTTAGGGATCTGCCTCATAGTTCTAGTAGGTGGGTAGCAAGTCCCGCTTGAGAACCAACAGGTTCTGAATTCGAATCCCGAAAATGACCCACTGTAGTTAATGGGTTTTTCAGTAGTCACCCGGAGTTAGGAAGTTAACGGATTACACCGACACCGTTAACTTCCCAACTCCAAGTGACTATCAATAACCCCGTGTTAGTACAAACTCACTAAAACTACCTAGCTATAGGCATTTGTTGTCCCATCTGGGCGGACTTGTGAAGAGATTCCTTTACCTGTTTGTCCAAAGTGACTACGATAATAACAAGTGCGGCCTTGTCATCATCATCAGACTTGTTTAATTAATACGAATACAATACCGTTAATTTTGATCTTGATAATATTTTAGCTCAATCGTTTGCATCTTAAGTGACGCTCCATGAAATCGCAATTTCATTGCACATCACATACCTAATCGTATCATTGATCTAAGTAATATCTAATATCCTGACATCAATCTGTTCAATGGATTAATGGATTACCATTTCAGTTAGTCGGGTCTCGGGATGCAAACCAGTTCCTGTTATATCCGATAGGCTTAACTTGGGTCAATCTAGCGAGCTAGACGTCTAGATTGACTGTTAGTGCAAAATTTATGTTCAGATGTCTGCGGCAGATAGTGGCTGTAAACCTTTTCTTAATAGTTTTAACTAACTAGAAGAAATTAACTTTGGAATTTTGTATTAAACCTTCGTAATCGTATTTGCGGAAGACTTCAAAGTCTTAATCACCGCGTCGTACTCGTAAGGTTGCTGGACTGTCGGTCTTCATTACGAGCTATTTGGCTGGCCCGGTGGATCAATTGGTAGTGATCCCTGTCTTCTGAACCAAGGGTTGTGTGTTCGATTCCCACCCGGGACAAATTTTCGTGTGATGAACATTTGTGTTTGTTTCGTGTCTGGGTGTATTATTTGTATTTAAGTTTAACATATTTGTGGTATGTTATACCTAAATACATACCTTCCCTTACCTGATATGTATACCTTCGTTGTTCTGATACCCATAATACAAGTGCTTAAGCCAGTTACTTTGGGATCAGAGCAATGTATGTGATGTTTTATTTGTATCCGGGTTTAAGCTGCTGCTCGTTTCCTGATATTCCCTTTGTGCAACTAATTACAGAAGTAATAGTTTTATTATCAGAGCCTGTAAGAAATATAATACCTCTTTTGACCACATCGACATTTTTGACAAAGAGAAAAGGCGTTTTCGTGGCTTCTTGAAAAATAAAAATAAAGATAGTTAATTGTTTGAATGTATTTAGCGTTAAGAGGACCTCATCCTCCATTCATGGCTGAATTGTATGTTTGCTGCCTATTCAACATTGTCTAATGTGAAAACTAGCAGTGGAAACTTTAATTGCCAATGTGTAGTTCATTATGTTTAATGTAAATGTAATATTATGTGCTGTGTGTTTCCTTAATAAATAAATAAATAAATATTACTTTAGTTGTCTTCTACGATACCCGTACTATTATTACCATCTATGCAATGGCATTGTAATAAACTAACTGTGACGCCGCGGCTTCGCCCGCATTCATGTAGGTTGGTCACAGAAATGTTTTGCAAAGAGGCAAAAAGTAGCCTATGTCTTTCTCCATCTCTTCAACTATCTCTACATAAAAAATCACGTCTATTTGATTTTTCGTTTTGCCGTGAAAGATTAAGAAACAAAGTGACGCACTCAAACTTTCAACCCCTATTTTACCACTTTAAGTGGTAAATATAACGTTATTTCAGTATTACAGCAATTATATTTAAACATTTAATTGCATTACGGTTACGTTATTTCCGAGCCAGTTTCTTAGTTGCCATTTTTAGTTACTTATCATATTTATTGCGGCTATAAAATTATTCATAGGAAGTCGTTTCGTTTTTACACCTGCTTTGTTTACATCTGTCCTTAATTAAAGAATACTAATAAAAGCTAGGTATATTGAAAAAATAAAGAGCTTAGTCGTGTATGTTTGGAACCAAGAACTGGTTGCTCAATTTATATATGTGAGAAAGTTTTTAATTTGCGCAAAATAATGGTCGCAAAAAGTTCTTTACGGCTATGTATTGTAGTGTGTAGATACATATGTACAGTGTGTGGCCTAGAACTTGGGATAATATTTAAATAAAATAAATGTCATCATCATCATCAGCCTATCGCAGTACACCGCTGGACATTAGCCTCTCCAGTTGTTCGCCACAAACACACACTCCTAATCGCCACGCTGGGCAGGCGGGTTGGCATTCGGAGGGCATAGATTCTCACTCCGTTGACGCTCTGTCATCAGCCTGTGGTATTTATCTACGTGTTCGATCGTGATGGTTATACCGCCACCAGTCGGTTGCCAGAGCCACGGGCTTGCTGGCAAGTGCTGGATGCCAGAAGCCCAAGTTCGATCAAACTGCCGAACAATGAGGGTGTTTGAAACTGAAAAGGCCGATAGATGGCGTTATGTAGCCTGCGGTTCAGCTATCATGTGATTGGTCAGTTGCTATATATATGTAAACGTCAGTGTCATGTCAAAATTAACCAATCACGTTACAGTTGGATCTGCTGCGTATGTGATGCCATCTGGTGGATTTCTTTTTGCAGAAAACCCATTGAAGCCTATGTTCAGCAGTGGACTGCAAGAGGATGATGATGATGTTTTCAATGTTTTCTCCGGTTCTACGCCACATACTGTATAGTATAAAAATGGCGTTAAATTGCTCTACTATTCATTAGTGCCTTGTTCTTATCAACCGGTGCTAGTTTGCTTTTATTTTATAACTCGGGTACAGTCGGTGACAATTGTGGAATGTAATAAAGATATTCACATTTAAAATTTACTTATAAAATAAAAGTACATAGGTACTTTTACGAATGGATCCGACTTAGGGATTTTCAAAAGGCGACAAATGTCTTATAGGCTGGCAACGCACTAGTGATGATGGCGGATTGTATTGCGGTGCCCATGGGCTGGATTGATCACTTACCATCAGGAGACCTTTAGACCCGTTTGACTCCTCTGTCATAAAAAAAAACTTTAAAAGACATACTTGCATAAAAACTGCTTGTTGATTGTGTATTCGCCATTATTACTTAATACTTAAGCCATTACTTAACTTAATGCGAGCTAATTTAACACCGGCACTCGTTATTTACACAAAAGTATAAACGTCAAATAAGCCAGAAAGTGAAATAACTTTAAATTTCTGCTATTACGTCCTTGGTCAGTGATTGTGAACCTTTTGGTTCAATTGGGAGTTTTTATAAATAACTTTTTGAAACATACTTTGACCCGATCATAAAGTAAATAGCTTAAGTACTTGTTGTTGTGAAATCCACGAAGTGTGTTATGGATATTAACACTCAGACAAAACAAACTCAGTTGTCAATCGCTTTAACGTTTGTCCTCAGTGGTGATCGAACCAACGACCAAGTCCTATTACGAGACCAGATCGCTATTCATTATATGGCAATTTAAAAATCCGTGACCTGTCGTTCCAGTGTTCAACCCAGACAAATAGATATTCTCTATTGCACTTTTGACATAAAACTAAATATGATAGACAATGTATGACCTATGTGGCCCCTATTAAAATGCAGTAACGTAACTATTGTCTATAAGCCCGATAGACTGATACGACTATGTAATGAGGACGTGCTTCCTTCCTATTAACTCTGAAGTTACAAATCCTTATTGGCCGAATACGGCCACGAGAGTACCGACTCTCGCGACCAACGACCGCGGTAGCATAGTGGTCAAGGACATTGACTTCTACACGGTTTCCACAACAAGGCAGCGGTTCATACCACGCCACGTTCCAATGTGTTTTCAAATTTGTTCTTCATATAGGTACCTATGTCCGTTTATTCAAAGTTGCTACAGAAGGATAATAACATCGTGAGGAAACCGGGCACACCGATGATGAAATTCTAAGGTCGTGTGAAGTCGAACAACTCGCACTTGGCTAGAATAGGTTTACTAAAGCGTTTTCACCCTAGTTTAGAATAGGCTCGAGCACCTCGTTGAAGATAATCTCTACAAATGAGCTGTTGATAATGACGGCCTCGAAACAGTAGATTTTATACAGCGTCTGATAAATTGGTGTGAAAATATTTTAGAAGTGTCCTTACCCCGATAAAACAATGTTTATTTATTCTATTATGTGGTGTATTTTTTGTTTATTTTGTATAATGATTATATTATTTGTTTATAAGTAAAAAAAAAACAATCAAATGTGTCTGAAATGAACTCATGTATTGTGTCTGGGTACCTTACCCACCTTAAATATAAATAGGACTGACACTTCTTAGTATCGTATATATCAGCGGTAGACGACGCCTGTCCCAGGTAGTAAAACGTAAGAGCTATGAGCGGTTTTCAGACCAAACGTAATATTCTAGTACCAATTGGACTCAATTTGTGCAAGCTTAATTTACAATTTAATCGCGTAACGCTTGCGAAAGTTGTAATTAAGCTGAAATGACTGAATAGGGACGTGTTAACCAATCGTAAAGTGTTTGCAATATCTGACTTTTAGTAGGCTTTTTACTGAAATAAATTATCTCCTAGACTATTATTTACTGCCTACCGTGGGAAAAGAGCTTTCTTTAAACCTCGTTTGAAAAAGGACATGTTTTAGCGGTCAGGAAACACCGCGGCAGGAGGTCGTTCCAGAGTTTGTAAGTTTCCTGATATTCCCTTAGTCGTCTTCTACGACACCCACGGGATGAGATGGGGTGGTGCTATTCTAAATCCGGAAACCACACGGACAATCCACATGCCATGGGCTTATTTCACTCTCCTTCGTTAACCATCATCATCCGCCTATCGCAGTCCAACGGTGGACACAGGCCTCTTCAGTTATTCACCACTTTGGGCAGACACCTGATTGGCGATCGCAGGGCGTAGCTTCTCGCTCCGGTGACGCTGCTGTGCTGCCCGTTGTCGGCCTGTGGTAATTAACTTCGCCTTCAATCGTGAGGGATATACCGTCACCAGTGGATTGCCGGAACCTCGTCTGTTACTCATTCGTTAGTTAGCATTTTTTTAAATATGAACTATCTCGCGTTTTGGTTTAACGCGTAGATTCCACCTGTTACGGACTGGCCTCGAAGACAGGCCTCGAACCTCCTTATTTAATACTTTTTTCTTTTCTGTTGATCGATGTTCTTTTGTTTCTATGAAGATTATTTGGTGTTATTTTATTTTACTTTTATAAATATTATATTTTAATAAATGACTTTTAGCCCAGTCTTCTTCCATTTCCCTTTTTCTCGTCCTTAATACCACCAATATATATATGTCAGCAATTCGCATAAAAAAGTAACAATTACACTTTTCTTCCTGAGCGTACGTATGACATGTCATGGAACTTTTTACACCAGGACGGCATAGGGGTCTTCTATAAATTCTCTTGCATAATGTTTTTTATAAGTGCGTTTTGTTGTTGACAATAATGGCATCGCCTTGGGAATGTCTCGGAAAACTGCCTATTCTTCACGGTTACCGTTGGCTGTACTGACGGGGATATCCTGTTTTTTCGTGGTGATTATAGAGTTTAATTGCTGTAGCTGTGAGCTTTTAGTTAGTATAGTCAGCGGCAAAAGTAGCTGGTGCGAATGTAAAGTCAAAATTTTTGATTTGTCTATCAAATAAAGTATTTATTTCTCAATTTTAAATAAATGCAACTTATTAGATTTTTTTGCTATTATTTAATTTTGGAGCAATAGTCAATGGTATCCCCCTCCGTACCAATAATAATATTGGAATATTTACTTTTTTATTCTTAACCGTGGCAGATGTCATATTGTGATTCATATTGAATAAAACATATTTATACTCCATCAATACCTTCTATTCTCCATACATGAGGACGTTTGCATTAACCCAACTAGCGTTTTACGACTCGGTACGAAACGAGGATGCCTCTAATTCAGCGGTTCGTTGCCCTGCGCCCGCGCATCTACTTAACATTGCCGCCAGTTAGCCGGCTATTAACGCGGGCTAATCGATCAGCTGCTGGTAGCTGTTGCATAATATTAATTAGTCTAATAGGAGCTGAAACATGAGCGTTGTTTTAAAAGCAATTTAGAACATCATGTACAAGAATTGATAAAATATACTTTTGGTATTAAATGCGGTGCACCTATCTCTATTTCTAAATAGGTCTATTGTAATATTTCTGCTGCGAAGAACGTTAAACCAGAATCAGAGAACCAGAGTTTACAATGCAATACAATTTCGACTCGAATTCGACAAGTATTCAAACTCGTTCAACACTCGTTCATTCAAATTTGACAGTACTCTGTTTTATGAGATCTCTGACCCTGGGAACTGGAATCTATGGCTGACTTGGAGCTTGCTTTTCTTGAAGTCGGCTTATGTCGAAAACTGATCTATTTCTCTTTACACTCCTTCGATTCAGGAATAAACAAAAACTTGAATTCTTAACAAATCGACTGTTGAAATTACACTCCTTCGATATTTAAACTATGATTTCTTAAGAACATGTCGAATATCGAAACAGCATTTTTTATTCGTGTTATATAAATTAGCATTCGTAGGCTAGACACCTAATAACTAAAACTTGTACAGTTAGTCTGTCAGTTGCGATTGGTATACAGCGTAGGTGTTCTCATGAATTTCTAGACCTAATATTATTCTGTCGAAAGAGTTATTGAAAAGAATGTTGGAGATGTGAAGTATCTATCCGCGCCACATTTCTTTATCCCGGGCTTCCTCCATCCAGTCAATGCTAGCATTCTCTTCTAAGGTCATCAGCCCAAAGAGTTGCGGGGCGTCCTACACTTACCTATAAATAGAAGACAAAATACCAGTTTAACAAAGCTAGCTTCAAACAATTTAGGCGGCTACAGGCCATTGATTGCTAATACCTGCCAATTACAAAATCATTAAACTACTGGTATTTACTACATGTGGGAGTATAAAATACTCTTCTCTTTAGATTCCATATGTCCGCCAATGATTATTATTTAAAAATAAATTTATGTGCATGTATTATTGCAAATTAGAAAAAAGAGAGGTAGGGCATAGCGAATCTTCGCTCGAATTGAGCCGCCCGTCCGGGGAAGGACCTCCACCCTATAGAATACCGCAGTCAAATGACCTCTGGGTCGTGTTTCTGCCGGTGAGTAGGGTTTCCGGAGCTCGTGGGGGGTTAGGGTTGGGCCGGCATGGCGGTGGCAACTGACAGGTAACTGACCAGTTACTTGCCCGTTGTCACAGCGACTTGGGCTTCTCTTTCGCTTTCCATCAGGTGTAGGGAAGCCATTATGTCGAGCTACTATAAAAAAAAAAAATTAGATATAATTTTATAGGGCAGCATGGTGGTGGCAACTGATAAATGATTGATTTGGTTACTTTTCCGTTGCCGCAGCAACTTGGGCTTCACTTTCGCGTTCTTTCGTGCCACTGAAGGCCACAATGCTGGCTCGTTGGGTACCGGGATAGACTCGTTCAAAACTAACATGGGCTTGTCAAGAAGTGAAATAGTTTCAATTCGTCGATAACTAGCTTCGATTCGTCGACAACTAGTTTTGATTCGTCAACAACTTCTTCTTTTCGTGTCAACGATTAACTCTAAATAAACGAGATCACACATGTCCCGGCCTAGTAACTGATACACCACTGTCAGTTGCCTGGTAGAGATCCTCCATAGTGCAGGTGGAGGGGCACAATGTGCAGGTGATAATATGCGACATAGTTTCAGAGGGCGAGCCGCAATTGCATCCACTCTGTGACCCCTCGTTCAGCCACAATGATAAACTCTAATCCAAGTCGACAACTAGTTTCGATTCTTCGACAACTAGTTTCGATTCGTCGACAACTAGTTTCGATTCTTCGTGCTTGCGTCGGCTTAATAATGCTAAGTCTAGGTGGTAGTCTCTGCCATACACACAAGTACTTCGCCATATTAGCCTTCTAAAGTGAGTAGCGAAGTATACGTAAATAAGGCATTAAAATACTATTAGATACATTTAATAGACTAGATATGTTATCGAACAGATTCCTCTAAACAAAATAATACCAGCAGCATTGTACAATTATATGATTATTATCACATTCATACGATTAATATAATATTTTCACGCACTATCGTAATAATAGTAAGGACATTCTTCAGGTAAAAAGGTCCCCTCGTAATAAAAAGGGGCATTCCCCTTAGATAAGGGCTTCAACACATGCACAGTGCTTTACGGAAGACTTATGGCTATCGTTGCGGTGTATCGTAGGCAACCAGCTGTCTATGTGACGTCACATATTATATACTAGCTGTGCTCGCGACTTCGTCCGCGTGGAATAGTTATTTTTTCCCGTTTTTTTTACATTTTCCATTATTTCTTCGCTCCTAATAGTTGCAGCGTGATGTTATATAAGCCTTAAGCCTTCCCCGATAAATGGTCTATTCAACACAAAAAGAATTTTTCAATTCGGACCAGTAGTTCCTGAGATTAGCGCGTTCAAACAAACAAACTCTTCAGCTTTATAATATTAAGTATAGATTATAATATTAGTATAGATAGACCTACCAGGATCTGAAAGCAAAAAAAAAGTCATCTGTCAACTGAAATTTTGAGGAATTGTTTTTGGTTTGGCTTCAAATTTCCTTTAAAAAGTGGTGAAAACGTCGAAGAAACTTCTTTGGTCGCAAGCCAGAAATATTCTCTTTTTGCCATGAGATACTGGTAGACCTATAGTTGCAGAGAAATCGATTCTAGAAGTTTGTTACTGACGAATGAACGCTAGGGGTACCGAAGTTGCAGACGTAAATTGTCGAGACCCGATAAATTGACTTTAAAATAAATACCGACGAGTTGACGCTAACCTTTTACGCCTTCAGATTTATATTCTGAGACCTAGTTGTAGGGCTATTCATTATGCCTATTTCCGTTCGTATTCGAAAACTTTGAATAAACGTCAATCAAATTTGACATTAGCTGATACTAGACTAATGTCAAATTTTAATGAAAACTTCCAACTGCCATCGAAAAAGAGTGACTCGAGTTTCTTGACGGTTCTTTTCCATAGAAGTTATATTCTCAAAACCAGCTGTATCATCATCAGCCTCTCGCCGTTCACTGCTGTATATAGACATAGGGCTTTCCAATTGTTCGTCGCTTTGCTCGATTCTAGACTCTTCGCATCCAGAACGTCCCATTTTGCGCAATCCGTCACTGCACCTAACGTGATGGCTCGGCAGTGTTAGTTAAATAAAATAAAATAATGTTATAATGTATTTATAAGTGCTTTTCTTCGTCTATTTGAATATAGATATTTACTTTGCATTTGAGTTGATATTTGTTACGCTAATATCGAAAGAATTTTCAAAAACCTTGTCCAATCTAACCGCTAAAAATCTATTGTTATGTAGACAAATATGAATTTATGTGTTTTGACAGGTTAAAGTTACAAAAAATATTCCGTAACTAATTTATATTCCTCTATGTTCCAGATGTCCCATCCCGAATCCTGCCCACCCATCCTTTCCTTCGAAGAAGTGATGAAGATGATGAAAGAAGTGACAATAAACTTTTACGAACAAGCTCGAAGAATTTGTTTAGTCATTTGATTTTTCAATTGTGTTCCTGATCCTTTCAACAAAAAATATTTTGCCTGACTTGAGAGTGACCTATTTTTAAATTGAAATCTTAGGAACATTCTTTGAACTTGTGCTTAAACCTAAAGTTTGAGTAACATCTAAGTTATGAGAGCCTATAATTATGGGCTCAATATCATAAACATAGTTGTTCCTGAGATTTCAAAGACAAAATCAACACTTTGCTTTAATATTATAAATGGGAAAGTGTGTCTGTCTGTATGTTTGTCTTTCTTTCACGGAAAAACGAAGCGACGAATTGACGTGATTTTTTAAGATTTTTCATGATAGTTGAAGGGATGAAGAGTAACATAGGCTACTATTTCACCCTTTCTAACACTACATTTCCATAAAATGGGGGTTGGAAGCATACAACCCAAATTGAACGCGAGCGAAGCCGCGGGCAAAAGCTAGTAAATTCATACATACTCAATCAGTAGACGTAAAGGAATCTTCGACGACATGATTAGTTATGATAACTGACACATCGCGACTAAGGACTCTGAAAATGTTTTTACTATAATTACTGTTACTTGCCTTCACTGGACCTAAAACGCTACTTTAAGCTTCGTTTAATAGCATACGGTAAAAAAGGAACCACATTATCCGTAATTTTCACTTATACTGGAGTCTAATTTTAGGAATAAGTATTTTTAGCACTGCGTATAAGTAGGCACTTCAATGATAACGTGGATACTACCATCGTTTTATGTCGTCATCGTATTTCCTACCAGGCGGGAAATAGTAACCGATTCGCCGAATGGGATGACACACCGATTTAACATAAGGATTGCTGTATTATAGACTAACTGTTGGTGGAGGACGAAGATTTGTAGTGAATTTATAAAGTAATTTTTCTTTGACTTGGACATGAGAAACGCATTAGTAGTTTTTTTTTTTACTTTTTTGGCCTTGTCCGGCTTGTACATTAGCCAAAGAAAGAGAAAACAACACCTTTTCTTCTTCTTTTATACGCAAACCACAGAGTAAGAACTAACCAACAGAAGAAGATCTTCTGTTGACTAGTTCTTAGCCTTTAGTCATAGTAGTAGCCTTCTTAACCGACTTAAAAAAAAAGGAGGTTCTCAGTTCGATTGTTATTTGTTTTTACTGCTTTGGACCAAGTTAAGTAGTCAACCAACCCTACTAATATTATTATGCAAAAGTTTGTTAGGGTAGAAGAATGTTTTTTTGTTGCTCTTTCACTTAACAACTACTGAACGGACACTTGAACAAAATTCAACATTTATATAGCCCATAGGTACATCAGATTAACATATCTATCTATGCTATAATTTAAAAGGATATTATCATTTCATTTAGCATCGTGCAGCTATTATATTGTTTACCGGAGGCGAGCCTAGCTTTGTCTCATGTTTGGTCTAGCTGATTGTGCCAGAATGTAAGTACTCAGTTTAATGTTTCTATGCAATATTTCGCAGAAATGTGATTAAACGCTGAAAAGCAACGTCACTGCCATCTCACTCGACCTTGTGCGTCTATTGTTCTTCGGAGGCGCGGACAAAGACCTTTATAGGAACGTTATTCGATTATTGTTAGGAAACATAGTTAATTAACATATTTCCTTGTTCATTGGGAAGGAATAATAGAAAAAAACACGATTCGTACGCATTGGATGCGGCGATTAGAAAAATGTTTTTTTTTATTAACAGAAGTAGGTAGCATTATTTGGACAGTGTTTTTAAATTCACAAAGAGTTCCTATCACAATAATAATATTTGTTCAATATTTAGAACAAAGCTCTAAAATTATATCCAACAAAGAAATAGGTAGGTGCTATAGCGGACTGTACATTGGTTATGTGGAACTTGGGCTGGTTTGAAGAAGAAGAATGAATTTATTTGTCCAAATTAGCCATAATGCGTGTTGCTAGACCGGAAGAGGAAGTTGACATTTTAGTTTATTTTTAATAGTTTTAATGTCGTGAACACATTTCGTTTTTAATCAACGGATTAGGTTAAAAATCTCAAGATAGATGAAAAGCAATGATTAGGTCTGCTAAGGTTTTCTCTTGATTATTAATACCAGTATGACTGCAAGCGTCTTCCGGAATACCTAGACTAGACCCTGGCGTATTACGATTCGTTTTTTAAATATTCCTAATACTAGGGTAAATTTTTGGAAAGGCAAGACAATATAACATTCAGAATATGCTGGCAATTTCTTATAAGAAAGTGGGGTAACCGACCCTAAGTTACCTATTCATAATTCTGTGAATACAAATTGAGTGGAGATGGTAACTTGATACTGAACTGTGTGCGCGCATACTTGATATAATTAAATTACCATTTTATCACACGAGGCATGTACTGGCTATCACTAATGAGGTGAACGAAACTTAACTTTGGAAAGAAAACAGCGGCGATGTTAAACAAATGAACAAACTAGCTACCATTGTTCAAGGTTTACACACTTGAGTCACTAACAAATAAGACAAAGGCGTTCCTTTACTTCGGAAACGTACGGAAACTCTGTGAATAGCGGACGCCATGTTTTATTCATGAAAATATGCAGCATCTGTGACCTGTTACAAGTGACAGTTTTAATTTTCTTTTTAAAATGTGCTGTTTAAGAGTTTTGTTTGAAGCCTACCGCTGAATGCCTTTTCAAAAGTTACTGGAGTTGAAGTAGTTGCTAATTTTTTTTAGATTTAATTTTAATGAATACCAAACTGTTTCGGAAGTTGGCCTTCGGAAGAATATTATATAGAATTGCGAAGAAAAATTTTTTTTTCTTAAAATAATAGCTAACGGCGGCACATTTTATCATAATTAATTATGTTAGCTGCCCCAATAGTTTAGTAGTCATGGTTTCGTTTATTTAGTATTTTTTGTACAAATATGTAGTTAAGAGAGCAAGTTAGGTCAATTGCCTAACATAAAAAACCATTTAAAATGCTCTATTACAATGTATTTTACTTCACCCAGAACGAATTACCTATTAATTATCACAATTAACCGCTTATGTAAAGTTAATGGAGTCATTATTAATAATGTTTTACGGTTTGTGCAATACATTGTATAATATTATGTAATTTTGAATAGTCACTTTAGATGTTTTGCGCGTAAATAACTAAGATGTTTGACCTCTTTTATCCATGATCGCAATAAATAAGCGTTTAATTATCAATATGCACTAAGAAGAGACACCGCTGGGCTTATTGAATAGTATTATAGTTGGTGTAATCATAGCGCAGTAAGCCAGTGTTCTGTGACTGTGATATTAGTAGGTAGGTACAAAACCGGGGGACATTTTACAATATCATTCATTCATTCTAACTACTCTTATCGTTAGTGCTCGCACAGTAAAACGGTATTTTAGCTCTAGGAAATCAATGCTCAAACTAGGCTAGATGGAATAAGATCTACAGACCTGCCTAGACATCTAATATTTACGATTCTATCCGGCAACAGGCTTCAATATCGATGGCTCCGGAAATGCTCTAGCAATCTGATTTATAGAGGCACTGATTCTATCGACGAGCCAATGCCAAATGATAGAAATTCCAACCCAGTTTGGAATGTATCTGCAATGGTGCAAAGGTAGGTACGAAATGATCATTAAAGGAAAATCAATTGACTAACTAACTAATCAAATAAACAAAAAATATTTAGAGAATTCAAAGAGCCGGAATTTTGTTAAACAGGGTTTCCTATTCGAAGTACAGGTTCCGCTCTCAGTTTAAACAAAAAGTAAACAAAGAAACTGCCGAAACAGTTTTGGTGCATAAAATAAGGTTAAAAATATGATTTTGATAGAGCCGTGTCATATCATATTATCAAAAACGAAAGGAAAGAAAAGTATGTGGAAACATAACCTGTCAAAGAGTGTCACTAAAGTACATTCTATGGTCGATTAAGTTTTTTACAACATTAACATCTGGACAACAAATGTGCTCTAATCGGAAATTTACTAACGACCCTTTTATAAGGACAGAAAGCAGAACCAAATATGCCAAATGAATCGGTTAATGTAATTACATATTTTTATTAAGCACTACATACTTGTATTCCTTTGCCTGATAGTAAGCGAAAAAGGGAATGTCAATCTTTTTTGATAGCGTTTTTTTTGTGTGTTTAATGGCCTTGCATTAGACCGTCATTAAAATACCCAAATTACGTTATTTGGAATGCTAAAAAACGGACTATAGGCTTGCAGCATGGAAGTAAAAAGTACTATGGTTTGCAGTAAAACTTATGAGTAAAACAAACAACGACTAACTTACTTTTTTTTTATGGCTTTGCACTGAGGATGTGCATTTTAGCCAACTAAACTTACTTTGACGTAACGTATTTTGACGTGACTCTGAACAATTTGAAATTGGCGGAATCCCCACGCAGTCTTTAATCCACATACATTTTTTAATACTTCCAGTACTTCCATGAGAATCCATCATATAAAAACAATTGCACTAAAATGAATGAATGAGATACCTCTTCAGAAGGCACAATTCAAATTGGACAAGTGTTCGCAGTATTAACTGAAGTGTTTCAGATTTAGCCAAGTTATGATAGCGTGGCGTGACGGATACACAGACGCGTAATAATTTATCACCTCGTTATCAAGTTGGAAGGGCGTTATCTGTAGATTGAGGGTTTCGTACCATGGTTAAACTAGTTAGCACCCATGCGATGGATCTGGCCTGTTTAGGTTTAAAGAATATTTATTTCTCATTTAAAACAATACAGTCACTTACATGAGAAATTATTAAATACTAGCTGCTGCCCGCGGCTTTGCCCGCGTGAATATTTGTATAAAACATAGCCTATGTGTTATTCCAATGTATAAGCTATATTACTGTAAAGTTTCATTAAAATCCGTTCAGTAATTAATGCGTGAAAGAGGAACAAACATCCATCCATCTATCCATCCAAACAAACTTTCGCATTTATAATATTAGTAGGATGTGGGTAATATAGTTTAATGACGTCCCAAGAGTTTGTTCCGTTACTTTTTTTCTTTTCAGAATGTGAAGGTTTCCCGAATGCTCGAAAAACTGTGACATGACGGTTAATATTAGTGTTAACAATCATTGTTTTACAATTAAATTTCATGAAAATAATTTGTAAATCGATATCTGAAATCTGACTCTTTAGAAACAGTTAGCCCGTCCGCACATGGAGCTACTGAAATATGACGGAATTAATCAGTAATTAGAATTACAAACTAGTTATAAACTGTATTTCGCACACGACGCTACTCAAATTGCAAGGTTTCAGTCACTCCTGTTATTTCTACTACTATAAAAACGTGCGAAAAACCTAGAAAGGGGAAATATTGGAAGCAATAAATATGTCGAGTGGATCGAGCGAACATGACGATGTCATTATACTATATTATCATCTAAAACAGACGCCGAAGGAATCGACGCAGATTTTGGATTCACCCATATATCCAAAATAATGTGAACTGCAGATTGTCAGTTGCAGCATGAGAGCTGCGTGAAGCAGATAATACTTAAATTTGTGGGATTCATTCATTTCTCACATCAAAACACTGTAAACTCGGTAACCTAGTAGCTCGGCGACCGGCACGTCGCGTCGCGCGCGATCAGTTGCCAACGCGTTACTAACTGGTTAGTGACTAGTCGCGTCGTGTGCGAACCTGTATGGCAATGTATGGGCGGTGACGCTCAAAAAACTCGTTAGTAATTTGAGTTTGTGATTAGTTTCTTTTGAGTAGCTCCATGTGCGGACGGGCTTAAAGTTAGTGACTGTTTCTGAACGGACTCCGGGCGAGCGGGCATCTCTTGACGTTTGTCTGACGACGGCGATCGATAGAAAATAAAATATCGGTTTAAGTTAGAAGTGCTATACAATCTGTTCGATTTACCAAATAAGGTTGTGAGTAATCTGTTGTTTTACTTCTGAAACGTAATATTATTCTGAAACATAATACGAGTACTAGGTAGGTACATGATATCGTTGCTCATGTAACTGATTAATGAACAAAAGTTTAATTTTTAATAGTGTACAAATGACCCTAAAACAACAGCTTCTTTGTTTCCCGAGATTCAGTATTTTCTGGATAAGCCCCCTCAACCGTAGGAATAAATAAATAAACTATCACTTAACATCAGGTGAATTGCGGCCTAACACAAACCCAAAACGAATTATATTCGTAATGATTTTAAAACTAGAAAATATGAGAGGAGACCTATAAAAAGCCTGTAGCCGAGTTGTGTTACTTAATTGTATTTTAGCCATCAGTCACCATTGAACAATACTTTAACTTAAACTACTAGTTGTTTACCCATCTTTAAAGCTACAAGTGTGGTCGCAAAAATTCCTTGCAATTAACACTTGACAGCGGGGCTGAGTCAGAGCAAACATTGCTGAGGTCGCGGGTTCAAGGCCGGTCTCGGCTATTTCACGCTTCTGCTCTGCAGCGTGATAAGGTACAAGACATTGATGTATCTTTGAATTGGTATTGGTCATTTGATGATGTTATAGTGTGTCATCATCATCATTATGACGATGATTGTGTATGTGAGTTGAAGAATGCGAATGTAAATTTTATAAATTCGATAGTTTCTTCCAGTTGATCTGGAATCTTAAAATTTCTCACATACCTACCTATAAAGGAAAAATTCTGAAAACCTTTAAACTTTTCGTTACATCCTACTAATCTTTTCTATGTATATTATTAATGCCAAAGTTGGTTTGGATGGATAGATAGACGGAGTGTTGATGGAGACTTTACAATAATATAGCTTAGGTACTTATACATTGGATTCACATATAGGCTATGATTTATAAAAATATTCGGGCAGAGATGCCGCCAGCAGCTAGACATACAATAGAAATATTTTTAACAAATACTACGGAACCGTAAATGAATCGGATTACTCTCTGTAGATCCAGTGATCAAGATCCATTTGATTCTATTGAGAATACTTTTTCTCTTTTGATCCATCACGGTGCGTAAATGACTATGATGATTGTCAAAGGGGCTTTGTAAACACAATCAGACCGCGGAGCAGAAGGCTCTCACCCCTAGGTCTTAGCGAGAACCACGAACTGATATCACATTTGCTAGTTACAATCATAATCATCATCATCATTTCAGTTTCCCGGCCACCGCCGCTATGTCATCCGACCATCGGGTGGCTGGTCTGCCCACAGATCTCCGGCCAAGCCACGGCTGCCAGTCACTCAGTGCCCGTGTCCACCTTCCATCACTACGTCTTATCAAGGCTAGTTACAAAGACTTCTGATTTCAAGGAATAAGCCATTGCATACCGTACGTCACACATCTCCTAGCTAGCTAGAAGCCATTACAATAAGGCCTTGTGTTCCTTTGTCACGACAGCTGAGCTATTGTTACACAAATGAACTGCGGCCTCACTCGGCTGGCTGCTGCAAAATGCTATTGATTTTGTGTATGGAAATAGAACGGGACGGGTCAGGCAGGTATTCTTTTTTGGCTGTATAAGCATTATTTCGTCTGACGGGAGGGTTTGAAAAAGTTTAATATTTAGAGTTGCTTATTTATCTATGGCTATAAAGAAAAAAATCCGATGTGTACAGACCGATAAAGATGTTGTGCTGGATGCGAGAAGCCGTATAAGGCTCGGAAGCAGAATCAAGCGAACAACTGAAGAAGGCTAGGTCCAGCAGTGGACTGCGAGAGGCTGATGATGATAATGAACGACTTGTACGCTAGAATGATACTTTGTTCCAGTTGTAATTAAAAAAACAAAATGACGTTTCTGTACGTTCCGTTAAACGGAAATGGTCCGGAATTAAGTTCTAATGAGAGTTCAAAGCTGTGTAATCTGACACGCCGCCCATTTGAGGGCATATCGTGTGGTTGTCGCTTCGTAACTCATCAGACCCCGTTCCCAGCTGTCGGCGAACTCGACACCATAACCACGGCAAACGCACTTCATTGTTTGACACTTGATGACGTGTTCTATTTCTAATTTGACAGGTGCTTGCTTTTTTAAAAGTCCATAAATAAATTAAGTACCTACTTTTTAATGTTTCGCTAGCCGATTGACTCGAATATTAATCGGTTTTAATAAAAATTAAGCAACTAAGGTGTTTCGGTATTAACATCGTATAATTAACTTCTTTTACTTATAAAAAACCTACCGGGAATCGAAGGAATAATAGGCTGTAATGACAGTTACATATCTACCTACTTGGAAAGTTGAATTATACCAATGTCCAAAGGAAGTATGTACTAAATTTGATGTATGTGTCAGCCTTCAGAAGTATAATATTAGTCTTTTACACAATGTAAACTAGGCTTAGCTATTGTTGAACTAATGTAGCCACTTTTTCTGTGAAACCATAACGTTTAGAAGAGGAAAGTACCTGATTGAAGTCTTATTGTCTGTGCACTTATTGTCTTGTCTGGTAATGGTCGGAAAATTGTATGGTGTGTGTTACAATGTGAGAAATTATGTGGTTGTGAGTCGTAAGGTTCACTGGTCTGCTGTATGTAGATGTATGCTGGTTATACAATGGAAATGTTGACTACGTTGCAAGATTCAAATCTTGCGTAAAATAAGACGGGAGTGCAATGTCGGAAAACTTTGGTGCTTGTTAATATTCTCATTTCCATTATACAATCAATATTAAGTCGATTGAAGACTATTTAGATACCTATTTCACGCTAACGGTCTTGTGTCAATGTCACCCACACGGCGCGTGTAAACAAGTAATGTCAAAGTTAAATTGAAAACCTACTTGATTAAAAGTACAATAAGTTTTTAAATAAATCATCACCATCATCATCTAATCAGCCTATATCAGTCCACTGTTGGACATAGGCCTCTCCCAATGTTCGCCACTTTGATCGATCCTGGCTTCGCATCCAGCACTTGCCAGCCGTCCTGCGTTTAAATAAATAGTGTCCTTAAATTGTAAAAACCTTATTGAAAATTACGCAGCAGAAAAGAAAATTAAGACATTTATCTCCATATCAAAACATCGCAAGAGAAAAATAAGACATTAAATTCGTCTGTCAATTAGATCCAAAATAAAATAACATTGTTAATTTCGTTTTGCGTCGGGGATTATGTCGGATAGCCTTCGATTGCCAAAGCGATAAAGGATTAAAAGGTTTCCCTTGACAGACGCCGGCAGCCATTGTCCCACGTCACAGTCGCATTACCCGGCTTCGGCCCGACCCAAGCTGAGAAAATTTACCAATGTTTAATTTTAAAATCGTTGATTTTGTAGTCGTCAATGATAACAATTCAAAGTGTGTCCGCTACAAGATCCTATAGACACTATTTGACGAAAGTATCAGTGGCTAAAGTACAAACGTTCTGAAGCCATAAACAAAAAAATAACTTGTCTATTTTTTTTATTTTAAATCTGATTTACGATTTTGGAATCTAAGCACTTTACGCCTGTCGTGCGCGTAATTTATTAAATTTTCTTTTTCGTTGGTTCGTTTATGCGCGGTTTGTGCTACAAAAATAATAATACTTTAAACGGTATTAGTTGATACAAAATGGACCAGGAAAGGGTGCAGAATTAATGGAACTTCGCACAATACTTTTCTTTTTAAATACATAAATAATTTTGTAGATTTTGTCATCGTCACCGGTCTCACTCATAAAACCACGATTTATTACTTTTTCTTTACACACAACGTCATATCGCCCATAAATGGATATTAAACGAGAAACACGTCTCAGATTAAATGGCTTATCACTAACTGTATCGATACGGTGAGTTTCATACCCGCGTCAGACGTTGACGTCACCACGCGCCAGGGTGCCCGGCTTCGATCGCCAAGCCCTCGACCTATATGACGCCCACTAAACCTTTAATAACTTGGCTGGTCTAGCATCTTGCAAGGACAATGGCGTATGACTTGGCATTTAATTTTCGATTTATGAATTACTAAACAAGGGTTTGACCGCCATTGCAGGTCATAGATCTAGACGCCTTTTTATTCAACTAAATTTTCAATTTAACTTTCGTGGTTAATTGGTATGGTAATATTTTAATTTGAGTCATCGAGATGTTTCTCGATTGTTTCGTCCTACTATCCATAGATTTGCCTTATTGTGCGTACTTCCAACTAATCCTACTAATAATATGATTGCGAACGTTTGTTTGGATGGATAGATGGATGGATGTTCGTGACTCTTTCATGCGCAAACTACTGAGCGGATTTGAATGAAATTTTACTGTATTAAAGCTGAGACATAAGATCGACACTGGATATGAGTAATGAGTATTTGTCATTCATGCGGGCAACTAATAAGTACTTTTCTCTAGTAGATGTACCTATTTTAATTGTATAAAAACCATTATCTAGATTCTCAACAACTATTTTCACAGATCCACAATAACAGTTACGAAAAGTACTCTGTGAAATTGCTTTATTGAAAAACTAGCTGTGCCAGCGGCGTCGCTCGCGTGGATATCGGGTTTCAAAAATAACGGACTTCCATATAATACCCATCTATACCTTGTGCCTAAGTTTTAAGTAAGACCTCTAGCAATACATTGGTGAAAACCGCATTCAATTCTATGCAGTAGTTTTCGCGTAATGCGCGTTCAAACATACAGGTTTAAATTTCTCGCGTTTTCCCAACACTTCCCGTCACTGCTCCGCTCCTATTGATTGTAGCGTGATGAAAAGTATCCTATAACCTGCCCAGGAGTATGAAGAATAATTGTACCAAGTTTCGTCAAAATCTGTTCAGTAGTTTTTTTTTCTATAACGAACATACAGACAGACAGACAGACAGACAGACAGACAGACAGACAAAAATTTTACTGATTGCATTTTTGGTATCAGTATCGATCACTTATCACCCCCTGATAGTTATTTTGAAAAAATATTTTATGTACAGAATTGACCTCTCTACAGATTTATTATAAGTATAGATTACTTGACTTGCCTCATTGAACGCTATAATAACAAATAAATCTGACCCATTTCAGCAACCGTGACTTAACCAATTAATAAAATAGACGGAAAGTCCGCTGTTCGTTAGAAATTCTATTTCGGAGCCATTGTTGCATGAAATCGACCGATGTTTCATGAAATTTTAACTAGGTATACTTCGTTTTTTAGCATTGGAAATTTGGTAAACAAAGAAGCAAGGAGTCCTATCGCAGTCCACTAGTGGACATAGGCCTCTCTAGTTGGAGGATTTACCCAATCGCCACGCTGTGCAGGCGGGCTGGCGATCGCAGGGCGTAGCTCCTCGCTCTAATGACGCTGCTGCCCGTCATTGGCCTGTGGTATTTAGCTACGGTTATCCCGCCACCGGTCGTCTGCTAGAGTCTCGTTTGTTATTCAGCAGGATGCTCCACGGACAGGTGAGGATTGCTTGGAGCAAAAGAATGATGGGTCGCTCCCTGACATCCCCATTTCCCGAAGTACGTAGGTACTTGGAGTGAAACTTAGAAACCTGCTCAAGATAGAGTATTATTGATGACTACCATCTTCCGCCACTAATAAACAGAAAGAAAAGAAATAGAAAATCAGGAAGCAGACAATTGAAAGATTGACAAACGAAAGAGAAAAATAATGGTGTTTTTTTTGTTACAGGTACTTATTGTTTTTAAGAAGAAGAATCTTCAATCAGCCAGGTGGTTTTACTGGATAAATCTCCCAAAAGACCAGTGAAAAGCTAATTTATATCTGTCATTCATTACAAAATTGACCCGAACCAAGTAGATATCGAACCCGGAACGGTCTTATGTTCACTGTTAGGCGAATGCCTTGTACGAT
Organism: Conogethes punctiferalis; assembly: GCA_031163375.1. Classification (NCBI taxonomy): domain Eukaryota; kingdom Metazoa; phylum Arthropoda; class Insecta; order Lepidoptera; family Crambidae; genus Conogethes; species Conogethes punctiferalis. The sequence goes on from CM062099.1 coordinate 8,909,677, forward strand.
GTGTCATCCAGATAACCGTGTCTATTTTATTAATATAAATAATTTTATTATCTTATATCTTAACTAATATTATAAAGCTGAAGAGTTTGTTTGTTTGTTTGAACGCGCTAATCTCAGGAACTACTGGTCCGAATTGAAAAATTATTTTTGTGTTGAACAGACCATTTATCGAGGAAGGCTTTAGGCTATATAACATCACGCTGCAACTATTAGGAGCGAAGAAATAATGGAAAATTAAAAAAAAAAGGGAAAAAATAACTATTCCACGCGTACGAAGTCGCGAGCACAGCTAGTTATCTTATAAGGATCTAGCTAGAGTGATGTCATGCTAGTGACGACATGAAAGAAAACGGATATGTTTTCATTGGTGTGGATAATTGCTATATTTTATGTATAATTATGTTTGCTATACTTATGTATTTACAAAAAGTTTATCAGTTGTCTATAAGTGTCCATGGTGGCGCTGTGTTGCTCAGCGTGGCAAGTCTTGGGTTATATTATTTAACTAGCTGTGCTCGCGACTTCGTCCGCGTGGAATAGTTATTTTTCCCCCGTTTTTTTTTACATTTTTCATTATTTCTTCGCTCCTAATAGTTGCAACGTGATGTTATATAGCCTACAGCCTTCCTCGATAAATGGTCTATTCAACACAAAAAGAATTTTTCAATTCGGACCAGTAGTTCCTGAGATTAGCGCGTTCAAACAAACAAACAAACAAACAAACTCTTCAGCTTTATAATATTAGTTAAGATGAAGTGAGGGTTTCCTAAAGAAGAAATCCTTCAGACGCTACCACATAGGCCGCAAGTCCAACTGTAACGTAATTGGTTCATTTTTACGTGGCACTGACATTTACATAGCAACTGACCAATGACATGACACGCTGGATCGCGGGCCTACATACACCATCTATCGCCTACATATATTTCAATTTGAAAATGTATCGAGATTCTAATTTCGAACGCTTCAAAAAAGTGACACGCCGTGATTGTTTGAAAATAGAACGTAATTATCGGTCATTTTTTTTTTTTTTCATATTTGGTGGCATACTTGTAGAACCTCTCCATTGAGCCAGATTCGCGTTTCGTCACTTATTTCGTCTCGGCCCGTTGTTATTATCATATTCTCGCCATCAAACGGCTACTGAATATTCCAGATTGTTTGATTGTTGGAAAGTGATATGCAATTGTATGCGTTCGTGATATATGTGTACGAGGAGCAATTGTAGAATGATTGCTGGCTGCAAATGTACGATTAGGGCTACGAGTATATTTTTTATGTCAGAGGTAGCAAATGGGCCTGAAGGTCACCTGATGGAAAGTTATGACTTCACGTGTACTTTTAAGCCAGTTTTTGGTTTACTTTTAAGACCACATTGATTTTTGACTGAACATAAAATTCGGATATCGAAAATGTAATTTTTCGTCTTTGTAATAAGTTATAGTAATGTCAAGCAATTTATTTCAATCGTCCAATTTCCTTCAAACTAAATGAACACAGCAACTAGCATTAATTACCAATCCAATTCCGACCGCCACAAAAAACCAACGAAAACTACTAACCGCGAAGCGCCCATTAACTGGCAACCCTGACCAACCCCAATGGCGGCGCGTGTAATTTGTTAATTTTTGTTTACAACCGCTTTTTTCCGCGAACCGTAGAAAGTGCTCCAGTTCGCGGCGGTCACGGCTGAATCGCTCTCACGTGTTGTTTTCTAAGACTTAACTTGAATCACACAGGCGTGGCGGGAATATGATACGTATGCAAATATATGTCCAGATAGTGAACTTTTTTAAATAGCGATGTCTCACGAATGAAAATTCTAGCAATTGGGATGATGACTAAAAAATAATTTAATGTCCATCAGATAGATTAATGAAAAATATTGGATACGTATTTTTTATTTTGCCTCTTGTTCAAAAACTTACGAAGATACATTGATTTTAAATGTCACATGACGTCACGTTAGAGTACAAAATATACTCTAACGTGACGTAGTTAGCCCCCACTCCGTAACTTTAATGCGCTATATCTAAGTATTTTCTTGTTATTTCGATAAAACAAAAAATACGGGTCTTATATTTTTTTACTATCTAAGAGACGGACTAATTATTTTCTTCATTTTCATACCTTGTCATCATCCGTATTGTGTAGAGAGCCGTTAAGTTCGGTCCTTTCAGTTTTGCGTGAAAGAGTAACCATCTGTCCAACCATCTAGAGTTTAGATTGTTGAGTTCGTTTAGATTCTAAAAGAACGATTACATTAGCAACTTGAATCAACTAAGATCTCTCTTGGAAACTTCCTCGACGTTCATTCAAATTTGACTTTATTCTAGTACAATTAATGACAACTTTGACTGAAATAAGCATTCTGCAGTGCTTTCCACAATGCCTGTTTTCGATCAGATTCGGAAACTTTGACATCATTCAAATTTGACATACCTAATAAAAGACTAATGTCAAAGGAGAATGCCCAAATAATAATATGGTTTCGTTTTGTACATGAACGAAATTAACCTGAAAAAAATTGGATTTCATTTTCACAAGACCTTCTACAAAAACAAGTCAAAACTTCGCCGGGGAAAAAAGTGCTAATATAAAAGTAATTTTTGTAACAAAGTACTTCCTCTACCAAAGAACTATACTTTTTGGGGTTGCAGGGTTGCCAATATTTAAAATATTAATTCACAATAATCGATTCCTGATACACAACTCGGAAGGATGAAGGAGGGTTAAAAAGAATATATTAAGGATATCTAAAAAACAAAATCTTTTTCTCATAGAAAAGAATATCTTCGAGAATATTCAGTTACTTTACCTTCCAATTAATGACAACAAACCTTAAGTGAATGAATATCGATTGATCCAATGAATATCGATTCACATTTATATTGCGACGGGCAACACCAAAAGTGTTTAAAAAAAAGTAATGAAAGTGACATGACATTGACATTAGAGAAATGTTATTGTTTTGTTTTGGCACTGACGATTTATTCGTTTTGATTTAACTTTACGTTGAGTTGAGCGCCTTTTTTCTCCGTAACTGTAGAAATTGAAATTAGATAATCGCCGTTTTAGCAACTGTTCGTTATGATTGACGCAGGACGCCCAGCTGCCGTTCGGAAAGGTATTTAACGTTGTGAAAAATAACCTAAAATAATGAACTTCATGAATCTGTTGCTCGCAACTCCGGCGAATTAGATGCTTATTGTTTTTTAAAATGTATTCTATGTTTAATACTCTATCCAATGAGATAGATTTCATGGAGGTACAACGTGATAAAATCGGAAACCAAAGCCCATACTACAATGGTCATTCTCCTTTGAAAAAAACGTGCGTGCGTTTCAGAAAGATATCTTACTAACTTATTTTTTAATGTTTTAAAAACACATAAAACCTTATTAGAAGCTTTGTATATTTTCAATTTATTTCAATGTCAAGTTCAAACCAGTCTCAATTAATTAATATAATTATGTATGCTATAAATGTTTAATGATTTACCAGTCTATCATTTATCAAGTATACAATTTTAAAAAATAATACGTGCATGCCTAACGACTACCAACATAATAACAACAACATTGTAACTTATCGATTGCCCTGTGTCGTCTATACCTACCATTTGCAACCTTACCGTCTATTTCCACAAAACGATATGCAAATTCTTTTGTTTTGCAAACGGCTGCCGTTTCAAGGTCAAAATAAACATTTAATAAGTGGTAGTTTCATGTAAAAGAGACATCTGGGCTGGTACAACCGCTAAGTCAATTTCTTTGTGAAATATGAGATATTTTTGTGGGTGCAACATAGGTAGTTAGTACAATATATGGGTAACTACTGTTAAGAGCGCGCATACAATTTTAAGCAACTCGAAACGCACGTGCGAGCCGATTCCGAAACACACATAGACATCATTTGTGTCTGTGTGGGTGAGCGGCGTGTCGGACGCTAACTCCGGCGGACGAACATATTTTGATACTTAACAATTTATTATTCATCTAAATTATTTGAACATTCTTTTATTGCTAAATATTTTATTAGTGTAGTATAGGTGCGTACTTATTAAATTTATTTAAACACTTTAGAATACATTATTCTTAAGTGTTTATTAATTAAGGTTTAAGAAAAATATAACAATACTTTTGTCTTTCTATCTTTAAATGTACCATGTACTTACCTATCCAAATTATATTTTGAAAGGTATTGTGTGAGTGATTGACGTTTTTAATGTTGCTTTATAAAAATCAATAATCCCTACTCTTTTTTCCTTGCCTTCTGATCATAAATCAAAGGTCGTGAGTTTGATTCCCATCCATGACAAACATTCGTGTGCTGAACATTTGTGTTTGTTCTGTGTTTAGGTGTTTGTATTATTATTTAAGGAAAGAGCAGTCTCCATGGTTGCCACGATATAACCCGTTTTATATTTTAATTTGTCAAAATTACTTTGTTCATTTTCACTCGGCAGAAATGGATCTCACGAAGAGGCTGGTTGCCATCATTAAAAAAAGATTAGTTTGTAAATTTCAATTTGTCAATTTGAATTAAGGTCCTAAGTCTTCTATGCACTGATCACAGAGATCATGTATACCTGCTGATGCTTGTGCTGAAAGTTGTGCTTGTGTTTCGTAGCAGAAACCCCAGACGGCCTACAATAACTTAAATCTGGTTCCTATCCAGCTTGACCAAAGCATCACTTATTCTCGGGATAAATATTCGTCGTGACCCGAATCCTAAGGGTTACATTGAAGGAGTCATTTATTACTGCGGCATTCTCTAAAATAGGTGTCCTGAACATGATTCTGAAGGAATATATTACGATTGACCACCGCTGTTTCTTGTATAAGACACAAATCTTGCGTAGAATACTACTTTTACGCACTTTTATAAATGATGCGATGCGATGGACAGGTTACAAAGGCGAGCTATCTGAATAGGTAGGTATGGTGAGTCCTCTTGTGTATATTCAAAAATTGTATTTTTATTTCCTTCCAATCATCTTCATCAGCCCACAGTTCGCCAGTTCTTTCCAATAATAAACGGACGGTTTTTGTTGAATAACTCGCCCCTTTTTGGTTTTGCAGTAAAACCGCGAGAACAAAAATTGTAGGAAATTTGATTTTCTACAAGTTTGATTCTTACTATTTTTCTTCTAGGATCGGTATTTTGTAAATTAAAATTGAAAACAACAGCAAGTAAAAAATGTTGTCATTATCTCGTTTATTTTCTACTTTACGGTCTAAATTAAGAAGACTAAACATGTAGGAAATAAATTTTTAAACAATTTTGGTTCCTTCCTTTTCCCCCAAAATCGATATTTTGGAAATAAAACCCGCAAACCGCCACATATTCAAAACTGTATCATTAAATTATCTCCTATGTTGTACTTTTTATGGCATGAATGAAAAGAAACAAAGTTCTAGAGAGTCAAATTCCGAACCTTTTGCCCCAAAATTGACATTTTGGAAATTAAACTGAATTAATTAATTACCTATTAATATTTCGAATTTAACATAATTCCAATGACGGCGACGAAGCAAATAAAAGAAATAACAATACCTATTATGGCAAACTGCTGCAATAATGAGGGCGTAATGAGGGCGCCCATATCGCGTGTGAATTCGCCACCAGAGGTGCTAGTGTAGCGTGAGGTATCCGAAATCTATAATATATAAAGCTAAATGTCAATGTATATAGGTTCTGTGGGTTAAACGAGTTTATTTCGGAAAATTAAATAATTTTGTGCAATTTTGGCATAGCTGGCATTAATTTTGGAAAATATGAGACACGGCTTAGTGATTGTCTGCGCTTTAAAAGCGGAGCCGAGAAAATGAGGTGTAAAAATTAGCGGTCTGTAAGAACAGCTAGTTCACTGGTTTGTTTATTAACCGTTAACAAACAGTTTTGATTTTCGGAAGCTTATGTCCTCCTTCTTATAATGAACAAACAGTCATCACATGCATAAAACAAACCTTAACAGCTATGCCTGAAGACCTCACTATACAGTGGTGCCCTCTGGTGATTACAAAAACGGTAGCCCTCATTGGCAACGTTGCACCTTGCGACTTGCATACTGCAAGTTACATGCTCACCCTGCTCGTCGCCATAGCACCATTTAGCATACGTAGCCGGTAATTTTAACGTAATGTATGTAAATAAGTTACCGTAACATATCCGTATTTTACCAGCCTTTTCGCTAAAATCACCCCTAGTAACCGTAATGGTAATACATTTCACAACTATCATATCGCATTTTGGTTTTACATTTTGGAACAATTTGAACTATAAACTCTCTCATTGTTGACCACTTTGATCGATTTAATTTTATCATATACTTGTTATTTATGTGACACAAAGATTCACTTATTCCACACTAAATAATTAAGCGACAATTCCAAAATTGGATTCTTGATATTTTCTAAATTTAAATAGATTGATTATCTAATCAATTTCGTGCATACTATGAAACATTTTATCATCCATCTTTACACATATAATTTTACCAATAATAACTCGACCATGGGATTTCTAGGACTTTCAGCTTCATTGTATGCCTTTATTTATAGTCGTGAACATGTGACGTAGATTCCTTAAATGCTCCCAACTCAATTGAATCTCCTTATCAGTTTCTTCATGGAAGTTGTTTCTGACCATTGATCTTAACGAGCATAATAATTATCATTGGAATAGCCTTACTTTAACTTGTAACTTCAATAGTGAACTAATAAATAAATATCATAATTACATTTTTGAAATACTTAGCAAATGTGGTTGTTGATAATAATAAGTATAATTAATAACCCTGATGTTTGTATTTGATACTTATGACTAAACATTAAATCATTTTATTAATTTAGTACATTATTATAACTTAATAAATTTCCATACAAAAATAATATTACAAAGTATCAAACTCGTGGAGTTGCACTCGCGCAGAGCGGTATATGCCTATAAAAGTGGTTGTGCGTATGTGTGCGTGAGCGGAGCAGCGAGCGGCACGTCCTCCCTCTGGGATGACCCGATTTGGACTGAATCGGCAAGCGTCGCGCGCGTGGCTTTATAGTCACTTTTAAAAAATTCGTATAAAATAACAGGCAAGGAATATTAATAAAATAATAATTAAGTGCACTTAAAAAAGACTCCTTTTACATTTACACAAAATTTCAACTAAAAGAAACAGTGTTTTCTACTAGAAAAACACTGTTGAAAAGTGTGATTTGAGCTTATTTTGAAAATTTATTTTAGGCAATTTAATAACACATTTTCGAAAGTTTTTTTGTCTAGTGCACTAATAGACCATATAATCTATTGTATAAACATATATTTAAAACATATGTATGTAATGCAATTGATATTAAGACTTTCGAAATTGATTCTGACTAGCATTTTTGCGAAACGGCTTACGGGAGATCTTCGATAAACAAAAATATACTAGTAAATATTGTATTTTATCTAGCCTACGCACTGCTTAAAGACTTTGTCTATATAGAAAACTAGGTTTCTTATTTTTAAAAAATCGTTTTATATGATAATAGCTCGCCCGAAAATACCAGTTTCGCCGCAAAAACGACGAATTCTGTATGCGCGCTCTTAAAGACTGCATAATACGAGTATCTGAAAAGCATTTATTAAATTATTACACACAAAACATTAAACAATCTTATTCGGAGAGAAATGTCAAAGTAAAATTGGCGGGAATTCGACGCAGCTGTCAACGGTAGTGCGGTGACTTCTGAACGTGTTCTCCGAAAGTGGTTTCGGAGATTCCGATTCTTGTCCGTTTTTTGGTCCGGTTCTGGTCCCAGGCTCTATCGTTACGTAGTCCAGTGATAAAGCCAAGACCGCCTTCGCTGTCATGGTAGCCATTTGAACTCTCTCATACTTGTAAGTTACGCATCATTGGCTAAGCCTTTTCGTTCACAACGATCACATTTATTCTTGCGTCTGACAGTAATTGCGTTGTGAATACGTCAATGCAGTCGCCCGCTTCGTTTAATCTGTCATAATGACGCATTCATTTGACAGCGATGAATTAATATCGAATCGATCGATGAAAACGAGATATCGCGTTGTGGCGTGCCCGTAATCGCATACGACTATTTAATGGGAATGATCTCTGTGGCATTTTACGTTGTAACTTTTTTATAAGTTGATGCAAATGCATCCATGCTGAATAATGCGAATTTTATGTTGTATGCAATCACCTGTGTAGTGAGTGAGTGAAATTTAAACGGTCTTCCATTTGTTTGGCCCGAGAGAGCAGGTGGGTAGCCTGGTGTAGGCTTGGTAACGTAACAGTTTGGACATACTGAAGATTATTGTTATTTTTTTTTACTTTAGCCTGTACTGTCTCACTGCCGGGCAAAGGCCTCCCCAATTCTTTCTAATCGTCCCTACCTGCAGCATGCTCCTGCCTACCTGGTAAGTAGTGACTGATAATGATGAAATATATGATAATAGCTTATTTATGGCTTTTTCTGGCGGAAACTTTTGGTTAGATGTCAGCGTAAAATTGTAATTACAGCTAGATGTATAAATAATGATCTATTAACCGAGAATTTAATCTGTACAAATATTGTGAAACATAACTGCTGTTTACAATTTAATGAATTGTTTTCCGGCAGATTGTAATCAATAAAAGTGACACTGTTTATTCACAATCTGTCGCGCGTTAAATTATCAACCCTCCGAGGGCGGTCCCTGATTGGTCGGTCTTACCAAAGCCTTTCTGCTTTCATTGTAGAGTTAAGAATGAAACAAAGATATCATCAATACATTAAACTAACACTACCCATAATTTTATACCTATTTTTATTACTATTTCATTATAGTAACGTGGCTTTAAAGAGAAAACTTGCTAAGCATGTATCTTGACTACAGTCCGGTAATGCGTCTCTCCGTGACATAACCGGCGCCAGTCCAAATGGGGTCGTTCCCACAGATAATATAGTTCAATCCGCCATTGGCGCACCACCAAGGATTTCGGCGAATTTATTGACAAAAAAGGCGTGGAATTCTATTGGGTATTTGAAATGTTGCCAGATTGAACGAAAACTTGCAAATAAATACATTTGCTTTGAAAACGTGGAATTTTAGCGTTTAAATATTATTGTTCACGAATTCATGAGCTTTTGTGTTTTTTTTTATTATAGCACTGCGTATATATTGCCCCTGTTTCGCCAGATGGAATGCGAGAAAGGGAGCCATTTTTTTTTGTAGCCTTAAGTAGTTGTTTGCTATAAATTTATTTCATCAACAGCCTGCAAAATCATTTGGAGGTATTTGCTTCAGCCACCACACTTGGCAGAAGATATTAGCGGAGCCGCTAAATATTAGTAAAATCTCGTGTTACTTTACTTACCTATATTAAAAAAACCGGCCAAGTGCGAGTCGGACTCGCGCACGTAGGGTTCCGTACCACTGATTGAATGAAAAAATTAGGTAATTTGATTTATGACGTTTAAAAAAAAACTACTGGCTAGATTTCATTCAAACCAAATTTCGTTAGTAGTTTGCATAGTGATACACATGATATATTTTTTTCAGTTTTATCATGCCCATATTTTAGAAGTTACGGGGGGGGGACACACATTTTACCACTTTGGAAGAGTCTCTCGCGCAAACTATTCATCTGAGAAAAAAATGGTGTTAGAGACCTCAACATCATTTTCAAATACCTATTCATAGATACCCCACACGTATGGGTTTGAAGAAAAAAAAAATTTTGAGTTTCAGTTCCATGTATGGGGAACCCCAAAAATTTTGGGTTTTTTTCTGATTTTACTTTAAAATCTTAATGCGGTTAACAGAATACATCTACGTACCAAATTTTAATAATGTAGCTCTTATAGTTTCGGAATAAACTGGCTGTGACATACGGACGGACAGACAGACAGACAGACATGACGAATCTATAAGGGTCCCGTTTTTGCCATTTTGGCTACGGAACCCTAAAAAGATCTATTGAACACTATTTTTAGTTGACACAGTAATTGTCACGACTTCCTATTTTATCATACATTGTAATGGCTGTTGATAATATACATCCTTTTGCGATTATGCGGTCGTATTGTAGAGATCATTAGCGCTTCGCAAATGATTTAGTTCTTATATTATGTACCAATGTGTTTTCACGACATGATTTATCATCATCAGCCTTTTGCGGTCCACTGCTGGACATAGGCTTCTCCTATTGTTCGCCACTTTGCCCGATCTTGGGCTTCTCGCATCCAGCACTTAAGAGCGCGCATACAATTTTAAGCAACTCGAAACGCACGCGGGAGCCGATTCCGAAACACACATAGACATCATTTGTGTCTGTGTGGGTGAGCGGCGTGTCGGACGCTAACTCCGGCGGACAAACATATTTTGATATTTAACAATTTATTATTCATCTAAATTATTTGAACATTCTTTTATTGCTAAATATTTTATTAGTGTAGTATAGGTGCGTACTTATTAAACTTATTAAATTTATTTAAACACTTTAGAGTACATTATTCTTAAGTGTTTATTAATTAAGGTTTAAGAAAAATATAACAATATTTTTGTCTTCCTATCTTTAAATGTACCAGGTACTTACCTATCCAAATTATATTTTGAAAGGTATTGTGTGAGTGATTAACGTTTTTAATGTTGCTTTATAAAAATCAATAATCCCTACTGTTTTTTCTTTGCCAGTTCTTTCCAATAATAAACGGACGGTTTTTGTTGAATAACTCGCTCCTTTTTGGTTTTGCAGTAAAACCGCGAGAACAAAAATTGTAGGCAATTTGATTTTCTACAAGTTTGATTCTTACTATTTTTCTTCTAGGATCGGTATTTTGGAAATTAAAATTTAAAACAACAGCAAGTAAAAAATGTTGTCATTATCTCGTTTATTTTCTACTTTACGGTCTAAATTTATAAATAAATAAATCTAAATAACCTGAGATACAGGTGTTCCTAATTCAGGTATTAGCCCGCCATAGACTTACTGGTTCTTTCACTTTACTGTGTCATCGCTGCATTCACTTTGAATGTAATTTACAAAACTACCTACAATTGTTTAATATCCAAAATGTGTGAACTTACCTTGTAAAATGTAATTTCTTCTGTGGTGAGAATAAATGAAATTAAGAAGACTAAACTTGTAGGAAATAAATTTTTAAACAATTTTTGTTCCTTCCTTTTCCCCCAAAATCGATATTTTGGAAATAAAACCCGCAAACCGCCACATATTCAAAACTGTATCATTATCTCCTATGTTGTACTTTTTATGGCATGAATGAAAAGAAACAAAGTTCTAGAGAGTCAAATTCCGAACAATTTTGGTTCCTACCTTTTGCCCCAAAATTGACATTTTGGAAATTAAACTGAATTAATTAATTACCTATTAATATTTCGAATTTAACATAATTCCAATGACGGCGACGAAGCAAATAAAAGAAATAACAATACCTATTATGGCAAACTGCTGCAATAATGAGGGCGTAATGAGGGCGCCCATATCGCGTGTGAATTCGCCACCAGAGGTGCTAGTGTAGCGTGAGGTATCCGAAACGTCAATGTATATAGGTTCTGTGGGTTCTGTGGTGTGAGTTTATTTTGGAAAATTAAATAATTTTGTGCAATTTTGGCATAGCTGGCATTAATTTTGGAAAATATGAGACACGGCTCAGTGATTGTCTGCGCTTTAAAAGCGGAGCCGAGAAAATGAGGTGTAAAAATTAGCGGTCTGAAAGAAAAGCTAGTTCACTGGTTTGTTTATGAACCGTTAACAAACAGTTTTGATTTTGGGAAGCTTATGTCCTCCTTCTTATAATGAACAAACAGTCATCACATGCATAAAACAAACCTTAACAGCTATGCCTGAAGACCTCACTATACAGTGGCGCCCTCTGGTGATTACAAAAACGGTAGCCCTCATTGGCAACGTTACACCTTGCGACTTGCATACTGTAAGTTACATGCTCACCCTGCTCGTCGCCATAGCACCATTTAGCATACGTAGCCGGTAATTTTAACGTAATGTATGTAAATAAGTTACCGTAACATATCCGTATTTTACCAGCCTTTTCGCTAAAATCACCCCTAATAACCGTAATGGTAATACATTTCACAACTATCATATCGCATTTTGGTTTTACATTTTGGAACAATTTGAACTATAAACTCTCCCATTGTTGACCACTTTGATCGATTTAATTTTAATCTCATATACTTGTTATTTATGTGACACAAATATTCACTTTTTCCACACAAAATAATTAAGCGACAATTCCAAAATAGATCGATTATCTAATCAATTTCGTGCATACTATCAAACATTTTATCATCCATCTTTACACATATAATTTTACTAATAATAACTCGACTAAGGGATTTCTAGGACTTTCAGCTTCATTGTATGCCTTTATTTATAGTCGTGAACATGTGACGTAGATTCCTTAAATGCTTCCAACTCAATTGAATCTCCTTATCAGTTTCTTCATGGAAGTTGTTTCTGACCATTGATGTTAACGAGCATAATAATTATCATTGGAATAGCCTTACTTTAACTTGCAACTTCAATAGTGAACTAATAAATAAATATCATAATTACATTTTTGAAATATTTAGCAAATGTGGTTGTAGATAATAATAAGTATAATTAATAACCCTGATGTTTGTATTTGATACTCATGACTAAGCATTAAATCATTTCATTAATTTAGTACATTATTATAACTTAATAAATTTTCCATACAAAAATAATATTACAAAGTATCAAACTCGTGGAGTTGCACTCGCGCAGAGCGGTATATGCCTATAAAAGTGGTTGTGCGTATGTGTGCGTGAGCCACAGATTACCCCCAATAGATACCGCATGTTCGGCATTTTGCTTTGAATTTCGCGAGTCAACTTCAGGTGGTACGAAGGGTATGCGGGGGACGTAACTCATTTCTCAAGTGATGTACATTTGTATTGTGAAATGTCGATAATTTTATAGAAAAATTACCAATCAGGTAAATAGTCTAATGAGGCTAGATTATGTCTGTATCACCTTTTCAGTATTTTGTGCAATAGCTACTGGATATCTATCTATGCATGCATAAAAATATATGTTTATATAAAACTCTTATTATGGAAACCTAAATTCACGTCATATAGATTTGTTACTTTTAAAGATGGTATCTCGTATTGCAGGAACTGTAGATGCACACACCCCTAAATCATAGCTACTCGTACTACTATGTCGATAATAATCGTAGCTAAGAGGCACAGACACAGAGAACACTTGTGTTATGGATATCAGAACAATTTCGGTACCACAATAATCTATATAAATAAAAATGAATTGATGTTCGTTAGTCTAATTAAAACTCGAGAACGGCTGGGCCGATTGAGCTGATTTTGGTTTTAAAATGTTTGTCCAGGGTAGGTTTAAAAGGTAAAAATAATGGGTGGTACGAAGTCGGCCGGGCCAGTTAGTATATATTATTATGTACGTACTTAAATACTAACACCTAGACACGGAACAAACACGCTTTTTTGATTAGGTACCAAATTTAAAAAAACAGTATAGTTGTAAATATGGTTATGTAAAGCAATCACAGCAGTTTTTATTTACTCGTCTTCTATCCTTCATACAGTGAAAACTATCCTATGTAAATGTCTCTAACAGCAGGGTGCGGCATTTGTCCATTTTAATGTTCTTTCAGGACACTTTGGAAATCTAAAGTAGAAACAATAAAAATTTTCACATCTTGCATTATCGATATACTTGAAAGTAATACATTGCAACACTATTGTCAAACGTGTGTATGCTAGAAAGGGATAAAAATAGTGAAATTGGTAATGAAAGAAAGGGATCATGAAAAAAGACATCAACGCGAGCTAACATCTGTCAAATATTTTCCATCGTAACTTGAGCTCCGGCGCCAAGGAGTTCAATACTAAGATTCATACGTTTATGTTCTACAAACTATTAAAAGTGTCTCCGATACACACGGGTCTGACTTCTGGTCAGTACTGACCGTGGTACTGACGCACTTTAAGCGCATGCGTATTTCGCGCCTGCACTGCACAGATGTATTGCCTTTTGCCCGATATCGTAAGTGCGGGATCTATTGGAGATATCTGTGGCGTGAGCGGAGCAGCGAGCGGCACGTCCTCCCTCTGGGATGACCCGATTTGGACTGAATCGGCAAGCGTCGCGCGCGTGGCTATATAGTCACTTTTAAAAAATTCGTATAAAATAACAGGCATGGAATATTAATAAAATAATAATTAAGTGCACTTAAGAAAGACTCCTTTTACATTTACACAAAATTTCAACTAAAAGAAATAGTGTTTTCTACTAGAAAAACACTGTTGAAAAGTGTGATTTGAGCTTATTTTGAAAATTTATTTTAGGCAATTTCATAACACATTTTCGAAAGTTTTTTTGTCTAGTGCACTAATAGACCATATAATCTATTGTATAAACATATATTTAAAACATATGTATGTAATGCAATTGATATTAAGACTTTCGAAATTGACTCTGACTAGCATTTTTGCGAAACGGCTTACGGGAGATCTTCGATAAACAAAAATATACTAGTAAATATTGTATTTTATCTAGCCTACGCACTGCTTAAAGACTTTGTCTATATAGAAAACTAAGTTTCTTATTTAAAAAAAATCGTTTTATATGATAATAGCTCGCCCGAAAATACCAGTTTCACCGCAAATACGTCGAATTCTGTATGCGCGCTCTTAATAAATTATTTAAGGTAATTTTTTTATTAAAATTCGGCCCTAACGCCGCCCTCATACAAAATTTCACCTTTGGCGTTGATTTTTGACATTTTCTTGCCCACAATATCGCCATTAAAAATGGTCTTTGTTGGTCTGTGCATACAAACGGTTTTCTATTATGATGTAGGTAAGTAGGAATATGACTACCCTATGCTGTGTAGTAGTAGGTGCTAATGTCAATAATTAGCTAGCACGTTATCTGTACCTATCCTGAAGTGTGTATATCCGGATGGAAAGTGTATTTTCTACTATTTGTTCATTGTTACAATGTTAGTTAATCTTTAAGTGATATACCTACTTTAAAGTTGAAGTTCATATATTTTAATCGGACGAAAAAAAATCCTGTTAATCATTCATTACTTATTTTTAAACTAACATTGCATGCTTTTCCTTTTTTACGATCCACAGCAATGTTACAATTGTACAATGCTACGCAGAAAATTGACGGCCAAATTAAAAAGAAAGACGACGACTCAACACAATGAAGTTTGACAAGTTAATGTAATTGCCGGCTGAATGAACTTGAACAACAATTACCTACAACCACAGATCGATTTAAAAAGAAAATTCCCAACCCGTTCGACATTTCATAAAAGGAACATGCAATGTCAGGCCGGGACCCTGACCGGACATTGGTCAGTTGGATCGTGAGGGTCAACGAACTCGATTACGGGCGCAAGATTGGTGGATTACGCGCATGCGTTGAATCACCCGGGAAAGCGCGCTTGGAATTCCAAATTCGAAACGTGATGTTTAGTTAATTGCGGAACTTTAAGTTAATAATCGCAAAGAGGATTACGATGACTTCTTATTTATGGGTCTTTAGGCGCCAAATAGCAAACAATATTTTCAAGAACAACATTTAATCCTGAGAATATTTAAATAAAGTTAATTAGTCATTAATAGTACATGAAGTACATCCTACCGACCGCGCGAAGGTAAAAAACTAAATACCATTGAGTAACGACCAAATGTCTCGTAAATTACGAGATACAGTCAAGACATCAACATTAAACAGCCTAACAAGTCTTGTAATTTTATAATGAAGCAAGCGATTTCATTAGTATTCAGACTCCGGGCGTTTAGGTAAAATATTAGATCTTTATTCCTAATAATGAGTTGTATATATAACGATTGTTAATAGATATGCAAAACATGTAACAAAATCTGGTATAAGCGGGCTTTAATAAATAAACTTATTAGAATTAAAATGTGTGTAAAACGTAATTTATGTCCGAGTGGTTTCCGGATTTAGAATAGTACCACCCAACCTTATTTCGTGAATGTCGTGTCGTGAAGAAATGGGCAGCGTTTTACTGGGTACACATAAAACCTACTTCGGTTAACAGCTCGCCTGCCAAGCGTGGTGACTAAGGCAAATTCCCCCAAATGACAAATGTCATTGGGGGAGGCTTAGCAGTGGACGTTTGCAGGCTGATGACGGAAACGTATTATCATTTCTTTGTACTGTCACTTCTTATTTCCATTTGGAATTTCCATATTTTAGCAACAATATTCTAGACGACAACCAAACATCGAATTATCGATTTCTCGCATTGCATAGTTACTTATTCAAGGTCTTCAGGATCTAGGTATTTACGAGAACCGTCATAAAAACGTCACAGCGTCATATAAATCGTGCCGACAAAAACTGGTCGGTTCTCAGAAACAGGCTGTATGTTGCGATAATGTCATTGCCTGTAAAAAATATGGCGCTGTCTTTTTGGATTCCAATATGGACGCTATGCGAATTTAGGTATGCGCTGTGGAATTTGTTTTAAGTATTTCTGAACGAAAACTATGAGGCTATAGGAAAAAATACATTAAGATTATTTATTTAATCTTTATTGCATAATAACAGCGAATACAAAAGGCTAAACAGAAATAAAAGTGTTCTTCTTCCCCCTCGTGTTTTCCCAGCCTAGTACCTAGTAGGGCTCGTTTTTAGTCTAGGCTCGGGCTTTCCTACAAAATTTCCTCTATTAGTCTCGATCAACATTCTCTGATATCACTTGGCTGATTTTGGATTATTTGAACGAGTGGTTGTAGGTTTAATCTATACTAGAACAAAAATTAACATGATAAACATTTTCGTTAACTTTAATTTATCCATTAATATTTTCTGATATTTACATTAAGTACCCTATTAAATTAGTGATCTTGAAACATATTCTACATGTTTATATAGTTTACATATACACTTTATTATTAAGTTATTGACCTGTCCTAAAGGCTAGAAGGTCATCTCGTAAATTTTATGTTTCTCAGCTTTTATTAACATAGAAGCCATCAACTTGAAACTGGTATTAAGAGCCAGTTGCTTGCTAATTTATTTATTATTAAATAAATAAATAACCCAAGACATGCCACTCTGGGCCACACAGCGCCATCTAGCCCCAATCTAAGCCGAAGCTTGTACTATGGGTACTAGACAACTGATAAACTTACTTAAATACTTTTTTTTGTTTTGTAAATAAATACATATTATACATAGTAAACACCCAGACTAAATACAAGGAGACATGTTCATGAACACAAATGTTTGTACTGTGCGGGAATCGAACTTACGACCCTTGGCTCAAAAGGCAGAGGTCACTACCAAATGAACCATCGAGCCTGTCATTATTTTATTATATTTCTATAAAGAATGTAAGCAAAGTGGCTAGTCCTTGCATGAAGGAAAGCCAAAGAGAAAGGTGGACCATATAAGACGGACTAATTACAATTTTTAGCCATAATAGCCTATAAAGAATATTTATCTACCTACAGCCTACTCCTTAACACAACATGGCGGTTATATACGTACGCGTGAAATCACGAATACATACGAACTTATTAAACTGGAAACCTTCGCCAAGGACGTGTTATGAGGACGCTTATCACTATCTGTGCTACTGAATCAACCTTAGTACTTATTAGGGCTGCCAGCGGATATGTGTGATTTTAGAAATGACCCAAGACATGCCACGCTGGGCCACATTATCGTCTAGTTCCAAAGTAAGTCTAAGTTGTACTTACTAACTTACTTACTAACATGGCACAGGGACCCAAAATGAGTCTTGGCCTCCAACACTAAGGACCTACGCGACCTCCGTGTCGAAGACTGGCGTGAGGTAGCCCAGGACAGGCCAAAGTGGAGATCCTAAGTTGTACTATGGGATGTTTTTTTTCTAGAGGGGAATGCATTAGGCACCGTCATGCCACCTCCGGGGGAGGTGACATGGTGTGTAGGACTCACATTTCCCGAAATGGGAGGGTATACCTACTAAACCCCCCAGGCGGGTTGGCGATCGCAGGACGTAGATTCTCGCTTCGATGACGCTGCTGCGCGAAATCGGCCTGTGGTATTTAGCTACGCCTTCAATTATGATGGTTGTACCGCCATCAGTCGGTTGCCAGCGCCTCGTTTGTTGTTCGGCAGGATGTACCACAGGCAGGTGAGGTTGGCTTGGAGCGAAAAGATGGTAGGCCGCTCCCTTACATCCCCGAATGTAACTCATGTAACTGATGTAAGGGAGCGACTTATACATCTCTTCGTTCCAAGCCAATAAGCCTATGTCCAGCAGTAGACGTTTGGAGTTTAATAATGGATTAAGAGACCAAAGAACCAAAGTGTGCATCTGTCTTAGCGTGCACATTTGCGCACTATAATATCTCTCCTACCATAGGTACTAGTCTCCTTTGAAATAGCTGTGATGTGACCAAACTTCTTTCGGAACTCACTAACATCCAAAACATTTGACAACCTTAAGTAACAAACAAACAAACAACCATACTTCTAAGATCAACAGATCAACCGACCTTGCTGTGAATATTAACATAATGTCGGCACGATTATGTTAAAACGACTCGAAATGTTTCGCCGGAATCTAGAACAGTAGCTCATAAAAGTTGATAGTTAAGTTACACTAAAAGGTGATGTAAGTGTGAAGTTACTTAAGTTTAAAACGTTTAAAAAAATGGTTTTGGTATTTCGTGATTTTGGAAATAAAGCCGTCGTTGGTCGTACTTAGTACCGACTAAAGTTCTCTTAAAGTTAATTAAGTATATAATAATTTTATAATTAAGTAATAAATACTTCTTGTGTGATAATGTAAAACGTGTTATCGTTATTATTTAAAAAACCTTCACGCTGTCATAAAAAATTAAAATACTAGTCTCATGAATCGTCAAGCATAAATAATAATTAAGAAGAACTTAGTCTTTACCGAGATAAATCTACAAGAAACGCAATAGTAATTACTCTTTCTCTTAACATATTTATGTGTAGGTATACCTACAATATTTTAATATTGCAATGTTCATAAATGATTAAAGTACAAAATGCAACGCTAGAATTTTAGTTTACACAACGCAAAGGTGAATTTAAACGAAATCTAGGCATTGTTCTAACCAACGCACCTAATAGTTTAATGAATCAAAGCTTTACATAAATAAAGCTGCATGCTGCAGTTTTGAATAAATCACCTGTTAAAGTAGGCCGCGGTGGGCATTAGTTCAGAATTAAATTTCTTCATTAAACCTCTACCATTGTGTCCAGTGAACCGAGCCGCGAGCACCGTACCATTGGGTAGTGATGTCATTGGTATGGGCTTTTCGAGTCCCAAGTCCTACTATTTATATTTTAGACTAGCTGTGCCGACGGCGTCGCTCGCGTGGATATCGAGTTTCAAAAATAACGGACTTCCATAAAATGGTACCTAAATTTTAAGTTAGACTTCTAGCAATACATTAGTGAAAACCGCATTCAATTCCATGCAGTAGTTTTCGCATGATGTGCGTTCAAACATACAGATAAAAATTTCTCGCGTTTTCCCAACACTTCCCTTCACTGCTCTGCTCCTATTGATCATAGCGTGATGAAAGGTACACTATAACCTGCCCAGGAGTATGAAGAATAATTGTACCAAGTTTCATCGAAATCCGTCCAGTAGTTCTTTTTTCTATAACGAACATACAGACAGACAGACAAAAATTTTACTGATTGCATTTTTGGCATCAGTATCGATCACTAATCACCCTCCGATAGTTATTTTGAAAAAATATTTAATGTACAGAATTGACCTCTCTACAGATTTATTATAAGTATAGATAGACAGATATAGATCATCCAATTAATTTGTGCAATAAAGAGTAGAGTCTAAACTAAAATGACGCGGCCCACCGCTGCTTTACGACATAACACAAAAGAAGAAGACGTCTTGTGTCATACAATCTGACAGCGCTGCTCCATAGAGCGAACGTTGACGGATTTATCATCCGAATAGTCGGCGGTCATGTGTCACAAATCACAGTTTACCTAATAAATCACGCTGGGCAGGCGGGTTGGCGATCGCAGGGCGTAGCTCCTCGCTCCGGTGACGGCTGCTGCTCGCTGTCGACCCGCGATATTTAGCTACGCCTTCTATGTTGATGGTAATACAGCCACTAGTCGGTTGCCAGAGCCTCGTTTGTTATACGGCAGGATGCACCACGGGCAGGTGAGGATGGCTTGCTGCGAAAAGATGATAGGTCCCTTAATACTTATAGAAACTATCATTTCTATATCCAAGACTCGAGTCTGTCACAACACTACGTGTCAAAGCAACCGTGTTGACAATCGCACGCTATAATGATGTCACCGGGCGTGCCCCGTTTGTCGACCACCTGTCATTTCATTAGCTAGGCGAGGCGTGGTGGGCAGACGAGCGACTTTTGACATCCGATGAAGTTTTATGTCACACTAAACGTCACTGAACCAAGGGTCTCGGGTTCGATTCGATTCGATAGTTACAAAACAGGGTTTAATTAAACTTAGCTTATATATTTATTATGTAGGTAAATAAATAAATAAACCAAAATATGTCACGCTGGGCTATATCCATACAGCGCCATGTTGTCCCAAACTAAGCCAAAGCTTGTACTATAGGTACTAGAAATCTGGTATTTTTTTACCTTTGCCCAGCAGTGGGACAGCATAGGTTGAAAAAGGAAGAAAGAAATACGAAACTGGTTAATATTTTGACAAATACTTGTACTTCATGTATGATTATATTTTGTGTAAAGATGGAATTTATTATCCAGATAATGTTGTCATAATAAAAACTTTAATAACGCAAGAATTCCAAATGTTATCTTTATTATGTCCCTGATAACGACTAATCAATCTTCTAAACGGATTATGGGAACCTTACTAAATACTTGTTAAATACAAGTAAATAATGATATGTTTGTTATCTATACCTATCAATAATAGTATGGTGTTTTAATTATTTATGGTATCATAGGAACAAATGTTCCACCTCTTTACTCTCGGCAGCGAAAGAGAAGCCCAAGTCGCTGTGTGACGAGCAAGTAAGCTCCAAAACCAGTTGCCTCTACCATGGTGTCCCGTAAAATGCTTCTTTGCGACCTTACTGACACACTTAAATGTTCATCACACGAATATTCGTCCCCTGGTGGGGAACAAACACGACCCTTCGTTCAGAAGACAGATCACTACCTAATACGCCAGTCTACATTACGTCACTTTATTATAATTAATCTCAGAGTAATTAAAATATGTTTATATTCCAATCAGAAGTAGGTCAGCAAGTTCTTGATAACTAAAACACGTCTTATCAAGTCTTATAAATGTTATTAAACATGGAAGAGTGGTGATAAAATCGCAAGTCTAGATTTTAACAGAAATTTAATTAGCTCACTATTTCGTTCGTGTGGGAAATATTTAATTGGTAAGTTTAACGGGCCATTGAGAATACTACACCTTCACGTGTGTTCACGGTGTTGTTAGCTGATCAGGTACCTACGTTAACCGACTTTTTAAAAAAGGAGGTTATCAATTCGAACCATATCAGCTCTCTCTCTCTCTCTGTGCGTCGTAGTCCTCAATTATGAAGGTTGTGACCGCCCTTACGAAACAATTTGTCTTTGACAGTCTTTTTCCACCAGCTTCTGTCTTTGGCGGCGTGGAGGGCGTGGTGAACAGTAGAGTTTTTTTTTATTGTGGCTCGACATAATGGCTTCCCTACGCCTGATGGAAAGCGAAAGAGAAGCCCAAGTCGCTGTGACAACGGTCAAGTAACTGGTCAGTTACCCCTGTCAGTTGCCACGGCTCAACCTCAACCCCCCGCGAGCTCCGTAAACCCTACTTACCGGCAGGAACACGACCCGGAGGTCATTTGGCTGCGGTATTCTATATTCGGTATTCTATTCTTCCCCGGAGGGGCAGCTCATTCGAGCGAAAATTCGCTATGCTCTACCTCTCTCATTTTGTGTGGGTTTGTATTGGCGTGGATATTTGCTATGTTTAAAAAAAATTAACTTAAGTAGGCTTATCATCCAAACCATTATCCATCCAAACTGAGATTTTATACAACAATAATTTGATATTTTAACAGAAAAAAAAACTAGCAATGTAGCATACACGAACATATAAACAGACACACACAACTACACACACCGTCAAACATCTGACAGTGACATCTGACACTGACATCTGACATTGACATCTGACACTGACAACTGTCGTCTCGTTCCTACACTTCACGCAAGGTGCGGGGTGGGAGGACAGTCAGCCTGCGTCCCACCGCCGCCGAGTAAAGACGTGTTCGTGTGAGGATAGCGAGCCGATATCATCGGTACCATCACATCGTTCATTACTTTATTGTTCATGGTTGTTTCATATGTGGATTAGTGTCTACTACAAGCAACACTTCATCTCAGTTGACTGGTCATCGTTCAGTATTAATTAGTTAATTACTGGATTGCTTGTCAAGATCATAATTAGATTTAACTGGAAATAATTACGTGCGGACATTAAATGATCGACAAAACGCCCGATTAGAGATTAAAATCTAATTGAACTGATGACAAGATTGTATAGATAAGTGAACTCCATTTGTCAATCAGGCTGATTGTGAAAGACACGGGTTGATTTAAATGATTTAATGGAGGTTGTTAATTATTATACATATGCTAGTAGGTATACAGGATGCCGACAGGATTTATTACTAAAGAATTTATCAGAAGCGGATGCGTTTGAATACATTTATGGCTCCACAACCATTTTTGGTTTCTTTTAAGGTATGTTTGTGGTTTAAGCACGTGTAATACAGCTGCAATGTACGAAAATGGGTCTGTTTACAAATACTGTAGGCGAAACTTAATATATATTGTAAGATTGATTTTATAAACACTTTTATTGACCAGGTGACCTTATGAACTTCGTATCACAATGTGCATTATATTCTTTGTTGTATCACTTATTTACTTACAACGATGTCTGCCTATAGTAATTTTAAATTCTCTAAGACAAAACAATAAAAAAGTCACTGAGAAATTGTTCAATATGTTCGGAATGAAATTAGGTATTCTACAGAGATGTCCGGGTTACCGGATTTAAAACCCCATCTCATTCCAGGGGTGTTGTAGAAGACGACTAAGGGAATATCAGGAAACTGGCAGCAGCGTTTACCTGGGTACAAATAAAACCTACTGCGGTCACCAACCCACCTACAAAGCGTAGTGACTAAAACAAATAATGACAATAGGCTATTATGGCTAAAAATTGTAATTAGTCCGTCTTTTAGCTTATTCAAAAATAAAAGACACGTATTTTTCCGTTTTTTTTCATTCAAATAAACAATAGCAAAGGTACAAGGCATCAAAAGTTAGGAGTGGGAGTCTTTGACGTCACTCGCTCCCGTAAAAATGCCTCACCGAGTGACGTCACGCGTAATTTCAACGGGCTATAACATTGTAATTTTTAGACTAATTAAAATTTAAAAAATACGTGATATTTTTAGGGTTCCGTAGCCAAAATGGCAAAAACGGAACCCTTATAGTTTCGTCATGTCCGTCTGTCCGTCTGTCCGTCTGTCCGTCTGTCCGTCTGTCACAGCCGATTTACTTGGAAACTATAAGTACTACAGTGATGAAATTTGATGGGAATATGTGTTGTATGAACCGCTACAAAATTATGACACTAAATAGTAAAAAAAAGAATTGGGGGTGGGGCCCCCCATACATGTAACTGAGGGATGAAAATTTTTTTTTCGATGTACATACCCGTGTGGGGTATCAATGGAAAGGTCTTTTAAAATGATATAAAGTTTTCTAAAAAACATTTTTCTTAAAGTGAACGGTTTTTGAGATATCAGCTCTCAAAGTCGTAAAAAGTATGTCCCCCCCCCTCTATTTTTATAACTACGGGGTATAAAATTCTAAAAAAAATAGAGGTGATGCATGCTAATTAACTCTTTCAACGATTTTTGGTTTGATCAAAGTATCTCTTATAGTTTTTGAGATAGGTTGATTTAACTGTAATTTTGGTTAAGTTTATTATATTCGCTGCTACGGAACCCTTTGTGCGCGAGCCCGACTCGCACTTGGCCGGTTTTTCAATAAGCTAAAAGACGGGACTAATTATAATTTTTAGCCATAATAGCATATTGTAATTTTTTAGTTAATAAAATCTATGTGATTATTCTACATACTATGTACTATGACGGCCTGCATAAAATATACTTCTGCCATAAACGGTTCCGATCCAAATGGCTGTAATTATAGTTATGTCGATCAACTCGGTAATACGATAGGTAAAAGTCAATTTCTATTCGCTTTCTTGGTCATTCAATGCGCATACGCACTGTGGTCGCTCTACCTTCGTATAAACCATAAGTTCCCAACCTTTTATGTCTATGTATAATAGTTCAAGGTTCTTACCACTCGCGTATTTTTTTTTCTAAAAGAATACGATGATGGCCAAGATGGCCTTGTCATCATCATCAGAGTGTTGAGGGAGCAAAAGGCTCTCACCCCTAGAAGAAAGCCCTCACCCCTAGTAAAAGACTTTCACCCTAGAATAAGACTCGCCCCTAGAAGAAGGCTCTCACCCCTAATCCTTTCATGTTATTCCACAACCGCCCTATTTTTGACGGAATTAGTCCCAATTGAAAAGCGCCCCCTGGGGGCGGTGCCTCTCCCGTTGGAAACCTATGATAGAAACTGACATAGTTCATCGACATTATTTATTTAGCAGTTCGTACACAAGATACGAAGTCTTGATAATATTTGGGCGTGCAAATATAACTAGGTAAGATTACTGAGATTGCTTCATACGACACTACACGTCTTAGCAAACAACGTTATCAAACATGTGTAACTTTTGTATGTGCTAAGTGTTTTTGAATAAATTGTTACAATACCGTTATATGGTGCAAATTCTAAAGATTCGCACAGCGCGTTTCAACTCTACCTTCATAGCGCGAGCGGCCAAACTATGGAACTCTTTGCCGGGCTCCTTGTTCCTCGAGAGATAATCTTCGGATGTCGAAAGCGAGAGTGAACCGGTTTTTGTTGGGTGGGCGTGTTCCATCGTAGACTGCAATATGGCTTACCATCAGGCGAATTGCAGTCGAGCGCGAACCCATTTCGTTGTACATATATTAAATAAATAATAAATAAATATCAGACAACATCACATACATTGCTCCGATCCCAAAGTAAGTAGCTTAAGCACTTGTGTTATGGGTATCAGAACAACGAAAGTACCACAAATAAATACTTAAATACAAATATAGACACGGAACAAACACAAGCGTTCATCACACGAATGTTTGTCCCGGGTGGGAATCGAACCCACGACCTTTGGTTCCAAAGGCAGGGGTCACTACCAATTGAGCCACCGAGCCAGTCAAAAATTTTAAAGGATAATTATTACATTTATAAGAACCATTCGATTTACTCGTGTTAAGTCCAAATCTAGACCAAGAAATGAAAGTCGATGCCATTTGATCCCAAAACGTCCAGACTGAATCCATCATGTCAGTGTCGCACCTTCACCAGTCTATGGCAAGCTAAGTGGAACGTCAGGTGTTCTCAGAGCTGTCTCATTGTCTCTGGGTGCAGTCGAGCGTACGTAATGCTACACGGGTTACTGGAGCGTTGTCTATGGCTAGGGGTGGCACAAGAAGATAGTGCTAGTCTTTGGATGTCAACGGGAATGATAAATTTTCCTTTTCTTGCATTAAAAAAATGAGAACTATTTACAATGATGACTAAAATATACTTGAGATCCTTACAACGAGACATTTTATTTGATTACTAGCTGTGCTCGCGACTTCGTCCGCGTGGAATAGTTATTTTTTTCCCTTTTTTTTACATTCTCCATTATTTCTTCGCTCCTAATAGTTGCAACGTGATGTTATATAGCCTAAAGGCTTCCTCGATAAATGGTCTATTCAACACAAAAAGAATTTTTCAATTCGGACCAGTAGTTCCTGAGATTAGCGCGTTCAAACTAGCTAGCTGCGTTTGAAAACTGGACTGGAACATGACTTTTTTTTCATTTATCGTTTACTATTTATGTATCAAGATCATCATTAGCCTATTGCAGTTCACTGCTGGATTTTTTTTTCTTTTTTTTATATTGACACGGCATAGTGGCTTCCTCTCGCTTGAGAGAAAGCTAAAAAGGAAGCCCAAGTCTGGTCTGGCCGGGCGGGAAACCTTAGTTTCCAGTCAGTCGCCACAGCCAACCGGCCCATCAATCGTGATGGATCCGTCATCCAGTGGACTGCGATAGGCTGATGATGTCAAATAAAGTCTCATCAAGGGGATGTAAGGGAGCGGCCTATCATCTTTTCGCCCCAAGCCAACCTCACCTGCCCGTGGTGCATCCTGCCGAATAACAAACGAGGCGCTGGCAACCGACTGGTGGCGGTATAACCATCACAATTGAAGGCGTAGCTAAATACTAAAGACCGGTGACGGGCAGCAGCGTCGCCGGAGAAGCTACGCCCTGCGATCGCCAACCCGCCTGCCCAGCGTGGCGATTATGGGTATATCCTCCAGATGTTTGCTCTTAGTGGCGAACAACTGGAGAGGCCTATGTCCAGCAGTGGACTGTAATAGGCTGATGATGATGATGATGAAAGTCTCATCTAGTCGCCAACCCTAGCTATGTCATTGCTCCAATAATAATGAAAGTTGTAATTCTTAGCTGCTGTCTTAATTACTAATGCTAATATGAAAGTGTACCTTACTTATCTAATGAATGAGCCTTTTAATTGTCTCTCGGAAACGTTCGTTAAGAAGTTATTATATTTTTTTCTTAGTTAAACGTTTGATTAGAAAATAATCTATCATGATTGTTAAGCTTGATAAATTTTATTTATGTCACCGTAAGATTGTAAATACCGTTAAATTATAATATATCCAGCGAGATTGTAAACTGTCGACAGATTGTGAAACGAACGTACTTCTTACAATAGGGATGTTTAGGGGGTTAAAATAATTACATTATATCTAGTCCGTATTTTAGATCATAAAAATGTATTAGTCATTCCCTTTTTTCATTCAAATAAAAAGTAACAAAGATACAAGGCACCAAAAGTTAAGAGCGGGAGTCTGTGACGTCACTCCGTCCCGTAAAAATTCCACAACGCGTGACGACACGCGTAATTTCAACGGGTAATAACTCTGTAATTTTTTGTCTAATTTACAAATTAAAAAAGACGTGTCTTTTATTTTTGAATAAGCTAAAAGACGTAGGATTGAATATATGACTCAGCCCTATGTCCAACAATGGACTGCCATAGGCTGTTGATGATGCTTAATTTATACTTCAGGCATTTCTAACCGCGTGACTGGCACTTAAAGCGCCTCCTATTGATCAAAAAAATATCTTGTTTACCTACTTCTTAGTCCCACAGTCCATACAGTTATATTACCACATCCGCTTCACCCACTGATTAGTACCCTAAACCCGATCATCCTATTACTAACGGCACCGCACGTGTGTTGAATACCGCGCACTCAACTGTTTTTGTTTGTCCGCAGGTACGATGCGCGCGCGCCGCGTGATCCGTAAGCTCGCTTGCAATGGCGGATGACAGCTGTCACGACTGTTAGGGAAACGCTTTTGCTGATGACCTAATTTTGGCTTAGATTAGTCACAGGTTGTTTTTTTATAGTAGCTCGACATAATGGCTTCCCTACGCCCGATGGAAAGCGAAAGAGAAGCCCAAGTCGCTGTGACAACGAACAACAATAACTACAGGCATTTTCTATACGTAACTTACGTCACATATCCAATGTTATAAAATATACGTATTATACATGACTAAAGTCTCCCATACTTGTGTAGGTGGATCCGCTAGCCATCAATCAAAGTGACAGCGGAACCTAACAGTACCTGACGTCGGCCCACGAACGTTACTCCGTTTAGAGACGGTTAGCGCCGTAGGTACATGCTTTGATTTTATAAGGATACTGCAAGGCCGCAGGGCTATTCACTTATCATTATTATTTTAAACCGAGTCGATATCTCCGTATGTTATTATTTACAATCGAGAAATCGACTCTGTTTCAAAAACTTTGACATCCGTTACCTGGAACTTGATGATTTGCAGCTGCACAGTCTGTGTGTGCACCCTCGTTCGACTACGGATCTCCTAATTTCTGCTTCGATCTCGTAGAGAAATTTAATGTTGAGCATAGCCCGCTCCATAGCTCGCTGAGCAACTCTTAGAGCTTATGCATGAAGCCAATGGGGATTTATTGCTGCCTTTTTTTTATGCAAGAGGCGGCAGATGACAAATGAAATGATGCCTGATAGTCAGCAGTCAAAACCGCCTAAAGACATTTGTAACTCAAATCGAGTTCTGGGGTCACTGCCAGCCTTTTGAATAGGAAAACGCTCGTTTCTTGAAGGTTCCTAAGTCGTAGCTGTACGGAAAGACTGTCGCAGAAAGTTGGTTCCACAAAACCGACGCGCGCGGCAAGAAGTTCCTCATAAAGCGTACAGTGGAGGATCGCCAACCATCGGGATGATGAGGATGGAATTGCAATCGGTTACGTGTGGTGCGGGGAAGAAAGTCTGCTGCAGGCAGTACCTATAAACTCAACATTTTTCTGGTCGAGAATCGAACTTAATATAATCAATTCTGGTATGATTGACGCGAAAGCCTTTCCCAGCTTACGCTACAAACGGTACGATAAAAAGCGATAAAGCGACACAGAGCTCGGTTCAGTTACTCGTGTGACTGACCTAGCCCAATGTGATTAGTTACGATCAGATAGGACAGGTCATTCAATAATTTCGACAGACAATGTAACAACACCAATTTTGTCAAATTGCTTGTATTATTTCGACTACATTACACGACTTAGCTGCTATTTTTGCTTTGATGCCTCGACCTCACTGTCCAAGCTCTAGAACACGCGGCAGGCCCAAGAAACGCTGGCTGGATGTCGTCAGAGCGGACATAGCAGAGAACAATCTCACGCCAGAGAATGCCGAAGATCGGACAAAGTGGAGGAGATTGTGTAGGAAAGCGGACCCTGGTACTAGTAGGCCGGGAAAACGCTAGGGGGAAGAAGACACGACTTAGCTGCTATTTGTGTGTAAATAAAGTTCTTTGAACTTAGCAACACATGTTGAGAAACGTTACTTATTTAATCACATAATGTCGAAAAATTATTCCCATAGAACGACTTAGCTGCTATTTGTGTGTAAATAAAGTTCTTTGAACTTAGCAACACATGTTGAGAAACGTTACTTATTTAATCACATAATGTCGAAAAATTATTCCCATAGAACGACTTAGCTGCTATTTGTGTGTAAATAAAGTTCTTTGAACTTAGCAACACATGTTGAGAAACGTTACTTATTTAATCACATAATGTCGAAAAATTATTCCCATAGATTTGAAAAACAGAATGTATCAGATTATATGAATGCCCTACCTCTGTCAAATCAAAAGTGTCTCTCGCTTGCTATGCCGCATAGCGAATCTTCGCTCGAATTGAGCCGCCCGCCGGCCGGGGAAGGACCTCCACCCTATAGAATACCGCAGCCGAATGACCTCCGGGTCATGTTTCTGTCGGTGAGTAGGGTCTCCGGAGCTCGTAGAGTGGGTGCTGCATCAGCAACCAGGGGTTAGTGTGGGCCGGCATGGCGGTGGCAATTGACTGGTAACTGATCAGTTACTTGCCAGAAGTCACAGCGTCTTGGGCTTCTCTTTCGCTTTCCATCACCTTAGGGAAGCCATTATGTCGAGCTACTACATAAAAAGGCGTTCAACTCGTTTTAAACTGACCGTTCTGCGCACTGAATGATTCTATACACGCCGGTTGTCGTAGGTCGGCTAAATATAGTCCCGTATGATTGATACGGTACGTTAATTTTATGCATTCACCTGTCAGTCGTGATTGGTGACCGGGCTGCTGGGGCCGGGGCTTGTATTACGTATTAATAGGCAATTGTAATAATTGCTTATGACATTAAGCTTGTACGTATACAATAGTCTACACTAATAATCTACACTATCTACACTAATATTATAAAGAGGAAAACTTTGTTTGTTTGGTTGTAATGAATAGGCTCAAAAACTACTGGACCGTTTTTAAAAATTCTTTCACCATTCGAAAGCTACATTATCCACGAGTAACATAGGCACAATTTTATTTTGGAAAAAAAAACTTTACGCGGACGAAGTCGCGGGCGGAAAGCTAGTAATATAATATAATATTATAAAGAGGAAAACTTTGTTTGTTTGGTTGTAATGAATAGGCTCAAAAACTACTGGACCGTTTTTAAAAATTCTTTCACCATTCGAAAGCTACATTATCCACGAGTAACATAGGCACAATTTTATTTTGGAAAAAAAAACTTTACGCGGACGAAGTCGCGGGCGGAAAGCTAGTCGTCAATAAAATTTTATGTGAAACTTGGTCCCAGGGACTAACAATATCTAAAATGGAAATTTTGGATTTTAAGTAGGTATGTGGCTATGGTGCAGCGCACCATACAGTGGACCCAGTGGACCATACATGTCCATACAGTGGACCATAGACCATCTAACGAAACGCGAATATTCCACCACAGATATAAAAAGCAAATTAAAGTGAAAAACATTAAACGCATGCAAACCGATTTTACGATGGCAAAAAGTCCACCTCGCCTTATTAAGCAAGTAACTTATATCGAGTGGATCTTGTCAAGTGCAGTATTGTAAGTGCAGTGGGATGGTCACACGCGAGTTGGTCCGGCGAAAGTGTGCGTCACGGTGCACGGGCAATGACGTTTTTGTGTAATGCCAGTAATGTCATATTATGTGGTTTAAGTTGTGGGCGTAAGTAGATAAACGTATAGAAAATTATATCTTTTTTGTTTTCGACGACCAGCTCGTTTCCCAGCGGTATGGGGCGTAGAACGAAATCTATATATATGTCACCGGAAAATAGCAAGAATCGTAAGTTGATCAATTTCCTAGGTAGTTGATTAACTTTCGGAATATAACAAACGGTAGTTGAAATGTATTATTTAACGCAATGGATTTCAGTTAGTTGATCAATTTACGGTAGCCTGACAGTCATTTAATAATTTACGATTTTGACACAAGTAAAATCGTCCTCAAATGGGCCAATCGTTGCTCAATGTACTATTTA
The DNA here is from genome assembly GCA_031163375.1 of Conogethes punctiferalis. Taxonomy (NCBI): domain Eukaryota; kingdom Metazoa; phylum Arthropoda; class Insecta; order Lepidoptera; family Crambidae; genus Conogethes; species Conogethes punctiferalis. The sequence goes on from CM062099.1 coordinate 8,940,874, forward strand.
ACGGTGCACTATTACCCGTAACTTAATACACTGTTCCCTGATTGGTTGCCGGGATAACGCCACGTAAGCCATTGAACCAATCAACGTTCACCTCACCTTCGTCGGATGATTTTACGGCAAGACCCCGTAAAATGATCAATTTACTAAAATACATACGTTAAATAATACATTTCAACTGCCGTTTATTATTTTCCGGAAGTTAATCAACTACCTAGGAAATTGATCAACTTACGATTCTTGCTATTTTCCGGTGACATATATAAAAGGAGAAACTGACTGACTGACTGACTGACTGACTGACTGACATATCAACGCACAGCCCAAACGGCTAAACGTAGGCACTTGAAATTTGGAAGGGACGTAGCTTAGGTACCGTAGGGGTGCACTAAGAAAGGAATTCCCGAAATTCCCACGGGAACGGGAATTAGCGGGAAAATCCTTTTGTATGAAAAATCTAAACCGCTTAAGTTAGACGCTTGAAATTTGGCATGCAGGTACCTTAGTAAATATAAAGTTTAGTTATGGCTGTATTTTGAGAAATTCCCACGGGAACGGGAGTTAGCGGGAAAAAACTTTTGTATGAAAAAACACGCCACGCGGACGAAGTCGCGGGCAAAAGCTAGTAAAATATAAAATGAAACCCAAGACTTGGGCCCAGACATGCCACGCTGGGCCACACAGCGTCATAGATGATGATGGGGCTAGAGCCCCAAACTAAGCTGATGCTTGTACTATCTATCTTGTCCCAACACTTTTTAATAACAAATAGGTACATAAATCACCAAATTTGGTGCAGTAGCTCGAAAGTTATGAGCGTACATAATCATACATTTCCATCGAATCCAAGAGCCATTTTTATCGAGTAGAAGAAGGACTCTTTCACTCAAACAACCTGTGTGTCGTGTATTATATGATAAATAAAAATTCGACTAACAACTAAACCTACAAAAGTATTTCAGCGGTAGGTACTCCAAATTCGCACAACTTGGACCACAGAAAAAAAATATCGTGAGCTCATAAAAAACAATACCGTTTGTATTGGCACGGATCAGTTTGTGAATAATTAAGGTCTATCTCATAGTCGATGGTACACGAAACAAATACACGTGATCATTTCACTCTCGTTGTGTTTGTCTTTGGCATATGTGATCAACTAATTATGTTCTTTGTTAGTTTGGCGTATTTGCATTGGTGCTCTGATCGATTTACGAGCTTATTATTTTAATTAGTTTCGTATTAATGGAATAGAAGCGCTTTTTTCATCATGTAAATTTATATATTTGTATTGTATGTTATCACTCGCTGATATATCATCATCATCATCACCCTATCGCAGTCCACTGATGATGATGATTATTTCTAATAGCTTAACTAATATACCTATGACTGGTTATAAAAAATTACATTTTAATGTTACTTTTATAACTTTTTTTTTCTTCGAGGAAAATGCACTTACGCATCCCCACTGCCCAGGGGAAGTATCGGTCATGTGGGACTCCCGCCGCCCTTAGAACGGATGGACGGCATCCTGCTTCAGGATGGAAAGATGGAAAGGAGGCAGGGAATACCCACTAAAAACCCCGGTCCCTTCGTCGAGCGCCCATGGGGACGGTGTCACGGGACCCAGAAACCAGAACTTCAGCGACACCACCAGCGCTACCCGCCTTCACAGGCCCATTACTTTTATAACTTAAAAAACAATACGTTTAACTAATTTTGTGTCTCGTAAAACACAGCTCACATTTAAAAGTGAAATGATTAAATTACTCAATGTGAACATAATTACGTTACAGACTAATTTGTAATTCATTACATTTTCACTTTTAAGCTGCTTGTGGCATTTGGATTGCGCTGAGGAGTTATGAATTTCAGATGAGGTTAATGAACTTATCTGTTAGATAAGAATTCCTATGGCTTTTTACTAAATCTGGATTGTGTGTAGTAAACGGATTTGACGGATTATAGATATTTCCACTGGAAATTTATATTTTTATCATTATCATCGGCCTTACAATGTCTACTCCCAAAAGATCTCACGATCTCTCGTTTTTTCATGCTGTCATTCTGGGGCATGTCCCACATGCCCCGTTGTTCCCCTGAATAACGGGAATGCGTGTACTGCATTTTTCCTGGTAAAAAAAGAGTTTTCTTTTTGTTTTTTTTTGGGTGCTTTAAAGAGCCTTCTGCTCCCCCGCAGGTGATGATGATAAGGCTACCTTGGCAATCATCGTAGTCATTTAGAAAAAAAAGAAAAATAAAAGGCGCTAGTGTGGGTGGGCTCTTAGTCATGCGGAAACAGCAAGTCAGAGTATGAAACTACGAGTAATAGCGCGTAATGTACCTTGCATTAAACCATTTTAATACACATTAACTCTACTAATTATCTTTATATTCTGAATTTTCATCACGTTTCTACTTAATCAGTCTTTCTCATCAATACTTTCGATGGCGAAAGGGACAGATATATCGCGTGTACAAGACTATAATCTTAGTTGTTTTTGTCTCATCTCGATGCTTCTAATTCGAAGTATTCGCGATCGTAACTCTTGCCTTTTTGCTTAATTCAGCGCAATACGATTGTACCGGGAAGCAGTAACTTATTTTTAGGGCTGTCTGTGTATGTTACGGTATTATTTAATGCTCGGTCATTTTCGGTACCGTTATAAGAGGTCTATTCCCAGTTAAACCCGAATAATTTCCCCCGAATCGGGGTAAACAGGGAATTTTTGTTGCATCTTCCCCCGAATTCATAATTGGGGGAAACTGGGAACAAAATTGTCCCATATTCCCCCTAAATGTTATTTCATTTATTAGTCCATGGCGTCTACTCTCAAGGGGCCCTTCGTACAACTATTTTCACACATATTTCGCACATCCTTTAGAAAACTGTCCTGACTCCAAACACAAACAAGGCCGTCATGATTCGGATATCTTGACATGGACTTGACATAAGGAAGCAACTTTAAAATTTACCCTGATGTCAGACTTATTGTCCTATTTTATTTTTTATAGTGGCTCGACATAATGGCTTCCCTACGCCTGATGGAAAGCGAAAGAGAAGCCCAAGTCGCTGTGACAACGGGCAAGTAACCGGTCAGTTACTTGTCAGTTGCCATCGCCATGCCGGCCCAACCCTAACCCCCCACGAGCTCCGGAAACCCTACTCACCGGCAGAAATACGACCCAGAGGTCATTTGACTGCGGTATTCTATAGGGTGGAGGTCCTTCCCCGGACGGGCGGCTCAATTCGAGCAAAGATTCGCTATGCCCTACCTCTCCTATGGTACCCGGATGGGGTAGAGGGCGTTCCCAGTATGTCTTAAGCTTCGCTCCAGGTCATTCCTGTTGCCTTCGCTTCTGAAGAGATCATAACCTCCTAACGTAGTTTTAATCGTCTTATTGCGTAAATCCTCTCATGTATCGCAGCATACACATTCTCGTTACTTATCGTATCTTTAAAAAATCTCTATTTCGAGCTAGTTAAAAATGGATAAAATAAAGAAAAGTTACGTAACATGTTCCCTGTCCCGTGTATCACATTTGATACAGAACAATTAAAATTTTATTGTGTCTGGACGATGGACAGAGAGAGGGTTAAACTTGCGAACAAAGCTGCGGGCCTGTATAAAGCTAAGAACGAAACATGTTTATTCAATTTATCAAGTGGCAACCCTACTTGTTTCCCCGAAGTCCTGCCATCTCTCGGAAGGCAGGTGCTCGACTCGACGAGGCAAAAACTTGGACAATCGACGTTTTACATAATCGATCGACCGATTTGTTGATCGACACTTTAGGTTGAATACCGCATTTAGCGGGCGGGATGGCAATTTGAAAAGATACTCAGTGTGTTATTTGTGATATCAACTTGCCGGAGGGACGTTTAGTAAATAAATAAATAACCCAACACAAGCCACGCTGGGCCAGACAGCGCCCCTTCTATCTTGCCCCAAACTAAGCCGAAGCTTGTAGTATGGGTACTAGGCAACTGATAAATTTACTTAGATACATTTTTGTAAATAAATACATATTATACGTAGAAAACACCCAGACCAATACAAACAGACATGTTCATGCACACAAATGTTTGTAATATGTGGTGATCGCTTATCAGAAGGCAGAGGTCACTACCAATTGAGCTACCGAGCCAGTCAGTAGACGCCCTTCTTTTTCAAACGCGGGTTAAGGGTTCGATACACAAACATTAATCTACCTTTGACATTAAATAATAGACACTGCAGCACCAGGAGAGTCACAGGTGCGTTGCCGGCCCTTGAGAAATGTAGACTCGCTTTTTGATGGTCCTTAAGTTGTATGTATCCATTCGGGAAAATTGCAGCCGGAAGCTGATTACCAAGAACAGCTGCATGTGGCAGAAAATTGGGCGCAAACTATGCAAAACTTCCAACTATCAAGATGATAAGGATGACATCTTGAATTGGTGCGAGATGTTCGATCGTGAAAAATGGCAGCTGGCTATAGATTAAATAAAATGATAAAAACCCCCCTAAATAACATTGTCATTGGGGGATTTGCCATGACATATGTCCGGCAGTGGAAGTGTGTAGGTTGAATAATAATTTGGTTGTAGGGAATGAAAGTAATTGTTAACAGATGCAAAATGAAGTCTCAATCGGGGATCTGGAAATGAATCTTTAGAACTTTTTAGCCTATGCTGACAGGTACGTACTTGTCTTGATATAAGCTTTAGACAAAGGGGCGTTTTTGTTATCAATAAGTTTTAATGCTAAGGTTAACCACTAATGTTGACATTATAAAAACCTACAAACCTCTCGATAAAATATCACATTTCTACATCGGAACAAAAGAATTGATTTATCTAAACACCTTTTATTTTCGTGAGTTGTCATTTAGTTTAGACTTTTATAAATGTTATCTATGTTATAATAAATTACTTTTAGATTGAATTATCTTGCTTCGAGGTATCCAAGGTGATTTAGGAGTATTTTGATGACACAATAAATAATTGTAGTTGTTATGTGTGAGCTAAACCTTGAGATAAAATTGGTTGGTTTTCACATACCATCTATTTTCTCGAGCAAAAAAATAGGCTGCAGTTAGTATAAAAATAAATAAAGAAGACGTGCCAAACAGCGTCATTTAGTACTAAATGTTAGCCCCCTACTATGGGTACTAAACAACTGATGAACTTACTTCTATACACTCATATTCAAAAACAATACTCGTCTATGAAGACTAACAATACTATGCGAAGTAAGGTATTTACTGTACCGACCGCCACTCAAGTGTTGTCTACGAACGAAGGTTTTGGTGGTGCACTGTGCGTCCGCGCACACTGTTGCCTCTGGTACAGTGGTCGCAGGTTCTATTCCCGCACAGCGCAAACATTTGTGTTCATACATATCCGTATTGCGGGTGTTTTTTATGTATAATATGTAGACAGATAGATAGATAGATATTCTTTATTGCACAAAATACACAATTAGTACAGTAAAGGTGATACAGACATCTTGTGGTACAATCTAGGCGGTCTTATCGCTAGCAAGCGATCTCTTCCAGACGACCTTCACTTAGATTTCTGAAAGAGAGGGGCAACGTCGTTCAAACTGTATGTGTTTATTTATAAAAAAAGTAGGTAGGTTTTTTTTTTTTTCTAAATGACTACGATGATGGCCAGGGCGGCCTTGTCATCATCACCGGACTGTGGAAAGTAGGTAGGTTTATCAGATGTCTAGTACACATAGTACAAGCTTCGGCTTAGTTTGGGGCTAGATGGCGATGTGTGGCGTCTTGGGTCTTACGATTTCAGTATATGTTTGTGGTACCTTCGTTGTTCTGATAACCAAAACACAAGTGCTTAAGCTACTTACTATGGGATTGAAGCAATGTATGTGGTGTTGTCTGATATTTATATATCTTGCTTGAAGATTCCAAGGTAATCTAGAACCATTTTTAAGAGTCGCACAATAAATCGTAGTTGTTTGTGTGTTAAACCTTGAGATAAGATGGTAGGGCGCCTATGCAAACATTGATGTCATGTGCCCGTTAATCTATCTGACGGTGTGGTGTTGTAATCATGTACCTATTAGGATTTTCCATGGAAGTATTAAGTACTACGTACAAACTGGGATTTACATACTTATCTTGTACGAGAGAGTGTAGGTTGTATTCACAGGTTGTATTGGCTCCGTGCACGATTACAGCGCCAACTAGCGTCCACAACTTGTGAGCTCTGTCACATTGACATTTAGGTCGTAAATTTGTGAAAAAATATCGAAATGAAAAAATAACAACAACGTAATGTTGCGACGAAAGTGATACCGTGCATATGAAGATAGATTACAAATTCTTTATTAAAAATAACAAATAATTTCTACTAATAAATTGTTGTGGTACCAAGATTTGGATGGAAAAAAGGTTTTGAAATCATTTTGGTCATTCAAATCAAATGAGGTAAGTCCAAAAAGTGTGTTTAGTTTTGATTGTGTCAGGGTTTGTTTATTCCCCATACATTTTTTTTATCATCAAACCCATACGTATAAAACCGAATAATTTGCGCGAGAGACGCTACCATAGTGGAAAAATGTCCCTCCCCCGTAACTTCTAAAGTATATTAGTATTAGTATCATATTTTATTTTTATAAAAAAAATATAAAAATAAAATATGATGTACATTACCATGCAAACTTCCCCCGAAAATTAGTTTGAACGAGATCTAATCAATCAATCGTATCATCGTCCGTATCGCAGTCCACTGCTGGACACAGGCCTCTCTACTAGTTCGCCATTTCAGACAAACACTTATTATGTTTCTATCACAGATCGGCTTTCCCCGTATTCAACATACATTGTACAAAATGATTGTCTTAACAGATCATAAAACTTCTCACGAGCGTCAGGTTCAATAAAACGTCGCATTCGCATTATCCTGATGACATTATAAAATGCGCATGTTTATCAAATGTCACTGCATTTTCAACCTTCCTCCTTTGGTATAAGGTTACAGAAGTGCAAATATGTGCTATACAGACATAAAACGATGCAACATCGATACGGTCGATGCAAATGGACGATAACTGTCGCCGCCCACGCGACTTTATTAAACTGTTGGATGGGTGTGCAAGGCATGAGCTTTTCGATAGCGAAATCTGTAAAAAGGTTTTTTAAGTGTTACTTGAAATAAAAATTCCTATAAAGTTTTTCTTAAACATCATTATCATCAGCCTATCGCAGTCCACTGCTGGACATAGGACTCTCCAGTAGTTCGCCGTTTTGGGCAAACACTGGAGGTTATACCCATAATCGCTACGCTGGGCGGGTTGGCGATAGAGTGATATAATATTAAATACCGAATACCCCAGTTGAATGACCTCTGGGTCGTGTTTCTGCTGGTGAGTAGGGTTCCCATGCCCGGGCATGGCGGTGGCAACTGACAGGTAACTGACCAGTTACTTGCCCATTGTCACAGCGACTTGAGCCTCTCTTTCGCTTTTCATCAGGCGTAGGGAAGCCATTATGTCGAGCTACTATAAAAACCGGCCAAGTGCGAGTCGGACTCTCGCACGTAGGGTTCCGTACCACTATACAGCTAAATAAATGTTTTTCTTTACGTTTTATTATATTGGAGTTAATTAAATGAAAACATTAGGTAATTTGATTTATGACGTTTAAAAAAAAACTACTGGCTAGATTTCATTCAAACCAAATTTCGTTAGTAGTTTTCATAGTGATACACATGAGATATTTTTTTCAGTTTTATCATGCCCATATTTTAGAAGTTACGGGGGGGGGGGGGGGGGGGGGACACTCATTTTACCACTTTGGAAGAGTCTCTCGCGCAAACTATTCAGTTTAGAAAGAAATGATGTTAGTAACCTCAATATCATTTTCAAATACCTATCCATAGATACCTCACACGTATAGGTTCGATGAAAAAAAATTTTTTCAGTTTCAGTTCCATGTATGGGGAACCCCAAAAATTTTGGATTTTTTTCTGATTTTACTTTAAAATCTTAATGCGGTTCACAGAATACATCTACGTACCAAATTTCAATAATGTAGCTCTTATAGTTTCGGAATAAATTGGCTGTGACATACGGACGGACAGACAGACAGACAGACAGACAGACATGACGAATCTATAAGGGTCCCGTTTTTGCCATTTTGGCTACGGAACCCTAAAAACCGCTATAAGCATTAGACTTGAAAATTCACCGAACTGCTTAATCAAAGACATACGGAGAGATCCACAAAAGGTCTGATTGAATATTATACTATTTGTATGTCGTTGACCACAATTTTTTTATGAAATTAACCTTCGTCTGTTTTTAAAATTCAATAATACTATAATGACTCGTGGCGACCATCACAAATGAAGGCGTAGTTACTGATGTCAGTGCTCTCTATCGCCAGCCAGACAAGTAAACCACATGCTGAGAATCTGAAATCTCTAGAAGTCCCTTTTTTATCCCGGAAAAATGATTTTATGCATCGGCGGGCGTTCAGGGAAACGATGGGATATGTGGGACTCACGTCGCCCTCAGACCGGAGAGGCAGGAAATACCCACTAAAAACAGGGTCAAGCGCCCTCTGTGTGATGCCCGGATCCTTGTGAACTATGACTACCTTGGCATCACGGACGCGGCCCGCCTTAAGAGGTAGCATTTTAAGAAGACCCTTAGTCGACTCTTACGACCAGGGCCGGATCTACCGAAGGGCTATTTGGGCTGCAGCTCAGGGCCCCGAGATTACTAGAGGCCCCCAGACTCCGCTGAATCCTTTTCTCCAATTATTAAAAGAGTAACAGTTCTTTAGACAAGGCTGTTAGTTGAGTACTTAGGTGGGCCCCTAAGTAGTTTCAGCCCAATGCCCCACCAATTCACGATCCGCCCCTGCTTAAGACACCAACAAGAACAGATAGGGCGGTGATTGGTTTTCTTTCCACGTACCGTATGTATGACCAAATATTAAATGCGAACAAATCTGCGGGCGAAAGCTAGTGATTAATAGTGTAGCATGCCCCAAGATCTGTTTACATCTTGTTAACACATTCCCTTCCAGCGTCGTACTTACATATAGTGTTGTGAAAAATGCTCTTTAGTATTGCAACTCAGACTCGAACAGTTTTGCATGACTCGAGAATATAGACTCGATTAACAATCGACTCGAGTAACAGGGAAAAACTGATTGATTGCTCAACTTTGCTTTCTTTGCAGAGGAATGGAAAAAAGTTTAGAGGTATCTTCGTTATCTTATCATAGACCTTCTTTAAGTTGGTACAAATAAGTCCATTAATAGTTTGAATCCGCAGTATCTAAGTTGTTTTGATATCAGCTAAAACCTCAGGGTCTGGGGGAGTCTTTTGTTCTTTTAAAATAAGTTCAATAGTTCTCGAATTTTTTTAAGAGATAGAACGATTGATTTTAATTGATTGATTTTAAATGAAATTTACTACACAGTTACAAACAAAAAAATTAAATGTCAATATCACACAACATCACATACATTGGCCCGATCCCAAGTAAGCACTTGTGTTATGGGTATCAGGACAAGGATGGTACCACAAATATAAACACCCAGTCACGAAACAAACACAAATGTTTGTCGAACCCACGACCCTAGGTTCAGAAAGCAGTCACTACCAATTGAGCTGCCGAGCTAGTCTTCAGTATGTTTCCGAAATATTTTGAGTACATTCTGATTCGAGTCACTTACAGTTACAGCACTACCCACCTCATACAATTTTACTATCGTCTCTCATACATATTCATTGCTATTTTCCGGGCCGTGACTTTCGCGTTTCAGTCTTACATCAACTATGAGAAGGAACAAGCTTTAATTATAGCAATTAGTCGCTAGTTTTCTTCCTAATTACGGCATCGGGACGTGAGATAACGTAACTGATTGGGTTTAGCTTAATTAACCACTTATTCGGACTTATTGATTAATTGCACGAATGCGTGTTTAAGTGAATGTGTAGCGTGGTTTGAATTTTTTTTCTTTCCTTAGATTTGTTTGAGCAACAACTTTGGTATTCGCTATTTATTTCCAGTTCTAGTAACACCCCAAGGGATTCCGTCATCGTTAAGGCCTGTCCCTCAGGTCTCGTCCACAACATCCTCCCACAAAAGGGAGGATCAAATTTGTAGTAGGAATTCCCCAACATCTTGAGGCAGGGTGCCGTACACCCCCGTTTTGCACGCACTTTTTTATCTTGTTGTGTTAAAACTTGTCAAATTACAAGTATTCATTTCTTTCTTTTTGTGTTTGCAACCTTTTCTTCTTTAGATCATTGGTGCAAACTTTTGACAATATGAGTACGTGTTTGTCAGCTAAGTTTGTAATTATTATTTTATTGTTTTTAATATTTTTATGCAATTTGTGTAAATATATTTTAGTGTCAGATATTTTGACTGTACATTTATATTTATTTTTCATACAATCTAAGTTTTTAGGTATACGAAAACATTAGCTGGTTTAGATATTAATTTATTGCCCACTACACTGGTTCTAATTTGTACACTCATAGATTAGATTCGATATCGATCGCTGATAAATGAATGTTTCCGACTTAACTATTTATTTGCTACGATAGAGCTACAAAATAGTTCGTAAAACTTTATCTATCTTTGATCGTGCCGACTTTTCTGAGTAACAACTATCAGTGAATAACCTCACGTACGATACAATGAACCATTGAGAAAAAGATTAGCTTATTACTAACACTTAGCATGTAAGGGGATGAAAAGGAGCGACCTATTGTCTTTTCGCTCCAAGCTAAACTCACCTGCCCGTGGTGCATCGTGCCGAATAACAAACGAGGCGCTAGCAGTCGGCTGGTGGCCACCGGTATAACTATCACAACTGAAGGCGTAGCTAAATACCACAGACCGATGACGTGCAGCAGCGTCACTGGAGCGAGAAGCTACGCCCTGCGATCGCCAACCCGCCTGCCCAGCGTGGAGATTGTGGGCAAAGCCTCCCCAGCCTTCAGTCGTATTCGTAATACCGCCACCAGTCGGTTGCCAGAGCCCCGTTTGTTATTCGGCAGGATTCACCACGGGCAGGTGAGGGTGGCTTGGAGCGAAAAGATGATAGGTCGATCCCTTAACACCCCTGTGTACGTGTATGCCTTACATAGTACAAGTTTGGTACTAGATGGCGCTGTGTTTCCCATCGTGGCGTGTCTTTGGTTATTATTCCAACCAAAAGTCGAGGGCCTGACTGTTAAACTTGCAAACACTTCATTTTGTGTGTTCAATAAATTACACGCAAACATACCTATATGTACAAAAAAGGATCGTATCTAAATAAATGTCGTAATAAAAACTACAAGATAATTATAGAAACGCAATGTACGTAAAGTAATGGAAATTAGCTGTTGACGCGCAAAAAGGTTGATATTTCAACAACTTCTCATATTATGACTATTTATCTCTACAATCATCATTATAATCATCAACACAAAGATTTATGATGCAATCATTAATTCAGCCACCGACCTTCCAGCATAATAGATTTAATCTGTGCCATAACATCATTGGTGATGTCACCTGTCAATATCCTATCGACCAATGAATGCGCTCGAATAAATAAACATGGCGGAAATGTCAAGTTTGTTAAATAATGTCCTCTTGATCGGATCTCGATTACGGCAGCCAATGTCATCGGAGATTAGGTGATGCAGCTCATGGTATTGGAAACTCGTTACTGTTACGACCTTGATGGGACATTGTGTCAGGTCGAATACTTCTGTGGTGACGGAAAAGCAATACAATTCACCGCATAAAGCGCTTTGCCTCTACATTCATAGTATGAACATACTCTTTATGGAACTCTTTGCCAGAGTCTGTGAGACAAAAAAAGATAATGTCATGTAAGTTCAACAAAAGGCGTGCATTGGCATTTAAAAAAATAGTTCAACAGTGTTCCAGCTCTCAGTTCTTAAAACGATTCCTAAAAATGGTGTAATAGATAGGCTGTATGGATCACGTCCAAAGCCGTTAAACACACACACAAAAAAAACAACGCTCCCGCGTTTTTACGTAATGACATTTTACTTTTTCTTTTGTCTATAGAACGTGCGTTCCGATGTAGGTACAAAGTACAAGTCCGCTCGTAAATCCTACCCGCGGTGTCAAGTTCATCAAACCAGGAAGAGCTATTTTGATCCCGGCCACGTTGGTTTTATTGGCCGGGAACACTTACTCTTTGTGTAGAGTCGTTTCAATTTCAAAGGACGAGCTTTGGAAAGTTTGTTAGTTGAAAGATGCTTCGTTTGTGGTCTAAAACATCTGAAAAGTAAAGAAAGTAATTATAATAAAGTACGTTCGCTGTTTATAATTAGATTACGCGTAGGGAAACTTTAGTGGCAACGATAAAGCATTAGGAACATACCTACATACTTCATTGTATATTTTTAAATATGGCGTCCTATTTTAAACCTATTTTTTAAATTCGTGGGGGTTTAGGGTTGGGCCGGCGCATGGATGGCGGTGGCAACTAACAGGTAACTAACCAGTTACTTGCCCGTTGTCACAGCGACTTAGGCTTCACTTTCACTTTCCATCAGGCATAGAGAAGCCATTATGTCGAGCTACTTTAAAAAAATACAAAATGGAGATTTCTAATGAATCCCTAAAAGGGTAAAATGAACGAATTATAATTTACCATTATTACCTGTAACTTGTGATATACTTTTTACAGACGCAATAAATGATAGCTATTCCATTAAAAATATCAAGAGCTTTGCGAAAATATCAAGAGCCTTCCGGTCCTCCACATTCCGATGATTATGAAAATCTTTATTATCATTCGACATAATTTATGGATTTTTTATTTGTATTTATCTCTCTAAAATTGCAAAAAAAAAATATATTAATATTTATTTTTCTAAGAGTTAAATGTTAAAAGTGGATTACACTTAACTATCAATATTATTACATTCATATCTACCTTATTTCATATACCTTGTACGTACTAACTTAAAACTTATTAGTATACCTGCACTGCAAGATTCCAATTAATGTTCACTATAAAATCTTTACAGGCTAAGAAATGTCTTCAAAATATATATGTACCTACAGTTTAATAACATTAGGAAATTGTTTAATCATAATTTTCTAATTATCTAGACATAAAATGACCAACTTACCGTAATGTGACATGCAATAAAAATTTAATTAATTTATTCGCAAATTGCATTGGGAAAAGCTTGTTTATTTTCATATTTTCTCTGTGGCGAATGATCCCTTTGAACCTCGCACAGCACAAACATTTGTGACTCCCCTGGTGTTGCTGTGTATAGACATGTGTTGGCCCATAGGTGCAGAAGTGATCACTTACCATCAAGTGACCTTCAGGCCCGTTTGCCCCCTCTGTCATACTGCCAGTACATATTTGGTCAGGTACGGAGAGTTTCGAGATGCCTGGCCTGCAACTACCTACTTAAAGAATTTTCCCATGAAACTTTCAATATAAGAGTACCTTCATACTCTCTCACACCATGATATACCTTTTAAAACCCCATAAACAATGTTCAATTAACAGCGGACCGATGAGTGCCCTGTCAGCTGTGCCATTGTTATTGTACAGTCAATTACTTTACGCAATTTAATTGTTTACGCCGGTAATGTGTGTGTTGACAACCGGTGTAAAAGAATTGAGGTCTTTCTGTCTTTCGTCATTAGGCTAAAAGCTCTTTACCTGTGTTATAATTTTTAGTTATTAGTTCAGTTAGAAAAGGGGGATGTAAGGGACGGACCTATCATCTTTTCGCTTCAAGCCAACCTCACCTGCCCGTGGTGCATCCTGCTGAATAAGTAAATAATAATAAATAACCCAAGACATGCCACGAAAGTTTGAAAGCTTATATTAGGGCTGTTTCCAGGGTCAAAATAATTACATTTTATTTAGTTTTAGTATTTTAGATTGCAAAATATATCGGACACGTATTTTTTTTTCCTTTTTTCATTTAAACAAAAAATAAGAAAGATAAAAGGCATCAAAATGTAGAAGTGGGGATCTTTGAGGTCACTCAGTGGCGAAAAAACTCCCACTCTTTGACGTCAGGCGTAATTTTAACGGGCTATATCTTTGTAATTTTTGGTCTAATTTACAAATGAACAAAATACGTGTCTTTTTTTTTAACAATCTAAAAGACGGACTAATTACATTTTTTACTGCAACAGGCCTATTGTACGAGGTAAACGAGCTGTAATGGTACATGGATACGGCTGTTCCCAAATTATCCCGAACATCAATGGGTTGACATTCCAACAAGGCTATGGGATTCTAATTGGATAATAGTAGTAATTTTAAGAGGATGGTGGCCATTTGTACTGTGCTATGTGGTAACTGAATTTACTCGTGTAACGAGTTACATCCTACGTTGACTTGTGATCTGAGGATTCAACTGGGTTTACGCTGGAATTATGATTGGATAATCGTACAGGCGCCGGGGACCTGGCATAGCTACGCACACACCCGTATTCACAAACTATACTTATCTATAAACAATGCCAAAGAAACAACACTACGCCAAGTAAAACGCTTATTGCACTACCCGGTATTCAGGGCACTGCACGCCGGGTGGGCGGGGACCCTAGTTAGTGCGACGTTTATTACACTACTCTGAAAATCGGTCCCTAAATCAGTTGATACGCGATAATCGTCATAAGGTGCAGCGGCACCATCTTTGTGCGATAGAGTCTGCGTCTGAGACAAAGAGCGTCTAGGTCTGCCGACAGAATATTCGAAGATGTGCGTCGTCTGCGTTGAGTCTGTGAAATATCCGCGACAGACTTTTGTGCGTCGTGTGCGTAACTGCATATAATTGCAAAAAAGTGCGTCACGGATAGTCTGTCGTCTGCGCTGCCCCTAAATGTTATTACATTACGCGATCGGCAGAGCGGTTAGGTAGCTAGGCAGATGCTACACCACGGGGGATGTAAGGGAGCGGCCTGTCACCTCTTCGCTCCAAGCCATCCTCACCTGCCCGCGGAAACCATCACGATAGAAGGCGTAGCTAAATACCACAGACCGATGACGGGCAGCGGCGTCACCGGAGCGAGAAGCTACGCCCTGCGATTGCCAACCCGCCTGCCCAGCGTGGCAGCGGGTTGGCAATCGCAGGGTTTTGGGTATATCCTCCAGATGTTTGCCCTATGGCGAACTGTTTGAACAACTGGGAAGGCCTATGTCCAGCAGTGGACTGTGATAGGCTGATGATGATGATTCTATAGGGTTGAGGTCCTTCCCCGGACGGGCGGCTCAATTTGAGCATAGATTCACTATGGCCTACCTCTCTGTTGTATCTAACAGTTTATCCATGATACTTAACCCGCAATACGGCATTGGCTGTCCAAAAATTAAAGCACATTTACGGCATACAATCCTCACGTGTATAATAAATTCAAATAAAAGTAAACTTGGCAAAAACCTCGGAACCCCTGACCCAGTTAGCAAATGAAACGATTTGTATGCACGACGCATAAACCGCACCGTGAGAAACGCCGGGTCACCACACTAGCTGTCGTTGCAGCCAAAACACGTATTTGGCCATTAAAATGGTGGTAGCCTTCAAGAAACGAGCGTACTCCTTTTTAAAAGGCCAGCAGCGATCCCAGAACTCGATTTGGGTTGCGAGTGTCCATGGGCGGTGTTGACTGCTTACCATCAGGCATCACATTATTTTGCTCGTTTGCCATCTCTTGCATAAAAAAAATATTTACAAATGTTGCGGAAAAACCATTTAAGGATGTGGGCTCTCTCGATACATTATGTATTTATATGGTTTTTTTTGTCATAATTCGAAAAAAAACCTTCCTATTTTTTTAGCACCGCAGAACCGATAACCATTGTGGTAAACGTGTTCTGAAATGGATACCGCTTTTCGGCAAACGTGGTGTAGGACACCCTCAGGCCAGGTGGAAATGGTCGACGATTTGCACAAGATGGCTGGCAAATACGAGAAGCGATCGAAGTGGCGAACTTTTTCTTACTGAAGGCGTAGCTAGTAGGCGTATATATAGCAATAGTGCCTATCGGCCTGTGGTGTTCCCTAGGCCGATTTTTGTCAGTTGCCACCGCCATGCCGGCCCAACCCTAACCCCCCACGAGCTCCGGAAATCCTACTCACCGGCAGAAACACGACCCAGAGGTCATTCGACTGCGGTATTCTATAGGGCTGATAACGTGTAACAGCGTCACCGGAGCGAGAAGCTACGTCCATCGCCAAACCGCCTGCCCAGTGTGGCGATTATGTGTAAAGTCTCCAGGTTTGCCCAAATTTGAGAGGCCTATCTCCAGCAGTGGACTGCGATAGAACAAAACGCGGACAAAATGCCGCATAGGTATTCAAAGATCAATCACCCCCTTATTCAGTGGCCGCACCTCCAAGTATAATACTTAACAAGAGGTGGCTCGTATTTTCACAGCACATTGCGGTATTTAGGTTTCTTCATCGCTTCCATTTCAGTTAACCGTCCATCACGCGGACTATAAATTGCTTTGAGCAAAGGAGCTTATATTTATCGCCCATAATATGTTATACGATCTATTGCGGTATTCATTTAGGTGGTTTTCGAATGATGATGCACTGAAGGATTATAGGGGCCATATTGGTTTTAGTTTTATTTTGATGAGGTAAATAATGTAATTTATGCAGGTTTATTGCCAACTAGCAACCCGTTTCCGCTTTACTTGGGCTATTTCAGATAAACATTTAATTCGGTGTCATTATTGGTAAGAATCTGTAATCTTTTCTAGCAATAAATATAGCCTATGTTAATCAGAATGTATTTAGCTTTCTAATGGTGCAAGAAGTTTTAAAATCAGCTAAGTTGTTTTGAGTTTATTCATTACAAACATACACACGCACAAAAATATATATTTCCTCTTTATAATATTAGTGTAGTGATGATGATGATGATGATGATATATGTAGAAGTGTAGATAGCGTTTGACCCCAACTCGCCTGATGTTAAGCGACGTTAGAGTGAATCTCGTCATGAAAATCTGAAGACTATATCTATCGGGGACTCACCCTAGTTCCATAACTTAACAGTTCGCACTACGAACGTAGAAGCAAAGCGCTTTTTTCGAGTTTTGGAACCCCTTCATAATACATTTTTTTTTTATAGTGGCTCGACATAATGGCTTCCTTACGCCTGATGGAAAGCGAAAGAGAAGCCCAAGTCGCTGTGACAACGGGCAAGTAACTGGTCAGTTACCTGTCAGTTGCCACCGCCATGCCGGCCCAACCCCAACCCCCCACGAGCTCCGGAAACCCTATTCACCGGCAGAAACACGACTCAGAGGTCATTTGACTGCGATATTCTATAGGGGAAGGCCCCGGACGGGCGGCTCAATTCGAGCGGAAGATTCGCTATGCCCTACCTCTCTTAGTAAGTATCCTCCAAATTTCCATCATAAGAAGCCTTAATATTATTATACTTTTAGTACAATAAATAATAATTAATGACTCTTAGGCTGGAATGCCCAAAGTCGTGCGTGTTTATACGCGTTACAAAACACTTTTCACGGTATTATGGTGAATGAAAAAAAAAAGACATTCCATATTCTTTACCATGTGCCGTGAACGATCCATGGTTAATTATAGTTAATTGTTTTAAAAACGTTTAAACTGAAGAATATCCGTTATGTTATTACAATAAATTTTGTTTATGTGGGTAATCTTATCAACTTACATAATTTTCGGGTAATTTGTAATGAATATTTATGACAGAAAAATTACAATGTAAAGAAAGAAAGAAAATATTTTTATTGGCAAAAAAATTTACAACAACACACAACAAAAAAAAACAATCAAACGATAGTGAACAAATAACAATAAAAACAGCATAACAGAAAAACTTAAAGGTAAAAGAAGATGTCTAAATAATCTCTGTGAAGCCAATTAGGTTCCAACCAACCAAACTAATGTCGTGTGGATTTGAAAGGGGGAAAATTTTTAAGCAACTTCTCTTCATCCTTTTTTAATTACCTACCTATGTACTTAAAAAGCAAATAATTCAAAAATTTCATTCAATATTTTTGAGTTATTTTTATTATTTATTTATCGGTTCTGCGGTGCTAATGAAAACTGTTGCAATCTTTTTAAGTAAAACTTTTTTTGTAACTGGCTGTTCTACACTAGGTACATATTTTTATTTTTAAAAGAAAATTCCTTTTTGTTGATGTTTCTTTTCATTGTCACAAAAGTGTTGTTGGTCTGTTGATTAAAAAATATTAATTTGTTATCATATTTATTAGTGTATTTCATTTCGGTAGCTAAACTACCTAGTCCTCATATTTCGTCGTTTTCAAAAACTATTAACTTTCAGTTTGCTAAAATATCGTTCTGAACGACTACTACTGCACTCTATATACGGTTAGCGAAACCGCTAACTCTGAGCATAGCATGCTTTACCGCATACGTTGACTGCTTAGTTTGTATTGGTTTCAACAGATGGCGCTATTCAATTGTTCTTTTTACACAATGTAATAATACATTTTATTGTTTTGTTTCAGGTAATTTTTGACTTCCTATCAACTCGCCGAAATAGATTGTGGTAAATTATTGTGATATTTCTTTTAACTATAAGTAGGTACTTCCTAATTATGGTCAATATTTACGTTTGTTGTTATTATTAATATTTTAATGAATTATTAAATAAAGATTAAGCAAGAAAATTAAAAAACCTATCTAAAACAGAAAAACAAGATTATTCACTGTCATTTTATTATTTTAATATACACCAACTATTAATGCGATGACTACATTTCAAACTATTTTATCTTGTTTTTGGCTTGTAATTTAAATGGCCGATAAGAAAGTCTAAATATTACTCTTTGTAGGTAGGTACTAAAATAATCGAGATGGTGTACGATTTTATTTTTAATCTTTTATGACGGCTAAGCTGTCCGCTGATTCGATAAATTTATCGATTTAATGATTGCAGTTCCGTTTTGCAATACGAAAAGTGTTGGTAGTCACGTAGACTGCTTGGTTTTTTATACGTTTACGAAGTTTAGGTACATAATATTTATTCTTCATACTACTATATTATATTTATATGAGGAGAAATCGCGAACTTCGTTCCGTATGTAATTAATTATTAATTACAGCACGATGAAAAGTATTAGGTGATTTCTTAGATGGATGTAATTATTTATTTATAATCAAAATATCCTATCCTATATTCTTCATGTTTTCAATTTAAATTGTGTCATATGTAGTTATTCTGTACATATTCTTTTGTTACGTTTTTTACGTACGTGTGTTACACATACGGCAGCTCTTATCCACATAATACCTTATATCTTCAAGCTTTCTAGAGTTTTAAATATGAACTTTGCATTATGTTTGTAGGTATCAAATTAAAAAAAATTTGGCTGTATGGAGGGAGATGTTGCAGCACTTGCAGCCCAAAAAAATATAACATGTTTTTTTTTTGCAAATAAATTGACAAATTTATACATCATTATTGGAAGTTTATTTGTGATCAAACAGCAGCAGTACAAAATATGACAGCAGCTCTATAAAATTCAATGTGTAGGCGGGAATTGTTTTAAACAAATAATTACTCGTAATATTTGCCGACATGTATACTGAGCAAACTTGTATGTGTGCGGCCATGATAGCATACCTATTTACGGGTAAAATGAGTAGAACTTACCGCATTAACGGCGAATGGTAATACTATGTTTAGTCAATTCGTTGTGTAAAGAAAAAGTTGACTGCCTTGTTGAATTTTTGGCGCAAAAGTCGATCATGGACAGGAGGAGAATCTTGACAAACAATCATACTATTATCTGGTTGTGTTTCTTTTTTATCGACAATAAACAGACATACTCGAGTTTTCGAAAATTCTTAGTAATTTTGATGAAAATAATTATTTTAGGACACGATATAAATATGTATTGGTAGAGGATTCTTTAATGTTTCTTTTCATCTCGTTATAATATTTTTTCTGTGCATTCCACAAAATATTGTGACAGAGTGGCCCTTTTCATCGGAGACAGCATTTCGATTTACCACTCTGTCACAGTACTTTAAAAAAAAACCAATCTTATATATATATATATATAAAAGGAGAAACTGACTGACTGACTGACTGACTGACTGACTGACTGACATATCAACGCACAGCCCAAACGGCTAAACGTAGGCACTTGAAATTTGGAAGGGACGTAGCTTAGGTACCGTAGGGGTGCACTAAGAAAGGAATTCCCGAAATTCCCACGGGAACGGGAATTAGCGGGAAAATCCTTTTGTATGAAAAATCTAAACCGCTTAAGTTAGACGCTTGAAATTTGGCATGCAGGTACCTTAGTAAATATAAAGTTTAGTTATGGCTGTATTTTGAGAAATTCCCACGGGAACGGGAGTTAGCGGGAAAAAACTTTTGTATGTATAAATTTAAACACGCGGACGAAGTCGCGGGCAAAAGCTAGTCAACTATATACGTTAATCACATCGTAGAACTGATTAGTATTTCGCTACGATTTTGAGTAGTAGGAGTATATGATAAACTACCTATATTGTTGGACAATGGAAAGATTAAATGAAATTCTAAAGCATATACACAGAACGAAGGAAAGGTCATTGTCGATAAAAAGAAGAACGTCCCTATTATAAATTCGAAAGTTTGTTTGGATGGATGGATGTTTGATACCCTTTTAAGGAAAATAACTTAAATTTGTCATCGTATATCACCTAAGTAGATACAAGATGGAAAAACTCACAAACCTACCTATATGCACATAATATTAACCGTGAAAACAGTTTATGTAAAAAGCCACAAATAAAATTAAACAAAACATTAGAATATAATAGAAGTTCATTTGCATAAACACGACATGCAATAGTAAAAACATAAATGGATTTTCATATTGCGAATGTGTTGCATGCAAAATGATAATTAAAATTGCTAAGTAATATCGTTTAGGTAAAAACAAAAGTTGTAGCTGCCTCACTTTTTTTAGAGTAACAAACGAGGCTCTGCCATAGGCCGATGACGGGCATTGCCAACTCGCCTGCCTGTGTGGCCATTATCGGTAACGCCTGTTGTTTACCCAAAGTGGCTAACAACTGGAGAGGACTATGTCCAGCAGTTGACTGAGATAGGCTGATGATTATGATGAAGCCTCAGGGCTTTCGGTAAACATCTGGAGGCTTTACACATAATCGCCATGCTGGGCGGTCTGGTTGGTAGATTCGTGTACCAATCTGGTCGCTCCCAGTGCTTGTATCGGCCATGCTGGGGAGCCAGGAAGCCTGGACTGCTGTTGCCTCCGAGTCAGTCATCTCGCAAAAGGAGGCAGCAAAGCGAG
Organism: Conogethes punctiferalis; assembly: GCA_031163375.1. Taxonomy (NCBI): domain Eukaryota; kingdom Metazoa; phylum Arthropoda; class Insecta; order Lepidoptera; family Crambidae; genus Conogethes; species Conogethes punctiferalis. The sequence goes on from CM062099.1 coordinate 8,962,189, forward strand.
AACGCAATGACGACTCTTCGAGCGGGCTGGCCCTCTGGACCCTTAGTTGAGTTGAGGGCGCTTAGTTGAGGCAGTGCTTGTGGTGTTGTGACAGTTCTAGACCATTCCAGGCCCTGTTACACCACCCTAAAGGTGCTTGACAGAGGAGCCGGGGTTTTTAGTGGATATTCCCTGCCAATACCATCCTAAGGCAGAGAGCCGCTCTTCCGTTTATTTGAGAGCGGCGTGAGTCCCACATATCCTGTCGTTCCCGGGAATGCGTAAAAGCATAGTCCCCGTTTAAAAAAAAAGTCCTTAATAAACCGGATGACCTTAGAAGAACTGCTGGCAGTTGCTGGATGGGGGAGGCCCGGGATAGAGAAATGTGGCGCGAATTAAAGGAGGCCTACGTTTAGCAGTGGACGGACCAAGGCTGTTGATTGATTGAAACCGTTTAACTAAATACCGTCTCAAATTAATCAGAACTCAACTAACACATTATTATGCAGTCTCTGTTTACATGTTTGCATCTTTTATCGCGCACATGAGGAACAGGATACTCGGCCATAAAGCTAATCTAAGAGGATATTAGTGTCGTTGTGTGTCGTAGTCGCGTGCGCATGCGGTAGTAAGGATGAGCCATGGTTGACGTTGGTTTAATATCGATAATAATATAAATAACTAATAACTAGAGATATGCCGACTAGTCGGTAAAGCCGACTATCCGGCCACTATTGTAGTCGCCGATTAGTCGGCGACTAATCGGCAAAGAGCGCCGACTATCCGGCTTCTTACGTTGTATGAATTTCTCAATAATAATGCATGCGGGGGAACTACATGAAATAAAAACCTTGATTAAATTTTAATTCTACTTGTTCACTTCAATGAATAATAACAATATTATCTTTAATCACATCTTTAATTAAGCACAAAAAAAAATATTTTTACACTAAAATACCGCTCTCGGCCATTACACAAGCAAAACATGTTCCGTCCGACACGCTCGCAGGCGGCGTATGCGATTGCGCGCGAATCAGCCGTAAAAGAAGCGTTACGGAAATCCCCGAAACCGTAATCGGCTTAGCCGACTAGTCGGTCTTATTACAACCGACTAATTAGCTAGTCGGCTAGTCGGCGAAAGTCATAATCGGTACATCTCTACTAATAACCCTCTTCATCAGTATCAGCTTATCGCATGACATAGGCCTCTCCAGCCGTTCGCCACTTGGGCTTAACATCTGTAGGCTTATCCCATAATCGCCGGGCAGGCGAGTTTGGTATCGCAGCGCTCGTTCCGGTCACGACTGTCGTATTTATCTAAACCTTCAATTGTGAGGGTTATACCGCCAACAGTCGATTGCTAGAGCCTTGTTTGTTGCTCGGCAGGATGCTCTACGGGTACGTGAAGGTGGCTTAGAGCGAAAAAATCCCGTCGTCGCCCAGGTCGCTCCTTTACACCCTAAATAATAACCCTAGTACTACTTAATTATTTATTAGCCTTTTTTCGCTATATTTGTCAATTATCACCTTACTCCTTCGTTTAATTATACTCTACCCAACGGTTATCTAGAAGAAATCGCTTAAAGCGATAAGAACGCTTAATTTGTACTTTGATGTGTTTGTGTGAGTTTTTATTAGTCAACTTTTTTGTGTGCTATAAACTACTATAAAGAATATGTATGTATCACTCATCTACCTACTCTCTCGAGCTCGATGGCGCCGCGGTCTTGTTCGTTTAACAAAGATCGCAAATGTTGTGCAACCATTGGCGCGGTCAATCCGATGATGGGTGACCAAAATTTGACACCGATTTCCTCCGTGCTTCGGAAGGCACGTTAAGCTGTTGGTCCCGGGTGCTATCTTTACCAACTCAGATAGTAGTCGTTACATCATATCAGAGATGATGATAACTCTGACGCCTAAACTGGGAATGGTTATAGCTTACCCTAAGTGTTGCGGAGGTCTGATGGCAGTCGCTCTGTGTAAAAGCTTAGCCCTCGCCAAATCTCTCAGTTTGGGAAGCCGACCCTGAGACAATCGGGAAAAGGCTAGGATGATGATGACTCATCTACCTACTCCTATAAATAGAATCAAATCATCATCAGCCCGTGGCAGTTCATTGCTTGAAATGTCCTGGGCTTCGGCAATCCAGCCATCTTGTGGAAATCGTCTTTCCACCTTATCGGAGAACATCCACGTTCATTTCTTTAACATTCAAAGTCAAAGTCAAAATACCTTTATTCACATAAACTTAAAATAAGCACTTATGAATCGTCAAGTAAAAAATAATGTAAAAATATAAAAAGTTATGTAAGAATGTAAATAAAAGCAATTTAAAAGAAGCTACCGCCGTGTTCGGAAAGTAGATTTCTACCGAGAAGAAACGGCAAGAAACTCGGTAGTTAATTGTTATTATCGACATCGATGTTTCTCGTGTCACAGCACTAGCTATATCCTCATGCTCCCAGTCGCAAATAAACGCAGATTTGTCGTGGAGCTGAGCGCCAGAGACTGATTTGTGGCCCGTTGAGTCGGGCGATGACCATTTGAAGTGGCTGCCAAATAATCCTGTTTATGTGCACACGGATACACAACCAATCTGTCAAATCTCCAGACAATTTTCAAGTTAGGCCCTCCGTACATGGACGGTTAGAGAATTTAGTCAGTGATCAATATACATGGATTTAAGGGAGCGACCCATCATCTTTTCGTTCCAAGCCACCCTCACCTGCCCGTGGTGCATCCTGCTGAATAACAGACGAGGTTTTGACAACCGACTGGTGGCGGTATAACCATCACGATTGCACGCGTAGTTAAATACCACAGGCTGATGGCGGGCAGCAGCGTCACCGGAGCGAGGAGCTACGCCCTGCGATCGCCAACCCGCCTGCCCAGAGGCGAATAATTGGAGAGGCTTATGTCCAGCTGTGGACTGCAATAGGCTGATGACGAAGACAAAATGTCATCATGCCTAAAAACCAAAATTAAAAAAAATGCAATTAACCGGCCACGAAAATTTACCTATTCCTCCCGTTATGAGAACAAACCTCCTTCTAACGCACAGTTGGGTAAACAATGATGGACACTCGAGTGGGGTCAGCGACCCCGACATTGCTTTTTTTTATTGCTTTCCAAACATTTGCGCACGGAATTTGCTATTAGATGCATGTCCTATGATAGAAAGTCTTTAATTTTTTACTTTTATTAGCTTGTATATTAGTACATATATGAAGCTCTCTACCACTGAAGCTCGTCAACCATTTCCATAACATTTCCCATCCAAAAATGTCGGCACATTAAAAAAAGATTTACGATACCCCTTTTTACCGAACCGTCCGCTCCGAAAAATGACTCAATTTACATTAAAGTCAAAAATTCTGACATCATTATACAAAACATATCAATAAAATTAGACTTATTTAGCAACGTCTATTCTACTGCTAATTTTAAAAAGTTTGCGGAATGGCCCGTGGTGCCGTTGACCCCACGCTTTGCCCAAAAGTGGGTTCGGCACGCTCTTTTTGGCCTGAATTAGATTGGGTTAGACCATAAATTGGTTTGATACCCACTTTGCATGCGACGTTTACAGTATCAACGGGGATTTGAAAAGATTTAAATGCTAGGAACGATTCTTTCTAGTGTCGAATTCTTATTGAGCTTTTTGTTAAGACAGAAGGCTTATTCGGTTACCACCACCTTTGTAGCTCAAGTTAACACAAGTGCATGTTACTTACTTTTGGGATCGGAGAAATTTATGTGATATGGTGTGAAAAAAAAACGTATACGGCACTTTCGCAGCACTCAGCTGGTTTTTTTATAAATCAACCTAACTAATTATAGAAAAAAAATTTTTATTGCACACCAACTGTTTACAGTTCATTTATAACTAGATACAGAGACAAATCGAGGTAAAAATTAGACGGCCTTATCGCTTTCAGCGATCTCTTACACACAACCTTTGGTTAGAGGAATAGTGCTGGTTCTCTGTAACACAGGCCTATACCTTAGCTAAGACACCAGTCTCTCACTATCTATGTCATTTATGCCTGACCAAACTTTATGTGCCTTCCAATAGTGAAGAAAATAAAGAATTATTATTATTATATTTAAAAGAAGAATTTATGGTACACCACCAAAAGCTACAGCTTTTATTAAGTCCGTCTTTAAGTCTCGCAGATTAATTCGTTCAATCGACGAGCGGGCTGCGCGTGCGCACCCTTGAACCGTCGGTGAACTCTAGCGCTAGAGAAATTGACGACTCTTAACCTGGCAAAGTCAAGGCTGTTTTGCTGATGTTTTTTTTATCGTAGCTCGACATAATGGCTTCCCAACACCTGATGGAAAGCGAAAGAGAAGCCCAAGTCGCTATGACACCGGGAAAGTAACTGGTCAGTTACCAGTCAGTTGTCACCGCCATGCCGGCCCAACTCTAAACCCCCACGAGCTCCGTAAATAAATCCTACTACTACTCACCGGCGGAAACACAACCCGGAGGTCATTTGGCATTCTATAGGGGTAGGGTAGGGGACGCTGCTGCCCATCATCGGTCTATGGTGTCTAACCACGCCTTCAATCACGATAGTTATACCGCCACCAGTCGTTTGCCACTCTCGTTTGTTATTCGGCAGGATGCATCAGTGGCAGGTGAGGGTGGATTGGAGCGAAAATATGATGGGTCGCTCCCTTACATCCTATAGATCTCATCACAATAAGTCAAAGTGGGTCTCATTACAATAACCATCACAATTTACAAATAAAAAAATACGTCTTTTATTTTTGAATAAGCTAAAAGACGGGCTAATTACAATTTTTAGCCATAATAGCCTATTAAAGGCGCAGTTAAATACCTCAGAACGATGACGGTCAGCAACGTCACCGGAGTGAGTAGCTTCGCCCTGCGATCGTCAACCCGCCAGCCCAGCGTGGCGATTATGGGTATATCCTCCAGATGTTTGCCTTAAGTGGCGAATAATTGGACAGACCTATGTCCAGCACTGGACTGCAATAGGTTGATGATGATGATGAAGTCAAAACAAAAACAAAAAAAGTAGAATCAATCTGACGTGACGCGTAAGCTTACCATCACCAGTAGATATACAAATTATCGTCAAACCATATTAGTCGATCAAAACCAACACCAAAAGTAACTAGAACATTCCACCATAAAACCAATTCCTGACATAACGATGTTGTAAGCCTCAATAATATTTGTCATAGTGGTTATGTGTGCCGATTCACCGATGACATCAGGCGCTCTTGTTTGGCAATAGGCCTGCGCCCCCGCACGCCTACAGGGTTTGGTAAGGGCCTATCTGGCGGGATTAAGCAAACAACTTAATGGACTGGTGGTCGGATTTATCCGTGGACTGGTTGAGTGATTGCTACCCCCGTGTGGGGCTTTTAGAACAGGCAGCATGAATGTTGCATTTTGGCTGTGAATTGTCCTAAAACTTTGTAGGTATTCGACTGTGTTTTTGACTACGCGCGCTTTTTTTTCGTGCGTAAAAATATCACCGTTCCATTTCTTTCGGTGGGTCATGAGACTTCTTGAGGTTTCAGCTTCTCATCCTTTGGTTTGTTGGTAGGGCCTGGCTCTGGCTAACGACCAACATCAAAAAGCGGAAGAAATAACACGATAACACGAATCACAGATGAGTTGTAAAGGTTTTGTACTGTTCATTAAATTAAGAATCGTCTTTAGTAAAAACCATGATGGTAATTTTAAATTAAGTATACGATTATCTACGCCTAACAAACAAGCTTTGCCTTGCTACAACGTCGAATCAAACCATTCAAACAGTCCCATAACGAGACACTGATATCTTACGATCACAACCAATAGTAAACCTTCCGATACCGAAACATATAGCAAAAAAACTTCAACAACACGACGGTCATCGTACTATAAATAATTGCTTACAAAAACTATCAGTCACACCCTCATCACCCACATATCCTAATCCCATAAGTCATTCATAAACTGGCTGTGACCCAGTGAAGCCTTATAAGGTGCGTGTGTTAGCAGCAAAAACGTGTAACGGTGTAGAGGATTTGGTATAAGTTTTTCTAAATGAGACCATTTAGTGGAGCAATTAGTGAACTTACATCGCGACAAGTGTTAAAAAAACCGGCCAAGTGCGAAACCAAATTTCAAGAATGTAATGTATCTCTTATAGTTTCGGAATAAACTGGCTGTGACATACGGACAGACAGACAGACAGACATGACGAATCTATAAGGGTCCCGTTTTTGCCATTTTGGCTACGGAACCCTAAAAACATGCCTAATTTTGCATTTGCATTGCTCTGCCTGGGCCAATGAGTTCTTCGTTAGTAGACCTGGCGAGCCATGCTCGCATTCTGCGAGGCTGTGATCTCACAGAAGGAGGCGGCGGAAAGAAAGCAGCTTCCGGGCGTCGCCGTAGTAAACTCTGAAACTATGAAAAATCGAAACACATACATGGGAGTGATTCGGACATCCCACGCCTCGAGGAAACTAAATTAAATTTTTTTGACGTAAATCCTGCCGCTCTGTATAGGTAAGGTACTTAACCGGTGCTTGCAACATTAAATATTAGTTTGACGGCAGAATAATAGGGAATATGCATGACTTTTTTTTATGGATTTATTGAGATCTTTTGTCTTCCAGATACATAAATATCGAAGAATTTTTAAACTATCTTTTCTATTAAGCGAGTTATAAAGCGTTAAAGTTATTGATTAGACAGAGAGATCCGATGCGGTAGTTGACGTCACGTACCGTAAGCGCCGAACTAACTCCATAGAAAAATCTGTTTCGCGAGAGAGAGACGGATATATTCACTTTCAATGACTGTATCTCGCCCATTTTTCAACCAATTTTGATTTTGTTTTCACTGTTCGTAGTAGATTTTGATCTATTTTACGATAAATTAGTAAATACCTGAAACTATTTTTCATGCATATTCCCTATTGGCATAATGTGTTAACTCTAGATGTAAACCTGTCACACGAACGTTAACACCTTAAGAAGCGTGCGATGCATTTTTATAACGAGTTTCATACGATTACGACCAAGATGCAATTCTAAGCACATAAGGCCATGATGCATGTAGAAGTGGCGCTAAGCCAGTAATGTACTGATTAGTAATACGCTTGTATTTTATGGATATGTTGGATTTAAATAAATGTCTGGCGCCCGAGAAGCCATATACATTATAATTCTCTCTTAGGATTTCATAGGAAAACAGTCGGTGACGTCGGTGTATAGTCAGAGATAACTTATTTTGTTGATTTGATTACTAATCCATCTTGAGGATCATGATTTTCGCATACCCCACTATTTCCTTGAGTCAGACGGATGCTCACGCATGCAAGCATGCACGCAGCCATGAAAAAGGTTCATATAAATACATATAACTCAGAATATGACACGCTAGGCCACATAGCGCCATTTTATACCTGACCAGTTACTTGCCCGTTGTCACAGCGACTTGGGCTTCTCTTTCGCTTTCTATCAGGCGTAGGGAAGCCATTATGTCGAGCTACTATAAAAAAAAAATTAAAAAAACCACCCAGACCGCGAATAAGTTCATCCGTGTTCACGGCGCTTTTAACAGTGCCGAAATATCGGAGCCTCGCAAATGAAACGAAACAAACAACCCTTTAGTTTTATGGTTATTACGTCTGTCGTCAAATACTATAACACATATGATATAACAGTTGTACCAAGGACGCCGTGCATCGGCATTGTGATCCGTAACACTTAACGCCTCGTTTGCGAATGCACTTGCCATCTCGATAATCGTGTCTGGTACACTCGATAATAAATAAATAAAAAATAAATAACCCAAGACATGCCACGCTGGGCCACACATCGCCATCTAGCCCCAAACTAAGCCGAAGCTTGTACTATGGGTGCTAGACAACTGATAAACTTACTTAAATACTTTTTTTTTTTGTAAATAAATACATATTATACATAGGTAACACCCAAACCAATACAAACAGACATGTTAATGAACACAAATGTTTGTACTGTGCGGGAATCGAACCCACGACCCTTGGCTTAGAAGGCAGAGGACACTACCAAATGAGCCATCGAGCCCGTCAAATATGCAAGTGTTTACAGAAGAGCGTTTATCTATTGCACACTTATTAAACGATCACATTTTATTCCGTTTAAACTCACGAGTTGGTTAAGGAGCAGCGCAGACGACAGACAATCCGTGATGCACTTTTTTGCAATTATATGCAGTAACGCACACGACGCGCAAAAATCTGTCGCGGATATTTCACAGACTCAACACACGCAACGATCTTAGATCATTCTGTCGGCAGACCTAGACGGTCTTTTTAAATGTCTCAGACGCAGACTCTATCGCACAAAAAGTCTGTCGTCTGCGCTGCCAATAAGTTGTTGTATAATGTTTCAAGTTGTCAAATTTTTACAAGCAAGTAGCGTTAGATCAGCATCAGATCATCAGACCGACCGACTTGACGATTCATAAGTCTTATTCTAAGTATATATGAATAAAGGTATTTTCATTTCATTGCATTTAATTTCATTTATTTACAAAAAAGTAATCTCAGTAAGTTTATTAATTGCCTAGTACCCATAGTACAAGCTTCGGCTTAGTTTGAGGCTAGATTGCGATGTGTGGCCCAACTTGGCATGTCTTGGGCTATTTATTTAATTATTTTTATTATAAACTACCAAATATTGTGTTAGCTGGCAACCGACTGGTGGCGGTATAACCATCACAATTGAAGGCGTAGCTAAATACTAAAGACCGGTGACGGGCAGCAGCGTCACCGGAGCAAGAAGCTACGCCCTGCGATCGCCAACCCGCCTGCCCTGGCGATTATGGGTATATCCTCCAGATGTTTGCCCTAAGTGGCGAACATCTGGAGAGGCCTATGTCCAGCAGTGGACTGTAATAGGCTGATGATGATGATGAAATATTGTGTACACAACCGTACCGAATCTGCATATTCTTGTATGTCGCGAGGCCCTTAGCTGCATACTGGCGCGTGGGCCAGACGCAACCTCGCCGTGATTGATTGGCGTCCGACGCGACAATTTGCATCCAATCTGGGCTAGCTTTACCCACATACTAATAAGAATATTAGTAAGGACGGCAACACGTGTATATGTCACGGTTAAGTTGTAAATCCCGTTTGATTATGGCAAACAAAAAGAAGCCTACGAAATTTGACATTTGTTTTCGGGAATAGTGACAGTTTTCATCGGAAATTATCCATACTAATATTATAAATGGGAAAGTCTGTCTGTCTGTATGTTTGTCTTTCTTTCACGGCAAAACAGAGCGACGAATTGACGTGATTTTTTAAGTGGAAATAGTTGGATGGAGAGTAACATAGGCTACTTTTTGCCCCTTTCAAATCCCCTACTTCCCTAAAATGGGTAGCAACGCGGGCGAAACCTAGTACACAGCTAGTACAACATAAATGCGTACATAACGTCACGCCTTTCTCCCAGAGGGGTAGGCAGAGACCGCGTCCTTCCATTTGCTACGATCCTGGCACACAACATTCATCAATCTCTTCATACATCCTTATCGGTTTACTGTATATGTCCAGCAGTGGACTGCGATAGTATAGTGATGACATTTCTGATCGAATACATTTGGCCTTTGTCTGTGACAAAAGTGGGATGCAATAAATTATTTATCTTCGTCAATAGTTTAAAATGGGCAACCAAATTTATAGTCTTATACCGATGACAAACGATAATATATTGATTTCGCCATAACTTTAACAAAACATAACGGCGGCGAAATATTTATGTTATTAGTTCAGTCACGGTAATATTGCAATCAGCGCTTCTTCATAGGTCAAATAAAAAAAATAAAATGATAATGAAGTAATTAAAAAATAATTCTTAAATTATTTCATTCACTATCATGGTTTTCCGTATCATTCCCTAGATTTTTGTTTATTAAAAATAATATCTTGTGTATTTTCTGAAACTATGACTGACTTTTGACTATTCAATAAGTTCCCAACAATTTAGTGATCCTTGTAAAAGATTTTTTTTTTTAATTTGAGGTATTGAAAAGTGGCAAATACAAACACATAGAAACAGCCAAAAGTGTCTAGGAATCCAACAATTTCTCCAATTAAAAAAGCCTTTTAATTTTTTTTATAGACATAATATGTTTTTTACGTTCAGGCAAACACATAGCCGAAGCTTTAGTTGTCAAATCCAACTATTTCTCCATTGAATAAAAAATAGGTTTTTTTTTCAAATTAGAGAATCGGCAAAGGCAAACACATAGCAACAGCAACAGCCTAAAGTGTCAAGTAAAACTCGGCCATGTTAGGCAAACTCAGTTCAGACACCCACGGAAGTCCTACACAGCGCTATATTTAGTATCCCACTGGTGACACACGTTTTATTGATTTGTGGTGTACTGTAGATGATGCATGGGACTCTTATGTCCAAGTGGTAAGGTCTATTTTGGTGTACTGACTCTGTGTTGACCGTACTAGGCTGTTATGCTCATACACACGTACAAACATGTGGGAGAATGATTGATTTGTAGCGCCATCGGTAATAAAATCTGTTTTGGCCGTTCGCATAATAGGCGATGAAGGGGTCAGGACAGTCGACTATTAGAATATTACCGCATATACGAGTATGTCTACTTTCCTACCATTTTTTTTATTCTCTATGGGTTGGCACTTGGCCTCAATTGGGGTCCTATTTAAATCCGAAAACCACACGGATAGGTATAGGTACTTTAAACTTTATAATATGCGTAAAGGTTACAGGATAATATTGTAAGAAATCTATCAATTGACAATAATGTATAACCTTTAACAAATAATAAATATCAGACAACATCATATACATTGCTCCGATCCCAAAGTAAGTTACGTAAGCTTAGTACTTGTGTTATGGGTATCAGAACAACGAAGGTACCACAAATAAATACATAAACACCCAGACACGGAACAAACACAAGTGTTTATCACACGAATGTAGTAAACTTAATATAATACGGTAGGTACGGACCCTCTTTTCGCGAATACAACTTGGCTAGGTTTTTTTTAATTTTCTCGGAAGCATTGTAAAGGTTCATTCACGTTTTCTATTTGTGAACGCTACATTTTACGACTTACTTTGCCCTACCCCATACAAATACCATCCAATCTTTGAAGACCTTTGAAATGCCATAATTTCAACCATATAACCATTAACTTAAGAATCAAAATACATACCCAGATACAATAGACGATACCTTTACGAACTAGGAAGTTTAGGTTTTTGGAAACGAATTCTAGGTCTTAACTTAGGTTTCCTAGTGTTAAGCTAACCGAATATCCGGGTAGTCTAAGCTTAGAATCCATGATTCCGCAATTTAATTGCCTATTAAGAGATGACCTTTGGATTAGAAAAAAATCCTTTTCTTTTGCATCTGTCTGTCTCAAGGTGCATAAAAATGGTTGATGGATGATAACACTAAGGCTTGAAAGTGCCTAACAATTGTTAGCGGAGAATATAACAATGAACTTCTGGGTCTGAAACGGATATCTGCTTGTTTCACATCGAAGGAAATGGCTGACGCAGCCGAATCAATATATAAAAAACGAGAAGCTAACTGATTTGACTGACGGGGACACACATTTTTCCACTTTGGAAGCGTCTCTCGCGCAAACTATTCAGTTTAGGAAAAGATTATATTAGATACCTCAATATCATTTTTGAAGATCTATCCATAGGGGGTATCTATGGCAGGTACGGGTTTGAGGAAAAAAAATATTTTTGAGTTTTCAGTTCTAACCCAAATTTATTGTTCTTTTCTTCTATTTTTGTATGAAAATCTTAATGCGATTCACCGAATACATCTACTTACCTAGTTTCAACTGTATAGCTCTTATAGTTTCGGAAAAAATTGTCTGTGACATACGGACGGACAGACATGACGAATCTATAAGACTGTACGCGAATGGAAATTTAGATTTGCAGAAATAATGCTCTACTTGCATACAAAGCGCTCCAGCATTTTAAATGTAAGTAGAGCATTATTTCTGCAAATCTAAATTTCAATTCGGAATTCCGAATGTGTGCGGCCCACCTGAGGGTTCCGTGTTTTTCCATTCGGCTATGGAACCCTAACAAGATCAATTTGCACACGCCCTAAGCTACCAACGAAAGCGCTCAACTTATCAATTAGCTCAGTCGTTCTGCATTCGCTAATGGCCCGCGCCCACGGGGGCGGCACGCCGTCCGCCCACCGGTGCAGTTGCAGCCGTGGCTCATTAGCATACCCGCTGCCTATTGCTCTTGCAACCAGCAGACGGATATGCACCCGACTGATTTGCTGATCGAGATTGGTAATGCAGGTGTCTATAACATGGTCGCCGTTTGGAAAGTAAATAAGCGTCATGCTCCTTAACCTGAAATTTGAAAAATAAATAAATATCAGACAACATCACATACATTGCTCCGATCCCAAAGCAAGTAGCTTAAGCACTTGTGTTATGGGTATCAGCACAACGAAGGTACCACAAATAAATACTTAAATACAAATATAAACACCCAGACACGGAACAAACACAAGTATTCATCACACGAATGATTGTCCCGGGTGGGAATCGAACCCGACCCTTGGCTCAGAAGGCAAGGCCACTACCAATTGAGCCACCGAGCCAGTCGTTGTAATCAATCAATGTCAATTATATAGACAAATAATAGACACGCTGGGCCACACAGCGCCATCTAGCCCCAAATTAAGCCGAAGCTTGTAACTAGACAACTTATAAACTTACTTAGATACATTTTTTTTAAAATTAATACATATTATACATAGAATGTTTAACCATTAACAAGTGTTCCAGACCAATACAAACAGACATGTTCATGCACACAAATGTTTGTAATAATTAAATGCAATAGGCTGATTTTTTTAGGTAAACAAAAACCGACTTCATTATGATGACAATAGGACCAACTAGGAATTACACCCACTCACTATTAACTTTTCTATTCTTGTCATTGTTAAGCTTACTAATCCTTAAAAACTAAATCGACGGTCTTGTCCCTTTTGATAATATCCTAATTTCGCATTCCGTCACGCTTCACGCAATGTCCGTTTAGAAATTTCTACAAGATATAGCTAAACTTTCCAAATCGCGCCCAAGCCGCAGATCCTGCTGACTAGCTGCGCTCACGCACCGCTAATTACTCTTAATCATCGCTTTGCTCACTCCTGTCGTAATCGCGGTAAGCTCGATTTACGGAAACGAACACGTAATGCTGTTTTGACTGTAGGAAGTTCTTCGTCAGATTGATTTTAACAAAGAACCTAATTCGGCCGCTTCGAAATAGATTTTGTATTTTGACCGAAAAGTTAATTTAAGAAGAGATCGCTTATTATCGATAGTACCGCCTAGATTGTACCACAAAATGTCTGTATCGCCTTTTTCTGTGTTTATTTTGTGTTTTAAAAAACACGTATTTTTTATTTGTAAATCAGACTCAAAATTACAAAGTTATATATAGCCCGTTGAAATTAGGCGTGACGTCACTCGGTGAGGCATTTTTACGGGAGCGAGTGACGTCAAAGACTCCCACTCCTAACTTTTGATGGCTTGTATCTTTGCTATTGTTTATTTGAATGAAAAAAGAAAAAATACGTGTCTTTTATTTTTGAATAAGCTAAAGACGGACCAATTACAATTTTTAGCCATAATAGCCTATTCACATCGATGCACAATTACTGTGACTCAAGTTTGAGGCGGCGGTAAGGCCGCGGATACATTATCTTATTTACTTATCCCACTATGAGATATTCCAACTAATCGATTTAATTATCATTTTTGCTAGATTACCGAGTCCAAATACGTTAATCATGAGGCCAACGGGATCATCAATGGCGCTATCTAGATTTTTTCAATGAAAATGTACTAACAGATACTTACTAGGGTTTGATAGCTAGTCATGTTAAGTTAGCGGTACTTGCTAACATGAGTGGTTTCCCTTTAAATAAATGGATTAGTATAGACTTGATGGATGTTCAGACCAAATGTGTCAATGCAAGGGTAAGAAGCAGGGGTGGACTAAGGTAGGTAGCGAAAATAAGAACAAATGCTCTAGGTTCGCCGGTCTAGTTAGCAACATACATTTCGGGATTATTCTGCCTGGGCCAATGAGCGCTCCGTCCTCGTCGCTGTCGCACAGTACCTCGATCTGCCACCACGATACTCGCATTCTGCGAGGCAGTGATCTCGCAGAAGGAGGCCGCGGAAAGAGAGCCCCTATGCCCAGGCGTTGCCGGACGGCATACAACGCATTGTATGCCGTGTGAGTCCCTTCTTTGGTCCCAAGTGGTAAACGCGGTTGCATGCACTACTCAAAACCGGGGGTAGGGGGTACCTCCCCAAACAAGGAGTACATGCCGCTTGTCATCTGCGGGTAGTGACGGAGTCGTACCTATGTATGCTTCGGAGCTCCCAAGATGCAAGATACTGCCCACTGACGACACCACCCTGTGGGACATGTGGGCAGTAATTTAGTGGGTATGCCCTCCCATTGGAGATATGATTTCCACACAGCACGCCGGCTCCCCCTTTGAAGGTGCCTAATGCCTTCCTCTAGAAAAAGTATCTAAATATAATATAACTGAAAGTTGATTGACTGACTGACTGATATAGTGATCTATCAACTCACAGCCCACGGATGGACGGATCGGGCTAAAATTTTACATGTTGGTAGATGTTATGACGTAGTCATCCGCTAAGAAAGGATTTTGATCAATTCATAGAATGGAATAGAGTTTCATCTCCTATTTCATCCCCTTTGTGAGTCCAAGGAGATAAAATAGGGGATGAAGCTCTATTCTACACGGACGAAGTCACAGGCACAGCTGTTATCATTTATACGCATAAACGGTTTTTCAAACGAGGTTTAAAGAGAGCTCTCTTCTCACGGTAGGTAGCGGCATCGCTGTGCCCCTGGCATTGCAGATGTCCATGGGCAGCGGTTACTGTTTAACATCAGACAGGCCGCTTGCTCGTCTGCCACCAATAAGCAATAAAAAAAAATGGTATTGTGTCCTATGGAACCTTAAGGGTCCTAATCATTCCTTTGTCCCTTCCTCCGGCCCCTAGCGGTGTATTACCATATCAAACGGTTGCATTGGCAGTAACTGGGTCACATATCGCGACCATATCTGGCCAGCCAGAGTCTAATCACTTCATTATGCTGTACCTATTTGGTCTCCGCGACTTCAAGGAAAAGATGTATTGGCGTTTAGTTGTCAGTTATTTATATTAATTTCCTTTTATGGAAGCGTAGTTTCTATGTATGTATGTCACCGGAAAATAGCAAAAATCGTTTTCAAAATATTTAATCGAATTCAAAAATACATTTCAACTGCCGTTTATTATTTTCCGGAAGTTAATCAACTACCTAGGAAATTGATCAACTTACGATTCTTGCTATTTTCCGGTGACATGTATATGGGAATATTGAATGAACGAAGAAACTGTAGGATCACAAAATGTATGCAATATATTCAATCAATGATTTTGAAAATGAAATTCGGTTGAGAAATCGTTTAACATACGTAGAAAAATAATTTAATCATCGGAGGTACACAGGAATATATAGGAATACTTAATTAACATGCCTTCCAAGGAGTTTGGGACAAAGTTCAAAATCTTTAGTTTGATTAGTTAACGCTGACATGAAATGGCTAAGGGATGTAAATAAGATGTTTGCCCAAAGTGGCGAACAACTGGAGAGGCTCCGGATATAGGACTACGATAGGCTGATGATGATAACTTAACATCAGCCTAACATTGATAACTTATGATGATGATAAATGTCTCGACACGACATATAGTGGTAATTCTTGCAACGTTGCATTGTGAAATTAAATCGTAACCGGTAGTCCGAGAGAGTTGTAAACACGTCAGCGGTAAATCAAGATGACACAAGTTGTAAAGTGTCGGACGGCAAACGGTCGTTTGTGGGCCTTAAATCTAAATCGGACATTGGGAATAAATGGACCTCTGTATTAGCCAATGTTATGTTATGTTTTGTACCCACGACCACACATGAAGTTACAAATCTTTCAAAAAATTGTTTTTTTTTTTTATAGTAGCTCGATATAATGGCTTCTCTACGCCTGATGGAAAGCGAAAGAGAAGCTCAAGTCGCTGTGACAACGTGCAAGTAACTGGTCAGTTATTTATTCATCTTTATTGCACAGTAAAAATTGTGAACAAAATGCGGACTTAATGCCGCATTGGCATTCTCTACCAGTCAACCATTGGGCTAAGCAGAAATAGATGTAGGTAGTCTGTTGCAAAGTTGCAGTTACCTGTCAGAACCCCAGAATTCGGTTTGAGTTGCGGGTGGGTGTCCATGGGCGGTGTCGACTGCTTACCATCAGGCATCACACTTGCTCGTCTGTCGCCTCTCGCATAAAAAAAATGTTTTAATTCAAATACAATTCTTTATTATTCAATTGAAAATACAACTGAGTCATCATCATCAGCCTATCACAGTCCACTGCTGGACATAGGCCTCTCCAGTTGTTCGCCACAGGTCAAAAACATCTGGAGGATATACCCATAATCGCCACGCTGGGCAGGCGGGCTGGCGATCGCAGGGCGTAGCTTGTCGCTCCGGTAACCCTGCTGTTCCTCATCGGTCTGTGGTATTTAGCTACGTCTTCAATTGTGATGGTTATACCGCCGCCAGTCGGTTGCCAGCGCCTCGTTTGTTATTCGGCAGCATGCACCACGGGCAGGTGAGGTTGGCTTGGAGCAAAATGATAGACCGCTCCATTACATCCCTTACAACTGAGTATTTTGTGAATATATCAAGGGTAAACCCGGTTCCCTGATATTCCCTTGGCGGTCTTCTACTCCACCCATGGGAGACGGGATTCCAAATTTGGAAACCACACGAAGACCTTTAGGTACCGAACCCTAAGAAGTGACATATTGTTCTATTTTATGTCATTAAGGAGTACCATGGATGACATAAGGTATTTCCTACTAAGAACACGATTAGAATAGTAATTTAGACCAAATTTTATTCGCAGCATTTCTGAATCATCATTTTGATGACATCTGTGCTTCTGAGAAGACCATGACATCATCTTAAGTCTTGTTATTAAATGATAGATGTAAAAGGAAAAAGTTATTTTGGATGTACTTGACACTGTTTTAAATAGGTCAGCATTTTGCAAGTGAACGGTTGAGGATAATTCGTTGTAACTTATGTGAATTTCAAGTAAGAGAGGGTTATCTGTTTACCTTTGGGTAACTAGAATAAACTTGTTTATTCAATAGAATATGTTTCGTAATTGAATTGCCTCCTCATCTACATACTAAAGAGATCACCTTTCAATAGATTAATAGATAGATAGATAGATATTCTTTATTGCGCACCATACAATTGACTTAAAAACTAGGTATTACAGACACTTGTTGCACAATTTAGGCGGCCTTATCGCTATAAGCGATCTCTTCCAGACAACCTTCTTTAGAGTAGAGGATATGTGAAAAATAAAGGGTGGGGTGAGCTATCAACAGAATCGGAACGGATTAATCTTCTTCGAAGAAGAAGAAGAAGAATGGATTAATTAAGGTAAGGGGCTCAACATTACCGAGGTATCCCTGCCTGCCTGTATTCCACAAAATATAAACACTTACAGAAAACTTCCAGACAACCTTTAGGTAGAAGTGTAATTTTCTAAAGAGAGGAGCAACATCGTGGTGTATTTATTATTACATGTTTTTATTTATGTTAATAATATTCTTCATTGTTTCAGGTAATATTCCACTCCTTTGGTTGTAAACAAGCAAGTTGATTGTATCCGGAGTTGTATATTCTGTATGGTAAGTTAGACATAACAGATTGTCTATAAATCTTCACCGAGATGATTTCCGGTAAGTTTGCTTTTATGTTAGCAACTTAGTTGCGCTGGTAACACTTTCGTTCTACAGTTAAGTTTTCTATTCGAAATAGAAATATAGTTTTAAGTTTACCCGACTGCGAAGGTGGGTTATGTTTTTCGAGATAGATAGATAGATATTCTTTATTGCACAAAACAAACATTTACAGACAAGGTATTAAAATAAACTAGTGGTACAATTTAGGCGGTCTTATCGCTATTAAGCGATCTCTTCCAGACAACCTTCAGGTAGAGGAAGTGTGCTATTCTGAAGAGAGGGGCAAGGTCGTGCAAACTGTTTAATTATATACCTAAATAAATATAAATAAATATGTACCTACATATATACAAATAAATATATATAAATAAATACAAATGTATAGTACATATATATTAATATAAATAATTACTATAAATTTAGTTGACAGGCTCGGTGGCTCAATTGGTAGTGACCTCTGCCTTCTGAGCCAAGGGTCGTGGGTTCGATCCCCGCACATTACAAACATTTGTGTGCATGAACATGTCTGTTTGTATTGGTCTGGGTGTTTTCTATGTATAATATTTATTTATTTTATTTATTTAATCTTTATTGCACAATATAAAAAATAAAGTACAAAAGGCGAACTTAATGCCGCGTAGGCATTCTCTACCACTCAACCTTTAGGCAAAACAGAAACAAATAAGTGGGTAGTGTGCTGCTCAATTTATGTGGAAACATTTGATAAGATATATTAATATTAACATGCCCCAAAATAAAAAAAATAAATAATAAACATACTTGATTGTTGGGACAATGCATAAAACCATAATATATATTAATTAATAAATAAAATACTAATAAATACAATATAAATCAATAAATGAATATAAATATAGATAAATAGGTATATATATATATATAAATATATAATAGGACGACGACTAGATGTAAAAAAGGAAAAGAGAAAGGAACACTATTGAGCGGAAAATTGGAGCCGATAAAACTTTTGGACTCTCACTTTAAAAGATGCCCTGCTTGGAGCACTACGGATGCTTTCGGGTAACTTATTCCAGAGTCTGATGGATTGCACGCAGAAGGAGTTGGAGACGAAACTAGAGTGGTGCAGAGGAATGGCTAAGAGTGAATTGCTAGAAGAGCGAAGCTGCCGAGTGTGAGTCGAGCTAAGAAATTGGAAAATGGATTTGAGATAAATAGGAAATTTGGGATTGTGGAGAATCGAGTAAAGCATACATAAAACATGGATTTCTCGTCGTAAGGCAATAGGGAGCCAGTGAAGCTGTATACGGAAGGAGGAGACATGGTCGAATTTACGAAGGCCAAAGATAAAACGTATACAGTTGTTCTGCAAACGATCCAACTTGTTAAGAAACCCTTGATTGAGATCAGGATAACACACATCGGCATAGTCAATAATTGGAAGGATCAACGATATATATTTATTTACAAAAAAATAATATGTATTTATTTACAAAAAAAAATGTATCTAAGTAAGTTTATCAGTTGTCTAGTACCCATAGTACAAGCTTCGGCTTAGTTTGGGGCTAGGTGGCGCTGTGTGGCCCAGCGTGGCATGTCATGGGTTATTATTTATTTATTTATTTATTATTTAAATACACAAAATAATAAAGTACATGAATAAATAAAAACAGTAAATACCACAAAAAAAAAAAGAACAGAAAGGGTAGTTAGGGTAGTAGTGGATGAGATGATGAATGTTTATTAAAGGGACAGTAGATAGGATTTAAGACGGGACTTGAAAGCAGGAAGTGATTGGGAATGTCTGATGGACAGAGGAAGGGAATTCCACAGACGGATGGATTGAACAGTAAAAGATATGTGTGTATGTATAATAATTATACATATAATACATATAATTATAACAATTATTGTTTGGATCGATCTGGAGCCCAAATGGTAGAGCAAAGAGGAGGCGTTATTTTATTTTCTTTTTTTTAAAAAGCGCATTCAAGATGATCACTCTCCACTTTAGGGTAAGCGGTCCAAAAGTTATGTCGACAGGCATAATAGAACAAATCTAACGCGCCTGTCGCCCTCACCACGAAGGCCCACTGAGATGCCGTTTCACGCCCGGCTTAAAAACCCAGGATTGCAAGTGGAAGGAAACATATGAGCTGGAAGGGCATTCCATGACTTAACGGCACGGGGCAAGAACGAGGAGCTAAACCTCTGGATGCTGTCCATCATATTTTATGTTGAAAAGACTGGCAATGTCGCATATTTGTATTTACTTTGTGACACTGGCTATATAAAAAAAACATAATTTAAAAAACTAAAGTTCTTCTTAACTGCTTGGAATTTCTTTAACGCCAACGCTTTTAAATTCCAAGATCGGATCAACGTATCACGCATGTGATATGATATCTGATATTATCTTATAATCGGCCTCATACCATCACAGAGAAATCAGTAGCATCGTAATTGGCGAGAACCATAGTAAATAAACCGTAAAGAAGTGCATGTATGTATCACATTGCGCTCATAGATCACTCCCATCGCTCTTTTGACAGGCCACGCTCAGTGGCCACCACAGAAATGTATAGACAATATGTCTATCCTTTCGGATAGAGCTAAAAGAGCCACTCAATCTAGTATCGTTCATGATTTAATAAACGTCAATTCTGTCAGCGTGATTTGATGTTATCACTTATATTTGAATTTGTTGTACTTGTGTTAAAAGGTTTTATTACCACTGGATAATCTGCGACTAAATGAAATACTTGACCACAGAAGAAGATCATGTTTGGTGACAATTACAACTCCTGGATTTATAAGAATAATCTCATGGCGACTGATAGCAGCCGTGTTATCAGAGCTGATTTACTTCTATAATCTGAGATGTCCTTATTGATAACAATATCATAATAATGCCACTAATACCTATGAATCTGTTATAGGGCTTATTTTTTAATGTTGCTTGTACAACTTAAAAATCTGATCATCATCGGCCTATTGCAGTCCACTGCTGGACATGGGCCTCTCTAACTGTTCGCTTGGGCAGAAATCTAGAGGCTTTATACATTACTAGCTGTGTTCGCGACTTCGTCCGCGTGGCATAGTTATTTTTTCCCCTACATTACATTTTCCATTATTTCTTCGCTCCTAATAGTTGCAGCGTGATGTCATATAGCCTAAAGCCTTCCTCGATAAATGGTATATTCAACACAAAAAGAATTTTTCAATTCGGACCAGTAGTTCCTGAGATTAGCACGTTCAAACAAACGAACTCTTCAGCTTTATAATGTTAGTTAAGATTGCCACCCTGGGCAGGCGGGTTGGCGATCGCAGGGCGTTACTCCTCACTCTGGTGACGCTGCTGCCTGTCATCTTTAGCTGGTAAAACGCCGATATTTGCCCCTTTTCACCATCGTACGACCAGGGAGCTCTCTAAAGAGGAACCTACATATTTATAGCGCAGGTTCCGCTTTATTTACCTTTAGTGTGACATTAATAGTGCGAACGTATTTTATAATTCTGGTCTTACACTAATATTTTGAGATATAAAATGATAAGTAAAAATTTAATCTGCTCCTACGTATCTAGTTTCAAAACCTAATTATTTATATGGGCCAATCTCAAAGTGATAATGAAACTTCTACGACATACAGAATTAGGTCACCGCAGAATTCGTTTCAAGATCAAATGTTCCTCGTAAATAAGGAAAGAATGACCATTGATCCTCACACCGATCCAATGCAAGCAGTCATCCGTCGCGTGCGCAGGTTCCGTTACGATGCACTTTTGACCTAACTGCTATGCAGTTAAGACTGCATTTCTATTACACTTGCTGGCTGCAGTTCTTATAGACTTATACTTAAGTAATTGTTATCCTCTGCACTAGGTAGTTACTATGTCATATTCGGTATTAACTAAGAGTTATGAGACAATACGTTGTTTAAAACTGGGGTCGTATATCATTTCTATGTAAATAAGTATCTATATTATACCTATATTGAGCGTAACTCGTTAAGATAATGGGGATGTTGACGTGATACATTATAAATCACTAGTTATGATTTGTCATCATCATCATCTCAGTCCACTGCTGGACATAAGCCTCTCTTGTTGTTCCCCACTTTGGGCAAACATATGGAGGCTCTACTCATAGTCCCTACACTGGGTATGCTGGTTGGCGATCCCTGGCGTAGCTCCTCGCTCCAGTGACGCTGCTAGCTGCCAGTCTGCGGCCTGTGGTATTAGGTAGGCCTTCTATCGTGATGGTTATACCAGTCAATTGCCAGAGGCTTGTTTGTTAGTCGGAATTGGCAGGATGCACCACAGGCAGGTGAGGGTGGTTTGCAGCGCGAGGATGTTAGATCATTCCATTACATACCTTATTATTTTTAGTTAAGGTGATTATTGTGCTAGCTCGAAAACAGGACTTTAATTTTTGGATTTCAAAGATAAAAGTTTGATTACCATTGGTCACACTTGCGATTTTCGTCTGTTCGGCGTTCGATCATGGCTGGCGAATTGTTTTGGCCATTAAAAGGTCAATTTTGACATTTATTTGACATTTCTAATGTAACACATGACGGCGCTCATGTCATTGTCAATGTCATCCATTCGTCTTTGTAGATGACGTTGGTAATTTAACGCCATCTTTCGGGACTGACGTATAATATTTTCGAAACAAACTTTGATATAGATTTTCGTGAATCATCAATAAAATCTCTTTGTTTACTTATAAGGTAGCTATAGTTTTTGTCTTCTTAAAATTCTCAGGACAGTTCATTTGATATAGTCACAAAAACTGGTCTACCTTTTTATAATTCTCGGAATTCGACATTGTAACGGAGAGGTTTCAAATAGTAAATCTATTGTAAGTAAAAAAGGAGGCTATAAGGATACTTGAAATTTATATTTAATTATTTATTATGGTAGTGTAGTTTTCTACACTACCATTACAGGTTAAATAAATAAATAAATAATATATTTATTTATTTCTCTCACAAATGGACTCTTATTCTAGGTTACATTAAATATAAGCGGCTTACATCTTATGTCCGAAGGTTGATTTAACCCAATGTGATGAAAGGGATGTAAGGTAGGGGCCTATCATCTTTTCCCTCCAAGGCAACGTCACCTGCCGGTGGTGCATCCTGCCGAATATGAAACGAGGTGCTGGCAACCGACTGGTGGCGGTATAACCATCGCACGCCTCACAGTACAAACATTTGTATTCATGGACATGTCTGTTTGTATTAGTCTGGGTATTTACTGTGAATAATATTCATTTATTTACAAAAAAAGTATCTAATTAAGTTTTCAGTTGTCTAGCACCCATAGTATAAGCTTCGGCTTAGTTTGGGGCTAGGTAGCGATGTGTGGCCCAGCGTGGCATGTCTTGGGTTACAAATCTATCATTTTCTAAGTAGGCTCGACCGGTAATCGAATCTTCAACAAGCGCTATTGTAATGTATTGCCATGGGCGTTTTTCTATGGATAACCGTTACCTATAGATAAGAGCGGGGTCGACGACCTGCCGAAACTACACGGTCTTCGTTTTAAGTTTTAGTCATTTCTAAACAAAAGATATGGCCTCTATACAGAACGACAAGGTATTGAGCTAGATTTCTTTGTTTTGCAAAAAATATAATAGGGAATAAGCTGGCTAAAATATTTTCGTGTATCTATATAGTAGGGTAGTATATTTTTGGGATGTAAAGGAGCGGGGCCTATCATCTTTTCGCTCCAAGCCGACCTCACCTGCCCGTGGTGCATCCTGCAGAATAACAGGCGTGGCGCCTTAAATTAAAACATTTCTGGAAAATAGGTGATTTTGATTGAATAAAGTTTTTAATTTATTATTTATGTTGTCAAATACTTACTAAGTTGGGTATCCGTATTGACTATTTATAATAATAAATAATAATTCAATTGACTTATGATTTTAGTCAGGCGTTTTCAAAATATCCGCTTCAATCGGTCTTTTATCAGATTGTTAGTAACTACTTAAAAAGTACTTTTGCTAATCGATAAATGTATGATAAAAGATAAAGAATCATTTGCTTGTTAAATATAAACAATGTAAAATCTTATCTTGATATTAACATTGAATGGAAGTAAAGGAAGAATAGTCTTCATGAAAGAAATTGTCTGTAAAATATCGCTTTGATTGAAAAGCGTAGCCAAGAAAAGTGTTTTTTTTTGACATGAGCACAGAGAAAGATGTTAAGGCAATTTTGCGATAAGGCCACACACATTGTGACATTTATTATTTATTATTGCAAAAAAATAAAACGATTGAATTTGGAACACTAATTTCAAAATTGGAAACACGCGACCTAAAATATATCTACCTATTTTCATTTCCGTCATTTCGGACCCAAAACGACATTAGTGGACTGAAATCAACCTATTTATAGCCCTATTTACATTTCACCTTTGCTAAAGAATGTTCCCACTTAACGCTAACACCAAAACTAGTATTAGCCCGCGATTGGAAACGACATATTTTCCTACCTACTCGCACTGAGTCAGTATGCATACAGTGGGCAACTCATTCAACTTGAGCCTCCGTTCGTACCTCCGAGCCTCCGATCTCCGCTCACCACGCACACACAAACCGCGGCCGCACACACACAACGGTATTTCAAGCCAGTTTGACAGTTCGCTGTTCGAATCAGTCGGCCGGTGCACGGCGTCGCGGCACGAGCGCCATATTGCTATTTCTCGCTCCGATAGTTTATTAAAAATAAACCGTAAGTGTCGCAAGTGATCTGTGTGTGAACGTTCTTTCGGAGGTTCAAATTTTCGAATTCGGAATTGAAGATGCGGTTCTACGGCCAATCGCCGGCGTTGAGCGAGGATTTCTGTGTTTTCAAACGGTTTTCCGTATGTTTTTTGAGGTTATGATACGTATTCGCGGTCTTTATTGAGGTGTTTTTTAGCTGTGACGTGAAACGTCACTGTGATGTAAATTGCAAAATGATTATCGGTTCGTGTCGGTGCTAATGTGTCCTCGCGTTGCATTATTGTTTCCTATCTTATTTATTTTTGTAAAATGGTTCATCTATCTGGGTTACGGTTAACGTTCTAACAAGAATTGGGTTAGCGTAGCTAGCCAAAAGACTTCAACGAGAATGAAGCTTGTCGTACCTATATAAAAACCGAAACTTTACCAATGTTTTTGTCGAGTTTATCCTTTAATTAACGGAAATTGTACATAAGCGAATCGTGGTATTAATTAGCAAATGGGACCTACATTGTCGAATCGATATTTTTGGCGTCGATGAGTAAAAATAAACTAGGTATGTGGTCATTTATGATGATGATGATGTCATATTTCATTCTATCAATATTGAATTAATGGCTACATATAAAATCGAATGTTTCCTTTCATGTAGGAAAACGTGTAAAGTAATGTTTACCAATTCCTGTTTGCTAGTCTTATTGGATTACAAAAAAAAGGATATTTTAGCTAAAAATAAACTGATACGTGTTGACTTCACTTTAGGCATTCTCGATAACAAGATGTTTTATTTATAAATGTTTACCTTGAAGTTACAAAAACTTGTTAAGTACCTACTCATGCGTCTATACTATACAATATACGACAGAATAATTTACTCAATATTGTGGACTGCAGTGTTTTATGACCAGAATTATACATACCTACATTACTTGTGGTAATAAAACATCTTGGTGCTTATTTGTATAAAGTATCTTCACTGTAGATAAAGAATACAAAATTTATCTTCAACTAACAAGACTAAATATCCATTTTATGCAGACATTTCTATATAATATATAGAAATTATGTAGATGAGAATAATCTCGCAACCTTTTCACAATTAATATCAAAATCGGTTTACTTTTTTTTTTATATTGGCACGGCATGGTGGCTTCCTCTCGCCTGATGGAAAGCTAAAAAGGAAGCCCAAGTCGCTCTGGCCACGGGCGGGAAACCTACGATTCCAGTCAGTCGCCACAGCCATGCCGGCCCATAAGATGCTTCTTCACGCTTCGCTTGAAGGACCCCATACTATAAGAAGACGGAAACACATGAGCTGGCAGAGAATTCCATTTCTTGATGGTTCGGCAGAAATAGGAGTTACAAATAAATAGAAATTACCAAATTAATGTGCGAAAAATTACGATCAAAAATGTGTTGAAATATAAATAAAGTACAGTGTCATCAGACCACTCCTAATGAATTTAAATGATTGTACTCTGTTTCGTATTATTCGTAGCTCAGTAATGTCATCATGACAACTGCAGTGACATTCTATACAACGGCAGTCAGTTGCTATGTTTCACATAATCTTATAATGTCATTATCTCTCCTATCATTTGACGTAAAATATTTATGCATATTTGGCTGAAGCACGAATCGTGCTGAGCCGACTAAATTAAGTAAAAAAAGAATTAACAAAAAACCTACTAATATGAAATCTAAAAAAAAACAGAACAAAATACTAGAACTAGGTAGGTGGTTCATTTTCTTTTTTATTTTTATCACTGTTAAATGATTCTGACTAAGTTGCGTCAACAACACGCTTTTTTGTTAACTGACTCATTCATTTAGTCATGCTCTTAGTCAAAAATGCAACACAAGTTGTTTTACAGCCATTGGCACTCTATCGATAGTTTTAAACAAAAAATGTCTATCACATAATGACTAAAAAAACAAAACCTAACTAAAAATAAATCTTAAGTCTGATTTTGACACATAAGTTGAGATATGGAATGTAAAATTTAACAGACTGTACAATGTAGGGCAGAGATAGTTTTGATGTTGAAAATGAATAAAAATACAGATTTTGCTGTATGGAGAGTAAAATCATAATTAAAAAAAAGAAATTGTTTGACATACCTACTGAACAAAATTCCTTGGTTTAGCAAGACGACATTCCTAAAAGTCCAATGGGTAATTTTGAAAAATTAATCTTCATGACATATTGCAGGCCACTGCTGAACAAAATGCCTATCCAATTGAAAAAATTATCGTGTGAAAAAATGATTAATTAAAATTCTTAATTAATCGTTATGAATAAAATTGATAAATAATTTAAACAATCACTTAACCATACACCATATTAAAATATCCAGCTGTCACTATATAGGTGACAAAACAACGTAATTGCATATTAAATATACTACAGACTTGTATGTAATTAATTCTGATGTAGTGGTACCATTTCAACAACACTAAGTTTTGCTATTAAGCTGTGTCCACTTAAGTGCAAAATGTTGCTAACGTTTTAATTTCCGTCTCGTCGAACGTGTTATTAAATACACGTTCAAACTATTATTGTCTGTTGTAAATGGAAAATACATTGTAAGTTGTTTAAGCTTATTTTACCATTTACTTTCATATTCATATTCAACTCTTGTACACTAAGGTTATCTAGATGAGATCGTTACTAGCGATAAAGCCGCCTAAATTGTACCACAAATTGTGTCTTTAATATCTTCTCTGCAATATTGGTTTGAACTAGAACGCTCTTTTGGTTCATCAGGTCCCATTTCAGACTGCAAATTTCTAATTTTGTTGGTAGTACAGTGTACCCTCAGAGTAGTTTCTAAAATAAAACCAAATAATATAGCTATGTATAAGCATCTAAACTAATAATTGTGTACTTTCCCAGTTATAAGGCAATGTTTATGATGTTCAAAAAAGAGTATCTATCTATACCTAGATTAAATCGGGATTGAATTAGTTCCCATAGTTCCTTTTACAAAACTAC
This sequence comes from Conogethes punctiferalis, assembly GCA_031163375.1. Classification (NCBI taxonomy): domain Eukaryota; kingdom Metazoa; phylum Arthropoda; class Insecta; order Lepidoptera; family Crambidae; genus Conogethes; species Conogethes punctiferalis. The sequence goes on from CM062099.1 coordinate 8,989,796, forward strand.
AAGACTAGATCACATATTCTGAATTCGATTGCAAATAATTATACAAACGGTTTGATTTGATATAAAATTGGTATTGAATAATACCATTTATCATCTATTCTATCTATAGAGTAAATCATGAACGGAACTAGTTCAAATTGTTCACCTTTTATGAACTATTCCTTCATGAACTAAAAGACATCGTAGATTTTAAATTTGAATGCAAATAATTGTGCATATGGTTTGATTTGATATAAAAATGATATTGAATAACAATACCATTTATCACTTTATGGCACCGCTGACGTAATATCGCACAGATAAAGATAAAGTTGATATGATAATACTTTTGATTTGGTCAAGGTACTGTGATGTCACTTAATATTGAATGTAGATATTTATCCTTCATAGTTTTTAAGCCGTACAGTCGGCGAAACAACTATCAAGTGACTTTGATCGCGTTTCGGGATCAGTGGGTGTATACAGCCAGAATAATCCAGGGCAGGAAAAGTTATTAATTTCGCCAATCCTTCACTTTGCCAAGTGCGGCATAGTGATGCGGTGCTACTATAAAAAAATACATATCAAGATAATTCCAAAAAATCCTACCCGATATAAACAAAATTAATATTTGAAATGATTCCGGTTTGATTTCACATTCACATACAAATGTTGATACCTAAAAATTGCGAGCTTTGGTCAAAGCCCCCGCCAAATTTGAAAGGAAGCGATCGCACGCACAAACTAACTTATTCAATTGTAATAACAAAATATACCCCAGTCACGTTCATACTGGCCTGGTACAGTATACTTGTATGTATAGTTTAGTTGCAAATCGCCTAATTTTCATCCTAACACGAGCAGTGACTGATGGAGTGTACCAAGAGCGCATAGATACGTAGGAAGTCTTAACTAATGTTGGTTAATAAGATACTCATCATCATGAGCCTTTCTTATCGGTTTCCATGCAGGGCATAGACTCTCCATATAGCCATTCACCACGTTCCTGCGCTAAATAAGATGCTACATTTTCTTAAAATTAAAATTTAGTCTTCGACTTCTCACGCATCTTTGCTCTCCTGGTACTTTTCGTTCAGTAAGTCACTGATCTTGTGACGAAAGTTGGACATTTAGCAACTTTAGACACTCTGCGATTAAACGGAATGTATTTATCCTTAATAATTTGTATGTTGACATCGTACGCCTTTGATTTGACTTAACACCGCCATATTCCACTTACAAACTGATTGTTAGGCTGTATAATTAGTTCCACAAATTGGGCACGCTTAAAAATCTGCTTTTGGTGCAAATTTTACGTGACAGTTTGAATAATATTGGGTTGTTAAATGAAATGAAAATGAAATGAAATGTTAAGAAATTTTAAGGTGGTCTTCCTAAAACAATTGAATGGCGAATAAGGCAACTTGAAATAAATTGTAACTATAGCATAGAACGTTGGACCTGTTTGGTTTAGTGGTAATAAACGTTTGCTTTGATACAGTAGTCGTAGGTTCGATGCCCGCACAGTATAGATATATTAGACATGCCACCTTAGGCCACACTATGCCATCCAGTCCTAAACTCAGTCTATTTCTGCTACCAAACTCCCTCATCATCATCATCACCATCATCAGGGAATCAGGGATGTAAGGGAGAGAGAAGCAAACACCCAGAGTGTACAGACAAACAATACAATACGCATTGTACTTAGATACAGAGATACAAGCAGACATGTTCGTGCGCTAACACTGAACTAAACTCTTCGTCAAAATGACTTTATCGTCATCAGCCCACATCAGCCCACTGCTGGACATAGGACAAAATGACTTAGTGCAATTGAAATAACCATAAGAGAAACTAGAGCTTCATATTTAACAAGTATCTGCCTCATATTAACTGTCACATGAACTACACCAATTTATACCGTTGGCCTTTATAATATCATCCGCAATCCTTAATTAAATTCCTTTCTACTTTGCACGCGGTGGGTTTAATCACAATAGTTGTTAATTCAAACGGTTTTAGCGTTTAACACCTGGAGATAAGAGTCATCACCATGTTGGGTTGAAGGCAGGAAAGTTAAAGACAAGACGAAAGTTTCCCACGTTATTATTAAGTTTGAAGAATAAAAACAGAGAGTTTTGCAACGTGTGGAACCACTGACTTGATCTAATTTTTGATACAGTGCACTTTACACCTTGGATATATGGTATATGAATAGAAATTCTAAGGTTGTGCGAAGTCAAAAGACTCGCACTCGACTCAAACGCGGTATCGGATTCGAAACGTTTTTATCCGATAGAGGACCATAGAATGTAGGTACTCATCGGATTTGTTCTTTTTTTAAAACAAGAGCGTTCAGGATGTCCTCACTCCACCTGTTGGTAAGCGGTCGTGAGGTCCAAATGTTAGGTCGACAGGCATAAGAGGACCAACTCCAATCCAGCTCCAAACCAACCTCACCTGCCCGTGGTGCATCATTCCGATTAAATAACGAGGCGCTGGCAACTGACTGGTGGCGGAATAACCATCACAATTGAAGGCATAGCTAAATAAACCACATACCGATGACGGGCAGCAGTGTCACCGGAGTGAGAACTACGCCCTGCGATCGCTAACCCGCCTGCTCAGCGTGGCGATTATGGGTATATCCTCCAGATGTTTACCCTAAGTGGTGAACAAATGGAGGGGCCTATGTCCAGCAGTGGACTGCAATAGGCTGATGATGATGTAATAAGGTAAATAGAAAAGTCTTTCTGTATGCATGATGTAATCTATTTCCGTTGATGACGGTGTGCATTCCTCGCGTGTCGATGCATCAAGTTGGCCCAGTGCACTAGACGGTGTTCCGTTACGCAAATTGCATTCTTTGTAGCGTTCATTAGCTCATCCTTTCGCGTTGATTGGTTAAGTTTATCACGACATGACAAATCAGATGTGCCATTTAGTTTCTTGGAAGTTGACAGACGAAAGTTATGTTAGCCTATGTGGCATTAAGTCCGCCTTTTGTACACTACTTTACTGTGCAATAAGATTTAAAAAAAAAAAAAAGTTGTACGCAAAGGACGCAAACATTTCTGTTTTGTTAAATATTTGATGTTTTTTCTTTTAATTCCCATGCACTATTTGGGTAGTATAGGAGCACATATAGGAGTTAGGGCAGTCCGCTTATAACAAGTGACATTTACTTTTTATTTCTAAGCCAGATTGGCAAGTGATTTTACATATGCAGACTTGTTTATTTTAATAAAAACGAAAATAAACATAAAAACGGAAGACGTGTGTGAAGGTATACGAGTGCCTACATTTTATTTACTAAATACTTATAATTTTTGGATAAAAGTACTTATTTGTTGTGATAAAGTAAGACTTAATCATTATGGCAAGTTTCATACCTTGGGAACTTTTTCTTACTTGCACGTAGAACGTGATTTTTTTAACACATTGTCATGTTAGGTTTGACCTATGTCGTGATGACTGTTAGACTGTTGAAAAAGGGTTGTCCTAATTAAAAACTAGTGTCCTAATTTCAAACAGTTTACAATTAAAATAATAAATGAGTTTAACATCTCATCTGGAAATATGCCTGTCATTATTATATTACATTCTCGATAGGAAAACATCAACAGCGCATTGTCTGCGACACCAAAACATGACACCAATACATACAAACATTCTCTTAGCATTTAGTGGTCAGTCAGCAAATATAACGACAGTTTAAATTATATCGATTGATCTTTTAGTGTTGTTTAGATCGATTTTTGATGACTGTCACTTTTACCAATTGCTTTTTGTTCCTCTGTGGCACTAAGTATCGGTAGGTATGTGTTTTCTTTTTGATATACTGTAGGATTGAAATCTTTAATTTATTGAATGCAAAGGTACGTACAAATAGGTTACAATATCGATCATCATCATCATCATCAGCCTATTACAGTCCACTGCTGGACATAGGCCTCTCCAGTTGTTCGCCACTTAGAGCAAACATCTGGAGGATATACCCATAATCGCCACGCTGAGCAGGCGGGTTGGCGATCGCAGGGCGTAGCTTCTTGCTCCGGTGACGCTGCTGCCCGTCACCGGTCTTTAGTATTTAGCTACGCCTTCAATTGTGATGGTTATACCGCCACCAGTCGGTTGCCAGCGCCTCGTTTGTTATTCGGCAGGATGCACCACGGGCAGGTGAGGTTGGCTTGGAGCGAAAAGATGATAGGCCGCTCCCTTACATCCCACAATATCGATATATCTGCCAAACTGCTGAGAAGTTTGTCGGCAGAAATGAAGTGTGAAGAGACATTTTTTATCTTATCAATGAATATTTCGATTACTCACATTCCAAAGACAATGCAAAATGTTCTTGTGTTTATAGATAGAAGAAAAAACACACTCAAACAAATAACATTTACTTATAGCAAAAAGAAAAAGAAAATTTAAATTCGTACCTGTTTTGTCAAAATCACAGACCCGTTTTTTTTCTAAATGTCTACGATGATGGCTAAGGCGGCTGTGTATCTTCATCATTGTCTTCTATCTCAATCATCATCGGTCTGATGCAACCAAAGGACGAAGTCCAAGAGTCATGTCATAGTGACTTCTACCGGTAAATTCCATTGACTCCTACCGATAATATTGACTAACTCCTACCAATTCCGCCCGATTCCTACCGGTCGCACCGTCCGATTATCCCGTTCCGCGCATACCGATGAACTTGAGATACGCCTATGTTTACACTCGGTACTTTCTTAGCCCCGAGCCACAGAGCCGGCATTGCACTTAGAAGAATCTACAAAGAGGTAAAGGTGAAAGGTGTTCACGACTTCTGTGCCAATTCAAACCTTATGCTATTGCAATAAGCTTGCCAAATTCTAGGCTATCAAACGCCGGTCGTCATCGGAACAGACCACATTCTTTAGCTTATGTCAAAGCAATAAGGTCGATTTTGGTGGCATATTTTTTTGATAGACGATACCCGGAATGATCTAAACTAGATTGATTAGAAAAAAACGTGTTAATGAGTGTTTTGAGGTGTGTAATTTTGTATGACTGATGGTCTGGTCGCTTTTATGGCACGAAATAATGATAGACGTCGTTATATTTTTAACACTCGACTTTATTTGCGTTTGAGACGGATATTCGCAAATGTCACGTTTTCTTTTTTGCCCCTTTTTAGTTATGGTAGCGGAATAGATAACTAGACTTTGGTTAAATATTAAAGTACGAATGTTTTGATCAATCTACCAAAATTATTCTTCATCGTTCAGGTTCAATAGTATTTTCATAAGATCAGGGTATCTTTTCAATTCAATTGATTTTGTATCCTATTTCTAAATCTTGTCTCAACATTGGCTTAATTCAAAGTTTTGAAAGAGAAATGTATTTTGTTTACTTACAAAAAAAAAAGTATAAATAATTTGCAATTTCAATATTAATTTAACATCATCAAAAGCTCCTATTAAAAAACTCTTAACAAAAGGTGTGAGTGGGGAGATGACATCTGATAAGGAGAGTAGAAGAAGAAAACGGGTTGTGCCGACCCCACTTTACAGTGGGATAAGGGCAGGAGAATGATAATCGTCAAAAACTATAATGTATCCAGGAAGAAGCTCGAGTCTACCCAAATCTAGGGAGATAAAGCCTTTTCATGACTTCACACAACCTTAGAATCTCTTCACATGTGTGCAGCTATCCTTACGAAGTTTTCTTTCACCGTAAGAGCGTCGAATAAACGTACAATACATTTTCAAATTCAAAATCTCATTTAGACGTGTGGCGAGATTTGAACCGCCTCCTTGTTGAAGTCAAGAAGTCAATGTCCTCAACCACTGGGCCACAAACACCCATTCTCATTTATCTTCATCAAGACATGACGCGAAATCCCTCCATAATGAATGGTCAGCAAATAATTAAAACTGACATCATTCAGTTATCAAATCGTATTAAAATTGATATTTTTACGTTCAACCGCCAATTTATCATTAGAAACGATAATTTGAAGCAATCAATTGAGGCTTTTTATTAATCCGTGAGTCATCAAAATATTTTACGTTTAAAAATGGCGGCTGTTTTAATTGTTAATCTCTTACGCATTTGTCCGTGTCCACCTTTCCGTTAAATTTTGATCTTTTCTTACGCACAGGTGATGTCACAGTCAATAGTTACCAGTAAAGAAAAAAATATTAACAGTGGCTTCCTATTATATTTCCAACTAGCTTTGCCCGCGACTTCGTTCGCGTGGAATACAGTTTCATCCCCTATTTTATCCCCTTGGGGGTAGAATTGATCAAAACCCTTTCTAAGTGGATGCCTACGTCCATAACGTCTGCCTGCATGCCTAACAGCCCGATCGGTCGAGTAGTTAAGGCTGTTCGTTGATAGATCACTACGTCAGTCAGCCAGTCAGTCATCTTTGAGTCTTTATATATTTAGATGTCGACTGCATAAAGTACTTAACTGACCGAGCAGTTTGGTTCAGTGGTAATGTACGCTGCCTCTGATTCAGTGGTCGTGGGTTTCATTCGACCCCGCACAGTAGATACATTCAAATGTAGCGTGCATGTCTGCTTGTATTGGTCTGGGTGTTTTCTATTACTAACAGAAAAGTATCTAAGAAAGTTTATCTGTTGTCTATAGTTCATTCGCGTTAAGAAAATAGTGACTGACAGGTCACTGACAGGCCACTAGCCAATCAACCCATGTACCTCAGTTAGTACCCATGGTTCAAGCTTTGGCTTAGTTTGGGACTAGTTGGCGCTGTATGGTCTGCTACTCATCCAGAGGCGGAGTGAGTCCCACATACCCTGCCCCCCGGGAGCAGAGATGCGTAAATGCGTCTTCACCCGGCGAAACAAAAAAAATATGTGTGGCCTGCTACGCTAGATTTCTTCTAAAATAAATGTCAGTCGAATTAGAGTGACATGACATGACAATTTTTTGTCAGATATAACGTTGAAATTCACCCTAATGTCAAATGTTTTGTGTCAAATCAGAATTCGTATGGTCGATGGCCGATGCCCCGCCATAGAACCTGTTTGAATCCATATGTGACATCTGTCACATAAGATACAATTTGAGACCCACTTACGTCAATCAGGATTAAAGATTAAATAGGTGTTATTTTTTACTGAATCTGTTAGCAATGAATTCTTTTAGGTAGCTGCATGGTTAATCATGTGATAGACAGGTAACTGTGGAATCACATTCAAGTTATTCATTCATAGTTTATGTTTAGTTTAATCAATGAAATTAGGTGCAGAAGATGATAGGTTCCATTCTAATAGTTTTATTTGATTTTGTACAAAAATGTCTTGTACTGTGTAAATGTAATTTAAAAAATAAAATAAAAATAACGCCATTGCGGCACAGTCTGGCAAGGATGTTTTGGGACGTGGCTGAATTCGGAACTAACACTCGTCCTCATAGAAAATGTCACACCTAACGTCGATTTTTGACATTTCTGTTTCACAGTAACGCCCTCATGTCAATGTCACTCTCTTGCTGAAACATCCTGTAAAAAAGTTTACCGCCAACTATCCATCATTGCTTTGCCCAAACTCTCTGCACTGTGGTTCATCTCCGCACTAGTCGTAGGTACCTACGTGTGTCCCGTTAGGACCGGTCCGGATAGTACCCGCGTGCCATGCATTGTTTCGTTGATCGATTACTTCTGTTTACTGTTTTTATTAACTTATCTGTGCCGCATTACTTAAGTATGGACGCCAAACGTCAACAGTTTTTGGATTGTCTGTGGTTCGGTTTTTGGAGCCAAAGTTACTTTACATGGCCAAAATACAACCAAAATTGAAACAGAAAAAGTATTGGTGAACGCTGTTGCCCGTTTCCTGGTATTTCATTAGTCGTCCTTAACTGGCAACATTGGATGAGATGGGGTGGTCTTATTACAAATCAGGAAAACGCATAGATTATAAAAAAATAAAAGACCAAAAATGAGTTTTTTCCTTTCGACCACACGTAGCTTCGACACTCCATTGCTTATGGTCCTCTGTCCATCTACCGTTGCAGTTCAGATTACATTCCATTAGCAGAAATTGTCTATGCCCTACAAGTACAAGGTCTAGATTTATCGCCGCTGTCCAAGCGCTTTATGGCTTGTAAATTGAATCGAATAGTTTGTTTTGTGAAAGTCCCACTTTCGTTGTTTTCTCTCCGAACTATAGCGGGTATATCAATGGCCCTTGTCATATTTCCCTGTTTTAATATACAATTTTCTTGTACCGTTTTCTGTAGACGCCATTTTGTAGTTCGTTCTGAAACGATTTTATCGAACGGATAAAATCGCTTACGTCAAAATTTTCACCGGGCTCAGTAAAATGTTATCGCTTTAAACGGGCGTCTGATTAAAGAATAAATAAATTAAATATGGCTGCTCTGCTGTCAATGTTAACTACCTCTAAACGTAAAAATATTATTTACTTATCGGAAGGAAATTGAATTAAATGTTGCATAAAATCTGTTTGACATTGGTGGAATTATAATGTTATCCTTGAGCTATGAATTAAAAATATAAATAAGACGATAATTAAAATTCAAACCATGAAATAAAACTTAAAAAGATTTCCAATTAACATGGTATTATTGCTTTGACCTAGAATTCTGTTAATTGAACGGTAGGTAATCACCAATTATCAGGACTTTTTATTAGTATTGCAAAAGTATTGATAGATTATTATGTTTATTTTAAATCAATTTATACGCTACTGTAAAACAAATTAAACATCTCAATTGTACTGATTACAAGATAAAATAAATGCAATAAATAATTAAACTGTTGAATTGAAACTGAGATTTTTTATCATATATTTTTGTATCTATGGTCAATTGTTATTTTTATTGCTAACTAAATAGCTGAACTCTATGTATAGATTAAAATATTTTTTATTTTGAATGTTCCGTATAACTTGTTCTTTCTAAGGCCATAAGACAGTCACTGTATCAAAATTCTATAGAATTGAGTTCTAGAATGAATCACGATGTGCATGATAATGATTCTTCTTCTTGAAATGCCATCTTCTACCAGAGGTCGGAGATAGGGGCATTCTAACTTTTGACACAACGGCACGGAACAGGCATCTCATGCTCATATTGAACCATGTCCGGAGATTCTAGAGCCATGAGGTACGTCTTCTTCCTGGTGGTAATGAACCCTTAATTTTTAGAATTTGTTGTACAATATGGCACAAAAGCCGGCGGCAGCGACCCTAGAACTCGATTTGAGTTGCGGGTGTCGACTGCTTACCATTAGGCACATCAGCTCACCTGCCGGCTGTTGTTTAAAAAAAAATAAAAAAATATAGATTTTGATTATTGAAGGGACTAAGTTTCGCTTTAGAATTTATATGAAGAAAAAAAAACACTAAATTCTAATACGCAACGGTTGCTAAAAACAGTTTTTTCACGAATTCGTCACGCTTCGGATCTAAAAATAGAAATGACGTTTTCATTCAACATAAAGTCGCAAAATCTCCCGGCTATTTAAACGATTGAATCAAATAGTACCAATTGAAAGATATTGGCATTTCGCACGATATATCAATTGGTATTTCTGTAGGGGTGTGCTGCGTAAGTTTGCGAGACAGGTTCGTATTAAAATCCTAAAACTCGTAAAACCAAATAATGAACACACAATGTTAAGATTCCTTGATATTTTTTTTCGTATTTTTGTTGCCTCCTAGAAAACCACTGGGACTTTGGAAGGAAGCAGAAATATAATTGAAATAAAAATTGTTATCATTTTCTATATTTCGTCTTTGTTGACCTTGCAATAACGGGTAGATGATTCAAATTTTAAGACCTAATTAAGTATAAGTAGTAATCGCTTCCTATCAATATTCATCTTTGTCAACTCTGCAGTAATACATTAACTGCACACGGGTCGATGCTGCATTTTAAGGGCTAATTAAAAAAATATATGTGAAAAGATAGTTATCGCATACGTCTGTGTCAACCCTGCAGTGCACACGGGTTGTGAGCACGGCTCATAAGATGATATTAATAATTTCTCGGCTATCACTAACCCGGGTGTGACGGCGCGGTCAACGGTCACAAATTGGACCGGCCCGTTCCGAACTCGCTGTGTTTTAACCGAAACTGCACAATGGGCTGTCTTGTGAAAAATTTGCCTTCGCACGTTTTAGGGTTACTCAAAATTTTTGAATTGCGTTATTGTATTGTTTTATGTAATTGAGGTGGTTAGTGGTTGAACTAGAATTTGTGAAATAAATTCATTTTGGCGTAAGATTTTTTATAAAATTGTTCTGGTAGTTTTTTTTCGAGTAGTAACTGAAGAAAGGCTCAAGAAAGTTACATAGTCAACGGTTACATAGTCTTAAATTAGTTTATCAAATGACGCTATCTATTTGGATATCCGATCGGGACAATTAAATAAATAAGTTCTAAATAAGGCTTCTCAGAATTAAGCTTCGTTGGTAAATATGCAGGTTCTTAAATCTTGACAACCGCGTCTTCTAAAGTGATGCCAACTTATTGGTCATGGAAACTAACTTTCTAAATTGTCTAGTGATAAAAGAAACCTTTGTTTTAAGGTTAGGTTATTATGACCTAAAAGTGTAAAGGCAAAAATTAAACGACAAAAGACAATAGAAAGTTGAAAACATGCGGAACCATGATCAAATTCATATTTTTCTGAAATCTTATCAAAATCTTAAGAAACATTTAATTTTTTTCATTAAGATTTTGGCTAGATAGCACCCGTTAACGGTCTCTAGACAATTTCGTTCTCTGTATTCCTATGAGAACCGACATGTTTTATTTTTCGCTCTGAACTCCTTAATTAATTCGCCAAAAGCAATCTGGTTTCGTTCTTTTGACCCAAGACTGGTTTTTAGTTTTATTACGTCTTGTTAGAAAATGTACTGATTAATGTTTCTCGCTTGATTAAAAAATTTAGACGGCAAAGGTTCCGAGTGTGATAAATAAAAATAAAAATTACAATATTTATCGCTAAATTTGAGATTTACTATAATGGCGTTTAATTAGGTATATTATAACAGTGTATGTAGTTAAAGTTTGATTAGATCTTCAAACAAATTAAGTTTTATTTAGGTTAGTTTATTATGCAAATTATGTTTCACCGCCATTTTGTTAATGTCACTTTTTGCAAATGGTGGATTTTCAAGCAATTTATAATGTCGTTATCAGATCTTTGCCCTGTCTTTTATGTGCAAAGTGTAAAATCACGCCAAGTTAGGTATGTACTGTTTTAAGCTTTCACAGCCACTATCATATCTACTGGTATGCCTTCTGAACCAAGGATCGTGGGTTCAATCCACCACGGGACAAACTTTGATTGTGTGATCAAGTCTATCATTTACATCTTCTAGTTATACAGATTATGAAAGTAGATATAAACATAACTATGGTGTGTGTGTGTGTGTGAAAAGTCATACACAAATAGTTTGTTCTAAAACACCACATTAGGCAGTTCACATAGAAGTTCATACAAACCAAACATTTACTCATCGTTATTAGAATTTACCACATCTTGACCGCTGTGTCCAAATGTAGTAGTTACTGCACAGTGTTTCGTCTTTACAGTTAAGTTCTCACAATATTTGCACATTTTCTAACTCTATAAATCCTACTGTTTGCTTGTTATGTCTTTGAGTAAATAGGCGTTATTTAACTGTTCTGGGTCACTGTGACTTTAAGGTGCTAGCCGAGATAGATGTTATTTTGTTCAACAGACTTAAAACTAGGTATAATAGACATTTGTTGCACAATTTAGATGGTATTATCGCTAAAAGCTACCTCTTTCAGACAACCTTAGGGTAAGGGAGAGTTAAAAATAAAGAGTGAGGTGAGCTTTCAACTGAATCGGATGAGAGTTGTTGGGTATAAGCAGGTATGATGTCAAATGATTGGTATGCAGGGTCTGACGCATTTGTGACTGATTTCATCAAAAATTTACCTGTATTTTGACGAGTTTACCTCCTTAATAAAAGCCTTTTAGGGTGATCTCAGAAGGTGTTGTACAGAAATTCTTTTTGTTTTTTCCTTGTAAGGTTAGGGTTAAGAATGAATGAACAAGCTTCGAGATTGGGAAATTAGTAAAAAAAATATATAAAATGTTAACTCATCATCATGACAATTGTCATTTGGGGGAATTTACCATAATCACTACGTCACCAGGCTTGAAAACAGCAGTGAACGCTGTTGCCCGTTTTTTTTTTTATTTTTTTTATAGTGGCTCGACATAATGGCTTCCCTACGCCTGATGGAAAGCGAAAGAGAAACCCAAGTCGCTGTGACAACGGGCAAGTAACTGGTCAGTTACCTGTCGGTTGCCACCGCCATGTCGGCCCAACCCTAACCCCCCACGAGCTCCGGAAACCCTACTCACCGGCAGAAACACGACCCAGAGGTCATTTGACTGCGGTATTCTATAGGGTGGAGGTCCTTCCCCGGACGGGCGGCTCAATTCGAGCGAAAATTCGCTATGCCTACCTCTCTTAACCATTTCCTCATAATCCCTTAGTCGTCTTCAAGAAACCCACGGGATATGGCATGGTCCAAATTTCAACCCGGAAACCACACGGGAAGTTGACATAAACTGTAAATTGTTGAAAATAAAAAATCAAAGGCGTGGCACAGACGAGTTTTCATTACAGTCATACACATTACACATTAGGGGCACACAGTGGTTAGGCTTTCCGTCTGCGACAAAAAATTACATGTGATTATTTTTTTGCCTGTGTCTGTATGTTATTAGTAACACCGTTAGTTGTGTTAAGTCTTTCCTGTAGTAGAATTACACAGAATATTTGATTTTTGTGTATTTCATCATCAGCCTATTGCAGTCCACTGCTGGCTATAGGCCTCTCCAGAGTCTCCAGTTGTTCGCCACTTAGGGCAATCGCTTGGAAGACATACCCATAACCGCCACACTGGGCGGGCGGGTTGGCGAACGCAGGGCATAGCTTCTCGCTCCGGTGAAGCTGCTGCCCGTCAGCGGTCTGTGGTATTTAAATATGCCTTCAATTGTGATAGTTATACCGCCACCAGTCGGTTGCCAGCGCTTCGTTTGTTATTCGGCAGGATGCACCACGGGCAGGTGAGGTTGGCTTGGAGCGAAAAGATGATAGGCGATTATGGGTATATCCTCCAGATGTTTGCCCTAATTGGCGAACAACTGGTGAGGCCTATGTCCAGCAGTGGACTGCAATAGGCTGATGATCATGATGTATACCATACTCGTAACATGTGTGCTAGTGACGCTATAACCTCGCTCGTCCCCCTAATTTATATACAAAAAACACGTTATTTATCACACGTTATGGTAAACCAACCATCGTTACGTGACTCTCGTAACGTTGATAACATGACACTGAAAAAACTCGTCTCAACTTTTTAATATTCATAAAGCAACTTTGTTCGAACCAGTCAACTTGTTAATCAATTTTATACTTTCTTGATAATCCGATATCTAGTCATAACCGGTGATGCTGAGACTTGTAAGGAAAGTGAAATGGTATAAATATAGACTTCCACTTGGAAAATTCGTGGCTTTCAGCCATTGCTTAGTAATTTGTGGGTTCCATACCCAAAGGGTGAAAACGGACCAACCCTAAAAGTGCGGTTGATTAATATAAATTAAAATTAATGGTTATTGACGTGCAGACGATGTTGCATTTCTTCGAGTAAATTGTTTTTATCCATTTTCAAAAAAAGTAAACATTTGACAGCTGTCAATCCACAGATAACACAACATAGATTCAGTTAGTAATGCATAATTGCGCGTTGTAGGCAAATTGTAATGAATGACGCGATTGTTTAAAATACCTTCTCCTGCCGTTTGTTTCAACAATTGAATTAAATAATAATGAGATAGTCGTGTTTTACGTGACTCATGCAGAAAATGCGTTTACCCTTACACAATGACAGTTTGATAAATGTACTGTAGATTACCTCATTCAGTGTTTTTTTTTAAATTGTGTTACAAGTGTGGCAAAGGAAATTATAACGTAAAGTGTAAATAAAGGGCCAATTGTTAAGTTCTTTCATATCATCCCGTGATTAGTAGACCACTAAGGGAATATTAGGGAGCAGCGCTGACCTGGGTACCTGGATAGTAAGTAAACCTACTGTGGTCATTTACCTGCCTGCCAAGCGTGGTGGTGACTAAATCAAATCCAAAAAATAGGTTTGCGCTTGACTGCGATTCGATTGATGGTAAGCGATATCGTGATCAACGATGAAACGCAGCAAGAACCGGCCCCATGTTCTAAATAACGATCTTCAACTTTTACTATTAAAGAAGCAAATTCCTCTGACTTCTAAGCTAAGTACATCTGTACTACGCCAAATTACCAAGAAAAATTAGACAACCTTAAACCTTAACGAGATCTAATGACTGTAGTCCAATTAAGCATTGTTGAGCCGGCATTAGATTGGGTAATTGGCGCTTCGCAACCAAAGGGTCTCAAAATTTGGGACCTTGCAATTATACCAACGTTACGAAACAAACTGTCTCACACGATCCTAATTCGTGGATTCGCGTCAGAAAACGAACAATGCGACGAAATCCCAAAGCCGTGTGTCATTGAGCGACCTCAGGTGAGTGCGTGGGCTCAGTGACAGCGGTTTAGGTTCAATCAACAATCAATCAACAGCCTTGGTCCGGCCACTGCTGAACGTAGGCCTCCTTTAATTCGCGCCACATTTCTCTATCCCGGGCCTCCCCCATCCAGCAACTGCCAGCAGTTCTTCTAAGGTCATCCGCCCAGCGGGTTGCGGGGCGTCCTACACTACGTTTGCCTAAACGCGGTGTCCACTCCAAGATTCGTCTGCTCCACGGCAGGCATCGGCTCTGCGGCAGACATGACCAGCCCACTGCCACTTCAGCGTACTAATCCTTCGGGCTATGTCGGTAACTTTCGTTCTTTGACGTATATGCTCGTTTCGTACCCTATCTTCTAACGAGATACCGAGCATAACCCTTTCCATAGCGCGCTGAGCGACTTTAAATTTGTGGACTAGTCTTAGTAGTATTAGGTTGGCAGGGAACTATAAGGAAATCTGGTACATCATCATCATCAGCCTATTGCAGTCCACTGCTGGACATTAGGCCTCTCCAGTTATTCACCACATAGTACAAACATCTGATACATACTTAAAGATCTGGCACATAGTTCTATACAAATTACGGCTTATCTCATTAGCTCAAAGCTTTTTTTTTAACTACTCACAAATATTGTTCAAATGTGCTAGCATTTAACACGTTGAGCGCCACGTTTATCTTTACACACAAATAATAGATTTTCTTTTGTCTACAATTCCGGCAGTTTAAGGGTTAAATCGGAATTTGAGGAGAATGTACTGATTGTTGAAAAGACGAGAAATTAATAATGGTATGTTTGTCCATGAAATTTTAAAAACAACACGTTTGTATAATATCGTACTTTTTACAAAATCAGTCAATGCTCAGCTCATGTTAGGAGTAAATTGGACATTTAGCAACTTGGATATTTAGCGACTAAACGTCTGAGATCGATATAAGTGGCGAACATTGGAGAGACTGATAAAGGCTGATGATGATGATGAAACGCTTGAGAATCGCGCATATCATACACATAATATATACCTACATAACGTCACGCCTTTCTCCCAGAGGGGTAGCCAGAGACCAAGTTTTTCCATTTGCTACGACCCGGGCACACAACTTTTTTCCCGTCCGCATTCACCAATCTATTCATAGTAATTCATACATGGTCGTCGGTTTAGGGTACTTAGTGTTTTACTTTTTTTAAAACACTTCCTATTTGGTCCTGGAATGGCCTTCTGGGTCTTCCCCTTATACATACGTAGTGAATACAATCACCGTGTGTGATAACCGGTCCCCCCGCTATCAGTCGCGCCCCGCCGCTGTCATTGTCTCCCCGTTCCCACGACCGACCCGGGTATTCGGACGAAGGTCGCGTGACCTTGGCGCTTCGTCCGCGTAGCTCAGCGCAGGGGACTGACTGGACAGTGGTCAGAAACCTGTTGCGTTACTGTTTGTCTGTTGCTACGACACATTAAGTTATGAGTTGGTGACAAGACTAGTGAAGTTAGTTCCGCGTCACCGTAGTCCGATGGTGCCGCTTTGGCAGTCATCTTAGTCAGTTATGGGAAAAGCCCCCTGCTTTTTGACATGACTGTCATCGTAATCAGTTAGGAAAAAAATATCTGCTGTGCATTGTGACGTCAAAGACTCCCACTCCTAACTTTTGATGCCTTGTATCTTTGCTATTGTCCTCTATATAAATTTTCACGTTTCTAATATTATAGTGCGATTAAAAAAATTAAACCGACTTCGAAAAAAACACAAACGACCAAAACTAAAAAGCGATAAATAACGTAATTAATCCCATCCTTAATACATAATTATTTAAATATTACAATTATCACTTATTTTTGAAGTCGGTGCCAGCCTCTCGGTACCTAACGTAGACTGTTGTTGTATGACGCGCGCGGCCGGCAAACACGACAATATATTTATTTGTTTGGCACCGACTTCAAAAATAAGTGATAATTGTAATATTTAAATAATTATGTATTAAGGATGGGATTAATTACGTTATTTATCGCTTTTTAGTTTTGGTCGTTTGTGTTTTTTTCGAAGTCGGTTTAATTTTTAAAAAAAAATAACTTTATTTCTCTATTTTTAGTTGCGTTAATGTGCTGTAAACTTGAATAAAGGCTAATTAATGTCCTTAAGAGTTTTACTTAGGAATGAAAAATTTTGCTTTAAGTCAAGTGAAGACTTTGCGATCTAAAATCAAGCAAATCACTTGTCCAAATCACCTACCCTACTAGCCCTGCATAAGTACATACTACTACCTAGTTTAATATCGACCAATGTCAGTACTGTCCCCTAACTCCTAGCCGTTAAGGAGTTCTGTGGCTTCATCATCAGCACCAGATGTTGACGCCCGGAAGCATATACCTGAGTAAAATATAACTACGTAACAAAAACACCATATGAGCATACAATTTTCGGTTGTTGCCCTCAATTTCTCCAGGATCCCATCATCAGATCCTGACTTGGTGAAAATGGGACCACCTCGGAAGTGTCCTCTGTCGAACTGTCGAAAAATTTTTGAAATCCATCCATAATTGACGGAAATATCGGTGAACAAACATAAAAAAAAATAAAAAAAAAAAATATTATACATACAGACGAATTGAGAACCTCCTCCTTTTTCGAAGTCGGTTAAAAAGTAGAAGTGGGATTTAAAGTTTTATTAACACGTTGATTGACCCGTGCACTGCATGTGGTGCATAGCTATTGTTTCATCTATGCTGTCTGCTTTGCGGACAGCTATTGGGTTAAATTGGGTAGGATAAACAGTTAAATAAATAATTTTAATCACAATAATGGACTTAATCCGTTCCTCAGTTCCGAACGCATCTCGTATCTACTAGATTCATCTAAACGCAATTATGAAGCTGTTAGTTTGTCCGTCGATCGCGATGGAGCCCGCCCGACGGTTCTGCCCGCGATAAAATCGTTTATACTCCATTCAAACTGGTATCTGTTATTTGCAACAATGTAGAAATAGGATCTACTTATCACTTGATAGTTAATTAGCGACCCACCTTCGCTTCGGGTATTTCGGGTTTCATTATTACCGTTTTAGTAAGGATCCCTTTTTTTAGCAATGTTATACTTTATTAAAGTAAAGCCTTGCTACTTTTGCTGCTTGCTTACTTAGGGTGAATGTAGCTTTTCAATTCTGAAAGAATTTTTAGTAGTTTTTGAGTTTATTCATTACAAACATACACAAAATAACACAATACCTCTTTATAATAAAAACAAAAACCTGGGGTAAGAGCGTTCGGCTTCCCGAACAGCCTGATGGTGATGATAAGGCCGCTTTGCCTATCATCATTGTCATTTAATAAAAAGTTAAAAGAAAATAAAATTCTGGCTGTATGGATATATCCAATCGTTTCCCTAGCTTTTGCTATCTTCCCTACCTGACTGACTATGGCATATAATGTGACAAAAAGAATAATACTGTTGTATTTATTTAGTTTATTGTTTATCCTCAACACGACCTTGTTACAATGACTTAAATTCATAAGTAGGTCTTCTCACTGCATTGATGACTTCATATACCTAATAAAGAAACAATAGTACATACTAATAAAAGACAAAACAACGTGTGTATGAATGTAATAAATTCAATTTTCCACACTTCAGCATGTATTGTCTTACAATAAGATGATTTGTGTGACAACAAACACATTTGTATGACAAGACATGGCATGACGGCATTGTATACCCAAATGTAGTTATAAAAAGAAATTGTGTAATAGTAAATATTATGAACACAACATTCAATGTTATTGTTTCGTTTATATTATCTTTTTTATATCAGACAACATCACATTGCTCCGATCCCAAAGAAGGTACCACATACCTTACCTCTATACCTACTTAGATAGAAATACATACACTCAGGCACGGAACAAACACAAATATTCATCACACGAATCTTTGTTTTGGGTGGGAATCCAGCTCACACTTGGTTCAAGAGGCAAGGTTTAGTAGTACCAAATGTCAATGAATGAATCTAGTCAATATTGTCCCGTAACTTTAGAAAAGTGGATCCTATAAGAGATATTATGTATCAAGTGGAGAACAACGAAAAAATCTCATACAAACCTTTCTAATCTTCAAAAGTCTTAAAGGTTCGGTAAAAATGGTGTCCTGAGATTAAATAGCGCGATAAAAATACCCGAAACCGCTCGAACCGCTTAAAACAACTTAATGCACGATATTCGTTTACATATCGTACGATGTTTTGTCCTTCCATGTTATATTTTGTATCATTTAACCATTCATTAAGTTAAAAAAGGAATGGACAGCCATTTGTAAAACAAAAAGTTTTAAAGGACTTTTCTACGGCAAAGGAATAATGTCTTATACAGCCTTAATTTTCAATGAGTTCTAATATGGCAATTAAATCTACATGTGGCCTTCCTATATCGTTTCCTATTTTTAATCTTAATTAAATTACCATAATTATTATTAACACTTTTTACATGCAATCTACAAATGAACCGTCTAATGGGTTGCATAATGACTGTACATTTTACAGTCATTACTTTAAATTTGGTTGCATTTACTAATGAGTTATGTCATTTAGAACAATATTGTTTTTATTCTGAGCTATTTTAATGTCTTATGAAATGTCTAAGGAAATAATGAGTTTAATGCCTAGTTACCTGATCTAGAATAAGACTTAGCACAGATTAAATATATCTTGTTGAACTTTATGTTTTTGCAACAATAACTAAGCGTGGTTTTATGATGTTTGGACTTAAGTAACTCTTCGTAATTACTTAATGTTTTGTAATTATCACTATTGTAAATTTATTTATACTAATTACTAATGTTTATTAATGAGATATATTATTTTCTCACACAAAACTATATGTAGCCATTCTTATTAAGCTGCATATTTAGTTATGTAGTTAAACGTTAAATAACAAAATACACTTGTATTCGTACTTTAAGTAAGCGTTATTTGTAGTCGAAGTGAAGTCAACAAATCAGATATAATTTAAAACCATACCAAGTCTAGTTTCATTCAAGTAAAAAAGGTTCCATAACCACAATCGCAGACAATAAAAGGTCGTAACGCTCGAGCATAGACAAAATTAACTTTTTTCGTACAAGGTCATCGGCCAAATTACCGAAATCCTCGCTCTCGTGACCGGACCGCCGCCATTACCTCCGAAGAACAGAACACATGACTCATTATTTACACCCGAGGCAATTTGGACCTCGAAAATAACATGTAAATCATCATATTCCTTTGTTTCCGCAGGTCGTCAACGTTTAGTTTACACAGATGACAACGAAAACGTGAAAACCCAAAGACAATACCGGGCAGTGACGAAACGAATCGAATTTAAAATTAAAAAGTAACCGTAACATTCCAAATTCAAATCTAACGTCTATTAAGTTGCCATAACATTAACAAGCTTTTAAAAATAAATAAAAAAAAAGCTCGATAAGGCGCCAGACATTCAAGTGAGTAATCGCAAATAAATTAAGTGGATAAAAAAATTTGTGTCAAGATCATTAAGTGTGTGTCAAGGGATACACAACTTTCCTTTTGTAGAACACCGGCTTGAAGACATCGATCGTAATAAAACAGTGGATAGTTTAAAAGTGACCTCGGTATTGTGGAAAGATTTTGGCGGATCTTTTCACAATTGTCCTGAGTGAATCGGAACGTTTAAGTGTCAAGGGATTCTTTTTTTAAATTGTGGCGTTGGCATTCAAAAGCAGTGTTCGAATTTCGAATTATGTTATAAGTGTGTGTGAAGATGTCTACGCAAGCGTATTATAAGGAGCGTCTTGGGTTTGACCCCCAAGAGGCGATGGATGGAGTCAACGGGGGCTACTACGAAGGTCCCCACCAGCCGAAGCGGCACCGCGGGGAGCGCGGGGAGCACGCAGGTCCCGAGAAACACGACCACGTGTACGAGGAGAATCTGACGAAATTCAAAGGTACAACTTGTTGGGAGTTCTTTGCTCAGCAGTCAGGTTCGTGGTGATGGGTTATAGAGAATGCGCGTGTGTTGTGAAACTTCGATTGTTTTGATCGCACGCCTCTCTGGCTAACATTCCTGATGTTCTTTTGTTGTTTTTAACGGTCATTGCCGCCATGTTTGCATCATTGATATCGTCGCTTAGTTACACTGTGAGAGGTAAAAACATCTCGTACTACATAGATTAGTGTAAAAAAGTTACCTTGAGTGATAAGCTGGACTTGAATGTACGACTCATGGTGTAGAAGTTACTTAAGGTCCTAGCTAGCAGTTTTCTTTTATTTGAGAATACTCACTGTACCCCAAGGGGGACTTCGTCCGTCGTTTTTCGTCGGTAATGCCTTTACGGATACACCATGTATATGTTGCATTCATCTAGTTGAATCTCCAATTTAATTGATTAACTAGCGCGTTCATTGAATGACGATATTTAATTAAATGACTAGGCCGAACGTTGTTCAAACAAGCGTCACTTAACGTCCAACTAGTTAGCCGATTGTAACCAAGCCCTTACAGAGCGGACATAGGAGATTCAACCAGATGACTGCGACGCGACATATACATTTTTTTGCCTTAGATGTCTTAATCTAAGTGATGATATATTGATGCATACTACATGTATACTAACTAACCCTTTCTAAACAACTTGAACTTGTGTAAAATATTAGGTACCTACATCACGCTCGTTTTTTACAGACAACAATGATACTTCTAGCAATACATCGGTGAAAACCGCATTTAATTCTATGCAGTAGTTTTCGCGTAATCCGCGATCAAACATATAGATAAAAATTTCTCCCGTTTTCCCGTCACTGCTCTGCTCCTATTGGTTGTAGCGTGATGAAATGTATACTATAACCTGCCCAGAAGTATGAAGAATAATCATACCAAGTTTCGTTAAAATCCGTCCAGTAGTTTTTTTTTCTATAACGAACATACAGACTCTGAACAGCAAGTTTATGTTTGTTTCTAGTGTTAGGGTCTCACTCTTATCAAAAGGCTACAAAAGTAGCACCTATAAAATGTCTTTAATTTCGTCCTGTTGCCATTAATATGCTTTTGACCTTGGGCTCAAAACATTTGTAAATAAGAGGCAAACAGGTTTACCGGAATATCCAGACCTTGCTCTGCAGGTAACTATCGTTTGATTAATATAAAATGTTGTTTGGCAAAGATTTTGGGTTTGAATACATTAGTAATGGTTTTGATAGAATGTAACAAATATTTTAAATGTGTACTATTAACCTAGTCTTATGAAATGTCTACTTCCCATGCCCAAACTTGAGAGAAGCCCAAATCTCTATAGCAACCGGTAGGCATCCATAGATGCCTGACAATAAATTGTCACTGCTTTGTACCAATTGCCAAACATTTGTATTGGTCTGGGTGTTTGTATATATAATTATTTATACAAAATATAAAACTCAAAGGTGACTGACTGACTGACTGTCTGACATAGTGATCTATCAACGCACAGCCCAAACCACTGGACCGATCGGGCTGAAATTTGGCAAACAGGTGATGACGTAGGCATCCGCTAAGAAAGGATTTCGATCAATTCTGTCTCCAAGGGGATGAAACTCCATTTCACGCGGACGAAGTCGCGGGCACAGATAGTTTACAAATAAAAAGATTTAATTAAGTTTATCAGTTGACCAACACTGTACAAGCTTGGCATGCCTTAGATTATATGGTAGGAGGAAACTTATGATTTAACAAAGATGTCCTTTTTCAATAGTGCGTCTCGCTATGACTAGTTATAGTCCATACAAAACAAAGTATGTCACATTAGTACAACGAACGGTTACAATGCGTGCAGTGATAAACAAGTATCTGTGTTATCAGCCGTATCAAAATCTTATCTTTAGTGAGTCTGTGTAATAAGATAAGGCATTTGAAACAGGCAACGGGATTACTTTGCATGTTTGATTTGCCGAGAAGAGGCCTATTTTAAAGGCAATTTATGAACTAATTCCCTAGATCCCTTCCATCATCGTGATACTAGATAAGCTTCGCGGCCATCCGAGCGACGAAGGGCATACAATTCCCCTCTTAAAAAATTGCCTCCATTGGATGCAGCCGTACTATTCTTCGGCACTAAACAAGTCCCTGTAAGTTGCTGCCTACTGGCGACACAGGAGGGTTTATTGGTACGCACTCCAAAGAGGTGTTCTTCGAGCTCAAATTCAATCAATGAATCAGATAAAATTTTAGGTCTCTGTTTTTTTTTATAGATTAGCACGTCAAATCCTTATGTTTGAGCAGACGATGAACTCCAAAAATATGTAAGGATCGCTTACATCACCCCTGGTTAGTGCGACATTGAATGGTCACACTATGACGGCCTGCATAAGTGCCGCTTTGTCACGCCCCGTTTGATAACCCAAGACTATAAGAAGAAGGGAACACGTGTGCTGTAAGAGTGTTCCATAGTCTAAGATGGTTGGCTTACACGACAGTTCCTGACCTAAAAATCAAACATTTCTTTTGGCTAATAGGCCCGTTGCCGTAAAAAATATAATTAGTCCGTCTTGTAGATTGTCCAAAAATAAAAGACACGTATTTTTTCATTTGTCCATCGGACCAAAAATTACAAAGATACAGCCCGTTAAAATTACACCTGACGTCAAAGAGTGGGAGCTTTTTCGCCACTGAGTAACGTCAAAGACCCCACTTCTACCTTTGATGCCTTGTATCTTTGTTACTTTTTGTTTAAATGAAAAAAGGAAAAATACTTATCCAATATATTTTTATAATCCAAAATACGGACTAAATGAAATTTAATTATTTTGAACCTGGAAACATCCCTATTCTATACGAAACTAAAAATCTAGTACCTACCAACACAATCGTCTCTGTTTAAAGAAGTGCTGACCAGCTGAAAGGCGCCGGCCTGACCCCAGACATTGGAACAAATCGGTTAATAAGACCAATCAACTGCCGGCAAATTGCTTTAATAGGTGCTCGCTTCACCGCGAACTCGTACGTACGTCGGTAGGAAGGACGGCATACGAAAAAGTTTTTTTTTTTATAGTGGCTCGACATAATCGCTCGGCTTCCCTACGCCTGATGGAAAGCTAAAGAGAAGCCCAAGTCGCTGTGACAACGGGCAAGTAACTGGTCAGTTATCTGTCAGTTGCCACCGCCATGCCGGCCCAACCCTAACCCCCCACGAGCTCCGGAAACCCTACTCACCGGCAGAAACACGACCCGGGGGTCATTTGACTGCGGTATTCTATAGGGTGGAGGTCCTTCCCCGGACGGGCGGCTCAATTCGAGCGAAGATTCGCTATGCCCTACCTCTCTTAAGTCTTAAGAACTTGAGAGTGTATTAGGTGGATGATTCTTTTTCTCACGTGCTCCTCATTACTGATTGACTGGCTCGGTGGCTTAATAGGCCTGTTGCCGTAAAAAATGAAAATAGTCCGTTTTTTAGATTGGTCAAAAATAAAAGACACGTATTTTTTCATTTGTAAATTAGATCAAAAATGACAAAGATATACTCGTAGCACGTTAAAATTACGCGTGACGTCAAAGAGTGGGAGTTTTTGTGTTTGTTCCTTGTATGGGTGTTTATATTTCTATTTAAGTATATATTTGTGGTACCTTCGTTGTTCTGATACCCATAACACAAGCGCTTAAGGTACTTACTTTGATATCGGAGCAACATAATGTGATCTTGTGTGATAATTATTTATAATTTATGTCATCATTATCATGTTCAGTCGTAAAAGGTCCACTACAGGACAATGTAAGGCCAATGGCCGATTACAAGCTGCCCAGCCCCATTGCCTTATTTTTTAAAAAAAAATCCGCCATTCATAGGCCATTCAGCGCCAACCTCCATGACTTTTATTATGTCATCGGTCTACCTCGCTGGAGGGCGTCTCACATCGTGTTTCCTATAGAAAGGTTTCCTCTAGATCTTTTCTGTCCAACGACCACTCAAACAAAAAAACTACACTGTAGACTTTCCTTACTACCAATGCGTGGAAAGTGTCTTAACTAATCCTTGGAGAAACCTTACATGTTTGGCATTACGGTACGCCCTTACGTCACATTATATTTGCTTGTTACCTACTTCAGACACCGGTGGCTTGTGTACAGAGCTCACCTAAAGATTCAGTTTAGGAAAAAAAATTCCTAAACTATCAGTACCTCAAGAGGTCTCGGGTTTGAACTTCAGACTCAATACCAAAGCTTGTAATAGAGAACTGATAATTTTACTATGATACTTTTTTTTTTGTAATAATGGGACCAAATCTGAAGTGTCCTCTGTGGAACAAAAATTATTCTTTTAAATCCATCTATAATTGACGCAAATTTCAATTTCTTTATTTGCTCACTAAGTGTCGGTGAACATACATTAAAAAAAAAGATTATACGTACTGACGAATTGATAACCTCCTCCTTTTTCGAAGTCGGTTAAAAATACACACAAATGTTGGTACTGTGCTGGGATCGAACCACTGTGCGGTGGAAGCAGCGTTCGCTACCATACCACTGACCCAAACTGGTCAAGACATTATAATTATTGTCATCATCATCAGCTTATCGCAGTCCACTGCTGGACATAGGCCTCCCCAGTTGCTCGCCACAGGGAAAACA
Organism: Conogethes punctiferalis; assembly: GCA_031163375.1. Taxonomy (NCBI): domain Eukaryota; kingdom Metazoa; phylum Arthropoda; class Insecta; order Lepidoptera; family Crambidae; genus Conogethes; species Conogethes punctiferalis. The sequence continues at coordinate 9,014,966 of CM062099.1, forward strand.
TCGCAGGGTTGGCGATCGCAGGGCGTAGCTTCCCGCTCCGGTGACGCGCTGCTGCCCGTCATCCGTCTGTGGTATTTAGCTACACCGTCAATTGTGATGGTTATACCGCCACCAGTCGGTTGCCAGCGCCTCGTTTGTTATTCGGCAGGATGTACCACGGGCAGGTGAGGTTGGCTTGGAGCGAAATAATGATAGGCCGCTCTCTTACATCCCATTACAATTATTGTCATGTTAAAGTATAATACAGACTCCTATTGTTATTCTTCAATCAATTAACAATAAAAATATAATGTGCATGATATTCCATAAAGAACAGGTCTAACAATCATGTCTTTATCTCGAAAAGCATGTATTACTATGGTAAACACGCATTACCATAGAGGCACCAGGCCTTCTAAGGAAGCACACGGATGCCAACTGCAGTAATGCACTGATAAAGTAACTGGGCCACTGCAGTCTTGTCAAGGTTTTGTAGCGATGCACGTTCATTTCAATGAACACAGCTGAACTTAACTAAGTTTGAGATAAGCTTGATAAAACTTTGATACGAGTACGGTGTTTTATTACAGCGAAGTTGTAACTTGATAGCTTTTTTTTTATAGTAGCTCGGCATAATGGCTTCCCTTCGCCTGGTGGAAAGCGAAAGAGAAGTCCAAGTCGCCGCTGTGACAACGGGCAAGTAACTGGTCAGTCACCTGTCAGTTACCACCGCCATGCCGGCCCAACCCCAACCCCCCACGAGCTCCGGAAACCCAACTCACTGGCAGAAACACGAGCCGGAGGTCATTTGGCTGCGGTATTCTATAGGGTGAGGGTCCTTACCCGGACGGGCAGCTCAATTCGAGGGAATCGCAATGCCCTACCTCTCTTAAATCTTACTATTACATCGACCCTATAGAATACCGCAGCCAAATGACCTCCGGGACGTATTTCTGCCGTTATAAAGGCTAAGTGACAGGTAACTGACCAGTTACTTGCCCGTTGCTGTACTATCAACGCCTTGGATTGATGGAAGTGAGGTGGGAAATACCAACTAAAAACCGTTTAAAAATCTCTGGTCCCTCTCAAAGCGCCCAAAAAATCGTGCCGTGGGTCCTAAAAATATGTCCATTTATTTATTTATGTACAACCACATGATACATATTATACATTCTCAAATATTATAGGTATACAACATAAACGTCTGATATGTACCACAATAACGGCGTACATAGCATTCACAAAAATAATAAACTCGAAACGGATAAACAGTCATAAAATTTAGGTAGGTAAAGATCGTGAGACCCAACCGGTGCGGTTGGGTTACCAAGCTAAGGAGAGCCTGATAGGTGGGACAACAAAAACAATTTGAACCTAGGGAGAGAAGCTCCAAATAGGTCCAATTCTGGTATTTTAGCATTGAATGCATTAAATTCGATAAGAATTCGTGCCAAAGGAGATTGGAGGCCTAGATTGGTTCGAGCAAATGGAGGGTCCATCATTCATGACACGAGTGATACCCCTGGTGTTGCAGGCGTCCATAGGCTGCGAGCCGTAGGCATGTTTGCCAACTTAGTGGTATAAAAAAAGTACTTGTCCTCAAACAATGAAACATTCCTGACCTTGACTGAATTACCAAAAGGATTTCACGATAGATTCTATAAACCAATCAATTGGAGCGGGCCAATTCTATCAATCAATTGTAAATTAGATAATAGTCTGAGACAGAAGTATGCGCTGGAGGCGTCTGCATGACCTAAATAGGCAATATGCGTATGAGATCAAGTGGCTGCAAGATGCAACAATTAGTTAACAATTTACAACACAACACAGTAGTTATATGATGTGGCCTGAAAAGATTTGGTGGAAGAGAGACTTGGAAGATGTTGGCAGACATTTTGTTGTTGCTAACGGATGCTATCTGATGCTAATCGGTAACCACCATCATCATCAGCCTGTAAACATCCACGGATCCTTATTTTTATATGCCTCATGGAAAGCAAAATTGGAGCCCAAGTCGCTGCGATAATGAGCAAGTTACCGATCAGTTACCTGTCAGTTGTCACCGCCGCTCCGGCCCAACCCTTACCCCCGGCTGCCGATGCAGAATTCACCCCACGAACTCCGGAGACCTATTCAACGACAGAAACACGACCCGGAGGTTATTTGGCTGCGGTATTCTATAGGGTAGAGGTCCTTCCCTGGACGGGCGGCTCAATTCGAGCGAGGATTCGTAATGCCCTACTACCTTTCTGAATTTATATCTACGGGGATGCCTATGTCCAACAGTGGACGTTTCAATGTTGACTGTTGGACGTTGTAATGCCATACATACGTTATTAAGTCCGTAATAGGGAATATGCATGACTTTTTTTTATGGATTTATTGAGATCTTTTGTCTTCCAGATACATAAATATCGAAGAATTTTTAAACTATCTTTTCTATTAAGCGAGTTATAAAGCGTTAAAGTTATTGATTAGACAGAGAGATCCGATGCGGTAGTTGACGTCACGTACCGTAAGCGCCGTACTAACTCCATAGAAAAATCTGTTTCGCGAGAGAGAGACGGATATATTCACTTTCAATGACTGTATCTCGCCCATTTTTCAACCAATTTTGATTTTGTTTTTACTGTTCGTAGTAGATTTTGATCTATTTTACGATAAATTAGTAAATACCTGAAACTATTTTTCATGCATATTCCCTATTGCTTCCTCTCTTGTGCAATGACGATTAAATTTAATAAATAATCATCATCATCATCAACAGCCTTTCGCAGTCCACTGCTGGACATAGGCCAAAATAAATAATGCTCATCAGTAATGCTTCAGCGTATTTTTAATCAGTCAATGTTTAATCGTAAGCGTATTGAATGCAGACGAAAATGACGCCATTCCGTTATCGAATAATGGCCATATCTTCACTTGAAGAAGTTATGAAGTGCAATTGTCATTGCGTGCAATATTTTGCAAGTGAATATTGCATTTAAAATTTTAATAGCCGCCTCTCGTGGGAACGGAGATGAATAGGGTTTGCTCTACCGGTATTTGGACATAAACCGGTATATCGGTATTAGTATTACACTTGCATTGTTATCGTTTGACTATAGATTTTGGAGAATAGTCATTCGGTTCTTTATTTTTATCAACAATACAAGCGACCAAGGGCAATATTGTATGGAATAATACTTAATATACGGGGAAATCCCTATAGTTTGTAATTTACGCACCCAAGAATTGTCTTTGGTTTGAAAAGTTTTTGAAATTGTATTTATAGTATTTATCTTTTGTACTGATAAGTGTACGTTTTTTATTATTACTTTATCTTCAGTGGCATAATGCTTATTATTACATTATATATGTACACTGTAGTGTTTTGATTTTAGTTACTTACAAAAGAGTTTCGATACCGTTTTTCACCTAAATGAAAGGCTTTTCCTGAGATTCAAATTATTTCTTCTAATACTATCTATTAGTTGTAGCACAACACAAAGCAGGATGTCTACTCGATTGTTTTGAGTACTTTGGGAGTCTCTCTCTCTCTCTTTGACACTAAGGTACACGGCAAGACCTTAGTTCGAAACCAGGTGCTTGGTGTGAATTATCCGGCGCATATATTAATCGAAAAACGCTTAACAGCCTAAATCGTTTCCGATTCCTAGCCTATTTTCATGACTACTACGATTTCTAATAGTTAAACACTTCCCCTTTCCGAATTTGAAATGTATTGTCACACTCGCTTCAAAACTACCGAAATACCGATCACGAAAATGTTCCAAGCAACCCTAGTATTAAATGAACAAATTCTTATGACGCCCGATGTGTTAATACAGCCGGCAACCGAATGAATTCAATCAGCGCGTACGTTGCACTTGCAACGGCGCATTGTGCTCAAGAGCTCCCTTGTGTTTGTGACCGCCTGGTACTTGCGGTGATGTATCAGCATCGTTTTGTATGGATTTTATGAGACAAGATGGGATTGCATCATTGTTACACGTACTAGATTCCAATTTAGTTTAATTTTGGTCTCAAAAATGGAAATGATATTGAAAAGAGTTATCCATGGTTGTCATATTGATAGAAACAAGAGCTTCCTTGTGTTTATGACCGTCTGGTACTTGCGGTGATGTATCGTTCTGTATGGATTTTATGAGACATGATGGAATGGCATCATTGTTACACGTATCTACTAAGTTTTGGTCGCAATTAATTTCAATATTATATGTCTATGAAAAATGTCTTCCCCGTTTGGCATATTGATAGGAAAAAGAGATCCCTTGTATACAAAACCTCTCTCGATTTATGGCCGAGTGGTACTTGTGGTGATATATCAGCATCATTTTGTATTGATTTTACGAGACAAGATGGCATTGCAACATTGTTACTTACCTATTAAGCATAAAGCGTAATTTTGGTCTTCGAAAATGAAAACAATTACATGTATTGAAAGAAAGGCATTTTCATTTCGCACATTGATAGAAACAAGAGCTCTCTTTTATGATGGCCTGGTACTTCTAGCCGTATCAGCATCAATAATGTTTACTTATCAACAAAGTAGTTATACGATAAACATTATTTTGTACGGTGATTCAGGTAGCTCAAGTTTAGTTTAGTCAAAGCTCCCTTGTTTTATGAATGCCTTGTGTTGTTACAGTTTATGAATGGGCATTTTGTACAAGAGATAACTAGTTTTAGATAAGGTCGTATCGTGGTTATAAACTAAGTAACTAAATGATAATATGATGATGGATCAAGTTCATTTCATTCGTAAAAGTTCATTCGGAATCTAGATGGATGCATCTGTCTAGTATATATAATGGACTCATTTATGCACGCCTAGTACCCTGTTATTTATCATCATCATTCTCATTCGGCTTACTTTACTTGATTTCCTGTTAGGTATATGCAGTTTACTATCAGGAACATAATATACATTGTTTATTAAGATGCACAGAAACTAGAGCGTTATTGTTTTAAGCTTTGTTATGTAGAAGATTTGGTATGTCTAGGGAGACCAGACAGTCTAGGGAGACAAAGAGAGAGGGGATGCTGGGCGAACATAAGGGAGGGCCTTTATGTTCGCTCAGCACTTATTGGTATATCTAATGTCCATTCTCACCAACAGCCACTTAAGTAAGCAATCACTTACGGTGCATCTGTGTTTGGGTCACTGAATTGCTCTAGCTAGATTTTCTTAAAAAAACTTAAAGTAAATTTTCTATAGATGTCTGATGAAATCGCGTGCAATAGCAAGGTTTTAATTAATTAACAGATTAAAACATGATAAAGAGCATACAGCGCCATCTAGTCCCAAACTAAGCCGAAATTGTACTATGGGTACTAGACAGCTGATAAACTTACTTTTTTTGTAAATACATACATAGCAAACACAAAAGATTAATTCTTAAACAGCTTGTAAGTGGTAAATGTAGTCATGTTTGATACTAAAGTACTAACTGTTGTTTGTTTATATTCTAGTAAACAAGATCCAGTGTTGAGTGAAAATCTAAGAGTGCTAAATGTTATACTAACAAGCTTTTAAAGTTCTACGCAGATTTAATAGTGTTATGTTTGGTTTTATAACTAACGGTGATCTACGTGTTTATGCATATTGTTTTAGCATTTATAAAAAGTAAATACAACATTATAATCAGAATAATGACTGTGTTCATATGTCAGAGCAAAAAAGGAATTAGTAATATATAGGTTGTTAGTGCAAAACAATTATACGATGACGTAAGAAACCCAACATTTTAATTACATAGCTACTATGTTTCATAAATTATAAAAAGTTGTAGGAAAAAGTTGCTTTGCAACTTTTCGAAGTAAGCAACTTCGATTTTCTAAATATTTATTTAATTTGACATTTAAATTGATTATGCCAATCTCTTTTTATTGAACGTATCAGCTAAACAAATATATTATACATACAGACGAATTGGGAACCTCTTCCTTTTTTGTAGTCGGTTAAAAATACTAAATAGGATACTGCTAAAACCGTTTTGTATAGTTCTTTCACGTAAGGGCCTATATACGTACATTTTAAATGTGTAAATACATCGTTTCCTCACAAAACGTTTTCCTTCCCTGAGAGCGTCCACTAAGTGTACAAATGTACATGTATTTCAAATTTGAAAACACATTATTACATCGCGTGGTTCGAACCGCCTGTCTCCCGATCGGAAGCTTACCACTATGCCTAGTATTAAAGCTTACATAAAGTATTAGAACCTTCCGCACCCGGTTTGCCATAAATCATTCAGGAATTTTGTTTACAACCATCGCAACAATTTAATTCTGAAACACCGAACCATGCGAACTAAACTTAGCTTTTGCTAAGTCTACTACAACTTCCTTGTCTAACCACTAATGCTAGAAGGAGATAGAAACATTACGCTATACGTCTTAATCAAGAGCCGAGATGGCTAATTAAAATAACTAGGATGCCGTGCTGTCATGTGGTGGTATTACCAATTATGGAGATCTAGTTCTGTCTATGTTCTTTGATCTTTCCTCCGACGGAATGTGTGAAGATATTCTTTTTTGCACAAAACTAAACATTTACTTATTTAGGGATGTAAGGGAGTGGCCTATCATGATTTCGCTAAAAGCCGACTTCATACATTAACAAAGGAGGCGCTGGCAACCGACTAGTGGCGGTATAACCATCACAATTGAAGGCCTAGCTAAATACAACAGACCGATGACGGGCAGCAGCGTCATCGTAGCGAGGAGCTACGCCCTGCGATCGCCTACATCGGTCGCCCAGCGCTCGGCAGGCGGGTAGGTGACTACAGTAGGGTTTATTCGTACCCAGGTAAACGCTGCTGCTCGTTTCCTAATATTCCCGCTGCTGCCCGTCATCGGTCTGTTGTATTTAGCTACGCCATCAATTATTGTGTTGGTTATGTCACCGGAAAATAGCAAGAATCGTAAGCTGATCAATTTCCTAGGTAGTTGATTAACTTCCGGAAAATAATAAACGGCAGTTGAAATGTATTATTTAACGTATGTATTTTAGTAAATTGATCATTTTACGGGGTCTTGCCGTAAAATCATCCGACGAAGGTTAGGTGAACGTTGATTGGTTTAATGGCTCACGTGGCGTTATCCCGGCAACCAATCAGGGAACAGTGTATTAAGTTACGGGTAATAGTGCACCGTTAAATACTACATTGAGCAACCATTGGCCCATTTGAGGACGATTTTACTTGTGTCAAAATCGTAAATTATTAAATGACTGTCAGGCTACCGTAAATTGATCAACTAACTGAAATCCATTGCGTTAAATAATACATTCCAACTACCGTTTGTTATTTTCCGAAAGTTAATCAACTACCTAGGAAATTGATCAACTTACGATTCTTGCTATTTTCCGGTGACAGTTACACCGCCACCAGTCGGTTGCCAGCACCTCGTTTGTTATTCGGCTCGACCGGATTTTGGATTCGAGCGAAAAGATAATAGGCCGCTCCCTTACATCCCATACGGTAGTCAGCCAGTTTTAAAGCTAATACAATGTATGTAAATGAGTGATAGCATTTCTTATTGCCAAATAAAGTTGGCAATCTTTACAATTAACATTGTCATAGTTCAATCTGTCTTGTATGCCACTACTTTGTACAAAAAAAGAATGAAATGCGTAATACAGTGCACACCAACCAGTTCAAACTAAAGCACCAATCTCAAAAAAAAAATTGACAACTTAATTTTTTTTTCTCAACGTTATTTTTAAGAGTTCGAAAGTTAACTTCTACTTTAATTTACGGCTGACCATATTTTATGTATTTACCGATAGATTGAAGGAAACAAAGAATTTTATTTTATTATGTACTTGAGGAAAGGATAATTACGATTGTCTCCCAGACCTGAATTGATACGAAAAACGAAGAATGCTTTCGACACGTTAAAAGAAAAAAAACATTAAATAATCGTACCCGAAGTTACGTGAATTAATTACTCTTCTTAGAACTGATCGTTAATAAGGTTCAATTGTGGTAATTGATAACCACTTCACATCTCAATCTCTGCAAAGTGTGAACATCTACACTTCCGATCTCGAAATAATTTGGCAGTCACCCAGAACAAACACCTCAGCCAATACAAAAAAAGTTTGTTCATCAAAAGCGGTATCGAACCCGGAACCTTCCCCTCAGACTCCGCCACTCGTCTATGACAACCACTCCTAACAGACGCTTACTTCCGATCTGCGAATAATTTGGCAAACTCCAATGTTTAGGCGTCAAAATAGATCGCCTATAATTAGACCAGATCTGAATGGTATCGGCGACTCGGCCGGTTCGTTCACCCGCGGGACTATCGCAACGGGAAGCGTTGTACTTGACATTATGCGTGTTCAGGGAATGGGGGGAAACACGTGTACTGGGTATTAATGTGAGATGTTCACTTGTTATTGGCGCCAAAGATCTAAGGATTCGTTCCCAGTAGGCAAAAGCAAATAGGGTATTCCACTATGTTTGATTTGCTAGTTACTTCATGGTTACCAGAAAGAAACCAGTAAAATTTTACCTATTTAAGAAATCACAACTAGGGGCAGCGCAGACGACAGACTATCCGTGACGCACTTTTTTGCAATTATATGCAGTAACGCAAACGGCGCGCAAAAATCTGCCGCGGATATTTCACAGACTCAACGCACACGACTCACATCTTCGAATATTCTGTCGGCAGACCTAAACGCTCTTTTTAAATGTCTCGTACGCAGACTCTATCGTACAAAAAGTCTGTCGTCTGTGCAGCCCCTTAAAATTAGTTGCGGTTGTTAGTAGTTTGAGGCTGATGACGATAATTTAGGCCTGACTTAAGCTATTTTAAACCATGGGCACTCGTTAAATCTTGATCAATTTTGTTTTAACCTCATTTATTTCATTTCAGATGAACGGGACGCGATACAGAAAAAGACCTTCACGAAATGGGTGAACAAACACTTGAAAAAGGTAATAAAAAATCGATTATCACTTTACTTTTTTTATATTACGATATCTTAATAACACTCTTATTGCGCTGTCACAATAAATGTTCACTTTTGAAACGTAAAACAACTTCGTTTGCAATTTTTATAGCTTACGAAATATATATTTTCTTGTAAAATTGGTAAAAGTTAAGTTTTGTATAACAACTTCATTCGCGATTTTACAACCAGCAAAATATATATATTTTTTTTTTGTAAAATTACTCTGTATTGAACGCGATTAAGATACTTTTATAGTTCATTCGCGTTAAGAAAATAGTGACTGACAGGTCACTGACAGGCCACTAGCCAATTAAAACGCTAGAAATTATAATTTCTGTAAAATGGCCTGTCAGTGACCTGTCAGTCACTATTTTCTTAACGCGAATGAACTATAATAAAATCAGTAGTCATTTCGCGTCATTTTTATTTAGTAAATGGGTACGTATAACGTGTTTTTTATTAAGCAAATGGGTAGGTATAAATGGGTAGTGCTTGAACCCAACTCGCAAGATGTTAAGCGACCTTAGGGCCTACGACCGAGCGCGCTCACCCTACAAAAAACGATTCGCTCTAACCTTGAAAATCTAAACATTATATCCATTGGGGAACACGGAGTCAAATGCCAAGGATTCCATATTGAATTGTGTTGAGTGTTCAAATAAGTAAATATCCCTTAAAATACCACGCTGGTCTACACAGCGCCATGTAGTCCCAAACTAAGCATTGAGGCTAGATGACCATGAGTGGCCAAGGGTGGCATGTCTTGGGTTATTTATTTCTTCATCATCATCATCAGCCTATTGCAGTCCACTGCGGGACATAGGCCTTTTCAGTTGTTCGCCACATAGGCCTTTTTATTATTTATATTGTGGTAAACAAACTAAAAATATCTCTTTCTAAACACATATTGTTATGTAAACCAATAAGTACAGCTTCCTCATTTTACCGGTTAAGCGTAACCGGGAATTGGTACAGGAAATTATTCGAAAACAAACCGTCGTTAATAAAATGGTACCCACCAAGAATGTAATAGGTCATTTATTAATAGGAGGATTCTTAGAAACTTTCCAATGAATGATGAATGTTTGGACGCGGTAATGCGTAAAATTGCTGTGTTGTTTGGGTCTTAGAACGGGGGTGTTGTTCCGAGATTACTTTTTCGTTAAGAGCGCGCATACAATTTTAAGCAACTCGAAACGCACGTGGGAGCCGATTCCGAAACACACATAGACATCATTTGTGTCTGTGTGGGTGAGCGGCGTGTCGGACGCTAACTCCGGCGGACGAACATATTTTGATACTTAACAATTTATTATTCATCTAAATTATTTGAACATTCTTTTATTGCTAAATATTTTATTAGTGTAGTATACTACACTATAGGTGCGTACTTATTAAATTGATTTAAACACTTTAGAGTACATTATTCTTAAGTGTTTATTAATTAAGGTTTAAGAAAAATATAACAATATTTTTGTCTTTCTATCTTTATATGTACCAGGTACTTACTTACCTATCCAAAGGTATTGTGTGAGTGATTGACATTATTAATGTTGCTTTATAAAAATCAATAATCCCTACTGTGTTTTCCTTGCCTTCTGATCATGAGTCAAAGGTCGTGAGTTTGATTCCCATCCAGGACAAACATTCGTGTGCTGAACATTTGTGTTTGTTCTGTATTTAGGTGTATGTATTATTATTTAAGGAAAGAGCAGTCTCCGTGGTTGCCACGATATAACTCTAACCCGTTTTATATTTTAACTTGTAAAAATTACTTTGTTCATTTTCACTCGGCAGAAATGGATCTCACAAAGAGGCTGGTTGCCATCATTCAAAAAAGATTAGTTTGTAAACAATTTGTCAATTTGAATTAAGGTCCTAAGTCTCCTATGCACTGATCACAGAGATCATGTATACCTACTGATGCTTGTGCTGAAAGTTGTGCTTGTGTTTCGTAGCAGAAACCCCAGATGGCCTACAACAACTAAAATCTGGTTCCTATCCAGCTTGACCAATCCATCACTTATTCTCGGGATGAATATTCGTCGTGAGCCGAATCCTAAGGGTTACATTGAAGGAGTCATTGACTACTGCAGCATTCTCTAAAATAGGTGTCCTGAACCTGATTCTGAAAGAATATATCACGACTGACCAGCGCTGTTTTTTGTATAAGGCACAAATCTTGCGTAGAAGACTGCTTTTACGCAATTTTATAAATGATGCAATGGGCAGGTTACAAAGGCGAGCTATCTGAATAGGTAGGTATGGTCAATCCTCTTGTGTATATTCAAAAATTGTCTAGGATCGGTATTTTGAAAATTAAAATTAAATACAACAGCAAAATAAAAAATGTTGTCATTATCTCATTTATTTTCTACTTTACGGTCTAAATTAAGAAGACTAAACTTGTAGGAAATCAATTTTTAAACAATTTTGGTTCCTTCCTTTTCCCCTAAAATCGATATTTTGGAAATAAAACTCACAAACCGCGACATATTCAAAACTGTATCATTATCTCCTATGTTGTACTTTTTACGGCATGAATGAAAAGAAACAAAGTTCTAGAGAGTCAATTTCCGAACAATTTTGGCTCCTACCTTTTCCCCCAAAATCGACATTTTGGAAATTAAACTGAATTAATTAATTACCTATTAATATTTCGAATTTAACATAATTCCAATGACGGCGACGAAGCAAATAAAAGAAATAGCAATACCTATTATGGCAAACTGCTGCACTAATGAGGGCGTCCATATCGCGTGTGAATTCGCCACCAGAGGTGCTAGTGTAGCGTGAGGTATCCGAAATGTCAAATTACATAGGTTCTGTGGGTTAAACGAGTTTATTTCGGAAAATTAAATAATTTTGTGCAATTTTGGCATAGCTGGCATACATTTTCGAAAATATGAGACACGGGTCAGTGATTATCTGCGCTTTAAAAGCGGAGCCGAGAAAATGAGGTATAAAAATTAGCGGTCTGAAAGAAAAGCTAGTTCACTGGTTTGTTTATTAACCGTTAACAGTTTTGCCTTTTGGAAACTTATGGCCTCCTTCGTTATAACGAACAAACAGTCATCACATGCATAAAACAAACCTTAACAGCTATGCCCGAAGACCTCACTATACAGTGGCGACCTCTGGTGATTACAAAAACGGTAGCCCTCATTGGCAACGTTGCACCTTGCGACTTGCATATTGCAAGTTACATGCTCGCCCTGCTCGTCGCCATACCACCATTCAGCATACGTAGCCGGTAATTTTAACGTAATGTATGTAAATAAGTTACCGTAACATATCCGTATCTTACCAGCCTTTTCGCTAAAATCACCCCTAGTAACCGTAATGGCCATACATTTCACAACTATCATATTGCATTTTGGTTTTACATTTTGAAACTATAAAATATAATTTTTACTTCTTTCTAATACTATCTGAATGAAAGTAGTAATCTCATATCGTTATCAGCCTCTCACAGGCCACTGCTGGACATTGGCCTCTCCCATTGTTGACCACTTTGATCGATTTAATTTTAATCTTAGATACTTGTTATTATTGTGACACAAAGATTCACTAAACAATTAAGCGACAATTTCAAAATTGGATTCGAAGATCGATTTATCTAAATCTAAATAGATCAATTTCGTGCATACTATCAAACATTTTATCATCCATCTTTACACATATAATTTTACTAATAATAACTCGACTATGGGATTTCTAGGACTTTCAGCTTCATTGTATGCCTTTATTTATAGTCGTGCACATGTGACGTAGATTCCTTAAATGCTCCCAACTCAAATGAATCTCCTTATCAGTTTCTTCATGGAAGTTGTTTCTGACCATTGATGTTAACGAGCATAATAATAATCATTGGAATAGCCTTACTTTGTAACTTCATTAGTGAACTAATAAACAAATATCATATTAATTTTTTGAAATATTTAGCAAATGTGGTTGTAGATAATAATTATTATAATAATCCTGATGTTTGTATTTGATACTCATGACTAAACATTAATTCATTTCATTAATTTAGTATATTATTTTAACTTAATAAATTCTCCATACAAAAATAATATTACAAAGTATCAAACTCGTGGAGTTGCTCTCGCGCAGAGCGGTATACGCTCATAAAAGTGGTTGTGCGTATGTGTGCGTGAGCGGAGCAGCGAGCGGCACGTCCTCCCTCTGGGATGACCCGATTTGGACTGAATCGGCAAGCGTCGCGCGCGTGGCTTTATAGTCACTTTTAAAAAAATCGTATAAAATAACAGGCATAGAATATTAATAAAATAATAATTAAGTGCACTTAAGAAAGACTTTTTTTTACATTTACACAAAATTTCAACTAAAAGAAACAGTGTTTTCTACTAGAAAAACACTGTTGAAAAGTGTGAATTGAGCTTATTTTGAAAAATTATTTTGGGCAATTTAATAACACATTTTTGAAAGTTTTTTTGTCTAGTGCACTAATAGACCATATAAGCTATTGTATAAACATATATTTAAAACATATGTATGTAATGCAATTGATATTAAGACTTTCGAAATTGACTCTGACTCGCATTTTTGCGAATCCGCTTACGGGAGATCTTTGATAAACAAAAATATACTAGTAAATGTTGTATTTTATCTAGCCTACGCACTGCTTGAAGAGTTTATCTATATAAAAAACTATGTTTCATATTTTAAAAAAATCGTTTTCTATGATAATAGCTCGCCCGAAAATACCAGTTTCGCCGCAAATACGTCGAATTCTGTATGCGCGCTCTTAAAAATAGAAATTTTGAGGTACAAGCACCTCAAAATTTCTATTTTTAACGAAAAAGTCTTTATAACTTAAATTCTTTGCTAATTCAATTTCAAAAATTTAAGTTCAAAATAAATATTTATTTAAACAAGTAGGTTTACATACTTCGGTTCACATAGTGTTGTATTACTAAGAGCCTGCATTGATAAAGGATGCTAGCGATACATATTATGTACATAATGCCATTATTATAAAACGAGCTGCAGTCTGTGGATCTGCCCGCGTAAAAATCGGTCATATAAATGATACTAAATTAGTTAATCTGACGTATGAATTATATTACTGTAAAGTTTCATGCAATTTCGTTATCGCGTGAAGGATTAAAAAACATCCATCACATCATACATCCAAACAAACTTTCGTATTTATAATATTTGTACAACTTATGCCTTTTAGAATAGAATAGAATAGAATAGAATAGAATAAAATTTATTTGGCACAAACATTAACAGTAATTGAAGTGAAGTTACTTTCGTTTTTATAATATTTGTACAACTTTTGCCTTTTAACCAGTTATGGAAGTGAAGTTATCATTACATTGACATTAGCATAATAAAACCTTATTAGATTTGTTTGCCATACGATAATAAAAATAACAAATCCTGCTCGACAACGTAACGAATAATTTAATTTTTGAATTTGGAACAACAATAAAAAATACATTTATTTTTTTATTTATCTTGCACGATTTCGACAGACGTGTATTTTTAAACTAGGTATGTATTTTGGAAAGTGGAAATAACAGATATTATTTTATTTTTCTTACGATTATCGATTACTTAATAACAGTGTAGGGCAAGGTAGATTGTAGGTCGACTGGTACAGGTTTAGGTCAAGGTGATTACGCCGGTTCGCGACGTATGGTTGATCTTGGCATTTCCTCTGTGCAGACATGATTTAAATTAATAAAGATGGTCGCCAAAAAAGATGGCGTCGAAATTTGATGAGCATAGTACATTGAATATAGGAATTTTGAATCTACCGTTTTAAGTTCAGTAACTTGTATATTTCGAAGCCTATGCTTATGAAATATAGTTTTTATTGTTTATTTTGGAGGAAACCAAAATATATGCTCCATTTGTAAATAGGGATAAGAAGGAAATTTAACTTACTACATATTTTTATTCTTTTATTATACGCTCTAACCATTACGCTATCGAGGCTCTCACACAAATATGTCGGTAGACTATTGTTTAGCCAAAGAATTATAATTAGCAAAAGTATATCGCATGTCTATTATAAGAAATAAATAAGAAATAAAAAACATTTATTTATTAATTACCTGATATTACGTTTATCATTCAGTCAGAAGCTAGTACGTAGTATATTTTGTTCGTGTAGTTCTAATTATTGTTTCTTGACAATATTGTCGACACGAATTGCGCAAGAGTACACAGTACAGTTAAGGTATAGAGTAAGGCATTCTAGAAGTGCAGGCCGCTTGTCGTCTGCGGCTGGCCAGGATAGGTAGAGACGTGGCCGTATGCTTCTGCTCTACCAGAATGCCTGCAAATTGGTGTCCACTGGCCTATGCTAGTATGCCTTCCCATTCTGGGAGGTGTGAGTCCCACACACCGACTCCAACTCCCCACGGATTTGGATGTGAAGGTGCCTAATGCATTTCCTTCTTTAAAAAAAAATATAGTAAGACGTTCTTGAATCTCGAGGGTCTCTAAGAGGTGAAGTCTCTTGTTTAGGGGGATGCAGGGCGTCGCGTATCGCTGAAGGTCGGCAAAAAGGTTGCTCTTTAAACACCAACATATTTTGCCACTTAGGGCAAGAATCTGGATGATAAACCCATAATCGCCACGCTGGGCAGGCGGGTTGGCGATCGCAGGGCGTAGCTTCTCGCGCCGGATACGCTGCTGCCCGTCATCGGTTATAGAGATATATTACTTTTCGTTCCAAAAAAGTGAGATTCGTATACCCTCTTTTCTGTAGTTCTGTCCGGAGCGGATATTCTCGCGGTTTTGCCGGCGAGAAAAGCTATGGGCTAAAAGCTAGTAATGACATGCCTCACTGACCTTTTTTGTGCTCACTCAAGTAGTGATTTAAAATGCACTCAGAATGCATTAATCGTGACGCGTGCTGGCCGGCGCCATGCCTTGAGAATATTAACCGGACAAATTAATTAATTCGTAATGTTAACCAATGAATTAATGATATGATTGGAGAATTGTATTTGACTAGCTAGTCTATTGATATAAATAATAGCAGTTGAAGGATAAATCTATCGGCCTATTGCCGTCTACCGTTGAATGTAGGCCTCCCCCAAAAATGCTGAAGTGGCGGTAGGCTGGTCAAGTCTTATACGAGTGTATAAGAATCCCATTTCGGGAGGTGTGAGTCCCAGACACCATGTCACCTCTGGAGGTGGAATGACGGTGCCTCATGCATTCCCCTCTAGAAAAAAGGCTGGTCAAGTCTGCCGTAGAACCGACAATCGGTGGAGAAGATGAGTCATGGAGTAGACACCGTTTTCAGAGAGATGTGTAGGATGCCCCGCAACCCATTGGGCTGATGATCTTCGAAGAATTGCTGGCATTGGCCAGGTGGGGGAAGCCTGGGTAGAGAAATATCGCGCGACTCAAAGACCTATGTACCTATGACCAGCAATAGAGGGATCAGGGCTATTGCTTGATTTATTGTTTAAAAATAATAATTTGTCTGATCAGGGCCCCTACCACCAAAATCGAAAACGATCGTTCGTTGGAGGAGAGATTTATGGTGCAAAAGTACGCGATCTGTTCAACGAACGTTCGTTTTCGATTTTGGTGGTACGGGCCCAGGTATATGTTATTCTTACTCACAGATTTTCTTACTATATTCACTGTTATGCCGCAGCCACACATTGGATTCAATTTTTCGTCCAATCTCTGTCCAATGCCCAATACTAACGCGCTCAATGTCTTCATTGTGTCAAAGTACCGATACACACATTGGTGCATTGGGCGCAAAACGTTACGTTTTGGTGCAAATATCGCCAATGTGTGGCCGCGGCTTTAGATGTATGTAGTATTCTTGGACTTCATCGTCTGCTTTACATGAAACAGGGGGCTGTCATCTTGACGTACTAATATAAAAAAAAACACGCCTGTCGTAAAATTGATTTATTCAACACGCCTTTGATTCGTGGTCCCGTCTTCAAACGCCATTCCTTGATGGATTAAATTGGACAAAGGCAGATTAATTCGGTGCATTTTAAAGTGCATTATTTGTCAGTCTGGCCCGTTTCGCATCGTAAACGGTCTGACATGTAAATAACCGTTTCGCACATTCCTAACATGGCCTTTGTTGTCTATTTATAAGATCGAACATGTTTTTCATATCATTCGCTTTGGAAGGATGTTGGGGTAAAAGCCAAGCTGTCAAGCACTTTATTTTTATTTTATCTGATTGTGTGTATTTTTTTTTGTGCGAGAGGCGGCAGACGAGCAAGTGTGATGCCTGATGGTAAGCAGTCGACACCGCCCATGGACACCCGCAGGTCTAACCGAGTTTAGGGTCACTGCCGGCCTTTTAAATATGAATACGCTCGTTTCTTGAAGGTTCCCAAGTCGTAGCTGTTCGGAAAGACTGTCGCAGGAAGTTGGTTCCACAAAACCGAAGCGCGAGGCAAGAAGTTCTTCATAAAACGTACAGTCGAGGATCGCCAAGCGTCGAGATGTTGTGGATGGAATTTCAGTTACGTGTGGTGCGGTGAAGAAACTCCGCTGCAGGCAGTAAACCAAACAATTCTTCAAGGAAAAATTAATTCTGTTAATGTCAAGTATTCGGAGACATGCCGAAAATTTTTGAACAACATTTGTGGATGCATTCTGCTTTTTTTTATTTACCTAAAGGTACTAATTTCCTGAAATGTACATACACTGGCAGGTTACTTTACAAGTGACCTTCAGAACCCCTCTATTTGTACAAAAAATCTATACACAGAATTAACTGAATCTCATCATCATCATCCTATTGCAGTCCACGGCTGGATATCTAAATACATAATTAAATATATAAAACTCAAAGGTGACTGACTGACTGACATAGTGATCTATCAACGCACAGCCGAAACCACTGGGACCGATCGGGCTGACATTTGGCATACAGGTAGATGATATGACGTAGGCATCCGCTAAGAAAGGATTTCGATCAATTCTGTCTCCAAGGGGATGAAACTCCATTTCACGCGGACGAAGTTGCGGGCACAGCTAGTAGGTATATAAAAATAATGACGTTGGTTGATCTTTCGCTACATTGTAGTAAACTGTCTCAAAACATACCAATATCTTCAAGCCTCGTTTTAACTAAGCAATTACATTTAAGAACTTCAGTTGGTGGTCTTCAACTGAATAGTTCATTCATACTTATCTAATCTCCATCTTAATTAAATACGCTTAATTTGTGCAAAGATCAACTCCTATCAATTAACAATGGCTGCTTGAACGCTGACTCACCGACTGACTGGCGGACAAACCTTCCTTGTCCGAGAAAGTGTTACGGACATGTGCGAAAAGGATACCTATTTTGATAGGGGTGTCGTATACGGTGCATCTCATTAACAGCTCTTATAGGGTCGACCCTACCCTAAACTAAGACAATGAGGCCATAGTGTAGTAGACACTAATCCACATATGAAATAACCATGAACAATAAAGTAATGAACGATGTGATGGTACCGATGATATCGGCTCGCTATCCTCACACGAACACGTCTTTACTCGGCGGCGGTGGGAGGACAGTCAGTGGGACGCAGACTGACTGTCCTCCCACCCCGCACCTTGCGTGAAGTGTAGGAACGAGACGACAGTTGTCAGTGTCAGATGTCAATGTCAGTGTCAGATGTCACTGTCAGATATTTGACAGTGTGTGTAGTTGTGTGTGTCTGTTTGTATGTTCGTGTATGCTACACATGCTTACCATTACCATTACCATTGCCGAATACGGCATGGAGGACTATATATATATATGCTACACATAGTAAACCACCCACAAGAGTCAAGAGACGCAGGGCATAGCGAATCTTCGCTCGAATTTAGCCGCTCGTCCTGGTAAGAACGTCCACCCTACAAAATACCGCAGATGACCGGGTCGTGTTTCTGCCGGTGAGTAGGGTTCCCGGAGCTCGTGAGGGGTTAGGCTTGGGCCGGCATGGCGCGATGGCGGTGGCAACTGACAGGTAACCGACCAGTTACTTGCCCGTTGTCACAGCGACTTGGGCTTTTCTTTCGCTTTCCATCAAGCGTAGAGAAGCCATTATGTGGAACCGCAAAAAAAACCTAAAACCCATTTTCAAAATAATGAAAATGAGATCAACTAAAAAGTACATTCACAACAAAAAAAGAATTATCGTCAATATAAAAAGAAATTCAGTTATATTGAGAACCTCCTCCTGTTTGATTAAAAAAAAATTCGGTTCGGTTAAAAAAATTGCTTTTGTAGCAACCCTGGCATTTTCAGTCATTGGAATCATCAATGGATGACGTAAACGCCTTATGTACTAAGTAATAACGTTCAAAACGGATCCGGAAAGGGTATTTTAGTGATGAAAGTAATCATTGTATGATCTTATGTGGTTCGTATGAAAGTGCCGCCTTTGAAAATTTATCTGAGGAGTATTCATATGTTAAAGATGTGATAAAGATTCTTTGTTTTAGTTTAAATGTGGTTTTTTAACACATAGTACTTTCTTTTGTTTTGTGTACAACAGTGTACTCGTATATAGCATGTGTAAGTTCGTTTAAAGTAAGATTGCTGTAAGTGGATGTAAGGGAGCGGCCTATTATCTTTTCGCCCCAAGCCAACCTCACCTGCCCGTGGTGCATCCTGCCGAATAACAAACGAGGCGCTGTCAACCGACTGGTGGCGGTATAACCATCACAATTGAAGGCGTAGCTAAATACTAAAGACCGGTGACGGGCAGCAGCGTCATATTTTGTTCGTGTAGTTCTAATTATTGTTTCTTGACAATATTGTCGACACGAATTGCGCAAGAGTACACAGTACAGTTAAGGTATAGAGTAAGGCATTCTAGAAGTGCAGGCCGCTTGTCGTCTGCGGCTGGCCAGGATAGGTAGAGACGTGGCCGTATGCTTCTGCTCTACCAGAATGCCTGCAAATTGGTGTCCACTGGCCTATGCTAGTATGCCTTCCCATTCTGGGAGGTGTGAGTCCCACACACCGACTCCAACTCCCCACGGATTTGGATGTGAAGGTGCCTAATGCATTTCCTTCTTTAAAAAAAAATATAGTAAGACGTTCTTGAATCTCGAGGGTCTCTAAGAGGTGAAGTCTCTTGTTTAGGGGGATGCAGGGCGTCGCGTATCGCTGAAGGTCGGCAAAAAGGTTGCTCTTTAAACACCAACATATTTCGCCACTTAGGGCAAGAATCTGGATGATAAACCCATAATCGCCACGCTGGGCAGGCGGGTTGGCGATCGCAGGGCGTAGCTTCTCGCGCCGGATACGCTGCTGCCCGTCATCGGTTATAGAGATATATTACTTTTCGTTCCAAAAAAGTGAGATTCGTATACCCTCTTTTCTGTAGTTCTGTCCGGAGCGGATATTCTCGCGGTTTTGCCGGCGAGAAAAGCTATGGGCTAAAAGCTAGTAATGACATGCCTCACTGACCTTTTTTGTGCTCACTCAAGTAGTGATTTAAAATGCACTCAGAATGCATTAATCGTGACGCGTGCTGGCCGGCGCCATGCCTTGAGAATATTAACCGGACAAATTAATTAATTCGTAATGTTAACCAATGAATTAATGATATGATTGGAGAATTGTATTTGACTAGCTAGTCTATTGATATAAATAATAGCAGTTGAAGGATAAATCTATCGGCCTATTGCCGTCTACCGTTGAATGTAGGCCTCCCCCAAAAATGCTGAAGTGGCGGTAGGCTGGTCAAGTCTTATACGAGTGTATAAGAATCCCATTTCGGGAGGTGTGAGTCCCAGACACCATGTCACCTCTGGAGGTGGAATGACGGTGCCTCATGCATTCCCCTCTAGAAAAAAGGCTGGTCAAGTCTGCCGTAGAACCGACAATCGGTGGAGAAGATGAGTCATGGAGTAGACACCGTTTTCAGAGAGATGTGTAGGATGCCCCGCAACCCATTGGGCTGATGATCTTCGAAGAATTGCTGGCATTGGCCAGGTGGGGGAAGCCTGGGTAGAGAAATATCGCGCGACTCAAAGACCTATGTACCTATGACCAGCAATAGAGGGATCAGGGCTATTGCTTGATTTATTGTTTAAAAATAATAATTTGTCTGATCAGGGCCCCTACCACCAAAATCGAAAACGATCGTTCGTTGGAGGAGAGATTTATGGTGCAAAAGTACGCGATCTGTTCAACGAACGTTCGTTTTCGATTTTGGTGGTACGGGCCCAGGTATATGTTATTCTTACTCACAGATTTTCTTACTATATTCACTGTTATGCCGCAGCCACACATTGGATTCAATTTTTCGTCCAATCTCTGTCCAATGCCCAATACTAACGCGCTCAATGTCTTCATTGTGTCAAAGTACCGATACACACATTGGTGCATTGGGCGCAAAACGTTACGTTTTGGTGCAAATATCGCCAATGTGTGGCCGCGGCTTTAGATGTATGTAGTATTCTTGGACTTCATCGTCTGCTTTACATGAAACAGGGGGCTGTCATCTTGACGTACTAATATAAAAAAAAACACGCCTGTCGTAAAATTGATTTATTCAACACGCCTTTGATTCGTGGTCCCGTCTTCAAACGCCATTCCTTGATGGATTAAATTGGACAAAGGCAGATTAATTCGGTGCATTTTAAAGTGCATTATTTGTCAGTCTGGCCCGTTTCGCATCGTAAACGGTCTGACATGTAAATAACCGTTTCGCACATTCCTAACATGGCCTTTGTTGTCTATTTATAAGATCGAACATGTTTTTCATATCATTCGCTTTGGAAGGATGTTGGGGTAAAAGCCAAGCTGTCAAGCACTTTATTTTTATTTTATCTGATTGTGTGTATTTTTTTTTGTGCGAGAGGCGGCAGACGAGCAAGTGTGATGCCTGATGGTAAGCAGTCGACACCGCCCATGGACACCCGCAGGTCTAACCGAGTTTAGGGTCACTGCCGGCCTTTTAAATATGAATACGCTCGTTTCTTGAAGGTTCCCAAGTCGTAGCTGTTCGGAAAGACTGTCGCAGGAAGTTGGTTCCACAAAACCGAAGCGCGAGGCAAGAAGTTCTTCATAAAACGTACAGTCGAGGATCGCCAAGCATCGAGATGTTGTGGATGGAATTTCAGTTACGTGTGGTGCGGTGAAGAAACTCCGCTGCAGGCAGTAAACCAAACAATTCTTCAAGGAAAAATTAATTCTGTTAATGTCAAGTATTCGGAGACATGCCGAAAATTTTTGAACAACATTTGTGGATGCATTCTGCTTTTTTTTATTTACCTAAAGGTACTAATTTCCTGAAATGTACATACACTGGCAGGTTACTTTACAAGTGACCTTCAGAACCCCTCTATTTGTACAAAAAATCTATACACAGAATTAACTGAATCTCATCATCATCATCCTATTGCAGTCCACGGCTGGATATCTAAATACATAATTAAATATATAAAACTCAAAGGTGACTGACTGACTGACATAGTGATCTATCAACGCACAGCCGAAACCACTGGGACCGATCGGGCTGACATTTGGCATACAGGTAGATGATATGACGTAGGCATCCGCTAAGAAAGGATTTCGATCAATTCTGTCTCCAAGGGGATGAAACTCCATTTCACGCGGACGAAGTTGCGGGCACAGCTAGTAGGTATATAAAAATAATGACGTTGGTTGATCTTTCGCTACATTGTAGTAAACTGTCTCAAAACATACCAATATCTTCAAGCCTCGTTTTAACTAAGCAATTACATTTAAGAACTTCAGTTGGTGGTCTTCAACTGAATAGTTCATTCATACTTATCTAATCTCCATCTTAATTAAATACGCTTAATTTGTGCAAAGATCAACTCCTATCAATTAACAATGGCTGCTTGAACGCTGACTCACCGACTGACTGGCGGACAAACCTTCCTTGTCCGAGAAAGTGTTACGGACATGTGCGAAAAGGATACCTATTTTGATAGGGGTGTCGTATACGGTGCATCTCATTAACAGCTCTTATAGGGTCGACCCTACCCTAAACTAAGACAATGAGGCCATAGTGTAGTAGACACTAATCCACATATGAAATAACCATGAACAATAAAGTAATGAACGATGTGATGGTACCGATGATATCGGCTCGCTATCCTCACACGAACACGTCTTTACTCGGCGGCGGTGGGAGGACAGTCAGTGGGACGCAGACTGACTGTCCTCCCACCCCGCACCTTGCGTGAAGTGTAGGAACGAGACGACAGTTGTCAGTGTCAGATGTCAATGTCAGTGTCAGATGTCACTGTCAGATATTTGACAGTGTGTGTAGTTGTGTGTGTCTGTTTGTATGTTCGTGTATGCTACACATGCTTACCATTACCATTACCATTGCCGAATACGGCATGGAGGACTATATATATATATGCTACACATAGTAAACCACCCACAAGAGTCAAGAGACGCAGGGCATAGCGAATCTTCGCTCGAATTTAGCCGCTCGTCCTGGTAAGAACGTCCACCCTACAAAATACCGCAGATGACCGGGTCGTGTTTCTGCCGGTGAGTAGGGTTCCCGGAGCTCGTGAGGGGTTAGGCTTGGGCCGGCATGGCGCGATGGCGGTGGCAACTGACAGGTAACCGACCAGTTACTTGCCCGTTGTCACAGCGACTTGGGCTTTTCTTTCGCTTTCCATCAAGCGTAGAGAAGCCATTATGTGGAACCGCAAAAAAAACCTAAAACCCATTTTCAAAATAATGAAAATGAGATCAACTAAAAAGTACATTCACAACAAAAAAAGAATTATCGTCAATATAAAAAGAAATTCAGTTATATTGAGAACCTCCTCCTGTTTGATTAAAAAAAAATTCGGTTCGGTTAAAAAAATTGCTTTTGTAGCAACCCTGGCATTTTCAGTCATTGGAATCATCAATGGATGACGTAAACGCCTTATGTACTAAGTAATAACGTTCAAAACGGATCCGGAAAGGGTATTTTAGTGATGAAAGTAATCATTGTATGATGATCTTATGTGGTTCGTATGAAAGTGCCGCCTTTGAAAATTTATCTGAGGAGTATTCATATGTTAAAGATGTGATAAAGATTCTTTGTTTTAGTTTAAATGTGGTTTTTTAACACATAGTACTTTCTTTTGTTTTGTGTACAACAGTGTACTCGTATATAGCATGTGTAAGTTCGTTTAAAGTAAGATTGCTGTAAGTGGATGTAAGGGAGCGGCCTATTATCTTTTCGCCCCAAGCCAACCTCACCTGCCCGTGGTGCATCCTGCCGAATAACAAACGAGGCGCTGTCAACCGACTGGTGGCGGTATAACCATCACAATTGAAGGCGTAGCTAAATACTAAAGACCGGTGACGGGCAGCAGCGTCACCGGAACAAGAAGCTACGCCCTGCGATCGCCAACCCGCCTGCCCAGCGTGGCGATTATGGGTATATCCTCCAGATGTTTGCTCTAAGTGGCGAACACTGGAGAGGCCTATGTCCAGCAGTGGACTGTAATGGGCTGATGATGATGATGATTGCTGTGTCTGGGTGTTTATACAGGGTTATTTGAAAAACATCAACTAAATTCACTCTCCAGAGTAAGCTCACCTGGTCTGCTGTCCCACGAGTGGAGAGACCTGTTCGCTCACCGAGTTAATGTCCGTGACTGGGGGTGCGGTCGGGGTGGCGGAGCACTGGCCACAGTGTGTTTGATCTACAGCCGGCATAGCGGTCCTGTAGAATACCGCAGTCAAATGACCTCTGGGTCGTGTTTCTGCCTTTGAGTAGGGTTTCCGGAGCTCGTGGGGGGTTAGAGTTGGGCCGGCATGGCGGTGGCAACTGACAGGTAACTGACCAGTTACTTGCCCGTTGTCACAGCGACTTGGGCTTCTCTTTCGCTTTCTATCAGGCGTAGGGAAGCCATTATGTCGAGCCACTATAAAAAAAAAAAAAATGCCATCGAAACGCAAAGAAGATGGAGTAATAAGAATAGGTACCTTCATTGTTCTGATACCCATAAAACAACTGCTTAAGATAATTACTTTGGGATCGGAGCCATGTATGTGATGTGATATCCTTTTCGGTTATATCACACTGCCTCTTAGTAACTATTCAGGCATACATATGCATCAGACTCTTAACAGCGAAAATTCCTAAGGTCTTAGACACCCGTATTTATAACCGACTTAGCTATACAGTATACATCTAACTATACTCGTATGTATAACAACAAAGGATGTTATCAGACGCCATTCCGATGACGCATGCGCCCGCGCAGTTTCGCAACAGTCAGGAGGTTAGTCAGCCTCAGGTATCTCCCGAGGGTGTTATGTTACGGAGCTTATGGTATTTCACTTAATAATAACACTCTTCAAATATTGTACTATATATGAGTAAATAACTAGCTGTGCCGGCGGCGTCGCACGCGTGAATATCGGGTTTCAAAAATAACGGACTCCTATAAAATGGTATCTAAATTTTAAGTTAGACCTCTAGCAATACATTGGTGAAAACCGCATTTAACTCCATGCAATAGTTTTTAAACATACGGTTAAAAAATTGGAGAATTGTTGGGACATTTCCCCTTCACTGCTCTGCTCCTATTGATTGTAACGTGATGAAAAGTAGACTACAAACTGCCCAGGAGTATAAAGAATAATTGTACCAAGTTTTTGAAAATAATGATAGTTATTTAAAAAAAAATTCATGTACAGAATTGACCTCTCTACAGATTTATTATAAGTATACATAGATAGAAGAAAAGTTTCGAAAAGTACATCCAACAACAATGACGTAATAGGTGGGTGTAAAAATTCAAATTTATCGTCTTACCTTATGCGCTACGACCATTATGTCATACCTTATGACCGTATCCACACTTTCGACAGTCACCCTCTCCATCGTATAGAATAAAGTCCGTTTTTGAGCGGAAATTATTGTATCTTGTATATCATACCTCGCCCACAAGTGAAGCCCACATATTTCTCGTTAATACCGATTTTGGGAGGTCGCGGTGTAGTAAGAGAAGTTATCAGCTATTTTTATGTTTCTCGGGAAGCTCAGTTAGCCTATTATGGTGGATTTTACTGTTCTGGTATTGTTATGTACTGCTAATCGTTATGATAGTACTTATTGCTTAGCTGAATAGTTTGTAAGTGGTTTTATGTTTAATATGAGTTAAATCAAAACGGTAGCGTTTGAATACTTTTTTACGACAGGACGACGTAATAAATTAAATAATAAATCTGGACACCACAACAAAAGTACATTACTAGAAAACAAAAAAAAACACATTAAAGAAAAAACTCGAAGACCGTCACGGAGTTGATGTCAAAAATAAAAGGGTCTCACTGAGCATATAAGCCGTGTCCTGTGCAGAAGCCATGAATTTATGGTATAAAACCTGAGTCTTGCCATGTCTCCGCTCGTCCGATGGTATCATCATCATCATCAGCCTATTGCAGTCCACTGCTGGACATAGGCCTCTCCAGTTGTTCGCCGCCTAGGGCAAACTTCTGGAGGATATACCCATAATCGCCTCGCTGGGCAGGCGGGTTCCGGTTCCGGGTGATGGTTTGACCGCCACCAGTCGGTTTGCCAGAGCCTCGTTTGTTGTTCGGCAGGTTGCACCACGGGCAGGTGAGGATGGCTTGGAGCGAAAAGGTGATATGTCGCTCCCTTACATCCCCTTACATCATCCGATGGTAATAAGTGATCAATTTCAATAACTTGGGTTAAAATTTATCATAGTGGCAAGAGGATTGTCTAGCTCTAGCTGTTATACGGTGCGCTTTGTGGAGGCTACTTTCTTTCCCCATTATTGATTATACAAACATGTAATATGGAATTTAACAACTCTATGATACTAGAATACCGTAGAATACACAAGCCAAGTCCTTGTAGTTTCTTAACCGACGGTTCTCTATGATTCTCGTATTACTGCAAATCGTACCATCACTGTTTATTTTAACATATCTTAAGTGGATTAGAGTGGCGGCTTTCTCCTCAAGCATTACACATCTCCACACAAATCATACCATTAAAATCCATCAATAACCAACCACTAAAATTGTCTGCTTCTGCGCAGATGTGAAACATTAATTTCGCGAATTGTTTTAACCGACACATTTGGTATACTCTGAAACGGTATGCGTCCAGCTGATAGGTTTCAAAGCAAACGTACCATGGAGTCTGACTCATCATATGATTGATAAACTACATTAAGATATTCTTGTTTTGGCCTGGTTGGCTTGACACGATGTTTGTCTGATGATTAATTGGTTTCATGGAACAATCTGTTGGACTTAAAAGGAAGCGGTTGGCGACGATAATTTCTCAATTGGTTCGTCTTTGAATGTAGTAATGGATGTTTTTTAATAACATTTATTGTCTTTTGTCTATACGCAACGCATACATTTTTTGGTTTGGACTGATTATTAAAATTTCTTTTCTCGACTTTTTTTTATAAGAAGCGCTTTCAGGATGACCTCACTCCACCTGATGGTAAGCGGTCGTGAGGTCCACATTTGGAAATTCACGCGGGCCAATCCGCGGTCTGTCGCTAGTAGTTTATAATTTGACTGGTTATTAAAAACATGTCCAATAAATTGTTGTTTTTTAGTCAAGAAAAATTATTTAGGATCTGAAACCACTAACAACCACCGTGTTTTGTTATTTGTGTAATTACAAAATTAGGAGCGCCTTCTTTCGCAATGTGAATAATTAAATTCTCTGCAATCGGTTCGTAATGACAATCGGGTTAATGGTGGATTATCTTAATTGATTGACGAAGGTAACGACGGTTCGAATTTCTGTTAAATCTCCGAATGATTAAGATTAATAACTTATTAAACTGTTGAGTTTTGACAACGGAATATATTTTTTATTAATGTCATACAATTAGGCAAAAAGGGTACGGTTTGTTGTGAAAAGATTTCTTAATTGTTAATAAAAACATTAATAAAAAGATTTTATATAAAAATTTGCTTCATCATAATAACTTATTTAATCATGCATATATCTACTTGTACTCATCAAAAATATCAAAAACTAACTGCATTTAGTAGGATGGTAGTTTATTTTTCTATTCAAACAAAACCTGTACAATTTGTCTTGTTTCTATGTATATTTTCTTTGAAAAGTTAAATTCAACATAATAATAAATAAATAACCCAAGACATGCCACGCTGGTCCACACATCGCCATCTAGCCTCAAACTAAGCGAAAGCTTGTGCTATGGGTACTAGACAACTGACAAACTTTCTTAATTACTTTTTTTTGTAAATATATAAATATTAGGTATACATAGCAAACACCCAAACCAATACAAACAGAAATGTTCATGAATACAAATGTTTATACTGTGCGGGAATAGAACCCACGACCCATGACTCAGAAGGCAGAGGTCACTACCAAATGACCCATCGAGCCAGCCATAATAAACTGTAGATCACCTAGTGTGTTTGTGTGTCACAATAGTGTTTGAACAGTACTTAAATTATTTCAACACGCAGCCAGCAACATTTACTTTGTGATTATGAATAGAAACGCCTGATTTGCCCATTTATGTCGGCGACGACTAGACATCATTAAATACTTGTTCTTGCTGTTGTACTTCACGAAAATTACCTCCTATTTTGCGCTATTTGTTTGTAGTAGAGTTGTAAAGAAGTCGAGTCTTTGAGTCCTAAATTTTAAGCTCAGCTGACAATAGGGAATATGCATGACTTTTTTTTATGGATTTATTGAGATCTTTTGTCTTCCAGATACATAAATATCGAAGAATTTTTAAACTATCTTTTCTATTAAGCGAGTTATAAAGCGTTAAAGTTATTGATTAGACAGAGAGATCCGATGCGGTAGTTGACGTCACGTACCGTAAGCGCCGTACTAACTCCATAGAAAAATCTGTTTCGCGAGAGAGAGACGGATATATTCACTTTCAATGACTGTATCTCGCCCATTTTTCAACCAATTTTGATTTTGTTTTCACTGTTCGTAGTAGATTTTGATCTATTTTACGATAAATTAGTAAATACCTGAAACTATTTTTCATGCATATTCCCTATTGTACAAACTTAAGTCTATGTGACGTTCTGTGAGGGAGGCCTACGTTCAGCAGTGGACGGGTAATGGTCTGATTGAATGACAATCAAGTCTAATACATATAAAAGCATTAATTAATAGGAATAATTTCCAGCTGCTACTTTTCTGAACGGATACGACTTAGGGACCATCAAAAAGCGAGCCCCCATTTCTCAAGTGCCGGCAACGCACCTGTGATTCCCTTGGTGTTGCGATGTCTATGGGCTGAAGCTGGGCTGGCTGGGCTTACCGTCAGATGACCTTTCAGGTCCGTTTGCCCCCTCTGTCATAAAAAAAAAGGAAAATATATTTTGCTACTGTTTATACCTTAGTGTTCTAAAGACTTCAGACTCTCTAAGACTATAGCTCTATTTTATCCCTCTACTATTTGTGTCAACACTAAAGGCCGGTTCGATTCGAGATTTGTAGCTTAGTTTGTTAACTGAGCAAATACAAGCTGCATTTGCTCATTGAGACTTGTAAAATTAATCCGATTTTTTTTTTTTTTTTTATTGCCATTAGTGGCAGACGAGCAGGCGGCCTGTCTGATGTTAAACAGTAACCGCCGCCCATGAACATGAGCAATGCCAGGGGCACAGCCATGCCGCTGCCTACCGTGAGGAAAGAGCTCTCTTTAAACCACGCTTAAAGAAGGACATGTCGATTTAGGACTAGGCTCGAGTTACATCTCTAGATTGTAGCTCAATAGCAAACGTGATGAGCCTAACCGCAATTCGTCACGAGAGTGACGTATGCCGGCAGTCAGACTCCGTATGACTCATGCCTTCACGGTGAATGTAAACATGTATGAGTATGCATAAGCAGAACCGTTGCAACAGACCCGGTGTTGCTACAAAAGTTTAATATTCGATGACGTTACTGTTATTACGGATCTGAGAATTAATTACGATAACTCACATATACGTCCGGAAAGATCTATCTCAGAAGCTTCATCGATGTTCATTCAAATTTGACATTAGTTTCACTAGACTTTTCCGCTCGGATTCGGAAACTTTGAATGAACGTCAGCGGAGACAGCTATTGTGTATGTGTATATGCCATAGCGTTGCGGGTCGCCCTTTTACCTACACTACCCCTGCTGCCTACTTTTGGAGCAGAGACGTGATGAAAAGGCACTGGTTTACAATTTTAGGCCCTTATTGAACCTGGAAAGGTTCCAAAAACCCTTACAGTGCGTTACACGTTTATAGTCAAAACGGTCAAGCTCTTGTACTCTTTGCCAGGATCATTGTTCTCTAATAGATATTTATTTTTTTAAGGCAAGAGAGAATCTGTTCTTTTTAGGTGATTGCGTTCCATCCTAGTCTTCAACGTCGCTTAACAGGCGCTTGGTGTGAAACGTTAACGGTTTTGATTGAAAAGGTCCTAGCTCAACCGGCAAACTTTGTATCGCCATTAAATAAACATTACCATCATCAGCCTGAAAATGTCCACTGCTGGACATAGCAGTTGGGGGGAACTGCCTGAATTAAACCTCACTCCCATTCTCGATTCTCTCGCCAAATCCTACTCAAATCCCGATCCCAATAACGACAACAAACTCCAGTTATCTAACTCTGAGGAAACTTTTGAGGAATTCGTCCAGTTCTTTAATTGCAAAACTGTACAACATGAAACGTGGTATTGAGGTAAATTCCGCAGAAACCTTTTACTATACTAGATGGCAAATTGTTCATTTGCATTCTCATTTAAATTCATAGATTTCGCCATCCGATTCGTTCCCAATTAAAATAGCTCGGGTGCTTTCATATGCCTGGTTACTGATGATTTTCACATTTCATTGACACCTTAGATTCCTTTTCAACTATTTGTATTTTCACTGTTAGTTCAAGCTCTTTTTATAGAGTATTTTAGCTAAAAAAATATATATTATGAAAGTTAAAAGTCAATATTAATAAAATGAAGACGATTTTAAATGAAGACGAAGCAAAGGCGGGTCGCTAGTGAGTAATCTTCTGATTTTCAAGTAGACTAAAATATCTTTAATCATTAAGTGGTTTGTGCTCTAACGCTTATTCTTTATGATTTCGTAATAATCCTGCATCTATTAATGGAGAAAAAAGGTTTTCTTTAATAAATATTTCGTATTTTGTATTATTTATTTCGAATACAATTGTTTTGTACACAAGAAAAAACTATTTATAACATCAACATTATTGAAAATGTTTATTTGTAAATGTCGAGGGACGTTTTGATTCCAACCTCCGGCAAAATTTATTGTGACAGCGTAATTTCCTTGAATTCCACTAACTTGCAATATTGAACATTTATCGCTTTGATGGGTGTATTTAATGAAATCTAATCGTTTACGTGTGTTTTGACATCACGATTGTGTTTATGTTTATCCTTGTGATTAGGCCGGCCATTTTAAGTCTTAAATTGTTGTTTATTACTTTGAAAAGGAATTGTATAATTAATTCGTAAAAAGGTGTCTTTTTTTTAAATATTAAACCTATATTCATCTAGCAATAGAAGATTTTATTAATTGCATTAAATAAAAGCAATTTACAAGACAGTAGTAAAGTTATACGTTCTAAGTTTTACGTCTGTATTGATTCTGTGAATGATTCCAAATGAATATAAATAACAAGATGATCTTCATTCAAGACGTTAACGTGTTTTTAAAACGACATATCTTAACCTTATTTACCATATTGATTAAGATTTTCCCGCACATCTGTTATGTTAATGAAATGTGTTTTTGGAATCCGTGGGCTTCCAACGGCGTCACCTGATATTTTTATGACAAATATTTCTATATGTTATGTTAATTTTTCATCGCTTGTCATTGGATTCGGAGCAGCACTGGAAACATCTCAAGGTCTGTAACATACACCGGCTTGATGTTGTGTTGTGATAAAGCTTATATCAACGGTGTTAGAAGTTTTTTGATCTTGCTCTTCCGTATTTTTGTAGGAATGTCTTGAATATTTAAGTATAATGTTTATTCAAATTACTTATATCCCATTTGTCTTTCGTAAATATTTATAGTAGATTTTGAAATATGAAATGCACAATATTATACCATATTCATATCTTAGCTATTCCATTGGTGTATTTCAAATAGCATCATAAGTATCTATATATTAAGGAAAATAATATTTCCTTATTTGCACTATTCTAAATTTAAAGTAATACATTGCACGTATAATATTTATTTAAAAAGCAAGCTTACAATATTTTCAAGGGCAACGCACCTGTGACTCTTCTGGTGTTGAGGTGTCTATGGGCTGAAGTGATCACATACCATCGGGTGACCTTCAGGCCCGTTTGTCCCCTCTGTTATATAAAAATATATAAAATATAAACAAAATTGGGTCATCAAATCGTATCAGAAATGGATACGATTAACATACCTCATCTTTTAGTTGCTTTAATCCATTGCAATCTTTTTATTTCAATTTATATTCTCTTCGCTCCTGACTCGCAAATCAAACGTGTTATTATATTCATGTTCGTTTTAGTCTCTTTATATTGTGTGTATCAGAAAACATGTCGCCATCTTATTGTCTTGCAATATTTAGTATTTTTATGGATAATTGTGTAGTGTAGTAAACATTTTGGTAATTTTCGTTTATGATATGTACTTAAATTCGTTGTAGTAGGTCAATTTTGAATGTATATTTATCTACAAAGTAAACTTTTTAATCAACTAGTAGCAGTTTCTTAGGGACTTTTCGAGAAGAAACCTATAAATATCTCAAGATTCGGTAAACCTTCGACCCTCCTGGTGTTGCGGTGATGGGCTGCGATGCACTTACTAGATTATGTTCAAAGTCAATATAACTTTGGTATAAATTGGAAGCAGTTTCTTAAGGACCTCACATGAAATATCTCAAGACCCTGCACTTACTTGTAACTGGTGTTGCGGTGTCTATAGGCAGAGGTAATCACTTACCATCAGATGATCCTCTGCCACCTTTGTCATAAAAATCTTTTGAAAGGGGACGGGGATGACATTTTTCTTTTTAATCTGACTTATGATGTGGTCTAGGTGTTAACATATTTTCTGCCCACGCTGCTCGGACAGACGTACACTCGGCTGCACGTGTGCGAGGTGGTGAACAACCAGCCATGTTGTCCGCCGCAACAAGTAAGTTGTTGTTGTTGGTTTGTGATTGATCGATTGTTGTTGGAACGTTTCGTTTCCTCTTTACGAGGTTTTTTTGGCTTTTACTTACATAGTTGTCATGATTTGGCATTACGCCTTTATGAGTTTTCTTAGTTTCGGCTTCTTTATAATTACGTACTAAATTTTGTTTCTGCTAGTTGTGTGGTACAATTAAAACTTTATTTTTTAGGTTTTTACTACATGCATTTTTTTTTAGTTTTTGCTCTACTTACAATATTACTAAGCTGCTTTTTTTCAGCGATCTTTCTATGATGATTATTTACTACAGTTAAAGCCTAAAAGTTACACCACTGATAATAGCTAAGCTCTTACATTTTTGAATGAATAGAAGTCTAGATCTAGTCGATCAATAAACAAAACAGATCGCAATAAGTTTTTTTCCACACACTTATCCAGATTTTTTTATACACCAGCTTCCGTAATTTAATTTATTCAAAAAGCAAATTACTTTACACTAAAATTACATCGAATAGTTACGAGTACATTTTTCATCAGAAATGACTGACTGACATGGCATTAAATCATTGAAATCATCATTTGGAAATATTCAAGTTTATTTATTAAGCTTCTGGCTTACGAAGGACGATTAAAATCAAGACATGTCGAGATGATTTAAGCCATCATCATATATCAAAGTTCTACTTCGTAATAGTTTGTAAATGGATTCTTCTTAGTAGTTAAGTAATTTTTTTTTCACATTTCTGTGCTATTTTTGTTTCGTCTCTGATTGGATTCGTCTTATTTTTTATTTATTTAACGCTGGTTTCTTCATTAATAATTAAAACCTGTTATTTTGCTTACATGTTTGTATTATTTTCTCGATGTTTTTCAGTTCTGCATGGTAGATGCTACATTTTAACGAAGTAATCATTATCTTTAAGGAGCGGCATGGCTGTGCCCTCGACATTGCTGATGTCCATAGGCGGCGGTTACTGCTTAATATAATTTAGATTTTTCATCTGTTCTGGCCACGGTAGATAGATAACAATCTTCGAGCACAGAGCTTATTCGTCTTCATCAAGTGTTGTCTGTAGACTGATCAAGACAAATCGCATTGAGATTAGGGTTGAGAACCTGCCGTTTCCCCAAACAGCCCGGCGATGATGACTAGGCCGTGACATGGTTATCATCGTAGTCATTTAGAAAAAAATGTATTGAGAAGTTCTGAGATATATGTAGTAGTCATTTATTGTAAACTAGCAAACCCGGCGAACTCCGTTTCGCCACCAGATGGCTGTAAAATTTTTTTCCTTAATTTTCTTTGCTATAAACCTCACGGAGCCCGAGACCTTTCTAACGAATGCAAAACCGTGGAAATCGGTTCGTGCGTTCTGGAGTTATAGCGTCAGGGAGGAAAACCCGACTTATTTTTATATAGTAGACCAAGACTATTAAAAGTTGATTGTTCTGACCCCAATTAACAGTAGGAAAAATAAGACAGGCGCCTTGCTGTGTATCTTTCTAAATGACTACGATGATGGGCTGTTGAGGGAAGGCTTTCACCCTTGGAAAGAGCATCCCCCTCTTTTGTTGTCTGTATATACATGTAGTATAATTTTGTCTGTCTGTGCGCAGGTGAACCGTCACGTGAACGATCTGTTCGAGGACCTGCGCGATGGACTCAACCTCATCTCGCTGCTGGAGGTGCTTTCTGGCGAACACCTCGTAAGTATCACTTATTTATATAGTAGCATAGCATAATGTCTTCCCTACGCCTGCAGGGGCATCCATAAATTACGTCACGCTAAGGGGAAAGGAGAGTTTTTTTTTTATAGTGGCTCGACATAATGGCTTCCCTACGCCTGATGGAAAGCGAAAGAGAAGCCCAAGTCGCTGTGACAACGGGCAAGTAACTGGTCAGTTACCTGTCAGTTGCCACCGCCATGCCGGCCGAACCCCAACCCCCCACGAGCTCCGGAAACCCTACTCACCGGCAGAAACACGACTCATAGGTCATTTGACTGCGGTATTCTATAGGGTGGAGGTCCTTCCCTGGACGGGCGGCTCAATTCGAGCGAAGATTCGCTATGCCCTACCTCTCTTATACCTACATGGAAGAAAGGAGTCCCATAAAAAGGACCAGCTGTGACAAGGCCCTCCTAGTAGGGGTCCAAATGTCATGTATTGGTGTGACGTCATTTATGGATTGATCCATTGCAAGTAACTGGCCAAGCCAGCCTACAAATAAGATGCTTCTTCAGGGTCTCGTACTAGCAATGAGTTCAACATTATGACGACGCGGCAAAGATAGGAATTGCCGAACTTGTTTGAGCGAAGAAACGAATGTTTAGTTTTTAACTGTGAAACTACGACAACGGATTGATAAGTAAAGACGTGCCACGCATGCCAAACTAAGCCGAAGCTTGTACTACGGCAACGTAACAACTGATAAACTTACTTAGATACTTTCTTGTAAAAAAAAGTTTTTTTTTCTTTACAAAAAATATTTTTTTTATTCCATTCCATCTGCCATCGGCTCTCGCAGCCATAATCAGATAGGTTCTCACTAACCTATCACTGAGAACCTAGAAAGACTAGAACCTAAGAAAAACATACTATACATTAATTCATGACCGACAAATGGTTGTCCAGTACGGGTATCAAACCCGGGACCACTGTTTTAGAAGCAGCTCACTACCACTGAACCAGACTGGTCGTCAAAATAAACGGATCTACTTCCGCTTTTGTAGTATAAGCTAAAATTAGAGATAAACTAATTAAAGGTCAACTAGAAGGATATCTTAAAAGTTCAAATTCCATACACAAAATGCCCTTAAAAAATAGATAAATAAGGATTGTAATATGACTATGAAAATAATATTTCCCTCTTAACACAGAATTAAACAATTGACCTTAAGAATTAATTAATTAGTTAAAACCGAAGACGTGTTAATCTGATAATATAATTAACAGTAAATTTGCTTGAATTTATGGATATACTTAATTGATAGTCGCAGGTTTTTATGCAATAAAATCTTTATCGCTCGATTAATAGACTAGCTCGGTTGCTTATTTGGTAGTGACCCTTGAACCAAGGGTAGTGGGTACGATTCCCACCAGGGCAAACATTCTTGTGATGAATACTTGTGTTTGTTCCGTGTCTGGGTGTTTATAATTTGTGTTTATTTGTGGTACCTTCGTTGTTTTGATACCCATAACACAAGTGCTTAAGCTACTTACTTTGGGATTTGAGCAATATATGTGATGTTGTCTGATAACAGCAGTTTTTTAATAAAAAGTTGATCGGTATTTTATAGGTGGAGCGCAAGCGCGCTCCATCGAAATGCTTCAATAGCACCTAACATCAGGGGAATTGTGGCAAAGCATTAATGTATTACTAGCTGTGCTCGCGACTTCGTCCGCGTGGAATAGTTATTTTTTCCCCGTTTTTTTTTTACATTTTCCATTATCTCCTAATAGTTGCAGCGTGATGTTATATAGCCTAAAGCCTTCCTCGATAAATGGTCTATTCAACACAAAAATAATTTTTCAATTCGGACCAGTAGTTCCTGAGATTAGCGCGTTCAAACAAACAAACTCTTCAGCTTTATAATATTAGTTAAGATAGTTAAGATTATGTAACATTATACGGGACTGTTCTTTAATTAGGGAGGTAGTATTACAATGTAATGCTCATAGTCGAATCCATAATTCCTTAAGATTAAATCTAACAGAAGCATACCCTATTAATATAATATCAGGCAGTATAACTAATGTCTCCATTCACACAGGTAGGACAGGCCTACGAAGTCCTATTACCGTTAATTAGGCCCGTATTAACGGGGTTTTCGCGTGTCTAGGCCTTAATAGAACGTTTGAGTGAAAACTTTCCTTGTGGCTTCCAGAGATATCTCTGATATAGTCGCGTTTCCGACGCAGTAAATTAATTTAACACTGCTAGTATATTGTGGCTAGGAAGACATTTAACTGAAAGTTTATTTTCGGTGCTCAAGGCCCCCAAAATTAACTAGATTTTGTTTCAACCGCTATGAAATGAGATACAATATAAAATCTAAAAAAAAAGGAAACATACGTGTCTTTTATTTTTGAATAAGCTAGAAGACGGACTAATTAAAATTTTTAGCCATAATAGCCAATTAGCCAATAGGCTAATATAATAGCCAATAAGTAATAACTTAAGGGGTTGAAAGCAGGATACCCACCCTGCTACCTAGCAGATGTGTAATTAACGTAATACCCTTAAAAGCGGGTAGTTACCAGTGATCTGATAGGAGGCAGGTGCGCCGCGGAAGCGAACCCGGGCCCCGCCCTGCGGCTGCGCTATTAGGGTCAAGGGGTCGGCTGCGATGGCCGGAGATAACGGTACGTTCGCACGATTTGGGGGTTGAAATGTTAAAAGAGAAACATTAATAAGGCCATTATGTACTGAGTAATAATCTGTTTGTATTGTGAAAATTGCAAATAACAGTAGGTAATAACTATTATTAACCGGCTTCAAAAAAAGGAGGTTTTCAATTTGACTGAATGTTCTTTTTTATATTTTTTTGTATGTTTATTACGACATAATTATCTCCGAGAATAATTGTGAACCGATTTGAAACCTGTATCAGTCCACTGCTGGACATAGGCCTCTCCCGATGTTCGCCATTTTTATTATTAAAAAAAAAAGAGTTCTTTTTTTTCGAGATTCGGACATGTACATTACGGGTGTCATAATAACAGGATTACTTCACACACCCGGTGCCATATTTAGTGAAGCGTGCCCACAGCCATGAAAGTCAACATAAATTATAATTAGAGGGCGTCAACGCAGTTAAATAGCTCTAAATCAAATTAAGATGGCGTCCAAACATGACATAGTTTGTTTGCGCTCCCTTTTATGGTACTCTTTTTGGTGATGAATTTTAAAAAGTCGGCCATTTATTAAGTAGCGTTGCCGAAACAGATTTAAAAAATTATGAGCTGTATAAATCATTCGAATTTACTATCTTGCGTCGCCAAATTGGGGTTCATGTGATTTGTTTTGAACAATAAATAAATGGGGAACGAAAGAAGTGAGGTGGAAAAGTGGGATTTTTAAGCTATACATTGAAATCGCCAAATTAAGTAATTTTGGTTTAGGAAAGTTTAATTTGTATGGTCTTCCATTGCCTATCTATGATTATGTTTTTTTTTTAATTTTAAACAGATTTGTGATGTTTTCTTTTTAATTTACATACTCAAATGCATTAATTCCTCTATTCCAGCCGCGCGAAAGAGGCCGTATGCGTTTCCATATGCTCCAAAATGTGCAAATGGCACTGGACTTCCTACGCTACAAGAAGATCAAGCTCGTCAACATCCGGGCCGAGGACATCGTGGACGGCAACCCCAAGCTGACCCTCGGCCTCATCTGGACCATCATCTTGCACTTCCAGGTCAGTGTACTCCTTTGCCTGCTTTAGGTGTCATCGTGACTTTTTAGGCTGTATAAATGTTCATTTCTTTGCAGAAAAAAAAGAAGAAGTATATCTGTACCAGTTTATTTCTTTGCCGCTTGGCTGTATTCAGAGATTTATTAAAAACATTACAAAAACAAACCCTTTGCCGCTCTTTTTAATGTCAGTGTTACTTTGAGGCTGTACGTTATTGTCTTTGCGTCGTTTTTATAGTCAAATAGTTAGCAAAAAAGCTTAGATTACGCGTTATTATTCTAAGGGAAAAATATGTTTTCGTGAATTTCGTAGCGTACTCTTTGGAAATTTACGGCATCTAATTTGCGTATTTAAACAGACGAAATGAATAACTATCTATCTTTAATTATAATTGAAAAGTTTGAGATCGCTAGATAATTACATCCCGCAAAAACGGGCATAGTGTTGATACATATTTATAACGTTTTTTAATAGGAAATTACCACCTACTTACGATTGAAAAACTTTAATAAATGTTTTAAGAATAATACATTATGTAATGTCATGTTCCACGCTACGTGCAAAAAAGTTAAATAATATTATACAGCATAATATTTATCTGTTAGTTAAAAAATGCTTTTTGTCTTACTGAGCTAAAATCTTATTTAGCATTCATGGTATATTGCCTCATTTGTTATTTTATTAATAACTGCATTAAAAAAAGTTTATTATTTTATTGGCTACCAATTTGATTCAGAGTTAGCGAAAAATTGTATTTAAAACCATAGTACAAGCTTTGGCTTGTTTGGGACTAGATGGCGCTGTGTGGTCCACGGTGCCATGTCTTTTTTTTGTTCTAATAAGTACTCGTATTATAATAATAATAATAATAATAAATTTTTATTTCCATAACAAAATTACATGATAATGCTTATTGCTACCGGCCTCTGCACTAAGCAAATAGCTTGTATCGCAGGTGCCAAATTGCGTTAACAGGTCAATTGTATGCGGACACTTGGCTCGATTGGTAATTTAAATTTGAAGTCGTGATAATAATAAAAAAAAAACAGAATAAACTAAATTAACTTAAAAAGAAAGCACTCGTTTACAATGAAGCACTGGGTAAACATGAGTCTCAGTGTGTGTGTATGTGTGAGTTTTGTGTGTTTGTGGGTGTGAGTGAGTGAGTGTAAGTGTTTATGTGTGTGTGTGTGTGTTTGAACGTATGTGTGGTACAAAGGTTTAGGTGGGCAACAGGTTTTCTGTGTCAAGATAATCTAGATT
This sequence comes from Conogethes punctiferalis, assembly GCA_031163375.1. Lineage (NCBI taxonomy): Eukaryota > Metazoa > Arthropoda > Insecta > Lepidoptera > Crambidae > Conogethes > Conogethes punctiferalis. The sequence continues at coordinate 9,054,734 of CM062099.1, forward strand.
CATCAACCAAGATTCAAGAGTGATTTTCAGCTGACGGGCTGAGAGGTTATGAATTTTCAGTCTGCAGTTAATTGTATTATACAGTCGAGGTAAAAGATACAGTGGATGACGTTTTGCGAAGGAAGTGCGAGAGGAACGGATCGGGATCTTGTATATTCTTTGAGCACAACGGCGATCGTGATCGGCAGACGACACGGATTCCCTATGCATGGACATTATTCCTCTCAATACAAACAATTGCCTAACTCTTAATACTTTGCTGTCTTTATATAAACGGTCTGTGCTGAATCGAAATGGTTTACAAAGCATTACTTTGAGTACGGATCTTTGGGCTCTTTCGAGTTCAAGCATTGTAGTTTTGGCCGCACCACCCCAGACTTTGATACAGTAGATAAGTATGCATTGACATAGTGCCTTGTAAACCATGATCAGGGTCTTATGAGGGGCGCTGTGTCTCAATGACTTCATTATAAAAATATTTTTTCTTATTCTAGCGGAAAGATTTGCAATATGGAACTTGTATGATAAGTTTTCGTCAATAGTTATACCTAAATATTTTACGTATTCTGTTCGGACTATAAGTGGACAATGACATTTTAAAGACGGTTGAGTGCAACTATGGAGTTTAAGAGAAGCTGTAGGATGGGGCTGAGATACACGCGTTTTATGGAATGCTATGTATTTCGTCTTGCTTATGTTTAGAGACAAAAGGTTTTTGGATAGCCAATCCGTTATCTGGCGCATGCCTTTTTCTGCTGCTCGATAGGTTTCTTCCCAATTTTGTCCTTGGAAGAGTAACACCGTGTCGTCTGCAAAACATATGATATCTTGGTTTTCACCTTGGATTTCGAGGATGCCGCTAATATATACAAGAAATAGCGTCGGGCCCAGGATACTGCCTTGAGGCACTCCAAACTCTACCGGCAGACTATATTATGATTGATGTATGGCTATGTTTAAACATAATTAAAGATCGTTCTATATAAACTTATTACATGTTTGTTTTAAGCTTTAAATTGAAGTAGTTATTAGGCAATTATGTCGGAGGTTGATGTCATACTGAGCTAGTTCAAGGAAGTTGTTGTTTGTAATGATAGATTTCAATGAAATATCTCTGTAGGCTTTTGCCTAAACCGCGGAAGTAAAGAAGGTTTATGGTCGAACCGTTTGGTTCAAATTAGGGTGAACCTATACAAATACATACATGCTTATCATCTTGATAGTTGGAAATCTTCCGCGGTATGTTCGGCGGGAAAATTACTGCCTAATTCTACACTAGCAACGCGCCTTTGCTTCGCTGCCTCTAAAATGATTTATCCATATTATCAACAGACGATGTATTTATACATGAACATGTATTCCACATAACATCGAACAAACATGAATCAAACCCTATGTC